>JAAGEH010000041.1:16492644-16729545 GCA_011751065.1 Lasiurus cinereus | reverse complement strand
ACACACACACACACACACACACACACACACACACACACACACATATATATATATATATATATATATATATATTTTCTTACAAATATTCTTATCAGGTTTATTCATAATATAAAAATTATGAAACAACCTATGTGTCCATCATCAAATTCATGGAAAATTATAGAGTATTCATACAAAAATATTCTACTCAGCCAGAAAATGGGCTATACCATTGATCCACAAAAATATGGATACATCCTCAAAATCATATGCTGAAAGAAGTCAAAAGCAAAAGAAAAATTATGCTACTCATTTAATTTTCATTCAAATGTAGGACAAACAAGATGAACCTACAGTGACAGAAAGGAAATGAGTAAATGCCTGAGATCAGAGGTATGGCAATTGATTATAAAGCTACATGAAAAAACTTTTTGCAAATAATGTAAATGTCCTCTGTGATGTTTGTGATGATATTTATCAGGGTGTATAGCATTCTCAAACTGCATGTAACTATGCAATTAAAATTAATGCATTTTAATACATAATGTAATTCATAAATACATTTGTAATTATACAAGGGTAATATGCTAATTAGACAGGACTTCCTTTCAGATGACCTTCCGGATAAAGTTGGGGCTGCGAGGGAAGCCTGGATTCTGGGTACCAGAATGAGGCTTCTGGTGCTGGGATCCAGGAGAAGGAAGGCCTACTCTTACATGAAATTCGTGCATCAGGCCTATAGTTTTATTATAAAACAGAAAAGTATTATTTCTTGATAAACAAATAAAACCAAGGGATCACATAAAATTTAAAAGGAGCCTTTTCTATGTACCCTGCCTATTACAGTAACTTTATTTATACCTCCCCTTTCCTGATTTATTTTTGCATTTATTTATCTGATTTTTGTTGGTATGTCCAGTAGTATATTCATTTCATGAAGCCCAGGTCCTTTTAATATGTATTTCCCAGCTGTATCTTTAACATTTAGAACAAGTGTCTGGCACCTACCATATACTCAGTGAATATGTTTTAAATTGATGAACAATGAGAAATGTTTGACTTCTCCAGGAAGTTTTTCTGAATACCACTAGGCTGAGGGACTGTACTCCTTTTTGATCTCATAGAAATAGCTTATGCATGCTTTTTATAATTGTGCCTATTTTAAGCTTCTTTTTTATTTCATTTGGGTCTTTCTATTTTGTTTTTTTCCTGGCCTATTCCCCTCTTTCCCCCAAACTTCGCCCCAACCCCATGATATACTCCTTGAGTTCAGATAGTGCATGTTTAGAACACTTCACTCTCAATATCTCACATCATCTTTAGCATATATAGCACTCAATAAAATTTGATTCAATGAGGAAGTGAATTAATTTACATATAAGATAACAGAGCCTAAGAGCTAATTAATATTTGCACAGTTGAATAATGATTAAGAAAACTATTTACTTTTTGTAATTTATGTTCTCATTAAGAAATGGAAGTGTTAACTTGGGAGGGGTCCTCATTCCTGCTGTTGCTAATGGAGTAGAATTTCAACACAAAGAATTTTCTGAGAATTGCATGGGAGAATGAGTGATTTTTATTTGTGTGGAAATTACATCCCTCTGTTTCCAAAGTCTCATTTTCCTTTGTCCCATCATAGAAGAAGTATGGCTACAGCAGAGCTAAGAATCAGTCAATAACAAGAGTTTCCTTTCTATGTTGGAGCCAGGTCCAATCCAGCTTTAGGCTAACATAGTTTGTGCCCCCTGCTACAATCCATCAGTCCATGGCATGTGGGGTTTGCAGGGCCACATTCTGTGGAGGAAATATGGGCAAATTAAAAAAAGTCAAGAGAGAGACCAGAGCAACAAGAGAGCCAAAAGAGATAACTCCTTTATTTAGGAGATTATGCATTCCCATGCTGGCCAACCATCTTGTCCCTGTCTACAGGTGTGACTGACAGACAAGTACTTCCCCCGTCCCTCCAACTTCACTGGGCATGAGTCTATTTTCCTTTTCTTGGAGCCCTTCTTCTAGTGTTTTGCAGGGAATATGCATATGGTTTCATGGGGAGTGCAACGTTGCAGCTTCCTGCTGAAATTGCCCAAATGATATACCTATCTATAATGTTTGGCTTCCCTATTTGCTCCTTTCCTAATATTAATATAGCTAGTTACAATGGTATCAGAAGCATTGGAGGAAATAGCATTTAATCCCAACTGTCATTTTAGAGTTAATAATATGCATTGTGGCACTCAAAGAGAGAGGTTACAAAATTAAGCATTTTCCATAAATAGATAAACTATTCTGTGAGACATAATTTTGAAATATATACGTAAAAATTAGAAGAAAAAAACACAACACTTATCGATCTTTTCTTTGTGCCAGGTAAATACTAGACTACATACATTTTCTTTAATTCTCTCAAGATCCCTGAGATATGAGTTGTTTTCTATATTTGCTAGATAATGAAATTGAAGCTTAGAAAAGTCAAATTGAGTACAGTCACAGAGTAAATAAAAAAAAAACGTGATTTGAATCTAGGCATGTATCAGTTATGCCTATTCTATTCTATTGTCTTTCATAGGTGACATGCCAACAATTTAGTATGTGAAATATTCATATAAAAATATCTGGATATTTTCACAGTTTATTTAAAATGAACTTATGAGAACCCTTACAATTCTAGTTTTGAAAGATACATATTTCAAAAGATATTGACCATAAAAAAACAAATAAACCAAAAAACAGACATTGACCTATGAAAAGGGCTTGAAGTTGTTTTGGACTCAGAATCATTAACACTTTTAACATAAAATTATCTCTATTTTTTTGTTGAAGATGGTTTCCAAATATCTATTCAGATGTCTTTATTGGCCAACCCGTTTAACATTAAGAACTTGATGTTGCATATTCTTAGCCCTTATTCATCAACACACACTTTAAGCAAATGGATTAATACTTGATCTTCTTAAAGGAACAGTAACTCCCTTAGTGATATGACCTATCACTTCCTGCCAAGAAAATACTGGCCCACAAATGCTAATTTCATCAGTTAATTAATCTAGAGATTCAAGACATAATCAGTTTGAACAACAAATACTAGATTATAATAAAACAATAAACAATAAATACTATGAATTCTCCTTGTGTATGTCCAAACCTGTGTCGGAAATAGTGATTTTAATCATTCTCCCAACAAAGATTTTTGCACATTTGATAAAATTATGACTTCCATCAACCAAAGATGATGAAAGTCCTAAGGCTAATAAAAATAAACAATTTCAATTCACATTCCGGAATAAATTCTAAGAAACAAATTCCCAAGTGCAATATTGCCCCTCATAGTTTGTATTATGCCTCCAACCTAGTACACTAATACAAATAGCCGAGTTTTTCACATCTGTATGTTTGGGTGAGGCTGAGCTTTCTAAAACTTACCAAAGCCCATTTGTAGGCAAGTGATTCTCAAGTGCTGATTATTGCAAGCAAACATTAATTTAACATCATTTATTTCTATGTTGTTCTGAAGTCACGCCATTACAAATTTATCTGTGAAGTAAAAGATAAAAAAAAGAACAAGGAAAGCAATGTATTGCAATAAAAAAAATTGACAGAGTAATAAATAGGCATGACAGGGCACACTACATTTATATAAATAACTTAGCCAAAGGTGGTTTAAAAGAAAAGATACTTGTATTACTTCTGAAGCATCTCCCTTTGCATTCTGACCTCTGTGGCAGCTACAAAAACTTATTTTTAAGGACAAATAATCAAGATTCATCCTCTACATTTTCAAAGTAGATGAAGATAAACTATGCATCTTCCATTGTGTTATAGAAACTACTTCTCAAAATAGGTGCCAGGAATTCTTCCATAAACTTGGGATAGCTTGTATGAAGTTACCCTTTATCAGACTCAATGTATTCCATATTCAGAAATATTAGGCTAATAAAAATAATTCCAATTCACATTCCGGATTTATTTAAAAAAGCAAAAAAAACCAAAAGTCTGTTTTTTTATTTTTGTTTTGTTTTTATCTGATTAGTCACAATTGTATTCTCCAGGTCTTTTGTGAAAGGCAATGTTTTCCCTTTCAATGTACCCCATCTAATGAGGAATTATAGTCTCTACCTGATATGCTAGTATCTCTAAAGTTTATTCTTTTGTTTTGTTTTCCATTTTCACTTGTTTGTAATTACATTAACTTTGTTAGCTTTTTCCAACAGATTACAGTATCTTCCTATGGAAGATTCTACCTTCACTCTAATCTAGTTTGGATGCTTAGATTAAGTATTATATTTTTATGACAGACACAGTGAAATGTCTCCACAACTTAACATGTTTCAGTAACTTTTCAAGAGTATCAGAATTGCCCAAACCTTCGCATTCTGAACAGTAGGTTCTCAAAATGCTGGCCATTTATATAATGTTATGCTATGCACCCAGGGCCCAGTCTCGCTGAATTATTGTTTTCCTCATTACCTAGAACATTCTTCCCCTCTCTGTGGAGTTCTGCAGAACCAACCTTACTCAGCTTTTTGACAAGGTTCAAAATACTACATTCATGACTTTGCTTAATTTTTTAAAGAAATTTATAGCAGAAATTTTCAAAAGAATTATTATTCTTATCTTGTACTGGGAAATGAGGATATGAGATCCATTTGCCCTGCTTTTTAAGGAGAATACAAACAAAAGCAGTTGGTGCTCCTGTCTCTCTCCAATGTGTATAGAAATTCGACAACACAGGCACCAGTCTTTCTCCTCAACCCGATTGTCCATGAATAAGGACAATCACCCTGCATAACAGGAGCTGGTTATTTTCTGTCTTCATGCCGCTTTCAGGGAGGAGATGCTGATGCTGTCTGGTCTACTGGAGGCCAAGGGTAGGAATCTAAATACAGTCACACTTCAAGACTGAAGAATACCTGAAAAACAGGTTTTGTTCCTCAATTGTACTATGCTCAGTAAGGAGAACTGTTGTCATGCTTGTACTTCTGGAATAGGAGAAAGAGCATCTGAGGGAAGTAGCTGGAGGATGAGCAGGGCTGGCATCAAGTAGAAATTACAGCCTATAGAGAGGAGCATTCCCCTTCTAGGCAGGGCTTGTTACCTACATCCAGGTATGATAGCTCTCTGCTCTTTTTTTTTTTTTAGAAAAGGAAGGGGTTCTGTTCTCAAGCATCTAAGGATTTACAAATGAGGATGGTTCATTTTTAAAAGGGAAGTGGCAATACTGGTGGCCTGAGAAGGGGTCATGGGCTGGTGGGCTGCGCCAAGCCGTCCCAGGCTTCTGCCTGCCCGCTCAACCCTCTGCCTGGTCCAGAAGGACGGCTGGTGACTGGAGAAGGGCAGGTGGTGTTGGCTTAGGACTCCACTAGTCCTCAGTGACTCTGTCTTCGCCATGACATCCTTGAACCAGGACGCCACGTCCACCTCCAGCGTCTCATAATGCTTAATGAAGCAGTGTTCAAGTACTTTGGAATCTTCCTGTGATCTTTAGTAAGACAGTCTTTGACGAATGACTGAAAGTCCCTCGAGAAGCCCATGTGACTGGGCAGGAGCGGGGGCTCTTCCTGCAGGACCTTGGTGAGGACCTCAAAGTCTGTCTTACAGTTCTTGTAGGGAAACTGTCCTGTCGCCAGTTCCACCAGAGAGATACCCAGGCTCCACACATCTGCCCGGATGTCATCGTCTGGCTTTGTGGGGTCCGGGGCGGCAATGCATTCAGGTGCCATGTAGGCAGCGCAACCAGCGCTCCCACTTTGGGCCTTGGCGTCGACAAGGCGGCCACTGATGCCAAAGTCGCAGAGCTTGATTTGGCCCCGCTCATCCAGCAGGATGTGGGAGGGTTTGACGTCCTGGGGATCACACTATGCTTCTCCTTCAGGTAGTAGAGCGCCTTCACAATCGCTACGGTCATCTTGCCCAGGATCCGCCCAGGGATGGGACCCCGCATCCGCTTCTGCAGCTTCTCAGCACAGGTGCCCATGAGCTCCCCGGCAATGAAGACAACCGTATCGGTGAGGAAGGTCCCGAAGCACTGCACGATGTAGGGGCAGTCGTGACTCTGGAGTACCACGTCCAGGTCCATGAGGATCCGCTTGTTCTCTTCCTTGTTCCCCGAGCATCGCATTTGCTTAATGGCGATACCCGGCCTGTCTTCCGGAAGCGCATCTTCCCTGCGGGCCGCGAGCACCCCTGCCCAGCCCCCAAGTTCTCCAGGTCATTGATTTCTGCCTGGTAGCGCTGGCCCCGAGAGTCAGGTAGCCTGTCTGCTTCATGATCTCCTGCAGCTTCTGGTCAGTCTCGATGCTCTCCAAGCTGCGGGGTAGGAACGCGGTGGATGGGGGCCGCCCACCTGGCGGGCAGGCCGGCAGGCGGCGCGGGTTGCTGCGGGAGCTCTCAGAAGACCGTGAGCGGCTACCGCCAGCCTTGGCCAGTGGGAGCTGGAGGGTGGGCCTGGGCCGCTGGGCGCTGATATCCAGGTTGCGATCCACCCTCCGAAGAGCCGCGGGCCTCTCGGTTCTCCTGCTTCAGTTTTGCTTCCCGGCGGGACAACTTCTGCTCCAGGGAGGACGCCGCCATCGTCCCGCCGCCCTGCAGACAAACACCGCACTCTGTCCATTATCTATTTTTCCCTTTTTTGCCTCCAAAATGGGAAAGGTAACCTTTCCCCTAGAGAACAGAAATAATAATTCTGAGTTGTGTATAAAATTACACCTTTGAACACAAACAAAACACAGTTTTAGGAACCAAAATGAGACTGTTTGTTATTCAGGAAGGCTGGAATCATAAGGATACAGAGACGGTAATAATGAAGTAGGGGGAGTGGGTCTGGGTGGTGTTATGCCCAGATTTCAAGATCCCCAAAGACCACCAGGGAGCCGAGCCCGCCGCAAAAGCAAAGAGCCTTTATTGAAGCCGCGCGCGGGCCGCAGGGGAGAGCCCGTCTGGCGGCACCGGGTTTCCTAGGGGAGGCGGGGCCTCCTGCACCGCTGAGTGGCAGGTTCCCATTGGTTGCGTGAGGGCGGGGCTAGTGAGGCAAAGGCAGGGCGGCTAGGGTCTGGTTACGCAGGCAGCGTGTGGCCCGCATACTTTGGAGCGCCCCGTGCACGCCCATTGGCTGATTTAAGGGTGCGCCGGGTACCTGACACATTCTGGGAAGAGGGGCCGGTCAGAGACACAGCTCACAAGATGGAGGACACCGCACGAAACGGAGTCAGCCCTGCTCTGCCCTTTCAGGTGGGATGTAATTTGAATATATATCCAAGTGGAAAAGTAAAACCATTTTCTGTTTATAACCCAGTGAGTTACCTATCTGTAAATTCTCGGTTAAATATTGGTTATCCAACACAATATTTACTGAGCCATTACCATGTACCCAAAACGGGTACAGACCCAAGAACAAAGCATGACCCAAGCCGGACCAGCCTGATTTTTCCAAGCTTGCAGGCTGGTAAACATGACCTCATCTGTAAAGGCTTCTCTTACATCACAGGACAGAATTCATTCCTCCATTTTCTGATATTTCAAACTATGTGGATATACAACTAGGTGAACATATTTCTTACAAGTTTCCATCAATTGTAAATCCTCATTATGTTAGAGATGCTCTCAACCCAGTGTGGGACAGATTTACATCCTGTCTCATTCTGAAAGTGAACTTCAGAATGGAACTGTGCTAGGAGGCAATTCTGGCATCCCAAGACTATTTGACCTTGGACAATTAATCAAGTGATATGAATCCTTGCCTCCTAAATAAAAATAATAATAGCCTCCAAAGTTGTTGTGATATAGATATTCCTATAAATACATATTCATACATATCAATATACTTATACATAATACATGTTTATACATATATGTTAATAATATACAGATAGTGGAAAAATAGGTTTACTGTTGTTTGTATGGAAAATAATTAAATAATTAATAACAATACAAGAATGAACTCTGTTTTGCATACTCACAACTGTAAACCTACTTTTGCCCACTCTTATACCCAGTATCCCCGAAAGTAAGACATCCCCTGAAAATAAGACCTACTTCCAGTTTTGCCTCTCGCTGTAATATAAAGCATCTCCCCCAAAATAAGACCTCCCTGGAATATAAAGCCCCCGAAGCTACCGTATGTAAGGCGCCTGACTCCTAATTTAAAGAGATCTCACACTGCCTGAACAGCTCCGGAGGTGCTGCAGCCAATCAGTGAGCTGGTTTGTGATGACAATTACTACTGTACCATATACAGGTAATAAATTTCCTTTTTTTTTTGTTCAACAATAAATAGGTACCGTATTCTTCTTCAGAGAAAAATAAGACATCCCCTGAAAATAAGAGCAAAAATTAATATAAGATACTGTCTTATTTTCAGGGAAATAGGGTATTAAGTTTCCTATCTAATAGAGAGGTAATATGCTAATTGACTTTCTCACCCTCAAAGATGGAGATACTCACAGCCAATAGAGAGGGAATATGCTAATTAACTGCACCACCCTCAAAGATGGTGGCACCCAAGCCAATAAGGAGGAATATCATAATTGCTATGCCCTCAAGGATGGCAGTGCCCAGTACCCTAGGCCTGGCAGGGCAGCAGACATGTGGCAAGTTTGCCTCGCACCTGCTTCTGGATGCTCCCAGTCCCCTCAGCCCCCTAGCCACCCAGGGCCAGCCCGAGGCATAGGCAAGCTTCAAATGGCAGCTGCCCAGCTGGCCAGGGCCACCTGAGGCTTGCACTGCAGGCAGTGGCAGCAGCATAGGTGTGATGGGGCATTGCATTCCCCTGATCACTGGGTTGCCTCCCGCCCCTGAGGGTTCTCAGAATGTTAGGGGGCAAGTCATGTTAAGGGACAGTGCATATGAGTATGGATATGGATATGGATATGGGTATGGATATGGATATGGATGTGGATATGGATAAGGATATGGATAAGGATATAAGTATAGGAGATTATGGATATGGATATGAATAATCCCTTTCCATATATATTTCATTTGTTTATCTCCTGTACCCAAATCACTCAATATTTTAACATCATACTATTTCCTCCAAATAGTGTCCTTACTTTTATTAATTTGCCTTCTTTCACTGGTCCCCTTTGTTTCCCTCCATATTTTTATTTTATTTATTTAATTTTTATTGATTTCAGGGAGAAAGGGAAAGGAAGAGTGAGACAGAAACATCAATAATGTGAGAGAATCATTGATCGGCTGCCTCCTGCAGGACCCTACAGAAAATGGCTCCCACAACTGAGGCATGTGGCCTGACCAGGAATTGAACCATGACCTCCTGGTTTTAAGTCAATGCTCAACCACTGAGCCAAGTCAGCCAGGCTCCCTCAGTATTTTCATAAGGCTTATCTATCTAAGGCTTTCTAGTCAGCACTTTTAGACAGTAATACAACTTTTTGTCTTCCTCCTCCAATATGTAATTCTTGATTTGCCTTATACACTTCTCATTTTAGTACCCAGGCTTGGAGAGGGATTTTTATGTGATCAGGCTGGGTATGTATTTGTCCCATATATGGATTATTTACATTCCTAGGTCATATTCACAACCTAGCATATACCATTATCTTGGATTCACATTCTTTTTAAAGTCTGGGTAAGGTTTATGTGTATATTTTCAGATTTTATAAATTGATTGTTCTGAAGCATGGACATTTGTCTCAGTTATATCCAGTTTTAAAAAATGTTATAAACTGTGATAGGACAAGATTGCTCTTTGCAAAATTTGAACATTGCTAAATTGTTCTTTCTAGTCATGGAGAATTAATACCCTTTTTCCATTTAATACTTCTAAGTATTGTCACTTATGCTAGAGCAGAGAGTTCTTTACTAGATTTTCTACTTTTCATTGAAGGAGGCTGATTCAAAGGATGATTCAGACCACCCCATCTTTCTCCTATTCTCTTACTGAGCACATTTGTCAGGGATTATGTATTGGCTAGCGTTTCTAGTGTAACAGGATATATCTGTATATTCATACCTATATCCATATTCTTATTCATATCCATATCCATAATCTCCTATACTTATATCCTTATCCATATCCACATCCATATCCATATCCATACCCATATCCATATCCATATCCATACTCATATGCATATCCTTATCCATATCTTTATCCATGTCCATATCCTTTCCATATACATATTTATATCCATATCCAAATCTGCATCTATATTAATTTACATATCAATTAGATATAGGGATAGATATACAAGGAGATGTGGAGATGTTTTGTTAATAACTTTTTTCAGTTAACACTTGACATACAATATTATATTAGTGTCAAGTGTACAACCTAGTAGCATGAAATACATACTAAATCATTGCCTTGATAAATCCAGCAATCATCTGACATTGTATGTAATTACTGTGACACTATAGACCATAATTCCATGCTGTACTTTACATCCCTGTGACTATTCTGTAACTACGAATTGGTGAGGATGTTTTTCTTAAATGGGTATTTGCTCAGGTGTTTTTGGGGGCCAGGAAGTACCATGATGTGCCATCTGCAAGCTGGGGAACCAGGAGAGCTGAAGGTGAAATTCAATCCAAACGGAAAGTCCTGAGAATCAGGGTGCCATCAGTGTAAGTCTTGCCTTAGATACAGGAGTGTCAATGTCCAAATGCAGAGCATGAGTGAATGTGCCTTTCTCCCACCTTTTGCTTCTCTCTTCAGCCCTCAAGAGGTTGGATGAAGCTCCCTTCACTGTGAGAGCAATCTTTTTGTTCAAACTATTGATTCCAATGCTGATCTCTTTCTAAGAAAAACCTCACAAACACAACCAGTCAAGTTGACACAAAATTACCCATCAAAATCTGGGAGAAAAAATAGGTTAAAACAATAACATCCATCAAAATGTTAGAGTCAAATGGACCTGGTTCTAGTTCTAAGGTTTGTCATTTATTAGCTGTGTCACCTGGAAAATGTTATTTACCTTCAGTTTGCTGACTTATGAAAATAAATTATTATAGTGCCTGGATGACTGGAGAATATTCATGTACACTGTTTGATAGTGTTATGATTATTAAGGAATTTACATATATTATCATACCTATTCATAATAATAGCTGGATTCTTATCTTTCCCATTTTATATAACAGAAATCTGCTTTAAAAAAAATTCAGCTGGTGTGGCTCAGTAGTTGAGAGTCCGTCCATAAACCAAGAGGTCCCAGTTTCATTCTCAGCCAGGACATATGCCCTGGTTGAGAACTTGACCCCCAGAAGGGGATATGCAGGAGGTAGCCAACCAATGATTCTCTCTCATCATTGATGTTTCTATCCTTCTCATCCTCTTCTTTCTCTCTTTTAAATTAATAAAAATATATTTGTAAAAAAATTCAGGCAGCCTGAAAATATTTAGTGTAAATCAGTAGCATATTCAAAATTATATTACAGGTCTACTTCAGTTTAATTTGTAGGCCCATGCATTGCCTACTGTTAATTCATAAAGAAAACCACAGAAGCATATCTTTATTTCTCTATAATTAATTAATATTTAAATATGAAAATTTAAGCACCAATAATAGACTAATGGAAAAGAATAGTGCTAGTGTCTCTTACACTATTAATATGAATATACTAGAATCATGTATGGTATGCATTTTTCAGTGGTATTCTTAGGCACAAATCACATTCCCTTTGTGTCATTCATTACCTAAAGCTCTGCTCTTTGAGGCTAATCAATCTGATTATCATCTTCATCAGTGTTATTCAGAAATTAATTCTGACTCCATGTAAGTTATTACTTTTATACAATGCTAGTGTTAAAATCATGAGCAGTAAGATCAGGTTTTATTGTAAGTCTTAAACAGAAGAATATTTGGAAAAGGGCCATGAATCCCTTGTAAATTATATTATACTAGTGGCCCAATGCACAAAATTTGTGCTTGGAGGGTGTCCCTCAGCCCAGCCTGCACACTCTCCAGTCTGGGACCCCACAGGGGATGTCCGACTACTGGTTAGGTTTCGGGCCTAAACCGGTAGTCGGACATGCCTCTTGCAATCCAGGACCACTGGCTCTTATCTGCTCAACTGCCTGCCTGCCTGATCACCCCTACCACTCTGCCTGCCAGCCTGCTCATTTCCAACTGTCCCCTGCCAGTCTTCTCACCCTCAACTGCCCCTCTACCAGCCTGCTTACCCCCACCAGCCCCCCTGCCAGCCTGATCACCCCTAACCACCTCTGCCTCTGTCCTGCTACCATGGATTTGTCCAGAAGGATGTCTGAAAGGTCCCCTGGTGTAATTAGCATATTACTCTTTTATTAGTATAGACTAATGCTCCAGTGCACAGATTCATGTACCTTTGAGAGGTGACCTCGGGGCAATACTGGGTGAGATGGGCCAGACACGCCCTGGAACCAACCTCCTGCAGTTCCTCCCCAGCTTGGCCACACCTGGGATGGTGCCACAGATCAAAGGGTGCCTGTGGAGTGAGCAGGGTCCCTCCAGCAGGTGGGGTCCCTTGGCCTGGCCTGTAGGGATCAGGCCAAAACTAGCTCTCAAACATCCCACAAGGGGTCCAGGATTGTGAGAGGGCAGTTCTCTGGTAATGTACCCCAGAATCGGGCTCCCTCCTCTCTGATTCCAGGGTGCTTCACCCATGAACCACTGCTGCCAAGTCACCACAGCTCGGCAGCTCCTGCATTGAGAGTCTGCCCCCTGGCTGTCAGTGTGCATCATAACTACTGGTCAGAGCGTCTACCCACTGGTGGTCATTGTACATCCTAGCTATGGTCAGATGGTTGGACAGTCACTTAGCCTTTGATATATATAAACTAGAGACCCAGTGCATGAATTCATGCACCAGTAAGGTCCTGTCAGCTGGGGTGAGGGAATGCTGGAGGATGGCGAGCCAACCCCACCCACAATTGAAGGGGTGAGCAGTTGTGGGTGGGGTTAGCCAGGGGCAGGGGCCGCAGGTGATTGGCCGCCTGCCTTGCCCCCTGGTCGAACTCTCAGTTGAACTCCAGGTCAAGAGGACAATTTGCATATTAGCCTTTTAGTTTATGGCATAGACATCAATATATTTTACATGTATATAAGATTAACTCAAAGTAGAGGATTTCTAATTAATAAAGGAACATATTGCCAATACTGATTCTTTTTAACATTCTACCACCACTTAAAACATGGCTAATACAATTTAAATAAAAAATTTAAGTTATGGCCCTAGCCAGTTTTGCTCAATGGTTAGAGCATTGGCCTGTGATCCCATAATCAGGGAACCTGCAGGAGACAACCAATCTATGTGTTTTTCTCACATTGCTCTTTCTCTCTGTCTTTCTCTATCTCTAAAATCAGTGGGAAAATGTCTTTGGGTGAGGATTAAAAAAAATAAGTTATGAACTTTTTATGATATAGCAGAGTGAGGTCCAAGGAACTTGGTTTTCTTTGGGTCTCTGGTCTGTTATCAACACTCTGTTGGAATTGGGGCAATAACTTCTCTGCTAATGATTTTTCTAACAATTGTTCATCCCAGGTGAAATTAACCTTTTTCAATAAAAGATATTCCAATGTTTGGCTTAAACAATAACCTTAAATTCTTCTCCATTGTCTTTTTTTAAAATTCTAATTTCTAATTTTATTTATTTAAAGACATTTTTAATGTCTTCAGTATTGACATTAGTAACACAAACACACATACACAAAAACAAACAACAAATAACCATTTTCACATCATCTTCCTTCAAGTACTTTGAAAGGAATCATTAAGTCACCCACTCAAACTCACAGATCACTTGATTCTTTCTAGAAACAAGGTACATAGTATGTAAAATTTTAGAACTGACATAAAAATCAAACTAATCTGGTTTAAAAAATATTTTAGCCTATTATAAATCAGCACCAAAATGATATAATATGTTTGTGCTTACATATTAAAAACAGCCCTCACTGATTTGGCTCAGTGTTTAGAACATTGGCCTGTGGACTAAAAGGTCCCAGGTTTGCTTCTGGTCAAGGGAACCTATCACAGGCTTCTGGCCTTGGTCAGGGGCATGCAGGAAGCAAGCAATCAATGTGTCTCTCTCACATTTGTATTTCTCTCTGTCTCTCCCTTTCACTCTCTCTAAAAAATCAATGGGAAACATACCCTCAAGTGAAGATTAAAAAATAATATTAAAGTAAAAACAAATAAGACATAATCTTGTTCTTTAAAAAATATCCTTATAATAGAATTAAATAGCTGATAATGAGTTTCTCTGCATATATTATTCTTTTTAAGGAATCATTTTCATTGTGCTATAATGTAATGTTCTTATATTAAAGATCATTACAGATAATGCTGTTACTATTTTCTTTTTCTGAATGAGTCTATTAACATTCTTAAAACATCCGTGTATTATCAGCAATAGCACAACAGATCCTTTTATTTTATTTTTTCTACAACACAGATGAGGGTATTATAGAGTTATTAAATTGAAACAAACTTTCTTTACATTATTTTACAAGCTCATTATTCAAAATAATTTCTTTAAAGAACTGTAGTAAAAATTTAATTTTATGTATTTCAGCTTTATAGATGGAACTGAGTTTCCCAGCTAACAATTTAAACTATCAATCAAGTTACTATAGCTGACTGATGCTAATGTCGACATGATATTCTCAGACCAGATTTTTAAAAAACATTAGCATCTATTATGATATTATTTTTTCTTAATATTTCTCTAAGTCACATTTTCTTTTTCATATAATAAAGTAAAATAAAAAATATATATGTTTATTCTAGGAAAGATCCTATGAGTTGTCTGCTTTAATGTATTTTATTTTTAATATATTTGGAAAATGCACAGTTTCAGGGTAAGTGACCATTCTCATGCTCACAGAGTAAATTTGCTTTTTAGTCATGGCTCTGAAACCAGTGGAGAAACTCAAATATCTATATTGGAAATCCAATCCTTCTTTTCAGAAGCTTTCACATTAGTTATGTTAACTGACCTACAGCCATAGAGTAAATTCAAACAATTTAAAGAACTTTCAGGAAAGTTTATGCCAAATATCCTATATATTAAAAGTCTAATATACTAATTAGACCGGACATCCTTCTGAATGACCTTCTGGATGAAGCTGGGGATGTGTGGGAAGCCTGGGTCCTGGGTGCCAGAGGGAAGCCAGTGGGCAGTCAGGGAAAGGAAGGCCTACTCTTACACAACTTTTGTGCATCAGACCTCATATATATATATATATATATATATATATATATATATATATATATATATAATAAAAGCCCTGAGACCAAAAGAGTGGAATGACCAGAATGATCAAAGACCAGAACACCACGACCCCTCTACCCAGGTAGCCCCATCCCCCAGGGAGCAATTAAGGGAGCCCCTAGGCAACACTTAAAGGGTACAAGTTTGATGGTAGAAAGTTGAAGAAATAGAAGGGAAGATCTTAAGGGCCTGTGGAGTTGGGGTAGTCGGCCCAGAGTAGGACTGGAGTGTGCTGGGGAAGGAAGAGGAAGATCTGATTGGAAAATGGCTCAAAACAGTACCTTTCTCATTGTGAACCAGGCCAGCACCAGCCATGGACTGAATGGCAGTTATTTCATGAGTGTGCTTGGGACCGACATGTTTATGGCAGTGCTCCCTGATTCCAAATAGTAAACAGCTATTAACATCAAAGAACAGAAAAATCCTCTCCAACAAGAGACCCTGGATGTTGCAATGAGAATGAAGGAAACACCACTTAGGAAGGAGCTAGAAAAAACAGAGGACTGTGGGATTGTGTAGAATGGCTTTGCACCTACTGCTAGAATGTGAGCCTGTTATTGTGCATGTACATAGTCATCCTTATAATCCTCAGTCTTTCAGTATTTGGACGTTATTTCTGGAGGGAAATTATTTTGATTGAGGTTTGCTGTTCCCTTGTGTGGAAGAAGATCAGAATTAAAGGTTTTGTTTGTTAACTTGGTTTGAAGCAGAGGAAAATGGGATAGTGACAAATAAGAAACTTTGGAAATATGGAGGAGTTTGTGAAGACTGTTGAGCACTCAGAATTAGAGTTTAATTGAGATAGAAATCCTGCTAATAGCACCAATGCCTGAAATCTGAGCACTCTATATTTAGGTTTTCCAGTTCAAGTTTTTGAAGACTGCCTATTAAAACATTCTTGATTGGAAAATGCACAACACCACAGACCCTTGCACTAGCTGGCCCTGTTTCACATGGAGTGGTTAGGAGTGATCAGGCAGGCAGGCAAGCATTTAGGAGTCAGAGGTCCCAGATTTAGAGAAGGATGTCTGACTGCTGGTTTAGGCCCGATCCACAGTTGGATCGGGCCTAAACCAGTAGTCAGACATCCCCTGAAAGGTCCCGGATTGTCAGAAGGTGCAGGCTGGGCTGAGAGACCACCCACCCATGCATGAATTTCATGCACCAGACTTCTAATATATATGTATTATATTAGTTCCCTCTAATCCTAACGAATAAAAGAGTAATAGGCAAATTGACCATACCTCTGATACTCCCACAAGCCATGCCCACCAGCCAATTAGAAGTGAGTATTCAAATTAACCCAATCAAGATGGCTGCAGCCACAGAGTGAGCAGGAGGCTTGGGTTTCCCTAGTGATGGAGGAAGCCAAGCTTTCCGCACACCCTGGCCAGTCTAGGCCTCCACTCAGGGCTACAAAGTTTCAATTATAGAAGATAAATAAATCCCAGATACTAGGGTCTCTGCCTGGGTTGCTGGGGGACATAGTCAGCCTGCAAACCACCACAGACCCCTCACCCAGGCTGCCCCACACCCCAAGAGAACACCCACCCTGACCCAGGACACCCTTCAGGGCAAAACAGCTGGCCCCCACCAGTGTACAAGGCCTCTATCCTATCTAATAAAAGAATAATATGCAAATTGACCATCACTCCAACACACAACATTGCTGTCCCCATGTGTTCAAAGATGGTTGTCCCCATATGAACACAAGATGGCTGCCACAAGATGGCCAGCAGGGGAAGGCAGTTGGGACGGACCAGGCCTGCAAGGGAGGGCAGTTGGGGGCAATGAAGTCTTCAAGGGGGGCAGTTAGGGGTGACCAGGCAGGCAGAGGAGGAAAGTTGGGGGTTGCCGAGCCTTCAGGGAAGGGAAATAAGGGGTAACCCAGCCTGCAGGGGAAGGCAGTTAGGGGTGACCAGGCCTATACGGGAGCACAATTAGGGGCAAAAAGGTTGGTGGAGGAGCAGTTAGGCATCAATCAAGCTGGCAGGGGAGTGTTTAGGCTGACAGGCAGAAATGGTTAGGGGCAATAAGGAAGGCAGGCAGGCAATCAGTTGTGAGCCAGCAGTCCTGGGTTGTGAGAGGGGACTCAGTCTCAGATTGGAAAAGATGCAGGCTGGACTGAGGGAAACACACTCCTATGCACAAATTTTGTGCACTGGGCCTCTAGTATCTCCTATATAATAAAAGGGTAATATGCAAATTGACCCTAACCACAGAAGGACTGGGAATACCTAGTCGTTATGACATGCACTGACCACCAGGGGGCAGACACTCAACACAGGATCTGCTCCTGGCTGTCAGTGCACTTCCACAAGGGGAGCTTCGTTCAACCACAAGCCAGGCTGACAGCTTTGAGCATAGCGGCAATGGAGCCTCTCCTACTACCACAGCAGTGCTAAGGATGTCTGTCATGCTATGGCTTAGGCCTGCTCCCTGGGCTTCCAGAGGAATAGCTGACTTCCAGCTTAAGCCCAATCCCCCTGGTAGCAGGGCTAAACTGGCAGGTGGACATCCCCCGAGGGCTCCCAGACAGCAAGAGGGTCCAGGCCTAACTGAGGGACACCCTGCTCAGTGCATTAACTTTCACGCACCAGGCCTCTAGTGTGTGTGTGTGTATGTGTGTGTGTGTGTGTGTGTGTGTGTGTTGTAGAAATTAAACTAATGGGAACCTTCCTTTTACCTTATTTTGTACAATTGAAACATCTGACTTATAATATAGAAGTCCTACTTCTATGTTTCCTTGAAAGAATGCCTTTATACTCACAAAGTTAGAATTCTTTTTTAGATTCCCAGAGGATGCCTACAGGAATTCCTATTTGAATTCCTTACAAATGTAGTGGGCATAAGAGGGTATGCTCATAAATGCTTGATTGTTGCTATCTGTAACTTCAGTAATAGATAAGTTTGGTTTGCTAAATTTTGATTTCTATACATGAGGCCCATTTAAAAAGATTATTATTTTCATCCTATCCAGAATTATCTATGAGTTAAGAATGTTCAGTTGAAACTGATGAACTAAGAGTAAACAAATTAAAATCAAATCTGAATTTTATACTCATGACAGGTGTTCCAGAACTTGTCCCTATATTCAGTCATAGGAATGACCTATGTTTTCAACATAGCTTATGAGAAATTTCATTTCTATGCAGGTTGTAATTGGGTGAAGTAGTGGTAGACATTGATGATGGAAACTTGACAGATTCTGTGCTAGTTTTAGACCTTAGACATTATTGTACTAGAGGATACTTGGTAATTATATGCACCTATAAAATGATTCTAAGAACTGTGATTTTACTTGCCACATAGAAAATTTGGTAGTGAATTTATGTATAGCAGAATAAGTATTTACTATATAAAAATTAATTAAAATCTGCTCTCCCACTAGCTGTTTGTGGAAGAAGAGCAAGATATCACTAAAACATTGTGCAGGTATTTATCAAATGAATAAATTATGATTTAACTCACAGTATTTTATAAAAAGAACAACAACAACAACAACAACAAAAAGAACCTTGCCCTAACCATTTTCTCAGTGGTTAGAGTAGAGCATTGGTTCTCAAACTAAAGTTTCTCAGATATGATTCCAGTCAAGGGCATATACCTTGGTTGCATGCTACCTCCCTGACCCTGGTTGGGGTGCATACAGGAGGCAACCTATTGATGTGTATCTCTTACACTGATGTTTCTCCCTGTCTCTCCCCCTCCCTTCCACTCACTCTAAAAAACCAATGGGAAAAAGAAATTTCCTCAGTGAAGATTAACAACAACAAAAATCATTTTAAAATATCTATATCATAATCAATACCTGATTCATATGCATGTGCATGAAATGTCTGTATTTTATATATGTTTGTTTGTATATAATACATTATTCATAATCACAATATATTTAAACTAATAAAAAAGAAACATGCAAATTGACCATCACTCTGCTATGCCCACCAGCCAATCAGAGCAAGTATGCAAATTAACCCAACAAAGATGGTGGCAGCCACAGAGCTGGAGTGAGCAGGAGGCGATGGAGTAAGCCAAGCTTCCCACCCACCCTGGCTGGCTCTGGCCGACCCTGGCCTCTGCTCAAGGCTACAAAGTTTCAATTATAGAAGTTAAATAAATCCTAGATACCTGCTTCCAGCCAGCCCTGACCTCCACTCAAGGAGGTGCTGAAAAAAAAAGAAAAAGGAAAAAAGGAGGTGCTAGGAGCCTGAAAATAGCCCTCAGGTCCTCACCCAGCCTGGCCACACTCCTATGGAGTAAGAGTCACTGCTGGGGGGGCGTGGACAGCCTGCAAACAGCCATTAGCCCCTCACCCAGGCTGGCCATGTCCTCCCAGCAGGGACCCTCACCCCATGGGACATGGACAGCCTGCAAATTAACACAGCCCTCCCCCACCCCCCCGCCCAGGCTGACCCATGCCCCAAGTGAACCCCCATCCTGATTCAGGACACCCTTCAGGGCAAATCAGCCAGCCCCCACCTCTGCATCAGGCCTCTATCTATAATAATAAAAGGGTAATGTGCTAATTAGACTGGGAAACCGTCCAAAAGACCTTCCAGGTATTCTTCTGGACAAAGCCATGGTGGTGGGGCCAAGGTAGAGGTGGTTAGAGGCCAAGAGGGGAGGGCAGTTGTGGGTAATCAAGCTGGTAGGGGGCAGGGCTGTTGGGGGTAAGCAGACCACCAGGGGGGACAGTTGGGGGCGAGCAGGCTGTCAGTAGGGGTCATTTGGAAGTGATCATTACAACAGGGGGGGGTCAGTTTGGAGTGAGCAAGCCAGCAGGGGGGAAGTTGGAGGTAAGCAGGCCAGTGAAGAGGGAAGGTGGGGGAGAGCAGGCCAGCAAGGGAGGCAGTTGTGGGTGAGCACACTGGCGCAGGGGGCAAATGGGGGTGAGCATGCTGGCAGGGTGGGCATTTAGGGGTGAGCAGACCAGCATGCACAGTGGTTAGGGGCAATCAGGCAGGCAGGCAGGTGAGTGGTTAGGAGCCAGCAGTCCCAAATTCCAAGAGGGATGTTCAACTGCCAGTTTAGTACCTATCCCTGTAAACTGGCAGTAGGACATCCTTCAAGGAGTTCCAGATTAGAGAGGGTGTAGGACGGGCTGAAGGACACCTCCCCCTGCATTAATTTTGTGCACTGGGCCTCTAGTATAATACATATGTAACACAGGTGAAGTCTGGCTGGCCCACCCCAATGGGGGTCGATTGGGCCAGGCCTAGCCGGGGTTAGGGGCTGCAAGTGGTTGGCTGGCTGGCCCCGGACCTGGCTTAAACTCCTGGTCAAACTCCTGGTGGAGGGGACAATTTGCCTATTAGCCTTTTATTATATAGGATGTGTTGTATATGAATGCATAATAACACATATGCATGTACCTAAACACACATACATATGCAAATATACAAGAATACTAGTAAGTTGTATGAGGACCTTTGGGAATTACAAAGAGCTCTTTGAAATTGAAATATTAAGAAAATTTGACAAAAATTATTTGAGGAATGCTACTATTAAAAATAGTGAAAAACATATTATTTAGCATGATTTTGGTGACCATTTAACAGTATATGCATATATCAAAACATCAGGTTGTAGTCTTAGATATGTACAATTTACATTCATCAATTGTACCTCAATGAAACTGAGGGAAAAATAGTGACAGCTCAGTCCATAAAAGGGGGAAGATAATACATAATTAGGTAATATTATTAATAAAATTGGTTCATTATTATTTTCCTAAAATAAACTCTGTTGATATCTGACATATATTTTTAATATAGTGTTAAATTCTGTCTTTATGGGAAGTCTGTATGGACTTCATATTTATTTTAAGCATAAATATATCACACCGTCTTTTTTTATTAAGAACTAATAATATTGGCTTAGGTATGTGAATCAGACATACGTTGACTTCTGTGCACATATCAAAAAATTTAAAACTGAGAATCACTACTTTATATTGAAGATAATAGATGCTTTTCCTCTTTATCATTAATTCTCAAGGTTAATGTAGTGTTTGTTTGTTTTTTTCAATAATTGTGCTTGTACCCTAGAAAATATTTTACTTTTTTACTGTAGCTATTTTTAACATTTTTCATCTCATGGCACACATAAATAGTTACTAAAATTTTGCAACATACCACAAACATATTTTTTGTTGATCTCACAAAAAATAGCTAGAATTTTGACTCATTTACACTAGATGGTGATTATGTTGGCTGTTGTCATATATATAATTTGAAGATCTAAGGGAAAAGTATTCAGTGCCCTGAACTAAATAGTTAGGTATTGGATATTTTTAAAATTTTTGTAGCACACCAGTTGAAAATCACTGCTTTGCTGTGCTGACACTAAGAAAAATCCAACTACCATTCTTGTCATTTTTCCCCATAAATTTATTTTATCTTAAAAGCCTTGCATCTGATACTGAAGAGGCTGAAGGCCACACACAAACACACACAAACACGTCACAAGAAGCCATTGTACCCATAACAGCTATATGTTGGGAAGATTCCACTAAATGTTTCATTCAAAATTCAGGAAATGTTGAATAAAAAGATCTAAATTCAAGAAAGTTACTAGAATTTTATTTGATTCTGAAGGATTCTACATTAGTGTACCAAAAAGATACAGGGAGATTTTCATAAGCCTCAATAGTCACAGCCTAATGCCATGATTCTGCTTCTGTCAAGATTCTAACGTGTATCCTCCTAGTAAATATTTGGTGTTTGTTTGACTGTGCTAGGCAAGTTTGCAGTGTTTTCCATATAAATTATTATGCTATAATCTGTGTGTTCCTGTTGAAGGTACATAGAAATGATCAATTCTATTTAACAAAGCATTCACATATCTCTGCATGTGTTAGCAACTAATGAAGAACAAAACATGAATATCTTAATATAGTTACAGAGAAATAATCCAACAACTGTAAACTTATAGTTTGTAGAGTTCAAGATATAAAAATAAATGAATATGAAAAGTGTAATTAATGCCTTGAAATTTATATATGAAAGGAGGTAAAATATTTTTGTCTTAATAAACATCTGGATATATATTCTATATACTAAAAAAGGTAGTAAAATATACATACATACAACATAAAAGGAGAAATACTTCCATTTGCCATAGATATATTTTTTAACAAGTAGCCAAATTATTACTGCCCAAGTGCAAGGGTCCATTCAAGGGTATATGATTAAAAATAAATTAATTAAATAAATACTTATTAAACAATTAGTTGGTTTCATTTATTGCAGTTGGCCCTGAAAATAAATTGTTCATATCTTCCAAGTGTTCTCTTTCTAGTCAAGAGAATGTGAAAACTGACTTAATAAGGATTGTTTTCTAATAAATAAATGGAGATTTTTGAGGCAAGGGTGGTTGTGGCAGTGGTATGAGTGCAATTTGACATGGTGAGATTGAGCTAACTGTGCAATATCTAAGTGGTTTCCAAGAGACAATTGATTTCACGTCTTTGTTATCAATCTTAACAAAGTGAATGGGACCAGTCTTAAAGGCAGCAATGTGAGACCCAGTTCTATGCTCCAATTGCTATAAATAACACTAGGATACAGTTATTTCCTAAGATCGAAAAATTTAAATTAATATTAAGACAATGAGGCAGAAGTTGTTTTTATCAGAGCAACTATTTTTAGAGTTTTAAGGAATTGTGTGTATTCCTCTGGAGAGCAATGAAATCAAACAATTTAATTACTGAGTAATACAAATCAGAGTCCAGAGCAAATGAGTTCTTATTTTAGCTTTACATTGTATAAAACTTGTTAAGCCCACCCATTTATAAAAATAATAATGTACTGGATCATTTTACAGTGGTCAAAAGCAAGCACATTCATTGACATTATATGGTGGTCAAGAACAAATATTTTTTTGTTGTATTTCTGGACTGACTTAGACATTAAACCTATCATGCTTCAAACCTACTAACAGTTTCTAAAGATTATAAAGCTGATTATTATATGTGGATACAATGATAAACTCAAATGCCATTTTAACAAAATTCAGAATAGATAGTTGAAACAGTTGATAAACATTCAAAACATATCACAGAATATAAGTCATCATACAGATGATGCAAAACTAATATCACTGACCTAAAATAGCCATGTACCTGCTTCTATGCAATACTAACCCAAATACTAACCCAACATTCTATAATCTCAAAAGAATCAGATAATCCATTCCCCCCCCCACACACACACACACAGAGAGAGAGAGACAGAGAGAGAGAGAGAGAGAGAGAGAGAGAGAGAGAGAGAGATTCTAGTGTCAGCTGGAGAATTCTTTCCTTAATGAAGCTTGGAACCCCTTCCAGTTTAAAAAAAAATAGTTACAGAAGACATGCTTTCAAAATGTATAGATAAAACTTCGCTATAACAGATGGGAAAACATGGAAGTTACTAGAGTCTAATTCCAATAAATATAATGTAATATATTAAACTAATTGCATGCTTTCCAAGCTTCTCTAAAGGATGTTTTACAACTTGCATAGATTTACACATGGATGGAATGCACTGTGACTATGCATTTACTATGACTGTGCTCCTACTCATAGTTAATTGCTCAATATACTATTTGTCAATGAGTCTGATTTTTATGCATCTGTCATTTATGAGCAGCACCCTTATCCTGATTTAGCACCCCAGAGTCTTAAGACTTTGGGAAATCAGCAAAATTTAATTTTTGAGCCTGTAAATCCATAAGAAAAGGTTAGTTTAAGTTTCCAGTACATGAAACACAACAGGGTCCAGTAACCTTCCCAAGATTATACCTCCTTGTTTCATTATGCATTCATTATCTTCAAACTTTTCTAGACAAAGCTTGTGTTTAGAGGGTTAACTTCTAACCTGAGTTAATGTTGGCCTGCTGTCAAATGGCTTGATGTCCATTTTCTTTCTTTTTCTATTTTTTAACATATTTTATTGATTTTTTACAGAGAGGAAGGGAGAGAATAGTCAGAAACATCGATTAGAGAGAGACATCGATCAGCTGCCTCCTGCACAACCCCTTATGGGGATGTGCCCGCCACCAAGGTATGTGCCCTTGACCGGAATCGAACCTATGACCTTCCAGTCCTCAGGCCTATGCTCTATCCACTAAGCCAAACTGGTTTTGGCTTGATGTCCATTTTCTAAAAAAAAAAACAACAAAAACTTCATTTAAAATCAATTTGGAATTTTGCATCTGTTCTGTAAAAGCCTCCAATTTGTATGACACATTTGAGCTGAGCAAACTGAATTTGCATGCAAACTGCATATTTGGTGGGAGGCTGAGATTGCAGCATCTCTGTGTCAAGGTGATCTATGTGGATTTTGTATTTGTTCTTATGTATTTGTCTGTGTGCCCTGCATAACCATGGGGTAAAGAGCAAAATCAGTTCAGTTCTGTACAGCCTCTGGACCTTCCCATGAGATTAAAATCTATCTGTCATTTCTCCAGTCCTTTTTCTCCCACAAATTAAATAAATACAGTATCAGATTGAAGCCTACTTGTATCTACTGAGTCTATTGCTTATTCTGACCCTTAGCAATTCTGACCCAAAACTTATTCAAAGGGTACTGTATGGTTTGACAGCATAGTGCTTAACATTTTTTTAAAGGCAAATGAAATCTTGAAACTCATGAAGCCTTATGCTTAGAAACAAACATACTTTTAATGCATATAATTTACTTTTTTCTACTATGAGTTTGTGACTCTGTATTAGTTAGCTAGTGCTATCATAACAAAGTCTAGCAGAGTGGGTGGCTTGAACAGCAGAAACCTATTATCCATTTTCTTACAATTTTGGAGGCTAAAGGACCAAGATCAAGATGTCAACAAATCTGAGTTCTTCGTAGGCCTTCTCTGCTTGGCATGCGGATGGCTGCCTTCTCTCCATATCTTCACATGATTTTCTTTGTCAATGGACACAGAGACCATGGGGTCTCTTTGTGTACCCAAACTTCCTCTTTTTATAAAGACAGATTGGATGAAGACCCAACCTAATGGCTTAATTTTTCCTTATCATCTCATTAAAGGCCCTAACTCCAAATAGTTATTTTCTGAGATTTGGGGTATTAAAACTTCAACATATCAATTTAACTCCTAACATATTCTATTTAGTCAAGCCTAGAATAGATAACTATTTGGTGAAGATGTAAGAGAGAGAGTGATAAAAGGATAGCACTTTAGTTATAATACATCTAAAAACATTTTTCAAAAACATTAGAAAGGTATTATAATTTGATAAAAATAAAGTATTAGATCAAACTATGAAATTGCCACTTTTATAGTTCAATTTTTAAAAAATTACTTCGGGTACATTTGTCATTGTAAAACTGCAATGCAGAAACAAAGACCACCATAGATGATATGTTGATAAGAGAGAAGTTATTCTTGACAATGTAATCAACTTCAATTACCATCCCACCTGACTTTGTCACTAGGCTCAAATCACTGGTGTAGACAGCGATCCTATTATGTGATAAAAGACCTCCTATGAGAGTTGTCTATACCCACCTCTCTTAATTTAAGGTTATATGTTGTATTGTAGAATAAAGTAGCCTTTTTTTTCCAAATTTGACAGTAAATAGCTGAAAATCATAGTAAATAGCATTTTTTCCAAATTTGACAGTAATTAGCTGGGATACAGTATCAAACACTGTATCTACATTGCTAAAATTATTTATCTGTGACATTTCTATTCATAAAGTTTTCATATATTTCAATTAAATATATCTAATACAACTCTGCAAGTAAGATAATTTTAGCCTCACTTTAACAGTTATAAGAGCAAGATTAAGGAAATATGTAACAGAGTCACAATTTGAACTCAAACCCTAAGGTCTTTAGGATACATTTCCTTGTTTTTCATGAGAAGAAGCCCAGGGAAGTGAGGTCTGAAACAATATTTTCTAAGGTTGCAGTACTATGAGCAACCAAACTATGAATTTGGCTTTTACCAAGCAAAGGGCATATTTTGCCTCTGGGTGTTACTTATGCCAGTTTAAAATGATTGTTATCATATTGATGTATTTTTTAACAACAACAACAACAAAATCACTTTAGAGTCCTCCTGAGCCTTCTACCTGTGAATTATTTAGTGTATAATAAATTACCATAATAAGCCATAATAAACCATTACAAGCATGTAATTAAAATCTAGTTATTTAGTTTTGAAATCATTTTGTGGAAGTTATAGATGACTATGAGAAGACAATAGAGGCAGTTCCTGATTTTCAAAGAAAAATTTTAAATCAGAAGCTACTTTAATGAAGACACTTTAGTGATTTTAGAGTAGCTTTTATGACACTTTCTACAAAGACCATTTGTTAAAAGGTGGTGGCAGTAAACAAATACATGTATATCAAAATGAATTAATATAAAAAATACCTTTTTGCTTTTCCGAAAAATAAAGGATTATGCTAATAATGAATACTCTTCAATATAAAAATAAAATAATATTTGTGTTTTATCTTTGAATTTTTATTATTTTTATCCAGGATCAAAAAACATGATTTTTATTGAATTTTAAAATGTCACATTTTGCCCTAGCCAGTTTGGCTCAGTGGATAGGCCTGCGGACTGAGGGATCCCACGTTGGATTCTGACCAAGGGCACACGCCTGGGTTGTGGGCTTGATCCCCAGTAGGGAGCGTGCAGGAGGCAGTCAATCAATGATCTTCTCTTATCATTGATGTTTTTATCTCTCTTTACCTCTTTTGTCCTCTCTGAAATCAATAAAGAAACGTATTTTTAAAAATGTCAAATTTCATGTATATTCAATCTTTATAAAATATTAAATATATAGAGGAGAACATTTTCATAGAATTGTGACTTTTGTTCTACTCTGTTGGAAACTGATATTCAAAATTGATTAGTATAATTAAGAACATCAGAATGCCTCAAAAAATGTGATGTGAAATAAGCAACCACTCAGAAAATAAGAAAAAGAGAATTTACTGCCAAATTATTGTGTGTTTTTCCTGATGCTGACATTATTGCTGACAAATCTGTGGGAATTTCTCAGCCTTTAATTAAATATATATATATATATATATATATATATATATATATATATATCATTTAAATGCAACAATTATAGTGACATCACTGTGTAGGACAGAGTAAGAAACTTAAAAAACTCCTTCACTCCAGAAGTGCAAAGAATAAACTTTTTATGTACTCTGGAACCTAAAAAACAAACTAACAAACTAACTAACGAACTAATTAAATAACAAAAACCTTAAAACCAGTGAAACACTTCATAAAAAGTGAGAAAAACTACTAATTTTGCTGAGAGATCTCTGTGGTGCTTTCACTTACTCTGTTAACTTTACTTCCCAGCTAGACAGTAGCCTTGAAGAGGGAAGTCTTCCTCCCTGGTGGAGGTTGCCTGTATCAGACGTTATCTTCAAAGTCCTGCGGTTGTGTATGTTGATTTTCGATTGGCTTCCTAAAATATTAGCTCAGCTTTGTACCTTTGTTTCACCATGGTTGAGGTTTTGCAGGCATCATTGGTTGAAAGCACAGGGCAAAGGAGAAAATTTGAGATCAATAACAGACAGAAATAGAAGCCTGGGAAAAAGGAAGTGGGGGTGGGGATGGAGGTGCTTAGGATAATATGGGATTTAAAAGCTCCTGTCAGAGAATTTTGAGGTTACTTGCATACCCAGGGTTGGATGCATGCTCAGGAAAAACCTAAGTTGTCAACTGTGGCTACCCTTCAGGTTCCACCCATGAAGGAAGGCTAAGTCCAAGATGTAAATTTCCTGGCAAAGCACTGAAGGAATGCCACAACACAGGGTCAATCATAAAACCGTTTGTTTTAAAAACTGTATTTTTGGTGGCAGGGATGAAGATGATGTTCAAAATATTTAAGGACCTCTCTTTCAAAATAGTTTTATTCACTAGGCTAATGAAACTGAGATTCCGTAGCCACACATGACAAAGAGTACAAATTTTTCAAAATTAGTTCATAAAAATCAAAAAGCAAACTAACCACACACAAAAAATAAAATAACAAAAACTAATCATGGAGACAAGGGAACACCTGTTTTTCAGAATTGCCATATAATATTATTCAGAATGGCTAGTTTACAACAAAAGAGCATGCAAGCAACACTCCCATTTCTAAAGTCGAAATTAAACCCTCTTTCTAGGGAAAAAAACACACAACGGCAACATCATTTACCTTCTTGTCATTTCTACCAAATATATAAACTTAGACTATAAACCTATTGATTAACTTTAAACTTCGATAACTTAAGTGTATATTTAACTTTTAGGGTTAATACTATAAGCATAAAGCAAAGTGTATAACTTTCTAAGATGTGGGTGAAAACAAAAATAATTAGTCAAGCCAGAAGAAAATAAAGAGAGAGAGATAAAGAGAAAGGGAAAGGGGTCAGAGGAGAGAAATTAATATTTCTACAAAGGAGAAACTTATGAAACACATAGTAAATAAGGCTAATAAAAGCCAATAACATCATTAATAAGGAGTAAAATGAAAGCTAATATACCACTTAATTGGATATAATGAGAGCACACTGTCACTTCTGGAATATATCTGCCAACAAATGTATGTAATATAATCTAGATGAATCATAATAAAAACACACAAATTAAAATGCAATACTCATAGTAATTGAATTGGGATCTGCTGGGGCTGACCAGCAGCTCCTGAATGACAGATTAATGGGTTATTCTGACATAGTTTCCCTGCAAAAGAGAGGGCTAATGGGTTGCCTGGCTCAAAGGACCAAGCATCCCCATTGCCTGCCTCATTAGGTTAGGTTTTTATTACAATTTCAGATAAAGTTTATATTTTAGATACAATCAGTAGGGTGAGTAATCTTGGGAGGACACATGGGTTTATATGTCTAGGCAAGGCATCCATGGATTAAGCATAAGGGTTCCAGTAAACACCTGGAAGTTTGCACATGCACAGACTTATTTGGAAAGGTCAAGGAATAATTAGGGGTGCTGCCTTCGACACTCCCCTAAATCTCCCCTAAGTCAGAATTCCAATAAACAGGCAGACGGCCTTCCACACACTTCCCTTTCTCAGAATATCCTCCTTACAAGCTTTCCAACCGAGTCTCATGCTTCCCCACAGAGATCTTCAGCAGCAGCATGTGAAGACTGAGGAACTATTTTAGTCTGAGGGAACTGAGAGACATACCAGAAATTATTGTAAACAGATGCCTTTGCTATACTGGGCATTATTGGACAAGATATGGAACTTAGAGGAAACTGTATATTTTATGAATTAAATGCATCACTGCAATTTTATTGGTTTTGATAATTATGTTATGATTGTATAGGAGAAAAATCTTTGTAAGAATTACAAAGTCAATTATTCAGGTGTAGAGATGCCATATTAACAAGTGACATATACTCAACTCATATAGTTTCAAATAATGAAGTAGCCTGTATGCTTATATTTTATGAAATTCTTAGAAAAATAACAGAATATACAAAGAGAGAAAAATAAAGATTAAATTAGAAATTAACAGGGATTAACCAAGATGGCGGCATAGGTAAACACCTACACTGCTGCCTCGCACAACAATTTCAAAACTACAACTAAAAGACAGAACGGACATCATCCAGAACTACAGGAAAGCTGGCTGAGGGGAAGTTCTACAACTAGAAGGAAAGAGAGGGGCTCACAGAGACCCAGAGGAGCTGCAAAAAGCTGAGAGAGCGGGTGCCAGAGTACCGGGCTGGCTTTCTCTGGCGGGAGGGAAACGGAGACTCCCAACGGCATTGAACCCCTTATCCTATGACACTAAACCCCAGATCCAGCCGAAACTCATACGGGGGGAGTTTGGACTGTGAAAAGGGAGAGGTGCACGGAAATTTAGGGGAGTCGCAGAAGATCAGGTCCGGTCTCACATGCGCACGGTGCTGCGCGGAGGACAGACTGCTGATTGTGCCGCTGGCTTTCGCGAGTGGGCGGGAGACAGACCCTCCCAGCTGTGCCACGTCTGAGTCCACTGGGCCCCTGTTTCGGGCGAAACCCTGGGGACCTAGACTCGTGTGGTCCTGGAGCGCAGGGGAGCTGGAAAGGCAGCGGTTAGAGGCACTGCGGGTGCTTGCTCACAAGGACCGCTCCAGCCATTACCCAGTCACGTGAGACTCAGGGGCCGTGGAGGGCGGGCCCGACTGGAAGGCAAGGCGGTCCCTTAAGCCCTGAGACTCCACCCCTCCCAAGCTCAACAGAGGCTTCTGCAGCTTTGCCTCTGCTATCATAAGGCTGAATCCAACACAGAAGTTTCCCTGGCATAGGGAAAATGCCGAGACAAGGGAAGGGACCACAAACAAAAGAAATGGAGGAAAAAAAATGACTGGAGTTCAAAACCACGCTTATAAGGTTTTTCAAGAATATGCTAGAAAAGATGGATAAATTTAGCGAGAGCCATGAGGAGATGAAACATACACTGACTGAAATAAAAAATATTATACAGAGTCCTAACAGCAGACTAGAGAAAGGCAAGAATCAAGTCAAAAATTTGAAATATAAAGAAGCAGAAAACATTCAACTGGAAAAGCAAGAAGAGAAAAGAATCCAAAAATGTGAACATAATGTAAGGAGACTCTGGGACAGTTTCAAGCATACCAACATCAGAATTGTGGGGGTGCCAGAAGAAGAGAGAGAGCAAGATACTGAAAACCTATTTAAAGAAATAATGACTGAAAACTTCCCACATCTGGTAAAAGAAATAGACTTACAAGTCCAGGAAGCACACAGAACCCCATATAAAAGGAATCCAAAGAGGACCACACCAAGACACATCATAATTAAAATACCAAAAGCAAAAGACAAAGAGAGAATATTAAAAGCAGCAAGAGAAAAACAGTTCATTACCTACAAGGGAGCACCCATACGACTGTCAGCTGATTTCTCAACAGAAACGATGCAGGCCAGACGGGAGTGGCAAGAAATATTCAATGTGATGAATAGCAAGAACCTACAACCAAGAATAATCTATCCAGCAAAGCTAACATTCAGAATTGAAGGGCAGATAAAGAGCTTCACAGATAAGAAAAAGCTAAAGGAGTTCATCAACACCAAATCAGTATTATATGAAATGCTGAAAGATACTCTTTAAGAGGAGGAAGAAGAAAAAGGTAAAAGCCAAAAAATTATGAACAACAAATACATATCTATCAACAAGTGAATCTGAAAATTAAGTGAATTAAAAATTTGATCAACAGAATAAACTGGTGAATATAATAGAATTAGGAGCACAGAAAGGAAGTGGACTGATAATTCTCAGGGGGAAAGGGGTGAGGGGTGTACAGGGAGAGACTAGACAAAAATCATACACCTATGGATGAGATCAATGGGAGGGAGCTAAGGGCAGAGGGAGTGGTGGGAGCTGGGTGGAGGGGTACTATGGAGGGGAAAAAAGAGAAACAAATGTAATAATCTGAATAATAAAGATTTAATTAAAAAAAAAGAAATTAACAAAGTAGATAATAAACTTGTAATAGAGACTAAAAAGAGCCAACTATTCATTGTCAAGTTATTTTAAAAATATCTGCTTATACTAAGAAAGAAAGAAATTAGAAATAAGATAAATAATTAATGATAAGTATTATAAATAAAAAGTACTTCAAAAATACCTGCACATATTAACAAGATTATATTTAAAATATAATCTTGTAAAGTTTTACACCAACACTGAAATTTTAGATGAAATATTTCTCTACACTCCAGAATGAACAGAAAAATCAGAATAATTCTACAACCATTAGATATAACAAATTAACTCACAAGCATATCCCTTGCTAAAAGTAAAACAAAAGACAGATGACCTGAACACCCAGACACACAGCAAACACAAATATAAATGTACTTTAAGCATGGTTGGTTTCAACAGTAACTTAAATCAAATTTTTAATAGGGAGTTAAGTTCATTTTTACACAAAATATAGCAGAGTATAGAAAAGGAAGTAATGCTTCCCCATTTATGTAATAAGGCTGCAAAATCCACACCAAAATCTGAAATGAACATTAAGAGAAAAGAAAACTATAGATCATAATAGGAACAAGACTTTAAGAACATTACATTGTAAAATTATATGAAATAAATTAGACATTTGGATGTATAGAAAGTTTTGAAAACATTTATTAAATAATGTATTGGAGAGTTTTACAAGGTTTCTGGATATCCAATCAAATTACAAAAATCAATTGCAATTCTAGATAACATAAACTGACCAGGAACAATTTACAGTAAAATAAAAAATATCAACTGCCTTGGAAAATATTTAACAACCAAAATAATAATAATAAAAGCTATTTGCAGAAAAATATAAAATGTTTTTGATAGTCATTAAAGAAAGCTATAAAGGACAAATTTAATGTTTTAAAACTACATTTTCAAAGCATGTCCTCAAAAATTGTCTCTATGTATATATTTATCTTTACAATCCAAAGTACAATTCTTTAAATTGTTATTTTATAAAACTTAGCAAGTTGATTTGAAAATGCTTAGGGGCAAGAAGAAAACCACTGTTGTATTAATAGTACAGGTATTGACTTTTTAAAAAAGTTTTTAAAACTGACATGTTATAGTAATAGCAAAGTTGTAAGGAACCAATGAAATGGAATTAAAAACCTAGATATAGATGCAAGAATATATGGACTATTGACAAAGGAATGAGGTAGCACTGCAGAGAGAGAAAATAGAGATTCTTTATAATAAAAAAATACATCCAAGATATTAATAATAGAATCTATTGGGTTAAGGATGTGTATGGGAACTATGTACTTCCTATTAAGTTTTTCTATAAGCCTAGAATCTATTGATTAAATAAAATGAATGCTAAAATGTGTTTTTTGATTCAGCTTTTTATAGGTTCTTTGGATAAATTTTTCTGCACATTTTGACAAAGTCATAACTAATTTTATTCTTTTTTGAGGCCTTGTAGATATGTCTTTTATGAAAGCAAGTCTTTCTTATTCTGTGAGATTTCTGCATTCACTTATTGGTTCCAAAGGGGTTTGGATTGCTCATGTTTATCCTCTGTCTGATTTAATGCCTCTTTGTTAGAGAAAGATTTTTTCAACCTCACTGAGAATAATGGGTACATTTTATTGTTTCCTTCTTTTCTTTGTGAAATTTTAAAATAATTATTATTTAAAGTTAGAGTTCTCTTTCAAATAATAGTGTCTTCCATGAATAAAATCAGTTATTTCTTGCTAATATTCATGCATTTCATTTTTTTCTTATATGGTTGTTTAGTTAATAATTTCAGGATTGGTAAGAGAGGACCTCCTCACCTTGTTCTTGAATTTAGGATAAATGTCCCTTTTATCATAATTAAGTATAAAGTTACTGATAGGTTTTGTATACTAATAGATGTTATCAATATATGGAAGTTCTGTTCCATTCATATACTGCTGAGCTTTTAGTCATAAAAACATAATGGATTTTTTCCAAAATTTTTTATTTCAATATGATCATGTGTTTTTATACAAGATCTATCCACATGCTGCTGTATTACATATAATGATTTTTAAATGATGAAACACCCTAGCAAATCAGAAATACCATTATGTATAATTTTATTTTTAAATTATGGGCTTTGATTTGCTAATACTTAGTTGAGGGTATTTTCTTTTCCATTCTTGAGAGATATTGACCTGCTCTTTCTCTTTCTTCTGATGTCTTTATCTCATTTTAATAATAGATAATACTAGCCTCCTTTAATGAATTGAGAAGTGCTTATCAATTTATTTCTTTTTTCTGGAATACAATGTGGAAAATTGGTACAATTTCTTCTGTAAAAGTTTGTTAGAATTCACTGTTGAAGTCATTTGGGTCTGGTGATTTCTTTTTCTTTTGTATGGTTACTTATTATTGATTCAATATACTCAATATTAATAGACCTGTAGAGAGTTTCTGATTCTCTTTGTGGGAGTTTTAGTAACTTGCACCTGTCAAGTAATTGATCCATTTCATATAATAAATTTGTGGCCTTAGAGTTTTTGTGGTTTCCCTTTTGGCATAATCATATTTTCCATGCAATCAGTAAGCCTATGTGGGTGCTTTATCAGTTTTATTGCAGCTTTTTAAAAAACTAGCTCTTATTGATTTTTCTCCTTTAACATATTGTTTTTAATTCCATAAATTTATATTCTACATTCATATTAGATTTAGCCTTACTTGTCAATGTGCAGTAACCAATGGTTGAAAGTTAGTTTTTTCATTTTAGTTCCTTCTTGTTTTATAATGTACACATTTAACTCTTTAAATTTCATCTGCTTTCCTTTTATCTCATGAATAGTAATGCTATATTTTAAAATATTATTTACTTCAAAATATTTCTAAATTTCTGTTGATACCTTTTTTTGATCTAGGTGTTCCTTAGAAATGTTTGATTTAATCTCCAAATATAGTTTTTTTTAGCTTTCTGTTATTCATTTTTTCTTTAATACCATTGTCAAATGAGAACATATGTGGAAAGAATATGATTTTTATTCTTTTAAATTTGTTAAGTTCTATGACACAATATGTGCTCTGCCTTAATGAATGTTGCATGTGAACTTGAGAAATGTGTATTATCTTGTTGTTGGATGCCATATTCTACATATGTTAATTGAGTCCAGTTTATTGATGGTGCTTGTTGAGTTTAATTATATCATTACTGATTTTCTTTCTGCTGGATATATTATTATAGAAAGAGGGGTATTTGGATTTTACAACTATGAGAGTGAATTTTTCTATTCACCTTGCAGTTCTAATGTTTTCTTTTTCCTCATGTATTTGGATACTCAGTTGTTAGGTGAATTTAGAATGTTTATGTCTTCTTGAATAAATGACCTCTTTATCATTATTTAATTCCCTACATTATATATGTAAAATTTCATAATTTTTCTTAAATTTCTATTCTATATCTTCAAATTTATTAATCATTTGTTCTGAAAGAAAATGAAGGAACAAAAATACAAATATTCTTTATAATGAATAATTAAAATATTATTCTTATGTATTACTGTGTGACAAAGTGCTGCAAACTCAATGGCATAAAACAACTGGTTTATGATTCTTACAACTTCTTTGAGTCAATAATTTAGACAGAGCAGAGGAGGATGACACTTTTCTGCTTCACTGTGTTAGAGGGTTTAGTGAGAAGATTTGAAGGCCTATGGCTACTTGAATGATTATCTAGAGAGAATTATTTACTCACATTTTTGGTGTCTGGGCTAGAATGAGCCTAAATAGGTTGACCAATGGTCCCACTTTGGCCTGAAACGGAGAGGTTCCCAAGCTGCCGAGCTTTCAGTGTCCAAACAAAGAACACTGTACTTATGGTATAAGGTGAATTAGCTTCCTTCTGATAGTGGAATGGCAAAGTCACATGATAGGAGAGGATCTAGGAGAAAGAAGAATGTTGTGGTAATCTTTGAGAAAGACAATCTGCCACAAAATAAATTATATTGCTCTGTGACACACACACACACACACACACACCACACAGTGTTCTTATAATGACATTGTAAAGAAAGAAAATAAATTATCAGCTTAAAATCCAGGCTAGCAGTTATGAATAAGGGAATGGGAGTAAGTTATGACAGCCAGGGCATGCTTATTGTCATGGATGGTATTACTTATGGCCATGTTTGCTTTTTTAAAATCTGAATGGCTGTTAGATAATATTTTTTAAATTATTCTTTAAAATGTATATTTAATTTAAAAGTACTATTTGAGTGTGCATTAATTTGAAAATATATAAATACCTAAAAATAGAAGTGGATAACTATATTTTGAAATCATTTCTCTGATATATTTGCTGAGACTTTTTCCTTTAAAAGCATCAAGTAAGAACTTATTTATCAGAGAGTTTTCAGCTTTAGTTATTTCATTTTCTGAATCTTTCAAGTTTATAGAATAGAGCGTCTGGAGTTGGCCAATTTATTGAAATCAACAATAAAACCACTGCATTTGAATGATGGCTATCTCTAAGAATAATAAAAGAATAAAACTGATGTGATAAACATGTTTTGTGGAAAAGTTGGAAGCTTTATGAATAGTGTGAACTCCAGGATGAGACAACAGAATAAGCAAACAAATTAGTAAAATTTAGCCCAAGGATACCTCATTAAGAAATACATTTTTATTAAGAGAAAATTACATTTTTGAGCAGAACTTTGTATATTTTTACAAAAGTAGAATCAGTGTGAAGATGCTTAGCAAGCAAGGCTAGCTCTGAGCATTAAACCAAGGGAACCATATCTATTAACTTCCTATGGTTGTAAGAAATTACCACAAGTTGAATAGTGTCAAACAGAAGAATTTTATTCTTTCACATGATAGAGACTAAAATTTTGAAATCAAGTTAGCAGGCTCGTGCTGTTTCTTAATTTCTGGTGGTGGCCAGCAATCCTTGGCGTTCTGTGAGTTGTGGCTGCACACAACTCCATCATCATATGATCTTTTTGCTCTGTGTGCCTGTGTCTTCGCATGGAATTTTTCTCTGTGTATATGTCTGTCTCTGTGTCTTTCTCATGTTCTTATAATGACATTAGTCATGTTGGATTAAGAGTGACCCTAGCCTTAACTGGTTTTGCTCAGTGGATAGAGTATTGGCATGCAGACTCAAGGGTCCCGGGTTTGATTTTGGTCAAGGACATGTACCTTGGTTGCGGGCACATACCCAGTAAGGAGTGTGCAGGAGGCAGCTGATGGATGTTTCTCTCTCATCAATATTTCTAACTCTCTGTCCCTCTTCCTTCCTCTCTGTAAAAAATCAATAAAATATATATTTAAAAATAAGAGTGTGCCCTAATCAAGTATAAACTCATCTTAATTACAACTGCAAATGTACCCTTTTTGAATAAAATCACATTTACAGGGACCAGGTGTTGGATTTCCACATATGTTTTGAGAAGATGCAACTGAACATATAATACCACCTATTGAAAATTGGCGTTGAGTTTATAGCATTGGCTTTAATTTTGGAAAATGAGTTTTCAGTTTGTTTAGAAACTTCTTAGTTGCTGGCCATTCTCCCATTTTGAATAAGAAATTATGCCGTAAATACAGTCTTAAAATTGTCTAACATTGACACATAATAGAAACATGTATGGATCACTAATATAGAATTTAGATCTTGATTTCACCACTAAATGACTATAAATATTTTTGGAAATTTATATGCCCTGGTACCTTACAGAAAGGTGGTAGATGGGTGGCAGGAGATTTTAATGATGACTTCAAAAAGCTTTGGGGCTTAAATGAGAAAATAAACCAGAAAATGTAAATAAGTGATACATTTGAGACTATCTGAGATCAAATATAAAATTTCCAGTGTTTACTATATTTTAAAAATATATTACTTATCTCTTACAATATCCAAACTGGTGACATGACCATATACGTTGTAAGGAGACATGCTGGTTCCTTTTCTACCAATGATCCAAATCTTCAAATTGCACATGCAAGATATAAATGGGACCACAATTATAATTATCAATATTTTTTTCTTATACTGTAGAGCCCATCTTCTATACATTGAATGATCTCATTTATAATGTCTTAAAGTATTTTAATGATTAAATTACTAATATTGTGGTGTTCCTCTCATCTTGATTTTTTAGAAAACTTGGTGTATATGATTTTGGGAGAAAATTTAATTCTTCAGTGAAAATACTCCCACTCTAACTACCAAATATAAAATTATACTGCATTGAATTTCTAAATATATTTGTGAACTTCTTGAAGGAAGGGATTTTGAATTATTTATTCTAACTGCAATATCCTCAATCACATTAGAACACACAGCCTATCGTAGAAACTGAATATATATTTTTGAATAGATGAATATATTTGTTGAAAACCTGCACAAATAAAGCAATATAAAGGTGATTCAGAGCAAAGGTTCACAGACAGACTAACTGACCTCATATCCTGGTTTAGCCCCATATTAGCTCTTACTAAGCACTTCTTACCATAGCAAGTCACTCAATTTCTCACTGCCTCTGCTTTCTTATTTGTAATTTACACAATTAAATACATACCAGATGCATAGAACACTGCATGAAACAAGTGCCTAATACTAGTACATAATTTTTAATAGATGATAGATGCTAAGTGCCCAAGAATGATAGCTATTTTTAAACTGCCTTTTGTCGCTTGTTTTCAATACATTGAACAACAGTCACTTTTATGCATCAAATCCTCAGCCAAATTAGATGTTTTTGAAACCTATGACTGTCTATGAGATGTAAAAGTAGCTTCCGCCTGGCCTGTGTCACTCAGTAGTTGTCCCAACCCATGAGTCTGTTCAGTTCACCCTGTGGGGGCACATCCCTGGATTGTAGGCTTGATCCCCAGTAGGGGACTTGTAAGGCATGTGAGATTTATCTCTCATCAGTGTTTCTATCTCTCTGTCCCTCATCTTCCTCTCTCTAAAAAATCAGTGAAAACATTTTAATAAGTACAATGCAGCTTCCTAAGAAATTGGATATTTCTTCAATGACAGTGGAAACACTTGAGTCAGTCTACTGGTTTTCTTAGCTGCACCTCAGATTTACAGTCAAAGGTGAAGGAAACCAAGCACTGCATTTGCCAGGTCAAGGTCACAGAGAGAGCATGGTTTTGTTCTCACAGGCCAGGTTCAGCACTTCCCTCTGTGACAGGGAACTTAACACTTCTGAATCTCAGTTATTTTTATTTGCAGGGGGAAAAAAAAAGTCTTTCCTTGCTAAACAACTGTGAAAAATAAATTGCATGCACATAAAAAGTGCTGACACAGAGCAGGCAAACATGATGTCCTAGTTTCCTTCCACATGCTTTTTATTTTCTTCTGTTAGTTCACATCTTCTGCTCTGGCAACCACTGCCTTATCTCCCAGTTTTTGTGTTCCTTATAAAGTTCAATTTGTTTTTATTATAATTATTGGAAATCATGTATTCAACATAAAAATGGTATTCAGACTTGTTTCAAGAATCTTATAAAAAGCAAAAGAACTGAATCACCAGAGTTCCTGTTAAGAACTATGACCATTTTAACTGTCAGGAGGAATAAAATAGTTATAATTGCACAATAAAGTTTCTATCCTGTGGGTGAGACTTTATGGAAGTGAAATGGTTGCATGAGGTGGCAAGTCAGTATTGACCTAAGAACAAAGCATGTTTGTTTTAATATTCAATGATTTAGATCACAATGTATGTCTGATGCAGATATCTCTTCATTGATAATAGCCTCACCTTTGGGATTCTGATATGTGCTGTATGCATATGCCTTTCCTTAAAATTCTTACAGTTTAACTACTTTTTAAAAAAATTAATAAATCTTTATTGTTCAGATTATTACAATAATTCCACCTTTCCCCCTCCCCCCATAGCTCTCCTCCACCTGGCTCCTACCCCTCCTTCTGATCTTACCTCCCCCCCCACAATTATCTTCATCCATAGATATATCATTTTTATCCAGTATCTCCCTGCACCCCCTTCACCCCTTTCCCCCTGAGAATTGTCAGTCCACTCTCTTTCTATGCCCCTGATTCTATTATATTCACTAGATTATTCTGTTCATCAGATTTTTTATTCACTTGATTTTTAGATTCACTTGTTCATAGACATGTATTTGTTGTTCATAATTCTTATCTTTACCTTTTTCTTCTTCTTCCTCTTCTTAAAAAGTACCTTTCAGAATTTCAGATAATACTGGTTTGGTGGTGATGAACTCCTTTAGTTTTTTCTTATCTGTGAAGCTCCTTATCTGCCCTTCACTTCTGAATGATAGCTTTGTTGGGTAGAGTAATCTTGGTTATAGGTTCTTGCTATTCATCACTTTGAATATTTCTTGCTATGCCCTGCTGGCCTGCATAGTTTCTGTAGAGAAATCAGCTGACAATCGTATGGGTGCTCCCTTGTAGGTAATTAACTGTTTTTCTCTTGCTGCTTTTAATATTCTCTCTCTGTCTTTTGCTCTTGGAATTTTAATTATAATGTGTCTTGGTGTAGTCCTCTTTGGATTCCTTTTATATGGGGTTCTGTGTGCCTCCTGGACTTGTAAGTCTATTTCTTTCACCAGATGGGAGGAAGTTTTCAGTTATTATTTCTTCTAATAGATTTTCAGTGTCTTGCTCTCTCTCTTCTTCTGGCACCCCCATAATTCTGATGTTGGTACCCTTGAAGTTGTCCCAGAGGCTTCTTGCACTATCTTCAAGTTTTTGGATTATTTTTTCTTTTTCCTTTTCCAGTTGAGTGTTTTCTGCTTCTTTGTATTTCAAATCTTTGACTTGATTCTTGCCTTCCTCTAGTCTGCTGTTAGGTCTCTGTTTAATATTTTTTTATTTTAGTTAGTGTATGTTTAATTTCTAGTTGGTCCTTTTTCATCTCCTCTTGGATCTCTCTAAATTTATCTAAATTTTCTAGGAAATTCTTGAAAAATCTTATAACCATGGTTTTGAACTCTATATCCAGTCATTTGTTTTCCTCTATTTCTTTTGTTTGTGACCTGTTCCTTTGTCTCCTCATTTTTGCTGCTTCCTTAAGTTGCTAAAGTAGATTTTTGTGCTGGGTTTCCTACGTGGCCTAATAGCTCCACCTTTCCAGTTACTTGAGATGGACTCTCTTGGTGCACACCTTTGTGGAGTGTGTTTACAACCTTTTTATAGTTAAGTCTGGATTGTTGTTGGTATTACTCAGGGGATTGACCTCCAAGACAATTGGTTGTAAGGATCAGCTGTGTCTATGCCGGGAGAACTTCTGTGTTGGAGTCAGTCTTATGATACAAGAATTGCAAATGCTTCTGTGTTTAGCTTGGATGGGGTGGAGTCTCAGGGCTGACCAGACAGCCTTGGCTTCCCATCAGCCCTGCCTTACATGGCTCCTGGGAATCAGTGTCCCTTGGTAATTGCTGCATCCCACTCTGTGTGCACTTGTACTTGCACACCTCCAGCTTTCTACCTTTCATGACTCCCCTGAGTTTCCATGCACTCTGGGGACACGTATGAGTCTGTGTCTCCATGGTCTCACTCAAAACTGGGGTTCAGTGCAGTCAGATCTGAATTTCAGTGCAGTTGGGAGGTTCTGTCTTCCTCCTGCTAGAGAAAGCCAGTGGCACAATCAGCAGTCAGTTCTTTCCGTGTGCACTTGTGCTCACATCTCTAGACCTCTGCTTTTCTTGGCTCCCCTAAGTTTCTGTGCACCCCTTCCTTTTCACAATAGTCCAGACTCCCTCCATATGAGTGTCACCCAGAACTGGGGTTCAGTGCAGTCAGAAGTGGGGTTCAGTGCAGTTGGGAGTTTACGTCTCCCTCCTGCTAGAGGAAGTCAGCGAGGCACTCAACCGCCCATCCTCTCCATGTGCATATCTCCATACCTCAGCTTTTTGCAGTTCCTCTGACTCTCCATGAGCCCCTCTCTTTCCTTCTAGTTGTAGAATTTCCACTCATCTAGCTTTCCTGTCATTCTGGATGATGTCTGTTCTGTTTTTTAACTGTAATTTTGAAATTCTTGTGTGAGGCAACAGTTTAGGTATTCACCTATGCCACCATCTGATTTCAATAAAATTCTTATAGTTTAACTACTTTTAGTAAAGTCTCTCAAATAGAAGGCAGCATTTTTTTTTCTATACAAGGCTGGACATTAAATATTTAGGTTGTATCAGTCCTAATGTCTCTGTTGCAAAACTCCTCAACTCTGCGTTAGAATAGAGGGAAAATGTATAGAAAATATGAGTTAGGCTTCTTCCAACACAGTTTTAATTAAAAAAACCATTGAATTCACAAAATGGTGAATTAAATTTGTTATATATGAATATTTTTATTTATATAAAACATCAAAAATCCCATCACAGTATCTTTCAAGCACCAGTTGTGAAATTATTGAAATAGATATTTGTGTCAGATTATACAATATCAAGCTTTAAGGATATTGAGGGAAGCTTTGCCACTACAGTACTACAGTAGCCCAGAGGAAGAGGTGGGAGACACAAAGCCCTGTTTCCACAGAGTTACCTAAGTCAGTAGTAAACCCTCTCTCCTTTCTCCAATGCCTTTAAATTGTTTTATTATTTGTTTTTCTCTATAAATTTGTAGTATTCCTTCCTTTCCTCCTTCCTTCTTATTTCTGACATAACTTGACCCCCTCTACATAAAATATTTCTTCTTTAAATGACCATATCATAAAACTAAAAAGTACTACTCCTCTACCTCTCTCTCTTACTTTATATTATAGAATCTATAATATAATAGATTCTAATTCTTAACATTTTTAATCTGGAAACAAAAATCCCTTTAAATTATTTTTTTAAATTTAATTGTAATACATATGATCTTCTTCTTAAATTGTTCCTGGTTGTTGAATGAAGCTAAATTTTTCCTATCACTTTCAACTTCCCTTTCACTTCATTTCTCTTCAATAAACCAAATCTGATAAAATTGAATAATGTCATTTGGTGTATTAAGCCATCAAATTAATTAGCTTAGAAGTAATCTCAGAGGAAGAGCAATTTTATGAAAATCAATAAAAAATCTATATTAAAAGAGCAGAGTTATATGCTGGCCACACCAGGGGTTTATTTGAACAATTTCACATTTTTAAAAGTATATATTTCTGTTAGTCCACATTTTTGCTCCTATCTGAAATACTATTTTTAAGGTTGTAAATAGATTAAAAAAAAAGTAATGCACCATATAGCTCCATGGTATTGTCATGTCTGTGTAATTGCCATATTTTTTACAGAGACTTATTTGTGCTCCTCTGTAGTGGTCTTGTGCAGATTAATTCTATATGAGATTGAACAAAGGTAATATTTTTCAAAAATTAATATATTAAGGCAATTAAAAAATCACTTTGCTTCTTCTATTCCTCCATTTAATTTACTGAAATGAGCCATATTTCCAAAAGTTGGGCTATTTTCCTAGTGTTTTAGATACTGTCCATCTTATGAAAAATCAAACATAATATAAATGAAATTAGAGGCTGGTGCACAAATTTGTGCACAGGTGTGTGTGTGTATGGGGAGGCGGGGGTGTGGCCAGGGAAAGCCAGGAGGAGAAGCTACGGGCAGTTGGCCTGCCAGCCCCATCCCTTGGTGGAACTTCCAGTCGAACTCTAGTAGAAAGGACAATTTGCATATTAGCCTTTTATTATATAGGATTAGGTGTTATATGTGATTTTTATTGTTCCTATTCAGACTAATGTAGTCAATTTATTTTTGTGTAATTCACACAATATCTGACATTTTAAATAACAGTAAGGTTTTCTTGATCACTAAAATTCACTTTCCAACATGTCAGAGTATAAGTCCTGAGCCTAGAGCAGATGTGATTTTATTTCCAAGGTGTCTTAACTCAGGCCCATCTTAGCTGGCTTAGTATATTGGCTAAGGTTTTAACTAAAAAACACAGTTCATTCTATTTTTTCATTAGTGTAAAACAACAAACATATTAATAATATGTATGTTTGGTTTAGTTTTCAACCTCTTCCCTTATTTAATAAGAGTTGACTTATTTATATTTTTAATTCTATTCCCTGCACAAGAAATCATGTGATCATGGATTCACTTTGTGGCAAATGTTGTTCTCTGTGTGAAGAAGCATAGTGTTAATATTTGGACCAAGTGACTTTGAGATACTCCTGACCAATAGCTATTGAAAGGTCAAATTCTGCAACCTACATCTGAGTGCAATGTACCATAATCTTACCCCTTTCAAACATTAGTAATACATACCGGGTTATATGCACTTCACCAAGTTTTATTAGACATTTTCCTTATGTTTTCCAAGCCTGAGAATTTAACCTGAAGAAACATGTATTTCTTTTTCTTTCTTTCTTCTAGTTTTTTTTTCTTCAATTCAAAGAACTTAATAATATCCTCATCAACTTCACTGTAAAGGCTCTTCATAGGAAGCTTTAATGGCCAATAACATCAAAACTGACCATGTGATTTGTTTGACACTGGGATGTGAAAGAAGGCTTATTGTCTTAGCATGGACACAGGAGGAAAGACAACTTTATACACAACCTGGAGCAGAGCCACCACATGAGTCTGAAGACTCACATAGTTTATTGCAAGACACTGAGCTTTAGGGATCACATTTAGTTGCCAATGACATGGACTTACACAACTCTCACCTAGGAGGGTACCTTATTGTCACAGACAGCTTTATCTCTGTGTGCTGCAAACACATAGCACAGTGGAGGAGTTTTCTAATTCTGAACTGCATGATAATAAATACAGTTGGGCTTATATACTACTAATACTTTGCACATCTCTATAATTTTCATTACTATAATGCTTGAACCCAGCTAGATGTTGGTAATAAGGGGACAAGAGTTAAAGTAACTTTTCCACTGATGTGTGTACTCTTGGCAAATCATTTTGCTCAACATCATTTTTATTCTTATTTACTTTCATGATTTAGATATTCCAGTTAATTCAGTCCCACAGGAATAGGTTTTTCCCTTTTTTTTTCTTGTGGCTACTGTATTAAAAATCTGAGGAAATAAAGGAATAGCATCATGCCCTGTTCTTTAGGGGCTCACATTATTAATTGTGCAAGGATGGTTATAACCCAGTGACCTGAGTATTATGTAAAATAACTTGGAACTTTCTGTGGAAACCCATGAGAAAAGAGTGGAGTTAGGGGACATTAATGGGGTCTTTTCCAGCCTTACTGCTAAGTTACATTGCTTCAGTAATCTGAAAAAGAAATATTACTAGATGGAAAGCAGCGCATGCTCCACTTTCCACTGGCCACATCACTTCCATTTTAACACGTTCAATTCTGCGAATCATATTTTAAGGGAGCATAGAGTGGCTGAAGATTTATTTTAAGAGTGGCATAAAGATTCAAAACATTCATTTATTCACTTTCACTGAACCAATAGTTATCTAATTTCATTAAACCAATATTTGCACCACATCATATGTTCAGCAACCACTTATAACCCCAACTTTCCTGGGGTTCATAATGTAATGATAGAAAAGTCATAAATCACAAAGTCCCATAACTAAATGTGGAATTGTAACATGCATGCATATATATATATATATATATATATATATATATATATACACATATATATATGTATGTGTGTGTGTGTGTGCATGTGTGTGTGTGTGCGTGCATGTGTGTGGGGGGGGAGAGAGAGAAAGAGAGAGAGAGAGAGATAGAGAGAGATATCAAGGAAGGCTTCCCAAAGAAAGGTGAATTGAATATATTTCTCTTTCAGGAATATTCAAGGGAATTAGAAGTGTTTCACTTCTGAAAGAGCCTATTCCAAGATACATTTTTTTTGTCCTTAAATAATTGACAAATTTCTACTAAAAGAGTCTTTCTCTTTGTTAGTTATATTTCTAAAGGTTGGAATGATAATAGTTCTTGGATGTTAGAGGAAGATAAATTTTGTTTTGGTATAATTGAAGGGCTGCTTCTAATTCAAACGAGCTGAATTTGAGAGTCAAAATCAGAGGCAATTAAAATAAAGAAGGTCATATAAAAGAAGAGAATTTTATTAATTCTTTGAAAGCTGAAGTCATCAGCTTTCTATAGTGTCACATTTGTTATAAAGAGAGGAAACCTTGAAGCAATTGTAAATTAAGGGATTGCAAATGTGGTTCAGTATATGTAGGGTCTATATTAAAAGAGCAGAATTATGTGCTGGCCACACCAGGGGTTTATTTGAACAGATTCTCTATGGGATTGTGGGAAACAGTTCATTGTCTTGAGTGGAGGGATGGGTATGCTTCCTGCAGGTACTGTAAAGGAGAAATAGTTAGGAAACTTTTATTCAGCAGTATTACTAAGTGAATTAGTAAAACTGAGTCGTAGATTGAATATTCTAAAATACTATCATAGGTACTAGAGTGTCACCTTTGCCTGAGATAACAGAAAATATCAATGACCCTTCCATCCAAGAATTACCTGTTTAGTGGGACCATAATGCAGGAAATAGAATAAGACATATGCTTGATGCTGCATGAGCTCACATAAGGAATACTTAGGCCATTTTGGGGTGAGAAAAGTCTTTCTAGAGTTGGCAGCTAACCATTCTTGAAGAACCAAGTAAATTTTTTAAAAATATATTTTACTGATTTTTTTACAGAGATGAAGGGAGAGGGATAGAGAGTTAGAAACATCAATGAGAGAGAAACATCAGTCAGCTGCCTTCTGCACACTCCCTACTGGGTATGTGTCCTCAGCCAAGGTATATGCCATAGACCGGAATCAAACCTGGGACCCTTGAGTCCACAGGCCAATGCTCTATCCACTAAGCCAAACTGGCAAGTGCAAAATTTTGTTGTGATCTTATATGCTTCCTGCAGACACCAGGTAGAGGGAAGTGAAAGAGTTATGAAAACTTTCATTAGTATTCAAAAATACTAGAAAAGTAGTTTTGCTGGCACCCTGAACATGGACTTCAGCATCCAAAGCTGTGAGAAACAAATTTCTGTTGTTCTGTTTTGCTATGGTAGCTGGAATGGACAAAGACAGTTATCCAGGACAACAGGAGTAGAAATGATATTCAAATGAGAGGAGATAACATATGCATAATCATGCTATCATTATATCTGTGGAAAAGTAAAGACATGGTTGGAAAATTAAATGATTGATAGATAATGCTTAACTCCTTCTGAATAAAAGTGATCTGAAAAGAAGAATGGAGACACTGACTCTACCAGGAATCACGTCTGAGATAAATTGTGGAAGTTTCTGGACCTATATAAATCCCACACATTTGTTATCCCCACATTTCATAGCATGAAGTCTAAACAATAACAACAAATAAAAGTTTGAATTCTTATGCTCAGGAACTGAAAAATGATGAGATGGAAGAGACTATTTCTCTCTATGTGACATGTTTAATAGCAGTGGTATATGCAAAAGAAAAATAGACTGAATCTCTTGGACTTGCACAAGAAAAAAAAAGAGAATTTTAAAAAAGGAATCTCACTTATATGTGGGATCTAATGAACAAGATAGATTATCAAAGTAGAAACATACTCGTAAATACAGATAGAAAACTGACAGCTGTCAGAGAGGAGGAGGTTTGGAAGGCTTCAGGAGAAAAGGATTAAGCAAAACAAACAAGCAAACACACACACACATACACACACACACACAAACTCTTTGAAATAGACAACAAAATAGTGATTACTAGAAGGAAAGGGGGATCAGTGGAAGTAGAAGAGGTAAAGCAGGGATAAATGGTGACAGATGGAGACTTGACTTGAGGTTCTGAACACACAATATAATATACAGATGAGGTATTACAGAATTGTACACCTGAAACCTATATATTTTTTATTAAGCAATGTCACCCCAATCAATTTAATTGAAAGAAAGAGAGAAAGAAAGAAGAAAAGAAAAAGAAAAGAAAAGAAAAAAAAAGAAAGAAAAAAAAAGGTATCTACTTTTATGCAAGGTGACTTTTGGGGAATGTGGTAGTTCAAATTAACCAGCCAGTTATCAACTCTGTAAATGTCTCTTAAATATTATATATCTTGTCGTTCATTGATTTCTAACCCGTCCTCTCTCCTTTAAAAAGAGTAATAAAGTATACTTGGAATACAGTATTATTTAAGATTGAGAGGCACAACATTGTGAGGCTACACTGATATAGCTTATGATGTGATCATCACTGTGAATCTGGTAACCATCTGTCACCATGCAAAGTTTCTATGATATTATTCCATGTACTGTGCATTACATTGATATGGCTTATTTATTTTGTGACCAGAAGTCTGTACCTCTCATTCTTCTTCAACTTTTCACCGATTCCCCACCCCATTCCCTCGGCCAACCATCAGTTTGTTCTCTATATCTATGAGTCCATTTCCATTTTGTTCCTCATTTATTTTGCTCTTCAGATTCCACATATAAGTGAAATCATACAGTATTTGGCTTTTCTATCTGCCTTATTTAATTTAGATAACACCTCTAGTTCCATTCATGTTATCACAAATGGCAAGACTGTTCTTTTTTATAGTTGCATAATATTTGATTCTGTGTGTACATATATAATATCACATCTTCTTTATCCAATCATCCATCAATGGATACCTAGGTTGTTTCCTTATTGTGGGTATCTTAAATAATCCTACAGTGAACAGAGGGATGGATATATCCTTTTGAATTAATGTTTTTGTTTTCTCTGAGTGAAGAACACAAATTAGAATCATTGGGTTGTTTGTAGTTTTATTTTTGGGGCAAAATACTGAAATGACAGTCTCTTCAATAAATGATGAAAAAACTGGGAAGATACATGCAAAATAATTGAAACTAGATGACTGTCTTATACTGAAAGGAGTTTTAGTGATAAAATAGACAGATTTAGGGAGTTTTGGGGATAAAGGTGGTCCATGGGGAAGAGATGCATAGGTAAGGGCTTTGTACTGTGTCAAAAGGCATTGATTCAGAGGGGGAAAAAGAGGTGCTGCAGGATAAGAGGAGAGGAAGACATCCATTCACAGAAGATAGGGAAAAGCCACAGGGTATGAGGAGAAAAAGGAAATAAATTTTCACAGAAGATAGACAAATGGGAGAAAGAGGAAAACAGATTTTCATAGGAGATAGAGAATTCTACCACTGAAAAGGGAGAGAAAAGGGGACAGTAGGGGCACCACATGGATTTTTGGCTTTAAAGCTGATATAGTGACCAATTAGAAGGGAATATGAAGCAACCAAGAACTGTAGCCTTTATAAACCTTAGAAAAGAGGAGCTTAGTGGGTTACCCACGTGGGGCCATCTTCCTACAATGGAGTATGTTTCTTCCAATAAATTTCTACCTTTTTATCTATCTCTTTTTGTCCATGGCTTCATTCTTTGAATCCATCTGGATAAGAACCCAGGAAATAAATCCATTACATCCTGCTCAGCAAAACAGCAGAACCCAATACCATTTACAAAAATAAACTCAAATGAATTAAATAATTCAATGGATTAATGCCTGAAACCATAAACTTCTAGAAGAAAACATAGGCATTTCATTTGACATTGGTCTTAATTTATTTTTTATTTATCTCTCTGGTAATGCCAATAAAACTTAAACTTAAAAATGGGACTAGATGAAACAAAAAAGCTTTTGCACAGCCTAAGAAATAAGCCATCAAAAAGCAAAAATTAAAAAAAAAAGCCTAAGAAATGAGAGAAGAAATTTGTAATGATATACCTGATAAGGGGTAATATCCAGCATATATAAAGAGCTTGCATATGCATCGTGAAAAACAAACAAACAAATAAAACAATCTGATTAAAATAATGGACAGGTGACCTAAATTGATATTTCTCCAAAGAAAACATACAGGTAGCCAACAAAAATATAACATGATGTTCACTAATCATCAGGGAAATTCAAATAAAAACCACAATGAGATATCACCTCACTGATAGATCCTCCCTTCCCTCAACTGCTGGGTGGAGTATGACATAGTCTGTACCTGCAGCCTGGATATACTGGAGTACCTAACCAGGCACCTTATATGGACTAGACATTGAACCACCAATCAACACCTGGCAAATACCTTAAACCTTTGTCCCCATGTGACCATATATTAAGCCACCAATCAGTGCGTGCTGAATACAGTAGCCCCATTCCTTCCCATTCCTCCCATTCCTCCCATTAAAAAGGTGTGTTCACCTCTACAGGTTTTGCTGTTCTCCCCTTGTGAGATAGCCCAGCAGATCCTTCTCATCTAATAAAGCCTGTAGTCCTGGTTTTTGGCCTCTAACATGGCTCATCTATGACATGACATAGCGAAGGGACCCACTACTGAGCCTTTAAATCCCAAAGCCAACATTCTCACCCCTTTAATGCTCTGAAAACTGCTCTGACCTCAGTGCCTTCTTATCTTGCCTGCCCTGGACTCCACCTTGCCCAAAGAACAACTTTCTTGACTGCACAGGCTTACTTAACAGTCAGGCTATTATCAGAAACTGAGATCATTATCTCTAGAAAAATGCAGCAGTTTAAAATCCAAGCAGCTAGAGGCCTGGAAACAGACTGTGGGGCCTGCTCCCTCCTCCTCCTGCCTTTTCTCCAGCCTCATCTTCCACTGCTCCTTTCCTTCCTTTTATCTTTTCCTTTGCATAACAGCCCATTCTAACATTCCCTCCCACTTTCACTGAAATACAATCTCAGTCACTCATCTGTCACCCTTTATTGGTAGCACCATGGCAACTACCCTCTCAGCTTGGAGTGCAGAACTAAAAAAAGGAATCTCATTCCCTTTAGTCCACCTCTTCTCCTTATATTTATCAGCTTGTCTCCATGAGTAGGGATTTTTCTTCCTGTGGGAAAAACACATCTGTCTCCCCATCAGCTGAATAGGAACCTGTACTCTCATCTGTCTCTCACCCAATGTAGAAGTAGTCCTCAATAATCATACTTTACCTGTCCCCGTAACCCACCATATCTGACACAAAAAGGCAGTCCAGATAATCCCTCTCCTCCTAACCCTTGGTATCACAGCAGGGGTTGGAACTGCCATAGGGAGCTTAATCACTTCTCTTCTTATTTTGAAACACTGACTCAGGACCTACAAGAAACATGTGGATGCCCAGCAAGGGACAAAACTGGGAAAACAAGAATCTTTAGAACCTAGAGACACCTATGTCACCAGAATCCTTGAGACCCCGGATAGATGCCTCTGACGACATCCCCTCTCAGCAGGAATAGCTACAGAAGATGGACCTTTGCCCCCTGACCTTGCCCGAACTCTTGATTTTTTTTAACTTTTACCAAAAGCTTAGAATGATGGATCCTCTCTTCCCCCAACTGGTGGATGGAGTATGACATAACCTGTACCTGTGGTCTGGACATACCAAGTACCTAACCAGGTACCTTATATAATTATACATTGAACCACCAATCAACACCTGCCAAACATCCTAAGCCCTGTCCCTACATGACCATACATTAAACCACCAATCAGTGCATGCATGCCAAGTACACTAAGCCCTCATTTCTTCCCATTCCTCCCTCAAAAGTTGTGTTCACCTCACATGTATTGCTGTTTTCCCTTTGCGAGACAGCCCGGCAGGTCCTTCTTCTCTAATAAAACCTATAGTTCTGGTTTTCAGCCTCTGTCTGATTTTTCACTCACACTTGTCAGAATGGCTATCATTAAAAGTCAAAAATTACAAGTGCTAGTGAGGATGTAAAGGAAAGGGAATCTTCAGGCACTGCTGGAGGGATAGTAAATTGGTAAAGTCACCATGGAAAACAGTGTGGGGTTTTCACCTTTCTTTTAGTCTTGTTTCTCAGTATGCTGTCAACCATACAGAACTTACGTCATATACAGCACCAGAGAGTTGCTGCCTGGGGTAATCTAAGGAGTGAGTATCAGGAAATATTTTGACCAAATAAACACTTTCATCACTGTTGCTTCAAAAAAATCTAAGCTTTCGTCAGTTGTACAAAAATGTCTTTAAGGCACTATTCCTGTGAGGGTGAGGTAGTTGAAAGAAAGCAGTGAAGGAGATAGTACTATTCAAGTCCCTTGAATAAAGTACAATGTTTTTCAGTAACAAAGCAGGTATCTTTCATGACCAGGTAAAAAAAAAATGAAATGTTTCTTAGAAATATGTTTAAAATTATAAATTATTTGTGGACATGTGCAGCAATTGCAGTTACTGATATAAATACAAGACATTTTTGTTACAACAGACCATAGTATGTCAAAAAGTGTCTGAGAGTCTGATAAATAAGGCCACTGTGGGGAAAAATATGTAAAAAAGTTTGTGACAGACTAGAAAAGCAACAAAATTGAAGAAGGAGGTGCAGTGCTGGAAGAAAAAAACAAAAATGAATTGTTCTATGCATGTGAAAACACTTTTTCTGTAATTCACTGTACTTTGCATTCAAAGATGAGGCCCTTGAAAAATACATGTTCATAAATTAGGTTTGACAAGTATATAAAATAGACTGGGAAATAAAAAAAGAAGGCAAAATTTAAAAATAATAGTAAAAATAGAGAGTGGCCTCTGCCCTTAAAAAGATTATACCATATTTTGGAGAGCATAAAACTAAAAGTTAAAGGTTAAGGTAAGGTTGGGTTTCCTTTGTTAACTTTCAACTCTCCCAAAGGCTGATGAATCAACCCTCAGAATAAAGAGAAGCTCCACATCAGCTCCTAATTTATTATTGGTGCAGATCTCCCCAAATATCACAGGAGCCCAGAAGTGGTATTATGGATTTTGTCACCAGGGAAGTTAAAAGTGAATTGGGAGAAAAGCTGCCCTGTGAGAGAATGTTTGGGAGACAAAGTGTATGGCTTTGAATGTCATGTCCAGGTGATTGTATCTGTCCAGGAAGTTTGAGGATGAACTTGACTGAATTGTCCTAGATGTTTCTTGTTTTATTTTAAAATATATTCTTACTCATTTCTGAGAGGAAGGGAGAGAGAGAGAGAGAGAGAGAGAGAGAGAGAGAGAGAGAGAGAAAGAGAGAGGGAGAGAGAAACATCAATGATGAGAGAGAATTATCGATTGGCTCCATTGGCTCCTTCCTGCATGCCCCACTGGGAATCAAACCCAAAACCCGGGAATGTGCTCTGTCCAGGAATTGAACCATGACCTTCTGGTTCATAGATCAATACTCAGTCACTGATACAGGCCGGAGGGCTGTTTCCTGTTTTAGACCTGTAAGTCTCACATTCTGGAAACCTCCTCCATCCAGGAAACATGTGGTCAGTTGGGCATTTTAGAAACAAGAGAGATTATCATCTAGGCTTAGCTAAGTATGGAAATGATCAGAAAGACCTTGGTACCACCAGCTATTAACTAAAGATCAATTTGGGATTCAGGTGGCGCTTATTGAATTCAAGTTTCAAAACATCAAGTTTCCTATAGGTTTCAGAGGCTTTATGTGAAAGAGACCCCCCATATTCCTGTGTTTTATATAGAACTCTGTAGAAAATAGGGAGATGGAAAAATGTCATGACTGCCATCATCCCTCCCATTGAGTACTACTTAACAGGTGACAAGACCCAATTGAAAAGTTTTGAAGTAGACTACTGGACACTCCATATTTGGGAGACAAAGAAGGTAAAAACATATAAATAGGGAAAGTTCCCCCATGTTTGGGTCCAGAATTTAAGAAACATTTTCCTCTGGACCCACACGTAATAAATGTAACTCCATCTAAGCATTACTTGGTTCTTCTCCAGTTTTCTGTAACAACAGGACCCAATTAAAAAGTTTCGAGATAGACTACTGGATACAGGAGGAGATGGTTACTGTGCTCCTGTAGAATCCTCACTTCAGAAACTATGAACTATGCATCTAGGCGAGACTCAAAACCATTAACTGTACCACACATACCCAAACAGCTCTCTTCACTATCCAACTGAGTGTTAACAAAAAAACATTCAAACCTGTAAAGAATTTTTGTGAGTCTATGTGAGCCAAACTATCTGGCATACTAACAGCCTAAAAATAACATTTACTCAAAAATAACAGCCTAAAATAATAGACAATTGCTGGGGAAACAGAATCTCAATGGATTGGGATAATGCTTCAGAGAATATCTCTTTTTGTTTGTTTCTTTTATCTATTTTTATATATAACAATCAAAGGAGAAGTTGAGATGTAGTTGGGTTCCATGAAATCCATTGGTGATAGATTAGTGAGATGGGAGAAAGCAAAGAGGGGAAACCTCTGTGACTGAATATAAAGTAAAGTCATAGACACATACTTCTTTTACTTAGGTGGGTACAGGATAGTTAGCAGTCAACAGTTAACATGATAACAGTAATAATGAAAAAATTGTGGTACCTGTCCTCTTGCCCAGGACATTTGGTTGTGCCCCAAGGGGTCCAGAAAAAAAGAAGTTGCAAATTTCAAGGATATGTTATTGCAGATACAAAAAGGCAATAAGTTCAGTGAAGATAAAGATTGACCTTATTTGGGAGAATACAGGCCTTGCATGTGACTACCCACCATAACTGCTTTTAATTAAAGTTTAATTTCAGATGATTTTTTGTGGTTACTTTCGGTCTTAGAGTTTGCAAGACTGCAATGCAGGCCTTCTCTGAGCTTGTCAGGTTACCATGTGGCCCCTTTCATCCACATGAGGGAACTAGTGGCTTATTATGGTCGGGCAGGTGACTTCCCATAAAAAAAAGAAGATAGATTGACCCTAGTTGGTTTGGGCCTTTAGACTGAAGGGTCTCAAGTTCACCAGCTCAGGTTGTGGGCCTGATCCCCAGTAGGGGGCATGCAAGAGGTAACTGATCAATGATTCTCTCTCATCATTGATGTTTCTATCTCTCCCCTCTCCCTTCCTCTCTGAAATCAATAAAAATATGTTTAAAAAAGAGAGCCGAATTGGATGGGGGCACTAAGAATTGGTATTGGCAGAGAGATAGAAAGGAAGCAGCCATAAAATACCCAGTTTCCTCCAGTCTGTTCTCAACCAGGGCTTCAGCAGATAAAACCCCTTATTTCTGACAGTGGATGTAAAGGAAACCTGGAAATGTAGGAAAGGAATTGAAAGTGGATGAGGTGGAGTGGAGGTTGAAATCATGAGGGTTAGAAGCAAGCCCTTATAGAGATGTGTGTATAACAATAGTCAAAATTGGAATTAGTGAACTAAACTAAAATTGCCCTTGGTTGGATTTACTCCAAGGAGTAACTGATGGTGGCAAAATAAGGCTGATTTGCTGGATAAATAAAGATTTGGGCATAGGAAATATTTGTGGTTCAGTTTTACCCCAGGGTTAACTGTCTAGAAGAGAGACATTTGATTTTTTTTTTAACAATAAAAATTAACATACTTAATGCACACTTTTTGCATGACTTCCTAGAGAGAGGACTCTCACCTGGCCTGTAAACAAACACTGGTTAGATCATAGGATTACTTCTCACCAGAGGATACATTCTACAAAGCCCTCCTTCAGGCATACTAACAACTAAAAATAACAGTTACTCAAAAGCAAGCCCCAGTACTCAGGTATCTGTGTCTTCCAGGAATGAAAAAGGAAAGTGGAGTTTGTGTGTTGTATAGCCAGAAGCAAATCAGGAATCAAAGGCAGGCAGACATGTTTCTTACTAAACCAAAATATTCTTGTCTGAGTAGGCCACTCTCAGATGTGTCCTTGTCACCTAGTTCATAGTGAAACAGGGATTTTTAGGGGTGAAAAAGGCAGGTTTAGGAAATTTTAGAAATTAAAGGGACCATGGAAGAAGCTGTCCCAGAATTTATCTAAGGACGCAAGCACAGGTGGCCAAGAGTATCCTCTGCCAATAGAATGGACTTATACGGATGACTCAAGGCACTTATTAAATATTGGCCGAGCATAAATTACACAGGAGACAGACATGCAATGCACGAATCACACGCGGTTTATTTACCAGAGTCCTGGTGGTTTCCAGACCTCGGCAGGCCACCCGGAGATCCACGCTGACAGACACACACACTGGACGTTGGATGTTGCAGCTGCAGCTCGGCGTCTTGTAGAGGCCTCGGCTTGTGGCTCACGGTTCGGACCCAGGGACCAGGGGCAGAGCTCAGAGTTCAGGCAGGATGCAGGAAGGGGAGTGGAGAGCGACCGTCTGTGGAGGAGCAGACAAGCGACTCCAATCTCCTTCAGAGCTTGTTCTCTTTTATGTGCTTAAGCAGACATCTTCAGTGTGTCTTCAGTGTGTCTTATCAGCGGGTCCCAGGTGTTCTGCTATCTGGTCTTTACATGTGGGGTACAAACTTTTTAATCTCTTACATGCACATCTCTTTAAGGGCGTTCACACTTCATTCCACTCTAATATGTCACACCCAATTTCTTATTTTATATTTGTATTCTATCCTTATTATTATTACTATAACAGAAGCACAGCGCTGAAAAGCTGCAACAAGTACATTTCCATAGAATGAGGGAGCTGGGAACAGCAGAAAGTCTATATTTACAAAATCAAGGGAAGGAAAGCTCTCATTCAAAGGGAGAAGAAAGCCCATGGGGAATAGGAAAACAATAAGGAAGGAGGGTGGAGGGAATATGTGAGTTACTATAGTAACCAATCCAAGGAAATAGTGACCAATCAGAAGGGATATCAAGACAAAGATCTGCAGCCTTTATAAGCCATAAAAAAAGGAACTCAGTGGGACTCTTTCCCCATCCCCATGTGGAAGTCTGTGCTGTGAAATTCTTCCCCCCTCCTTACTTGGGAGTCTGTATTTGTTCTTCAATAAATTTCCACCTTTTCTATACTTCCGTCCATGGATTCGTTCTTTGCGACTAACAAAGAATCCGTGGAACTATCTTGCCCTGTGGAACACCATGTGTTCCGGTCTAAAAATCCTGCTTCAATAGAAATTAGTTTCTGAAGTAGCTGAACTAATTGCATATAAAAACTAAGATTAATAGATAAAAGAGGAGATTGAATGCTAGAAAATGCAATGTAAATACTAAATAAGGAAAATAATATCCAGGATGTATTAGGGGGAATGTTAGGAAAAGAATCTAGGAAGATTGAGCATTAAAAAGTAAGGAATAACTGAAACATGAAACAATGCAGTAAATCGCAAAGGTTTATTTAACTTGTTAAACTGAATGTGAAAAGTGTAGATATTTTGCTCAAGGAATTGCCCTATACAATATGTAAGATATTATTTTCTTCTTTTTCTGCTGTTTATTATTTCCTTCTTTGGTTCTGTGACATGGCAATGTATTTTTCAAAAAGCAATAGTGTCAAATGGAAGAATTTTATTTATTCTTAGGATGACCTGCCATAGGGTAGTAGAAAAAGCATTCTGTTCAGAGTTTGAATTCCTGGGCTCCAGCCTTGACCATGTTTCTAATTTATGGCCTTACAGAATTGGTATAAGACTTCAGAATTCTAGTGTCCTTACCAACTGAATGGTAGAAAAAAATGTCTGTTTAGGGTTATCAGGAAGATAGAATGCAATGACATATGCAAAAGCACTTAAAAATGTCTAAGATGCTTCTAAATTAAAGCATGAATTTTGTTTGATAATTCTATTTTCTTTTTCACAGTCTTCAAAATTGTTCTGGATGCTATTGTTAGGAGTGGAAGTGGGTTATCCTCACTCAGTGCTGGGGGTTGTGTCCTTATAATATGTGAAATTGTCTGAGATTTGCAAGGGAGGATGAGTGCTTTTCATTTGAATGGAATTACATCCCTGGTTTTTCAAGTCCCATTTTACTTAATCCAGTCCTGGAGAGAGTGCAGCTGCCGATTCAATATATCTAAAAGCAAAGCCAGTGTACAAAGTTTCCATTCCATTTTGGAATTGGGTGCAGTACAGCATTAGGCTAGTTGCAGTCCATTAGACCATTGTGTGTGGGATTCACATAGCTGTGGGTCATGTGGTTACAGAATATATGAGGTGACTGAAAAATAAACAGGATTACTTGGAGATTCAGGATAAGCCCATTTATTTTCAAATGTTTCACATGTACTGGTACAGTGACTCAGGGGGTCATTTCTTCAAATCCTGAGTCCTCCAATATGGAGGAAACTTTCCCTTTATACCCTTTGGTTTCTTTCTCCTCCAAATATGGATCAAATTTCTGGACCTTTCACAGGCTTTGCAAAACGCCCTATGTATTGAGATGGGGGATGTGAGATCACACCTGAAGGCCTGGCCTGGTGTCCTCATTGATAGCTATAGCAGTGGGACCCACAGGTTGAGAACCATTAGCAGGTTCACCTAAGACCATCGGAAAACACTGATATTTACATTACTATTAGTAACAGTAGCAAAATTACAATTATGAAGTAGCAACAAAAATAATTTTATGGTTGGGGGTCACCATAACATGAAGAACTGTAGTAAAGGGTGTGGCATTAGAAAGGTTGAGAACCACTGGTTTAGAAGATTAAAAATCTCAATCTTCTCATGTTTGCAGTGCCATGTCTACTCAGGCCAATGACCTGTTGTCAGGTGTGACTGACAAGCAAGCACCTTCCGTATTTCACCCAGTCTTCAACAGATGAGTATTCTCTACCCTGTCAAGTCCCTTCTCCCAGAGATCTGTGGGTAATATACCAGTAGCTTCCTGAGAGTGTTGCACAAATAGCATGCCTATAATATTTGGCCTTCCTTTGATCCTTTCCTGTTATTAATAACTAGGTTAGTTACAAGGGTATCACTAGAATCTGCCTGTTTAAGCTACAGCTCTCACTTTATTATTATATGTAAATTACCTCCATGTTCAACTGGCTCCTTTCCAACTTTCAGCTCTTTCATCTGATGCTATTTTCCTTCATGAAAGAAAAGTTGCTGTCACAGTGTCAGGAATCACATGCAGACTTGATGACAAAAGATAGAATAAGATAAACCTGCTGTCCCAGCATATTTCTTAAGTACTATGGATCAGTGTAGCAACCTTTCAAAAAAACCTTGGAATACTTATCCTCAGATTACATTGGTCAAAATTCTATCATATATTCATTTAATACCAACTACTGGGAAGATGATTTTGAGGACTCTGGTGAATTTATTATGGAACCCCAATTCAATTGGCTACTACCTAGTGAGGCCAATCACTACAGCATTCAACATGCCACAAAAGTTTATTTTGAGAGGGAGCCAAAAATGGTGACAAATAAATCAAATCTGTCTCCCTAACAGGGAAAAGACAAGGAGTTTTAAGGTGTTTGAAAAGGGTTATTGGGAATAGGTATGAAGAAGCACTGGTAGGAAAAGTTTTCATTGCAGGACCTCGGAACTTGGCCATCTATATAATAAAGAGCCAGGGTCATAATGACTGTTATGACCAAAGGCTCCACCAGACCAGCACCCCAACCCAGCACTGGCTGCTTAGGGGGCTACAGATCAGGCTCAGAGAGAGGCCTGTAGAGAGAGAGAGGCAGGGTCTTATCCGTAGCCTCTCTGGCAGCCCTTGATCACAACTTGCTTCTCTTTCTCTCCCAGCCTGGCAAACAGCTACACCTTCATTTCTCTTCAGGCCTCCACTGAGACTGCTGATCAACCCTGCTTTTCTGATCAGGCCCCAATAATAGGCCCAGAAACACTGACTGGTATAGAAACTGACCAATCAGAACCAAGTCTGGGTGAATATAAGGAGCCAATGGCTGCCTAAGAGGCAAAGCTTTTGACACTGACTGACATAGAAACTGACCAATTAGAACCAAATTGGCTGGCAGAGGAGGGCAGTTGGGAGTGAGATCAGAACAGCAGGGGAGGGAAGTTGGAGGTAAGATCAGGCAAGCAAGGGAGGACAGTTAGGGGTGATCAGGTATGCAGAGGCAGTTAGGGGTGATCAGGCAGGCAGAGGGGTTAGGGGCAATCAGACAGGCAGGCAGGTGAGTAGTTAGGAGCCAGCATTCCCAGATTGTGAGAAGGGTGTCCACCTGCCAGTTTAGGCCAGATCCCAGCAGTCTGACATTTCCCGAGGGGTCCCTGATTGGAGTAGGTGCAGGCTGGGCTGAGGGAAACCCCCTTCCAAGCATGAATTTTGTGCATTGGGCCTCTAGTCTATAATAATAAAAGTGTCCTTTGCACAAAGCCAGAGCTGCAAGGGCCAAGTCCCTTACATGAATTTCATACATCAGGCTTCTAGTTTATTATAAAGGGCGGCAGCACCAGATCTTTCTGGACAAGAGACCCTTTGCTTCTGAAGGGATTCCAGTGTTCTAGTTCTCATTACATCCTGGTCCCTTAGTTCTCTGGGGGAGACTTTGGTTCTGTCTGCAGTTGGAGGTCAAAATTATCTTCTCTGTAAATCTTTTGGCTGCATGTCTTGCAGTTTTGGTCTGTTCTTTCTGAAAAGCAACTCATTATATTGTTAGAAACAGGATAGGACCTTTTTGAGCTGATTCTGTGGTTATAAGTTTAGACCAATCACAACCTAACCCAAAATAAAGCTTCTGAGTGCAGAGAACAAGGGTTTTGTGGAGATGAAGAAGTGTGGCTATGTTTGGTAAATAATTAGTGCATACCCACAGTATTATTCATACATTGGTAGCAATAATTACTCACTTTCATGAAAACAGAAGAATTCACATAAATATAATTAAAGAATCTGGTCCAATATACTAGTATGTTTCCTTTTCCCCCTGAATCTTATATTTGTAAAATATTCCCTATTGTTCAATAATTATTGATCTTTTCTGAAACTGTCAAAATCAAACAAATCCATGGGATTTATACTAATGAATTAAAACTTTAGAATATTAAACAAATCACTAGGCCTAAGTAAATAATGTATATTGTGTTATTCAAAATCATATCAGATGCCTGCAGCAGATTCCTCCATGTATACATGTGCCAAGAATCACACACTACAGAACTAGGTGAAGCCAAATGATTTTGTGTGTGTTATTGCTGGGGTGGTTCTTGTTATAATTTGAAATTCACTGATTTTCTTTCTAGAGTTAACAGAGGGAGACAGACTAATTTACATTTTACAATTTTGTGAGGAATTGCCATGGAAAAGTGGACTAGCTATTCTATATTTATGATATACTAGAGGCCTAGTACACAAAATTCATGCATTTGGTGTGTGTCGGGGAGGTGTTCCTCAGCCTGGTCTGCACAATTGGACATCCTTAGCACTGCCACAGAGTCAGGAGAGGCCTCCACCACTGCTGTTGTGTTCCCCAGCCATGAGCCCTGCTTCTGGCTGAGCAGCATTCCCCCTATGGGAGTGCACTGTCCTCCAGGGGGCCGCTTCTGCATTGAGAGTCTACCCCCGGGTGGTCAGTGCACATCAAAGCAACTGGTCATTTGGCTGTTAGGTAGATTTGCATATTAGCTTTTTATTGTATAGAATTATAGGGCTATCTTGGAATCTCAGTAGATTAACACTGATTAATTCTGGTTGGACTCAACCATTCTAGCAATTTCTGATATCACTTTTCTGTTTCTGAGACTTGGACACGTGAAGAAAAAGTGATCTCATAATAAAAGAAAAATAAATTTTTAAATAAGACATTGCTTTGATAGCTATGAATATTTTGTGCTACATATGTTAACATTGATTCATATAATGCCTCTATGGAGTGTTAAATCATGTCTGGAGAATAATATAGAAAACTTTAAGTATAGTTTATTTTAGGGGGGAAAAGTCATCTAAATTTTTCAAAATATTTCAACTGTGGTGCATGGCAATCAACTAAGGCAGATTTTGTTTTCATGACTTTAGATTAACATCAGGAGATGCAGGGGATGCTTCAAAGCAATTCTTACTTCTAAGAAAGAATGTTACCTTGATATCAAAATTTCATTTTCTTTTCTAATTCACAACCATTCACGAATCATTGCAATCATGCATAACACACCTTTCCTGAAGGGGCTTGTGTTGCAATGCGCACTGAAACCATTGTATTTAGGGTCAGATCACCTGAGAGCATGCTCATCCATAGAAAAAGATTATGTAATAAGACAACTGCTATCTGGGAGTATATAAACACAGTATTTTTACAATATAACTTAGTTGCTCTCTGGAAAGTGTTTTAAAATATTAAGCTAAAGTTACTTGGTGCATCAGCTGCTGCTTGGCTGTGTTAGAAAACACTATTTAACACAGCAGTTCTCAACCTATGGGTTGAGAACAGCTAGCAGGGTCTCCTACGACCATCAGAAAACACAGATATTTACATTAAGATTCATAACAGTAGCAAATTACAGTTATGAAGTAGCGACAAAAATAATTTTATGGTTGGGGATCACCACAACATAAAGAACTGTATTAAAGGGTTGTGGCATTAGGAAGGTTGAGAACCACTGATTTAACAAAATAAATCTAAAGATCTACTAGGCTTGATTAAGCAATGCTTACTTCAAGTAACATCCCAACTAGCATGTAGAAGGGAGCTCCAAGGATTGTCCAAACTGCAAGATTGTTATAGGGGGAAGTTAGGCCAAGGGGGAAGGGTATGGCAAGGATTTTTATCATGCAAATACCTCTTCTTTCTGTGGAGGATGGGGAAAGTCCATGTGGAAAATTGTCATTGTGTTGACCAGAAAATTGCAGACTGATTTATTAAGATCATGCTTCTCTGAGAGGTGGAAATGGCAATTAGATTAGTTGTAAAATCTTGGTTTGGTATCATGCACTTTAGCATAAATGATGCCTTGTTAAGCCTGTTTTATCTTTCACAACATAGTGAACAGTCTCTTAGTTGCCAAACAATTGCAGATATATAGAAAGTTAGTATGTTTGTTCTAATACATTGAAAACAAAACAATCCTATCTAATAGAAGGGTAATATGAAAATTAACTGTTACTCCATCACAAAGTTAGTAGCTCCCATAACCAAAAGATGACAGCGTCCAGTCCCCTGAGCCTTGCAGGAGTCCCCCTGTCCTGGGGGTGCTGTTGCTAAGAGCAGGCAGTGTGAGTGGTTTGGCAGAATACTTGCTTCATCACCGCACCATCAGAGGGCCACTTGGCAGCGGGCACCTAGCGGCTAGGGCAAGACTCTTGCTTCATCACCGCCCCAGCCACAGAGGACCTCTTGGGGACAGGGGAGCCAGCCTGCAGCCTCCATGGCTGAGCACAAGCCCGGAGAGGAGATGGCAGGCGCAACTCCCACGGAAGCAGCACAGGCCCCTCCCACCTCCCACAGAATAGGTGCGGGTCCCTCCTGGCTCTTGTGGAAGCAGTGCGATTCCCTCTGGCTCCCATGTGGCCTACTGCATGTGATATTGCGCAATGGGCTACTAGTGTAACAATAAAATAACTGGCTCAGTAATTATAACAAAGATCTGCTTTGTTATAGCAATGTGTAATGGGCTGTTCCATTAGAGCCATCAGATGTGGTAGGTACTATATCTACAGGTTGGTCAGTATCTATGGTGTTCAGACACACACTAGGAGAAGCAAAGGGAGCATGGGTAGAAGCAATCATTTACCTTCATGTCTCTCCTAATTAGAAACGTGAGACAAATTCTTAAGATTGGACTTCATTTTGTCCTGCAATTTTATGGGGTGGTTATTATTCCCATTTTATACAAAACAGCTCTGAGTTTTAGAGAGATAAACTGAGTAAAGACCTAAGTGAAGGAAAATTAATTTCAAAGCAGGGAAGTAGCAAACAAGACTCTGTAACACAGCTGTTAAATCCACCCTGGGTTGCATGCTCAGCACTGCTACCTGCAATGAGGAAGATAGAGAGGTGACACTGACTTCCTCATTTTGCCCTATGGTTGTTACCCCAAATGGCAAGCTCGAATTTCAGGGTTCTTGTCCAGTGATGTTTGAAAAATAAAATTCATGAACAAAAGAATTTCAAGCAAAAGTGTGGAAATTTATTTCAAATGTATACAAACTTCTGAGTTGGGAGGGCATCTCAGATGAGTAACTCCCTAGGGAGTCTCTTTGTCTAAAGGCCAATAAATGCTGGCAGCTTCTTTGTCTATACATGCTCCTTTCTAATTGGATCCTTCCTCATTGTATGATTACTCATATATATATATTTTTTCCTAATTGGCCGATTTCCCTCTTTCCTGTCTACTATCTGTTTAAAGTTTCAAAGCCTATCCAGTGCTTCCCCTATGTTCTCCCTCTTCTCTTGTAACATTCTGCTGCTGCCTTCTGTGCCTGTAAGATAAACATTCCAGTTGGGAGCTGGCTCCATTCCCATCTTTCACATATACATTTCTTTCCGTGTGGACCCTGCCCTAACTGCCATTTTTATCTCTAAATCCTCTCAATAGTAGGGTTTCTTTAATACTCCTGGCAAGAGTGGACAATGTATTCAGCACTCTGAAAGTAGAATATCCAAGTCTGAGGAGGGCTGTCACAGTGGAGAGATTTAAGAAGCAGGGCCTGAAGCTAAGCTAGAGCTTTTGTTATTGAACTGAGCAATGTCAGGCAAAATGGGAAATAGTAAACAGCAAAAATAGAAGACAAAACCATAAGCATGAGTTACTTGTAGAGGGAGCAAGATGCAAAAGCTGAGGCAGAGTAGAAACAAAAGAGAGCTCAAGAGAAAAAGCAATGGTTTGAACATATGGAGTAGCACCAAATGGTATAAATTTAGAAATGATTTATTTTGCTACAAGGTTCGGGGAACTTTTACTTACATTCCATTATATTTCCACTTGGCAAACAAAGGCTCAGTTCTCACTAGTAAAATGTTGATAAACATTTCTTGTATAGATTTACATTTAAGATAATAAAATAACATGTTCTAAGACAATTTGCTTAACATTATAAGAGAGAGAAATTGTGCACAAACATAAAATGCTTCTAAATAGATTCCAAGTGGCATAAATAATTGAAAATATTTAACAGTGACAATTATAGGTGAAAAAAATGTGGTACTTTCCCTGGACATTGCCATTTTTCCCCTCTCCTCCCCCCACAACCTGGCAAGTGGCATTTATTTGTCATTTTAATTCTTAACCTCAAATAGATATTCTGTACTTACATAATTGCAGGAGATGCTGTGCAGTATATTGACTGATTCAAACCCTGGACCTCATCAGCTAGTATTCCTCTTGAGCACTCTCCATGATCTGGATGGCTATCTTTATTTCCTGTTTCGAGGAATCTAGTTTTTCAGGGCAGGATTTTCTCCAGCATATCTGGGTTATCTATTTTCTTAAAAACTACTCAATACTATTCTGTTATAATAACACCTAAGGAAACTAAATTAACCTAGTCATACTCCACATATTGGGCCATTCCTCATTCTTAGGGTCACTCTCATGATTTTGGTTCATGCACCTTTCTGTTATTCTACTTTTATTTTCTTTTTTGTAGGAACCCTGCTTTCTTAACAAGACTGATTGCTTCTGAACAACAAAAGAATAGAGAACTGTTTACTCTTTTTGGAGCAATGCATCACTCTGCATATACCCATTCAAGTATGTGTCAGGAATTTATTTTCCTTTTACGATTGATTTTTTTAACAATTAAAATGTTATACTGATTAACTGAATTTCAGATCTTATTTGTTGTAATGGTGATTATTCTTTATCATCTCAATAATAAAATCACATGTCAATAACTCTAGAATCTAAATGCATAAAGTATAGATTAAAGACCGGATCATCTTCCTTGTGAAATTATCCTTTTCTAATAATAGCATGACCCCTTTTCACTAATAATGATGTTTGTCTTAAATCCTATTTTGTCTGCTATTAATATTATAACAAAAATTACATTTTAATATTATAATAACTTAAATCAGTACTTTATTCAGATTTTCCTTATTCTTGATATCCTTTTTCTGTTTCAGGATCTAATCCAGAATAAACTTTGCATTTACTTGTCATGTCTTCCTAGTCTTCTCTTTGCTGTGTCAGTTTCTCAGACTTTCCTTGTTTGTAAAACTGAGAGTTTTGAGGTGTACTGGTCAGATGTTTTGTAGACCCTTACGCCATTGGCAACTTCTGCATTTTTTCTTATGATTAGACTGTGGTTATTACGCACTATTGGAGAGAAGATCACAGAGAAAGTGCCATTCCTATCACATTACATGTAGAGTACATGATACTAGCGTGACTCATTTCTCTTCATCACGTGGCTGAGGTAGTATTCGTTGAATTTCTCCACTGTACAGTGGCATCCTCCTTTCAGTACCATAGTCTGGAAGGGAGTCTCTCTATGTACAGCTCACATTTATAAAGGGAATAATTATGTTCGTGGAGGCTAAAATGTCTACTTAAACACTTTCTGAATTTGTTTAGCTTTGAATCAATCAATGGATATTACTATTATTTATCTACTTAGCCAACTTACACATCTCTCAGTATTAGCATTTCTGGTACATCCTGGTTTAGCTGATCTGCATGGTTTAGTCTTGATCATGCCCCTTATAGTAAAACTAGAGGCCCGTTGCACAATATTCGTGCAAGAATAGGCCTTCCTTCCCATGGCTTCACTCCCAGCTGCCTGGGAGCCTACAAGTCCCCACTTCAAGCTTCCCCACCTCCTATAGCTACCCCCACCCCCCTAGCAGGCATCCTACCATCCCTGCATATGCAAATTAACCCATCTTTGTTGAGTTAATTTGCATATTCACTCCTGATTGGCTGTGGGCATAGTGGAGATACAGTCAATTTACATGTTTGTCTATTATTAGCTAAGCTACATCAATTTGACATGACAAAGCTGTGCTTCCATTGGAAATTGACACAGCTCCTCATAATGAATAATAAGCAAATGATGCAGATTGAATGCTTTACAATTTATTTGTGGTATCAGGAAAAAAAATAATGGCTTTTTACTCTAAGACATTTTACATCTTTATGAACTGGTTTTTGGGTGGCTGTTTCTGTGTTGTGCTTGGTATAGATACTGTTGGTATTATAAGACAACTTGAATGTGAAGAGTGCTGTATTTTCTATAACCTGTTGAGGAACAGTGTGAATATTTACAGCTCTATCCTGGGAGAAACAATTTAAGGGCAGAGCTTAAAAACATTTTACCTTGTTGATAATAACATTATCTTAGGAAGGTCTTTCCTTCTGTTGACAGGAACTTGGAATTGCATAACACCGTGGATAAAGAAATGACATTTAAAAATTCTGTCAGTGTTTTTACCACAAAATAGCAATTCCTAAATTTTATATTCTAGCTGTAAAATTTATAGTTAGATCACTCATTACCCCAGAGCCCAGTTTAGGCATGAATTTAATTTTCTGGGAAATATTTTAAGCAAAAATTGTAAGTTATAGTAATACACAGAATATATATTTTCCAGTTTATAATGTTTAAATTAATAACAGAGGCATTATAACCTTTCATTTTAGAAAATAAAGGATGGTATTCCTGCCACTTACTGACAAAAAATATGATCAAGGAAATAACATTTCTAATCATATGGCAAATTGCTAATGAAAGTGCTAAAATTAGTGACAAGTTGTATTCTGCTAACTTCTTATTACTTTACAGAAACTATCCAAATAAGCTGAATTAATTTAGCTGTTAGGAGAAAAATGGCAGGAAAATATACAATTTATTTATCTTGTTTAAAATAAACTACTCATTGAATATTAAAATTAAAGTGACTTTAGAGGTGATCCTGCTCAATCCCATACTTTTTGGATGAGGAATCTGAAGCTTCAGTACATATTTAATGTCTTTGTGACAGGGAGATCAATTGGTAAGAAATAATTTTCAATTTGTCATTCTAGTTTTCTTTCCATGCTATAATTAAGTGTCCAATAGTACTTTCTATGTCCTATTTATTTTTATTATCAGGATTACTAATCATATTGAGAATCTTTTCTAATACTCATTTGAAAATTATATGTATCCCTTTGAAAATATTTGTTGACATATAAATCTCACTTTTGTTGCAGTTTTTTAATTCTTAAATTAGAAATGTAATTTTAAATCATGATATAGATACAAGACCTTTGTCATATATATATATATATATATATATATGAAAATTACATATGTAATTTTATTTTGTGACTTTTACTTTTTATTTTCTTAATACTGCTTTTGAAAGACAGACTTCCAATTTTTTTAATGAGGTCTAACTTAGCTTTTAAAATTATGATTAACCAAAGTCCATTGTCTATATAGATTTTCTTAGTTTTAATTTATTGTCTTTTTTCTATTTCAATATTCCATACTACATTTATTTGTCATGTCTCTTAGCAGTGGCAATTTTTTTCTGGTTTTCTTTTGTTTTCATAACCTTGACTGCTTTGAGGAATACTGGTTAAGTATTTTGTACTATGAACACACTACTAAAATATTTGCCTGGCCAGCATGGCTCAGTGGTTGAGTATCAACCTTTGAATCAGGAGGTTACTGTTCAATTCGTGGTCAGGGCACATGCTTTGATTGTGGGCTCCATCCTCAGTGTGGAGCATGCTAGAGGTAGCCAATCAATGATTCTCGCTCATCATTGATGTTTATTTCTCTCTATCTCTTTTCCTCTCTTAAATCAATAATTATATGTAAAAAAATTCTGTGATGTTTTGTTCATGATAAGATTGAGGTTAGTTATGGATTATTGAGCAGAAGACCACAGACGTAAAATGACATTTTCATCACATTATGTCAAATGTATATACAACCAATATGATTTATGACTGTTAATGTTGGCCTTGATTAGCTGTCATTGTTAGTGTTTGTTAGGTTACTTCACTACAAAACTCCCTTTTCCCCCTTTCCATATTTTCATACTGTGCACTTTGGAAGAAAGTCAAAATATTCAGCCAACAGTGTAAGGAGCATTATTTGAAATTGCTCTGCATGAGAAACTTGTCATGTCTCCATATTAATTTATTTAATAATTTATTTATATTAGTATGGACACATGGATATTTACTTTATGCTTTAAGTAATGATCTAAAACCATCTATTTATATTATTGCTCAAATTATTATGGATTTGACTATTTTTAAAAATATATTTTTATTGACTTCACAGAGATAGGGAGAGGGAGAGAGAGATAGAAACATCAATGATGAGAGAGAAGCATTGATTGGCTGCCGCCTGCACATCACCTACTTGGGATTGAGGCACAACCTGGGCATGTGCCCTGACCAGGAATTGTACCACAACCTGGTTCATAGGTCTATGCTCAACCACTGAGCCATACCAGTTGGGCTAGATTTCACTATTGAGAGCTATTTATATTAGTTTCTGTGCTTCTTTGATATGCCCCATGAATGTGTGTGTGTGTGTGTGTGTGTGTGTGTGTGTGTGTGTGTGTTTTTCTGGTTCTTCAAGATACATTAGGCTCATTATGCATATATTCTCTTCTAGTTCTAAAATCAGGCATATTTTCAATGAGTCTGGGTTCTTTTTATTTAAGAATGGTATTAGAAACAAATTTATGGATATTAGAGCTGCTTGTTGCTACTAGAGGTGTTTGTTCTTTAGTGTCACTCAGCTGATAGAGCAAAAAGGATGTGTGTTTATATCAGCCTATGTATAGAAATATGTGTAGAAATATTTCATTATGTAATAACTATCCTTATTTTAAGCTAAACATGTTTACATTAATGTCTTCAGACCTAGTTCATTTCATTCTTGCTTCCTTTTCTTGTTTGTAAGTTCCACTCTACCAGTATGGTTTTCACCATCTGCCATCCATTTATTTTATTATCTCACCCTAGTGCTTATATATTAGTATCAGAATTGTTAAACCATACTCAGATGAAAAGCAAATTTATCAACTAGAGTAAGATATCTATGTTTAGTTCCCTTTGCTTGTTTTATGGACTATACTGCTTTCTGAAGATACATAGGTCAGCATTGTTTCCCTCCACCCCCTTCAGGGAAGTTGTTTTATACATTTGTAACACAATTAGATTCTCCCATCACAGTCTGCATGATTTCCTGGGTTCTCTCTACCTTATAAAGGATTTTTAAAATTTTCATAAATTCTCTTCACATTTTGGGAAGCATTTTGACAACAATATAGTGCCCTGTATTAACCATTATAATGCCACATTGTATAATTTTACTGTGCAAAACATTTCCTGTGCTTTACCTATTTATTCCTCCCTCAACCCACTGAGTCCCTAGTCATTTTTACATGTCTATATTTTATGAAGCAGGCTATTCTTGACAGAGAAATGAAACAGTTATTTAAAGAACTAAGCTCCCTTTCTAGCCTTTGGACAAACCTCCTGGACTCTATGTCAGGATTCTCATTAGTTACTCGTCATCCATCTTCTTACCAGAGATGCTGCAGTGGAAGGGGTCAGCATGCTTGCCACTTTCATTGGAGCAGGCTAGTGCTTGAAAGCAAGTGCTTTATCAACATTCTTTGCTATTTCCTTAATCCAGACTCCTCACAGAGATGCCCTTGTAAATTCTAGAAGAATGTAATCTTCCATGACGTTGAGATATAGTAAGGACATAGTTCCTTTTCCACTAGAGGACGCAGATCAACACCTGGCATTTCTCCTTCTTCCTGCTTTTCACTGTGAGCTGTGGCTCTTTCTTTTACTGTCTACTTTCACCGTTCATGGTAGGACCAAACAGTAAAGATGCACTCATCTGGACAAGGGATCATGTCATCCCATTGAGAGAAACCATTGGTCCTTTTCTTGTCTCTAGAGTTTTGCATTTTCTAAAATGTTCAATGATTGGAATCAGACAGTAGGTAGCTTTTTCAGGTTGTTTCCTCTCCCTGCTCCCAATTTTCCCTATGTATTTAAGGTTCTTCCATGGCTTTGTATGTCTTGAATTTTTTTAAAAGTCATCATGTACTATAGCATAGAATGGGTGTGCCATCATGTTTATTCATTGTTATCAGAGGTTACTTCTAGATATTGGTGATTATAAATACAGCTGTTACTAATAGCTGTATGTAAGTTTTTACATAAAAATGGGTTATCATGTTTAGCTTTGTAAAAAATTTCCAGATTGTATCCCAAAGTGGCTGTATACGTTTTCATCCTTACCATCAATAAATGCAAATTTCTGTTATCCTATATTCTTTATAAAAATATTTTTATTTATTGATTTTAGAGAGGGAAGGGGAAGAGAGAGAGACATATCATTGATAATAAAGAATCATTAATCAGCTGCTTCCTGCACACCCACAATCCAAAAATATGTCCTTGACTGGAAGTGAACCTGCAATCCTTCAGTCTGCAGGATGATGTTCTGTCCACTGAACCTCACCGGCTAGAGCTTTTTATCCTATATTCTCCCCAGAATGTGACATTTGCAATTCGAGAAGGGGAGGTTGGGTAGTCATTCTATAGGAGTGTTGTGTTGAATATATTCAAATGTAACAATTTATTTTTCGTTCTTTCCTTGAGATCAATAGATAATTATAAAAAAGGAGTTGAATCTTTCAAAAAATGTGATGTAGAAAAGTAAATGTAAAGGTAAAATATTTACAATGACTATCACTAACTTTCTGAAAGTTTCTTTTTTTATTTCAGTAGAATTTTCCCCTTTTGACTAGAAATGGAAATTCCTTAACTTTATCAAGAAATAGAATAGCTAATTTTTAAGAAGTGCACCCAGGAGAAAACTGCCTGTTTAATTTTATTCATTGTGTTTAAAATATACGTAAAAGGGGAAAAGAGCAATATTAGTAGTTTTCATTCTTTTTAGTGTACATGGCTGGTAAGGTTAGACATGTTATGCTTAGGGTGGAAAATTACATTGCCAAGGCCAATGCAAGGGAGATGATAACAAGAGAGTGCCTCTTTTCCAGCCATTCGGGCAAAATCAATAGTGTTTTATTGGAGCTTGGGTGAGAAAACAACTTGTCATGCCAGCAGCTAAGCAATATGTGTTAATAGAAAGAAAACACTGTTTAGAGCCGGCATCCAGGAGATGACAGTTGTAGGCACAATTGCTTATTACTGGTAGTTTTGGGTCATTGATGTACACAGTAAACTCCGATGAAAAGAGTAACATGGGCTGGTGGGAAAGCTATGTTTTACTTTCCAAGTTACAGCTCCTTAGAGTTTGTAACATGACCAGACCAAAACATGGACCTGTTCCTTCAGATCAAAGGCATACACATTCAAAGGATATTTTTCACATGATGTTGAGTATTGAGATAGTTCTCAATCTTCACTAATAAAAGAGAAACATGAAAATTGACCTTCACTTTGCAATGCCCACCAGCCAATCAGGATTGAGTATGCAAACTAACCTGATAAAGATGGTGGTGGCCCTACTTCCCAGCCACTCTGGGCCTCTGGGCAGCATGCATGCAGGTGCAGAATGGCAGGGCAGGGTGGGACACCTGCTATGAGAGGGAGGGCGGGGTCAGGAGGAGCTACAGTAATGGCACTCTGGCCCGAGTGAAGAATGAAGGCTCCAGCTGGAGAGAAGATGGAAGGTGGCAGCCAGAGTGAAGGTCTGGATCACAAGTGCCAGAGGAAAACCAGTGCCGACAGCCAGGAGAAGGAAGTCCTATTGCATGAATCTTTGTGCAACTGGCCTCTAGTATTTCATAAATGAGTAAATAAGATCACCACCCAATAAATGAGGAGCCTGAAGTCTATATGCTGACCTCCTCAGTTCAATTGCACCTTTCATCTCTTCTGAGTGTGTGGCCAATGAGCAAGCCTTTGGGCATCCGTGTACTCTTTTTATATAAAGGGGCAATAGTGAGACAGTTACCTTCTTATCTAATAAAAGAGTAATACTCAAATTGATTGCACCTCAGTCACACCCACCAGCCACACCCACCAGCCAATCAGAGCAAGTATGTAAATTAACCCAACCAAGATGGCTACAGTTACAGAGAAAGCAGGAAGGAGTCTTGGGTTGCCCCTGGTGATAGAGGAAACCAAGCTTTCCACATACTGCTCAAGTCAGCAGGAACCTTATCCTTTTAACAGACACAGATGTTCTATCTGCCTCTTTCTCTCTCTCCTCCCTCCTCCCAGACCTGGAGGTCCTGTCTCAGTACTCTGGGTGCTACTGCAGAGAAGCAGGTTTCTCTAGCCACATTCCCACAAAAGTAGTATAGCCAGGCACTTAGCAATCTTCCTTTCTAGTGGGGCATTCCCTACTGCTGCAGAGTTTAGTCTATGCACTGATGCCACAAGGTGGGTGGTGTTGGTATAGATTTTATTATCATCTTCATGGAATCCAAACTCATATTTTATTTTTTTAACAAAGGCATGCTGAATCTCTCCTCAAAGGCTAACTTCATCAGATTATTTTTGTCCATGACTATCTGACCAGGACAGCAGGCTCTGGGTTATTTTCCTCACCTTGGTTTCTTGGCTCTGCTGCTTTCATAGCCCACAAAGAAGTCTATCTGCCTATTATCAGAAGCACAGGCAGGCAAGACTGTCCCTGAATGCCTTAGAATATTGTACTGAATTCCACAACTCCTCTTTTATCTGTGAGTAGATGTCTGATTAGCTGTTAAAAAATGAGGACAAGGAGGAACATTGTATGCTGCCAGGATGCTGATAGTATATCTTATATTCATTCTTATTGCTGAATAATTTCTCCTTGTATGCATATACCATATTTTTTGTCCATTTATGATCTGATGGATAGTCAAATTGTTTTCATTTTGGGGGAACTAATATGAATAACTTATAAATATTCATGTAACTGCTGTGTAGACACCTTGCAGGTCATTTTATAAGTAGAAAGAGAGAGAAAGAAAATAAGCACAAGCCTCACATTTTTTCTAACATGCACTATTTGGATTAACTGGATTCTTGCTGTTACTGGCCCACTTCCCTACAGGCGGTTAGCCCTGCCCCACACAGTCCTGGAACTTTGTTTATCAGGCTACTTCCAGGTTTGAAAGTTGCCCAGGAAAAACTTCAAGAGTGGGTTGAAGTGAGGACAGAACAAGTTTTATTCAGGTAGAGAAGAAGAAAGAGGCCAAGGTATAAGCACCACTGTGAAATATGGGAAGGTATGCAGCCCAGTGGGCTTAGGCTAACTCCCTGGTCAATTCGTTCTTGGGATTTTATGTGTTTTCAAGGGAGCATGGGGTTGCCTCCAAGCTTTGTGGACAAAATTCTGACTCCATCTGCTGCTTGAAAGGGGGCTTGGGTGTTGTGACTTCCATGACCACCTCAGGGGTTCCCTGCCTTAAAAATGTTTGCCTTTGATCATGCCTAGAGTGGGGGCTCCAGTGAGAAGATGCAGGCTCCTACTTTCTCACTCAACTTGTAGGGATTTTTTCCTAACCTCTTTCTATCCTGCCTCATTGTGTTCTGTTTTCTTTTGTTTTTCAACCAAAATCTCTCTTCCAGCTACTTGATTCACTTATTTTCATTATGTTATTTTAACAGGTTGCATTATGTAGCTGCAACTCCACATTCCTTTTAATACCTTCCTGTTCAACTCGACTGAAATTGTTAAATTGCTTCTTCCTTCATCTGAAGCTTATGAAACTTACTTTGCTTCTTTTTGGCACTTGCTATAATTGGGTCAAGAACCCAGGTACCTATTAACTCTCCTACCCACAAAACAACTCATAAAGGAAAAAACAAAACTATTGTCTTTAGATGAAAATAAAATAGCACATCTCAGGTAAGAAATTCATCTCTTTAATATACATTACATTACATATGCATATATTCTGTCTTATTTAAGCTATGTCACATCTTAATATATTAAGATATATTTAACATATGCCACAATAGAAGCAACCCCTCCAGTTTAATAATGTATAACTTTAAAAAATTATCCTTCAAATAATGCTTATAAGAAGGTATATACTCTTTGTTTATATGGAGCAATTAACAGACCCTCTAACCCTAGCCGGTTTGATTCAGTGGATAGAGCATTGGCCTGTGGACTGAAGAGTTCCGGATTCCATTCCAGCCAAGGGCACACATACCTGGGTTGTGGGCTCAATCCCCAGTAGGTAGCATGCAGGAGGTAGCAGATCAATGATTTTCATCATTGATATTTCTATCTCTCTCTCCCTCTTCCTTCCTCTCTGAAATCAATAAAAATATATTTAAAAAAAAACAGACCCTCTAATGTCTATTTTTAAAAATATATATTTTTATTGATTTCATAGAGGAAGAGAGAGGGAGGGATAGAAATATCAAGGATGAGAGAGAATTATTGATTGGCTGCTTCCTGCATGTCCCCACTGGGGACTGAGCCCACAACCCCAGCATATGCTCTGACCAGGAATTTAACCTTGACCTCTTAGTCCATAGGTCAATGTTCAATGACTGCTTTTATTCAAAGACAAGTAAGCATCAGAAAATAATACTAACCAATCTCCTCACCATTCTGGATACCAATCATGTTGATGTGTGTGACCTTTCACTGCCCAATGCTTACATGACTACATATGTGATAGTAAGCTCTCCTAATATATGTTGAAATAAAGGCAAGAGAGAAAAGACATTGATTCTATGTACCAGGTTATAAACATTTTCAGAGTGGAAGCTGGTTATAAACATAATCTATATCCCATGAAACATACTATGGGATTCCCCATGAAAGAAACCACTGTCTAAACACTACCTTGTGCCATGCATGAAATGCAGTGTGTGGGTGCAAATCTACCCTGTTCTCCTTGTTGATGTATTAGTTTGCTAGGATTGGCATGGCAGTGAATAGTACACTGGGTAACTTAAACAACAGAAGTGTGTTTTCTCACAGTTTAGAGGCTAGAAGTCTGAGACACAGGTGTGAGCAGGGCTGGTTTCTCCTGAATGTCATGAGTTCAGGACCTGCTCCTGGCCTCTCTCCCTGGCTTGTAGCTGGACATCTTCCCCCTGTGTCTTCACATCATTTTCCCTTTTTATGTGTCCATGTTCAGATTTCCTATTCTTATAAGAACACCAGTCATATGGCATTGGGGCCCACTCTAGTGACCTTGTTTTAACTTAATTGCATCTTCAAATATCCAGTCTCCACACATGGTCACCTTCTGAGCCACTGGTGGCTAGGACTTCAACATATAGAATTTTGGAAGGGTCACAATTCAGCCCTTAACATTACTTCAGTCTGCTGAATGCATGCAATAGAACACAATAAAGATGTTGCTGTAACACTAAGGTAAAGGAGAATCCATTTGAAATAAAAGCATGATTGTGTGACATTTTCAGGAGAGCTGAAAAACCACCTTCACATATCTTCATGCCCAAGGATACGGGGTGCCGATATCAACTATGGAACTGTACATTTGCACTCATCTATTCATACTGTGATGCTGCCCCATGAATGCAGCAGAGGAACTGTAATTATGGAAAGCAGGGCTTGTGATAACTTTCTTCCATAGACATGAAAACTGGCTTTGATAATTGACTTGCCTAAGGCTACCAGGTAGGTCAGTGACTTCCCCAGTGTCCTGATTTGTTTGATAATGACTGCCACATAGATATAATCAGTTTGCTCATTAGCAGCTATATGAAAAAAAAAAATCCACATTTTCTTTTCTTTAAGCTGTCCTGAAATTGGATCATTATACTTCTCTTTTTGCTACCACAAGAAATAGTTGCTTATAAATTAATTCAAAGAAAATTTAAATTTGTAAGATTAGGGTATAATTTTAAAGTTCTGCTCATCTTCCTGTTGTTCCCTGGGGTGGTAAAAAGGCACAATAATAGCATCCCAAAGATGTCCCTGTCTAGAAACTGTGAATATACTAAATTCTAAGGCAAAAATAAAATAAAGTTATAGATGGAATTTAGGTTGCTAATCAGCTGACCTGGTGATGAGTTACTGGGTAGACTTGTGTTATTGGATGGACTCCAAATAATCACAAAGGTCTTTAAATATGGAAGAGCAAGGCAAAAAACAAGTCAGTGTGATGTGATATGAAAAGATCCCAATTCATTAATATTTCAAAGATAAAGAACTTGACATTGTATTTTATTTGTGCTAACTCATTTAAACCAAAAACACCCTTTTGGTAGAAATTAGTCTTAAATTTCAAAAATGATTGAAAGCACAAAAAGTAAATTATAAAAGATTGAAGAAAATTGTTCAAGTAATTAGTAAGCATCAGAGTTAGGTTCAGTTACAGGTCTCTCTACCTACAAAGATCCAGAACATTATGGTATTTTTTAGAATTTATTTTATTACTGTGCCTGTCCAAAGATTATGCTCAATAGTGTCTTGCTATCTCAATTCATTGATGTAACACTTTTACTGGCTTAATAGAGAAATGAGAAGTTGGTTTATAAATGGGTGTGTTAAAAAAATGAAAATCTGAAACACCTTATAATTATTCAGAAAATATACTTATATATTTTATACATTTACATAATATATGCTTTTTGTAATTATGCACCATAAAGACTTTACATTTATTATATATAAATGTATTTTAAAATAAAATTAAAATAAATTGGAAACTATGATTATTTTTTAAAATTTGGGAGGGTGACACTGATTAAGATTATATACTATGTTTCAAATATATAATTCTATGATATATGTTCAGTATATGGCATTATGTGCCCATCATCTAAAAGTAAAACTATCCTCTGCCATCATATATTTGGTCCCCTTTGCCCTTTATTACCTCGCCCCTTCCTTTTGATAACAACCATACTGTTGTCTGAGTCTATGAGTTTAATTTTTATGATTACTTTTTAAATGTGAAGAATCTTATAATAAATATGTGGAGTGTGCTTTTAAGGAATAATTGAATGTGATATTTTCCCACATCACTCAGACATTTATTTTTGGAGTTGAAGCCAAAATATCACTTCATATGGTAAGCCCATGCCTATTAAGGGCAATTGTACTTTTTACTCAGATTGAGTTAAGTTGCCATTCCTCTGTGTTTCTTCTGACCTTATATTCTCTTGATTAGATAGCATAAATCAAAATGAATTAATGTTGTGCCCTGATAATTGCGAAACAATTCAGGAAATGAAAAGACCATTTTTAATCCCTATATTCCATGTGCTTAAGTAAGGTACTCATTAATGTATACTAAAATATATTCAAATATATCTACATCTGAATATTTTCACTTTGTCATAAGAGTATTCCTTTACCTAAATTTGCCAATTTCTTCTGAGACCCCATTTTATATGTTATTCTTTAACTTCATATTATTATTATTAATGTTTTAAAGTATACTTTTATTGATTTCAGAGAGGAAGGGACAGAAAGATAGAAACATCAATGATGAGAGAGAATCATTGATTGGCTGCCTCCTGCACAACTCCTACTGGGGATCAAGTCCACAAACTGGGCATGTGTCCTGAGGAATTGAACTCATGACCTCTTGGTTCATAGTTCGATGCTCAACCACTTAACCACACTGGCCAGGCTAACTTCAGTATTATTTTGCCGAGTCAAGTTTTGCTTCCCAGCATCTATTGTGTTCAGGCTTTTTGGTAAGTTATTGAGGGTATTTGAAAGTAGTTGGATATGTAAAACCTGAGAAAAAAAGGTACCTATTAAGAAGGGCTCCTGTGAGTTAACGAGGCTAATTAAAAAAAAAAAAAATAGAACTTAGCAACCCTTTCTGCACTGGGACCTCTCATACAAATGGTACTTCAGGAAGAAACCTGCCCTGAACAGTTTGCCTGCAATGTGCTTCTGCCCTTATAAAGGAGTCAATCCTTATAAAGGAGTTCTTGGAATCTTATTTCAATCAATAGGACTGAAGCTTTCTCCATCCAATCAGAAAGGTGTAGCTCCAACCAATCAGAGTGGATTTATTCTGACCAGTCAGTGCATTGTCTTTCAGACAAATCAAACTGTGAGTACTTGGAGTCCTTACTTGCGTGAGGACCAAGCAATCAAGGACCAGTGGCAGGGTCTTCTGTCTATATAAGCCACTTCTCCTTTTCTGCTCTTATCTTGAAAGAGTACACTCTTCCTTTCCACCTAACACTGAGGACTATGTTTCACTAGTTGAACTGAACCACGAAAGACATCTTACAGGGGCAGATCAATATAGGCCAGTGCAGACTGGCAGAACAGGCTGGCAGAGAAGGAAACTGACCAAAGCACAGCAGAGCAGCCCAGTGTCGCACAAAGCAGAGCAGTAGGAGCAGAGCTATTTAGCAAAAGATGGGCCTGATCATGGAGCTGCCTGATGGCAGAAGTATTTTCACAGCCTTTGGTGTTTCACAATTGGGCTGTTTGCACTGAATAAAGTTTCCTTCTTCACTGCACCAGAATTGGGGATTCTTGTTGGAGTTGAATTGGCGCTAATGAGCATAAGTTGATAGAGATAACCCTAGGTTTTTGGGAGCATAACTTTGGAAAAATTCTCTGAGGTTATAGACTGAACTGAAAGTAGGAATGAAATGAGAGTGCTGCAGCGGGTAGGATGAAACTGAAAGCAAGGATATTACTTAAGACTATTGTTATATCTCAAGGAAGATAAATAAGATGAAATAGGAAATGGACATAGACAACAGTATGGTGACTGCCAGAGGGAAGGGTGCTGGAGGAAGTAGAAAAGAGTAAAGGGGGGAGGGCAAATGGTGATGTAAAGAGACTTGACTTTGGGTGGTAAATACACAATACAATATGCAGATGATGTATTGTAAAATTGCATATGTAAAATCTATATAACTTTATTAAACAATATCACCCTAATAAATTAAAAAAAAAGACATAGGCAGTGATTTCACAGAAGTGAGTTAACAATTACATGCAACAAAAGCACTGCACATAAGGGGATAAGAAAAGGAGAAATCTAGAATGACTCTTACATTGTCAGCCAAGTTAAAGAAGTAAACTCTTTAATATGAATTATTTTAGTATTAAATCTCTTCAGCAATTATTTATTCTTTGCTACTCTTAATGAAAATCTGATGTCATCAAGTTAGCATTGAAGTGTTACAAAGGTCAACTTTTCCTTTGCCTGTATCTGAGACTCTGAAAACAAGATTTAAACAAACAAACAAACAACAACAACAACAAAAAAAAACACAACTAAATAGTTATATGACAATGACCTCATAGGATAATGTTCTGTGGTGAGCTGAGTTCATTTGAGTCAGCACTCAACTTGTATTTCTGTATTTTCTGTGCAAGCCACTTGATTGGAGTTTCATAAAATGGTGTGTATAACAAATCATAGTATTATCTATAATGATTTTGATATAGAAAATCTTCTTAGAACAAGATACAATTAAAGGATGTCATTATTTCAAGTGGATGCTGTGTATCTAGCACCAGAATGTCTGATGAGGTCAGATGGAGTTAGCATGACTAAAGCAAAAAATTTCTTTAAAAAAAAACTGACTTGTATCTTCCTTCTGGGGAATGGAATTCACTTTTAAATACAGAGTTTAATAGGATCATACATTACAATTCAAAATTTTATGAGTTTTTTTTTAGTTTTGCTTTTATATTTTATAAGTTATCTAAGTTAATAGCACCAGCTCATCCTGCTATTTTAGAATGTCCTGCCTTAAGAATATTAACTCCAGACACTAATTCTAAAATGTCAACCTGAGGTGGTTTAATGTTCACCATTATTCTCTTTTTAAAAGGAATATATCACACAAATATGGAATTATGAGCAGTTAATATAAATGTTGATATTGGGATATTTATCTTCTCACATTGAAATATTTTCACAATTTAAAAAATCCTAATTCTATGCTTCTCAAATATAGACACACAGGGGTAGAAACATCCATTTTGCAAATGATAAACATAATTTCAATTCACAGTTTTTATACACAGATCCCTATAAAAATAAAAATAAATGGTGATTAGATCAAAAACAAAAACAAAAAACACACCACACATTTCATTTGGTGCAACTGGATAAATAAATGTTTCAACTAAGGTCTATTATTTTTCTTTATTTAATTTTTTTTCTTTTAATCCTCACCATAAGATTTTTTTTTCCCCATTGATTTCTAGAGAGAGTGAAGAGGAGATAGGAGGGGAGAGAGAGACACACACAAGTTGATTGATGCCTTCCCACACAGGTCCCTACAGGAGTTGGGGAACCTGAAACCAAGGTATTTACCCTAGAATTAGAATCAAACCTGAAACCCTTCAGTTCTCGGGCTGACGCCCTAACCAGTGAGCCAAACCAGCAGTGCAGCCCCTATTATTTTTCAATTGTAATAAATGGTTCATCATTTTAACAAGTATATAATGATATCATAGTAAGTCAAAACACCATTACAAAATATTTGTAGAATAGGATACTTTTTCTTTTCAGTAGAAAGGATACAATAATGAAGATAATCAAAATTGTAGTGTGTCTATGGTTTTCTATAAGAGCTAACTACGTTTCTTCTGTAAGCAAAAATTTTTCCTGTCCCAAATAGACTACCACAGAAGAATGGGGGTGAGGTGAGAATCATTTAAGAGCGCACACTTCCTACACCAGCTATGTTAACACTGATTTAGTTTTAAGCAAGCATTGTTTGTTGGTACCATCTTTTTAGGATTGTGTGGTCACACAACTGCTCTCTGTCACTGTCTGGAGTTCTTCTGATGACCTAAGCAAAACCAGCTTTTTCTCCTGCTAACATGTCTTACTACATGACTAATAGCTTTATTTATTTATTTTTCCCCAAAACAAACAATTTACTGTATTAAGATGAGTTATCTTCTTCCTACCTCATACCCTACACGCCATCCCCACCCCTCTCAGACCTGCCATGATGAGTCTCTCTTTTTCAGATTTTATAATTCTGTAGTTCTTTTAAGTTATCGTAACCTTATTTTTTGATACTTAAAACTCAACTCTATTAATTTTAATGCTCCCATTTCAAAATCCATGTGAAGGTTTTTTTTTCATTTCTCCCCACAGTATACTTAAGAGATGCATGAAATGTTCTGAGCCCAATTTAGTTCTCCCAACTCCTTTCTCCTGGAAGACTTATCATATTCATTATACTTGGTAATAATTCTCAATTAATTTGACTTGTAATGCCTCATGTTGTTGAATTGAACAGTTAGCCATATACAAATCATTATTTATCCTAACACTGTATTGCTTTTTTTTCCTTAGTTGATTAGTTGATCAGTAGGTTTATTGCACTGTTTTTAATTATTCAGCATATATATATACATATATACACATTATTCAGCATATATATACATATATGTATATATATATACACACATATATATTATATATACACACATATATATTATATATATGTATTATATATATGTATATATATGTATATATATGTATATGTATACATACCGTATTTTCCGGCATATAAGATGACTTTTTAACCCAGGAAAATCTTCCCAAAAGTCGGGGGTCGTCTTATACACCAGGGATCATCTTATAGGGCAGGTATATCTCAAACTCTATATTTTAACTGGAAAAGTTGGGGGTTGTCTTATACGCTGGAAAATATGGTGTGTGTGTGTATATATATATATATATGCTAGTAAATATATAAAATAAGCCTTTGACTTCTTTTTATGCTGTATGCTTTTATTTTTAAATTATAAACTTTCAAAGAAAAGGTTGGCAATTAAAATATGTCTTAGAATAAAAGTCACTTGGTAATGTGAAAAATACCATTTGTAAAAATTTAGAGAATAACATTTACCTAAATGAGAGAGGTTTTATTAACATTTAAAAAATCAAATTGTCATAAAGAAAGAGCGATGTTATAGAATCCACAAGAAATAGTTACAATGTGGCTTCTAAAGGATTTGCTTTGAAACTGTAAGGCAGCAGCTATATTACCCTCCCAATTGTTCCAAGGCAACATGGAACTTGAAATTTTTTCAGAGAGGCAGCTTTCTCATTTGGATTTTAGGTGTGCTTTGCTTCAGTTATCTCTGATTTACTCAGCCTCTCAGCTCATAAGCTAAGTAGACTGATTTTTAAAAAATATATTTTATTGATTTTTACAGAGAGGAAGAGAGAGGGATAGAGAGTTAGAAACACCGATGAGAGAGAGACATTGATCAGCCGCCTCTTGCACGTCCCCTACTGGGGATGTGCCCGCAACCAGGATACATGCCCTTGACCGGAATTGAACCTGGAACCTTTCAGTCCACAGGCCGACGCTCTATCCACTGAGCAAAACCGGTTTCTGCAGTAGACTGATTTTTTGTTATTATTATTATTATAATTAAGAGCTTCACGAAAGACAACCCTGTTGGCCCAGATTGCACTCCACCTTATCTCCTTTTCTGTGCCTGGGAAATGGAACCACATTTTAATTACTATGTAGGTATAGGCAATTGGAAGTGGGATCTCTTAAAAGATGATAAATATAGGCAAATTATCCCAAAATTGTGTGTGTCTAAGGAAAATCAGGTCAATTTTAGGGGAAAAAAGGAAAAAAAATTGTGGATTAGCAGATCTACTCTGAAAAACAGCTAAATAACATTTTCTAATAAGAAAACAAATAATAAAATAAATATTAGACATTAGGAGGAAAGAAATAAAAATGTAAAGAGCAAAACTATGAATAAATAAAATAGTATTTTCTTCCACACTTGATTTTTCTAAATTATGTTTAATGGCTGAAGCTAAAATTATAACTAATGTGGTTCTTCATATATAGAAGGAACATTTATTTAAAAAGTATATGATAAAAAGGGACATAAAAGGAGGTATATTTTCTTCTCTTCTCTATAATGCTCATATTATAATTATAAACATTATAATAATGTTTGAATAATCAATAGCAAGATGGAAAATAAATATTGTCAAATATAATTCAATGCTATATAGAAAAAATTATGAGTGATGGCTAAGAGGGATTTATCCCAGGAATACAAGCATCATTCAATATTTGAAAATTAGTTAGTATAATCCACCATATTAATGTGGTTAATAGAGTTAAATCATATAATCATATCAATTTAGTGCAAAAATAATTTCATAAAATTCAACACCCATTCATGATAAAAAAATAAAAGGAAAATATGAATAAAGGGGAACTTCCTCAACTTCAAAAATAACATTTATTGAAACCTACAGGTATCACCATAATTAATAGTGAACAAGTAAATATTTTTCCCTAAGATAGTTTAATTAACAAAGCAAAGATATTTTCTTTAATTACTGATATTCAACATAAAACTGGAAGTTCTAATCACCACAAGCAGCATAGAATAAAAAGAGACCTATAAATTGGAAAGGAAGAAATAAATTCTTATTTGCAGATGATCTTGTAGTAAGCCCAATGAATATATATATATAAACATCCTTCAATTAATAAATGATTCCAATAAGGTAACAAGACACAAAGTCAATGCATAACAGTAAATTTTATTTCTATACACTAAAAATTAATATGCAAATATGAAACTTCAATATATAATAGCATTTACAAACATTTGTAAATATTAAACACTATGATAAATCTATCAAAACAACAGGACTTGTATACTGAAATCTATAAAGTGCTGATGAAATAATTTAAAAAGACAAACAGTTTGGAAGATTCTAGAAAATAAATAATGCCAATTATACCCAAATTGATTTACATTATTTAATGCAATTCCAACCAATATCTTAATGACTTCTTTTTTTTTCTTTTTTAAAAATATACCATAATTTATATGAAAAGGCAAAGAGATTAGAATATATAAAACAATTCTGAAATAGACTAAAGTGCAAGGAATGATCTATCAATTTCAAAACTTAGTCTGCAGCTAGGATGCAGTACAATACTGCTCAGTTCAGTAATCATGATTGTGTGGTTTTGGCCAAAGGATAGAAATATATATTAATAGATGAGAATAAAGAAATAGAACCAAAAAATATTCCCAGTGTATTCCTGATAAAGATACAATTAAATAGAAAAAAAAAAGATTTTTTAACAAATTAAGCTGGGGTTATTGTACATATGTAAGCAAAAAAAAAAAAAGGAATGAAATGTAAGTCTCATGTTATATAAAACTAACTCAAAGTAGATCATGAAATTAATGTAAAATGTAAAGTTGTAGAATAAACAGGAGATAATCTTTAGGATCCAGAGCCAGATAAAAGTTCTTACACTTCATACTAAAAACATAGGATGAAATGATTGATAAATAAATGGCTAGAAAGATCATTGTTAATAAAAAGCAAGGATTATGGAGGACAACTCTAGAGGACAGAGACAAAGAGCCTTCATAATGAAGTTTCTGATACCAGATAAAAAATAATAATTACTTATAAAAAATACCTACATAAGAAATTTTTATCAAGCATAAGATAATGTGTTAGTAGCCTAAAAAATGTAGTTATTTTATTCTCTCTATAAAAAGAAACATCTGACATTTGAATGGAAATATATTCTTTCTAACTAAATGAATAAGCATTTAATTATAGAAAACAAAGATTAAATAAAGAAAATGAAAATAGTTTTTGATATGTCATCTATATAATTAATTGACAACAAACAGTACTTTTTATGAGTTCAATACTCAAGATATACTTTACCAAATTGTTGTTTCTCATAAAGTTAACAGTTATATACTAGCAAGCTCTACAAAAAATTATGAAATGTACCATTTCTACTCCTGCCATGGAGAGTCTAGAAAAAAATCTGAAACAAACAAAGTAATTGACTAATTGTGAATATTTAGTATGAAATCATTACCAGCACATAAATATAGACTTCTGATGAAATAATATTGATTTGTGATATTATATTAAAAATTGATATGGTTATCACAAAGATACAATAAGATATCTAATTAATAAAACTATAATTTGCTTGTTATAGACTAAAGCCAAAATCTCAGAATGAATAGATTAACAAAAATAATTTTAAGAGTGGACATAAAATGTGGACATATAGGTATTCAATAATTTATCTTTCACATATACTATCCAAATATCTAATCTAATCTAATAAAAGGGTGATATGCAAATTAACCATCACTCTGACTCAAAGGTAACAGTGCCCATAATGCCCCATGCCCCAGCTGTAGAGGGAGGGAGATCCGCGGACACAATGCACTGCTGTTGGGCTGGGATGTGTTCCCTGAGCCTGCCACATGGTTGGGGCACACCCCCAGCCCAACTGCAGAGGAAACATCTTTTATGATCCCACATTGGCTAAGCTCCCTGTATGCTGCCCCTCACAGTATTCTTGGTAACTTGGGCTGTAAGAATCTAAGAAGGTGATCTAGGGTCTTTCCACCACACTCCTGGAGTAAAAAACTAAGGTCTACTGCTGGAGGGGCTAAGAAATATCATATTCTACCCTAGCCAGTTTGGCTCAGTGGATAGAGCCTTTGCCTACTGACCGCAGGGTCTGGATTTGATTCTCATCAAGGGCATGTAGCTAGGTTGCAGGCTCCACCCTGGCCAGGGCCCAGGTCAGGGCTCATGCAGGAGGCAACCAATTGAAGTTTCCCTCTCACATTGATGTTTCTCTGTCTTTTCCACTCTTAAAGTCAATGGAAAAATATCCTCAGGAGAGGATTAAAAATAAAAAAGAAGAAAGAAAAAAATGTCATATTCTATGAAGGACATATCTTGAAAATGCCTAAAGAAAGTTGTCATTTTTTCATGGACTAGAGTCCATGTTGATGAAAACACTTTGGTGGCTGTGGCTGCAGCAACAGCAGTGGGGTGATGGGATTGGCACCTTCCCCTGATCAACCTGGTTACCTCCTGCAGGAAGTGGGCCTATGCCATTCAGTAGGTCTCCCAGTCTGTGAGAGAGGGCAGGCTGGGCTGAGGGACACCCCCACCAGTGCATAAATTTTATGCCCCTAGGCCTCTAGCCCTATATAATAAAAGGCTAATATGCAAATAAACCAAATCTTGGAACAACTGGAACACCCAAACAACTGATGGCTATGATGTGTACTGACCCCCAGGGGGGCTGAATGGAAAATGGCAGGTGTTGGCCATCGAGAGATGGTGGAGCAGGTGAGCAGGGGTGCCAGATCTAGGTGTGGTGCCAGTTGCTGTCATTGGGGCAAGCCTTTGGCAGTTACTGAAAATTCTTTGTTCCTGCATGCCACTGTCCCATCCTGTGTTTGCACCTGCTGCCCGTGCCAGCGATGCTTCCACCTCTGCTGGTGCCTGGCTCTGGTCCTGATCACTAGGTGCCATCAGTGAGTGCCAGTGGGAGCTTCTGGCTCTGATCTCCCCTGAAGGTTTCTCCACATTCCCCTGCTCCTGAGGGGCTATTGGGGTAACAGCTGCTGCTCACACACGCTGACAGCACGAGCCCTACTAATACCTGCTACTGGCGCCAGCCTCAATTGCTTCATATCTTCAGTGGGTGTGAGCAAGGCTGGTGCCATCAGTGCCTGGGAGTGGCAGCAGACAGGGGACCATTGGGGCTGCAGAGGGAGGGCCCAGGCTGGGGCACAGAGAATGCGCCAAGACCAACCCCTGTGCCTACCTCAGCCTTGAGGCCCACAGTTCCTTTCAAGGTGCACAAATTCGTGCATTGGGCCCCTAAGTTAATTTCATTATTGAAATTGACTAGTTTAGAAAAGTAGATCTAAAGTATATTCAAGTTATAAAATATAATAGCACACTCATAAATTAGATATATAAAGATAAATATATAGATTATGTAAAGCTCTAAATGCAAGGGTCAGGACAGAAATTAATGGATATTGAAAGTATCTTAATAAACACTGACTATATTACAAAGATAGAAAATGTAGAAATAATGTAGGATTGAAAGAGCATGAAAAAAATAAAAATCAAGATTTATGAATTTAAAGAGAATATGTAACTCCCGAAAGAATAAAAATCTCAGTGTTAATTTTCAAACAATAAACATAAATAAGGATTTCTTGGACAAACCTAATGATGATGGTTAAAGAACAAGAAATATCATATTTCATTGATTAAATATGAGTAGAGAATGAATCTCTTCTTTATTTCTTCTGATATCTTACCTGAGTTTATTATCATGGCCTGAATGCTACAGAATGAGCTAAGCCTTTCTAAAAAACAAAAAAAAAAACAAAAAAAAACAAAACAGGATTATAAGAGAATTATTTAGGAAGTAGATCCCAATGACAATGAAAAGGCTATAAAAAGTATCGAAAATGCCATGTACAATATTGGTTATCAAAGTTAATGCATAGCCTGGGCTTTGCCTAAGTCAAAGCTCACATCGTAGGAGTCATGCTGGCATGGCCTCACCGAGGGGCCATGTTTCCTGATACTGACAAGGCTGTAGTGTTCTGGAGGGCTAATTTAATGACTCAGAATCCATATCATTGGTCTGGCAGGTCCCATATCAGTATGGGGGAAATAACAAATAATGATAACAACACCAGTAATTCAGAATGAACAAGACCACCAATTATAATGTCCTTGGTATGTTTCAGGTACTTCTCTAAGAGAATTACAGATATTCATTTAGTGCTTTGAACAACCCTATATTATAGGTGCTGCTATTTATCCCACTTCACAAAGGAAACTGAAACAGAGTAATAAGCAGGTTGTTGATTCCTACAAAATCACAATTGTTCTTTTTTTTTTAACTTTAAGCAAAGATTTGAGAACCCCTCCTACAGGGATTTCACTTTGAATATTAAGGTGAAATAATATAAAGGTCTTAGATTTACATACCACTTGGTAGAAAAATAGGTGCCTAGATATGTCTCTAATTTTGTAGTATGAGTGCAACTCTCCACCTAATACTCACAGAGATGGCAAGTATGACTTGTTCTAAAGCAGGAATTGGTAAACACTATGTTAGAAGATCCATGTAATGCAAGTGTATGGTCCCGTAGTAGTTTGCTAGGTGACAGAGTTCCAGCCAGGTCAAGGCCCAGATAATAGAAATAATGTAAACAGCCGAAACTGGTTTGGCTCAGTGGATAGAGCATCAGCCTGTGGACTGAAAGGTCCCAGGTTCGATTCCTGTCAAGGGCATGTATCTTGGTTGCGGACATATCCCCAGTAGGGGTTGTGTAGGAGGCGGCTGATCAATGTCTCTCTCTCTCATAGATGTTTCTGACTTTCTATCCTTCTCTCTTTCTCTCTGTAAAAAATCAATAAAATATATTAAAAAAAAATAATGTGAACACTATGTGTTGGGCTTTATTCACATAAACCTATGATCTTGGATAATGGCTCCAGGGTCATATAAAAGTCTCAGATTAGGAGGACAGGGAGGGTTAGTGTTTTATTTTTTTTTAATCTTTATTGTTCAAAGTATTACATATGTCCCTTTTTCCCCCTCATTGACAACTTCTAGCTGCTTCCACCTCTGCCCCCTGCCCCAAGCCTTTACCACCCTATTGTCTGTATCCATGGGTTATGAATATATGCATACAAGGTCTTTGGTTGATCTCTTCTCATGTACTTCCCCCTGAGATTTTACAGTCTGTCCGATGCTTCTATATCTCTGAATCTATTTTGTTCATCAGTTTCTTTTTTAAATAAATGTAGTTGGACAAATGGCTCTATTGATTCATCTCAAAGAACATTTCTGAGCATTTTTACAAACTGGCATTGCAAATATCAATGTTTTATTTAATCCCATAAGGATCCAACATATCATAGTAAGCAGGCCACTGAGCCCCACTCTAGAAGCATGTGCAGATTGTAACAGTGGGTATTTCATGGCACGTGGGGTCAACCAACGTGAGTTTTAAAGCTGCTTTGAGGTCCAGGAAAATTTAAAACTGTGGCAACAAGGTGATAGAAAATGTACCACTTTCTTTTTTGCTTTGACTTTCAAATATTCAATTTTAAATACAACCCTTTTTAAAACTTGATGCTTTGTGTATTCTAACACAAGCCTGTCCATAAAAAAAGGATGATGAGTTGTCTGGCATAGAGATCTTTTTGAAGTCAGGAATATTGTCAGGAACACTGATTATTTTTTGGTGTCTCACAACTCCCTTAGCTGAGCTGGCACACCTGCAAGTGCAGGGTGTTATTGGGATTTTGGGAGCTCTGATGGTGTGATGCCCTGGAAGTTACCTTCCTTTGTGACCTCCCAGGGCTACTGGAGAAAATGATACAGAGGCATGGGAAGCTAATGTAGTCAGGAAACGAATACTCAAGATTGGGGGGCTCATTGCTGCAAATCCTGAAAAAAAGAGAATAACATATTTCTAACTTCACACATAAACACATAAACACATGATCTGGGCCAAAGGAAAGGAAAGAATCCAATGCAACATGTGAATGACTTTGACCTCCTCATTAGTACATGCACACACTTGCTGCTTCATATACTTTTTTCTCACGAGAGATTTCCTGGCCATATTCTTAACCGTATTTGTTTGGTGAAATCTGTAGACCCTTATTGGAATAACATTTTAAAGTGCCTCAAATAAAATACAAAGGATCTATAAAGAAAAACAATTATATAAAATATAGTTTGATCTTAAAGTTAAGAGCAACAAGTTTGGTAAGTCAATTGGGAGATGAGTAGAGAACTGAGGATCCTCTTTAGAGTCCCAAAACAGTTCACACATTGGGCCTGATTCAGAATGTCAGATCAAGATATTTAAAATTTATCCTATGAGTAAAAATGCCATGACTTGCCTGGCCGGCATGTCTCAATGATTGAGCATCGACCTATGAGCCAAGAGGAGGTCTCGTTTCGATTCCCGGTGAGGGCACAAGTCTGAGTTGCAGGCTCAGCCCCCAGTGTGGGGCATGCAGGAAGTAGCCAACCGATGTTTCTCTCTCTCCCTTCCTCTCCCTTCTTCTCTGAAATCAATAAAAATATATATTTTTAAAATGCTGTGACTTAGGACCCCAAAATGACTGACAAACAACTTTAGTATTTTTTTTCCAGGAGAATTAGAATACTTAGTTTAAGCATAAGAAATGAAACTTAAATGCCCATTATGTTATTAAAAGATATTGTGACTTCATGAGGAAGAAATTAAAATCCTCTCATATTTGGAAAAAGATACATCCAAACTAACTATTCACTTTTAATATACAAACTAACTATTCACTTTTAACATACAAAATCTCAATTTCTACGTAGCAACCAATTTATTTTTATATGACCTGGGATCCCCATAAGATCATCATAAAACGACAGAATTTTTTTTCTTTACAAAAGTGCATGGAAGTTATAAAATTGAATTTTTAAGCAATAAACTAAAGAGAGAATTTTGTCACCAGGATAGATTAAAGTTTTGACTAAATGAATTTTCTTGCCAAAGGGGCTTACAGTGCTTCACAGAATCTATTTTCCTGACAGAATAAATCATTGCATGTGACAAAAATGCAGTTCCTCAGAAAGGATTTAGTTTCTTCCCCAAATCCATTCCCTTTGTGGAAATATATTTTGTGAGGCAGCAGCAGTTCCAAATCTTAGATTCCTTGGGTAGAGTTGTATTTATACTCAGCAGTATAGGTATTTAAAAATGGTGAAAAGTTAGGGGAAGGTGTGAAGGGTATAGATTTTAGGCTCATGTCAATTTTACCTTGACTTGGCATTTGCTGATTCAGAACTAAAAACACAATTCTATAATTTGAATTATTGCTCACTCTCATCAAGTTCTGTAATAAGCACATTTTATTATGTATGCATCTGAATGCAGGATTAAGGTAAGGCATAGGGCAGAACAAAGCACATGATCAGAAGGAATAATGAGAGCTTCTGATTAAAATTTTTATAAATGTGAATTAATGTTTTGGGATCTAACAAATGCTATATCTGATTGTATATCCTAGTAATATACATACATATGTGTTTAGAGAGAGGCTCTATAATTTAAGCCCTCTTTTCTAAAGACTAGTGTCACAAAATGTTAAAATTAATACAGATTCAAATGTTTAGGGGTGTTGTGGAGGGGTGGGAAGCAGAAATGAGAAATCTTCAAATATTGGCCAAGTATTTCTATGATTTTTCCAAAACTGAAAGATATTAGCCAGTAATTACATCATATCATTATAATGAAGAAATGCACTTGATAATAATGGTGCTTATTATATAATTGCAGCAAAATTGAAAGATATGAAACATTATAGTACACAAAAAACAATTACTGGTTAAAAAATGTAATGTACCTAGTATGGATTTAAAAATTCTATACAATAAGGAAATAAGCTTCTCATGGTAAGAAACTTTTCCATTCTTGTTCACTTAGTGATAACCTATGGAAGAATAAAGAAAAATTTAATACTGTCCACAAACCTGTTAAGGTTTTAATGGTCAGATTTAATTTTTTCTTTTTCCTTTAGGGATATTTTTCTTTTCAGATATTCATTCAACAACCATTATTGATCACTCTTATGCATAACACCCCACAGGTATAGCACAGAATAGAATTGGCTGCACTGTATGCTTCTATGGCGTTTTTCATAGTTTATCTCCTCTTTGGGCACTCATAATCACATGTTCCTCCCTTATTTTCAAAAGATAGCTTTAATTATATGTCTTAGAAATAATAGAAGGTATCATCCTGATTCTTATACAGCAGCCTACCATTCTTTTTCCAACCTCACTTATATCATGACTGTTCCTTCTGCTTTGTCAAGCAAGTAGAGTGTCCATTCATCCTGTTATTGGCCAATCAGCCACTAAAACTATACTGTGCATTCTCATCTCTTCAAATACTTCACTAGGTCAGATAATCTCTCTCTATTCATTATATCCAGCTAGCCATTAAGCAGATTAATAGTTGACATCAGCCCTAGCTGATTTGCTCAGCAGATAGAGCACTAGCCTGTGGACAAAAGGGTCCTGGGTTTGATTCTGGTCAAGGGCACGTACCTTGCTTGCAAGCTCCTCCCCAGCCAGAGCCCTGGTCAGGGTTCATGCAGGAGACAACTAATTAATGAGCTTCTCTCATATACAGGTTTCTCTCTCTGTCTTTCCCTCTCTCTTCCTTCTCCTTAAAAAATCAACGGGAAAATATACTTGGGTAAGGATTAACAACAACAACAAAAAAATAGTTGACATCATTCAAACCTATCCACTTTTCAAATTGGCAGTTTTGCTTAACTTATTCTCCTATTTATTTCCCATAAATACTTTTTTTTCTTCAAAATCACATAGAAACTCATATTTTATACAATTTAAAAAAAGCCTGACTAGAAACTATTTTCATTCATCATTTGTCCTTCAGCAGATTTTTCTCTCTTTATCATACACAAATGTATTGGTGTGACAGTGGTTTATAAGATTATGTAAGTTTCAAGTGTACAGTTCTAGAATACATCATCAGTATATTCCACTGTGTGCCCCACACCCAAAGTCAAATCTTTTTTCATAACTATATATTTGACCCCCTTTGCCCTTTATTATCTTCACACCCCTTTTCCTCTGTCAACCACCATACTGTTGGCTGTGCATATGAGTGTTTGTTTGTTTGTTTTTCTTATTTGTTCATTTGTCCCCAAAGTGACTAGTCATCTGCTGGTGTTATAAACATAGTGAGCACTGCTTCATTTGGGATGCTGCTCATAGCAGCTCATTCTTATTCACACAGAGCATGAAAGTTGTTTGAACAAAGCCAGAGGGAAGCAAATGCCCCTTTTATGTGCCATCAAAATCCCATTAATATAGTTTCAATCTTGTCTACAACATGTGTGCTTCTTCAGATACTAAGATGCTTGCAGGTTTAAGGATTTTACATATAATGATTCATTTAATCCTCACATGAACTTAGGATGCAGGTACTATTACTAGTATTATCCCAATTTTACAAATAAGATACAATGTTAGATGTCAATAGAATTTTCAAACTGCACTTCACATTTCAGACTTACTGGTTCCTAAAATCATGTGTTACCTTTTAAAAATAAATTTGGCTCTCTATATAAATAGTATAGATAGTCTATTGGGTTTGTTTTTCTGAAGAACCCTGATTAATACAGCCTATAACAGAATGTTAACCAATATACTGAGAGATAAGGAAAATTCTGAGAGACTCCAGAGATTGTGATTCCTTTGTCACATGTAGATGCTTATACTAGAAAACACATTTGCTTTGATGTCACAATGGGAGAATAGGGCTCCTTAGTAAGAATAATGTCAAATACTCTAAATATTTTAGCTTGGATATTAGAGGCACATGATTAAATAATGGAGTAAAAAAAATATTGCAGAAAATTATTCTGGAAAGTAGACTCTTTTTTGTAGCTTACTTATTAATTAGACTTAGTTAAGGCCATTATATGATTTAGTGTAAAAAATATGGTTTGAGTATGATGTCTGTCAACCAGTAATTGTACAACCTTAAGATAAACCCTTTATACTCCACCAGCTGTCTTGTCTGTAAAACAATAAATACATTAGGGAAGGGGAGAAAGCTTTCCTGTCCTACTTACCTCACAGACAAGTTGGGCACTTGAGGGAGACTAGGTTCTAATGAAACTAATGGAAGAAAAAGGAGATAAAGGAAAATTAAAAAAAAACTCTCCAAACTCCTCTGAATACAATATTATACATTTCACATTGACTTCCTAAATTTCAATGAACACTCTTTATAAATTCCACTTTGCTTATAATGTCAGGAGTATGATAAAGAACCCACATTATTCAAATAAAATGAGAATGTATACTTCCTTATCAACCACAGAGCATCATCAAAATTATATATTTTATTATCATTTTAAATCAATTTTTAATAAATTCATAAGTATTTAATCACTGTGAGGAAAAAGTTTAAAATTGTCACTACATTTCCTGTTGTATTAACATATTATTCTTTTCTTTTTTTGGTGGTTGTTTTGTTTTTGTTTTGGATTTTTTTGATGGTGATAACTATATCATATTTTTTTGTAATCTTGTCTTCTCTAATGTAATTCAAAAGTAGTAGATTTAAGGGACATTAAAATACGTAATCATTATATGGAAAACACACATTGATTTTAAAAAATTCCATGAAACTCAGCCATTCATTGAACCAAATAATATATAGACATAGAAGAGAACATGTTTAATAATGCTATTGTTACAAAGTTAAAAAAAACTAATTTTTGTTGCTAAAAATAAATATAATTGTTAAATTTGGTGGGAGATTATTGAATAGAAAGTAAAGGAGAAATCCATCTGAGATGATGAAATATCCCTACATGTTCTTTTTGTTGTATATGTATAATACATACATGAAAGTACCTGTATGCAAATAAAGCAAACATGTAAAAGTCACTTGTTTACATTTAGATTTGCCTAGTTTCTGGTTGGAAAACTGTGGCTTGCGAGACACATGTGGCTCTTTGGCCCCTTGAGTGTGGCTCTTCCACAAAATACCAAGGCCTGGGTGAGTCTATTTTGAAGAAGTGGCATTAGAACAAGTTTAAGTTTAAAATATTTGGCTCTCAAAAGAAATTTCAATCGTTGTACTGTTGAAATTTGGCTCTGTTGACTAATGAGTTTGCCGATCACTGGTCCAGTGCATTGTTTATATAGTATGTCTTGATTTTTAAAAATTAAAGACATTATTTTTAAGAATATTATTTTGATATCAAGACAATTCTGTAATCTTCCCTACATAATTCCATTTTATAGATATTAATACTCATGCATATAGTAATACTTAATTTTAACAATCTATAGAAATTATTAAAAATATACAGATTTCAAGAAAGCTGGATAGAAAAATTAATCTATAGTGCCACTAGAAAACACCTGATACATTTTCATACACTTTTCCTTCAAGTGTTATTGTTATAATTTTAAATGCAATTATGCTTATATGTTGAATTTCTGAGTACTTGTTTCTTAATAAGAGAAGTAATTTTGTCAATTATATAAGCCATTTAATATATGCAAACAATATAATGAAATAAAAGTTATCTCTTGTCCCACTACTCTTTTTAACAAGCACATATTTACATGTCTGTAAAAAGCATACCATAAAATTTAAATATAGTACACATAAAGGTAATTTCATACGCTAGAATAAGGTAGTCTAATATTTGATTTTTGGCTTTGTATGATCTAATACTTGGGGCAAATTACATTATTATTATGAAGGATTATCAATAAGTTAAAATTATGATATACTTTTCCTTATTCTAGAAATAGATAAATATGAAGAATGGCTAGAACTAAGCAAAACTTGAACGGTTACCCTCTTGCACTGGGGTTATAGCATCCAATCTGCAGTACATGACTAGAACTATTCTTGAGTTGAGAGTTCAATATTAATTTAAAATTTCTGCAATACTTTTTATTTCTTCTTTTAATTTATTCCATATTATTTTATTATACATATCTTGTTAATTCAATTATTTGAATATTTATTTCATGAAGGATACATTTTTACCTGTCTAGGAAAGTCACTTCTGTTAATTTCATACTTGAAAAAGAACATTGCTAGATGAAAAATTTTTGGCACATGAACAATATTTCTTCATGAATCTGTTACAAATAATCTTTTGCTCCTGACAAGGAGTGCTAATCAGATATATGATGCTAGCTGAGGATTATTGCTTTTGTAGGCAACTTGATTTTCTATTTTTTAATGCCTAGATATCTAAATGCACTTGTCTTTGTAATAATGACTTTAAAAACATAGTCAAAGTTATGTAAAGATGTAGTTGTCACTGTTTTTCCTTAGATATTAGTAACTCTTTCAAGTTAATATAATCAAAAGTTATAGAAAAGTTTTTTAATATTATTACTGATAATGATGATTTATAATGATTTAGTTTGATTAATTTATATTTCACCTTACCAAGCACACTACCCTTTTTTAACTCTGAATGTTTGAAGATTTTTCTGGAGAAAAATCATCAGATAATGACTGGAGAATTTCCTCTCAAAGTCCAAGTTCAATTACTTAAATTACAATTACTTAAGTGTTACTTCCACTCCTGATCTGTATAAAAAATAAATTTTAGCATTTTGATTTTGGTGTTTGTAATTTCATTGCTTTTATTTCTTATCTTACCTATTTTTTTTATTTAATCTAACTGACTTTTCCTTTTAATTTGTTTTGAACTTGTGGTTTATGTACAATGGCCATACTTTCATATATCTTAATATTTATATTAAAAGTTCTTAAATTTATTTTAGTGTTTATAGTAAATTATTATAACTAGAGATCCAGTGCATGAAATTCATGCATGGGGGTGGGAGGCTGTCCCTCACCTCAGCCTGCACCCTCTCCAATCTGGGACCCCTCAAGCGATGTCTGACTGCCCAGTGGGATCGGGCCTAAATAGGCAGTTGGACATCTGTCTCACAATCTAGGACTGCTGGCTCCCAACTGCTTGCCTACCTGCCTGATTGCCTCTAACTGCTTCTGCCTGCCAGCCAGATCACACACTAACCACTCCCTGGCCAGGCTGATTGATGCCTAACTATTCACCTGTGGCCCAATTGCTCCTAACTGCCCTCCCCTGCTGGCCTGGTCAACCCTAACTGCCCTCCCTTGCTAGTCTGGTCACCCTTAACTGCCCTCTCCTGCAGGCCTGGTCAACCATAACTGTCTTCCCTCTGTAGGCCTGGTTGCCCCCAACTCCCTCACCTGTTGGCCCTGTCACCGTAAATGCCCTCTCCTGCTGGTCTGGTCATCCCTAATTGCCCTTTCCTGCAGGCCTGATCACCCCAACTGCCCTCTCTTTCAGGCATTGTCCCTCCCAGTTTCCCTCCCCTGCTTGCCTGATCACCCACAATTGCCCTTCTCGGCTGGCCATCTTGTGGCAGTCATCTTGTGCCCACATGGGTGAGGCAATCTTTGAGCACATGGAAGTGGCCATCTTGTATGTTGGAGTGATGGTCAATTTGCATATTACATCTTCATTAGATAGGATTATCTACTCCTTAGCATACTATAATGTACCTTTTTTCTCAATCTATATTGACTTTTATTAAGCTTCATGTTTTTAGCTTTGTGTGTTTTCTCATCACTCAGTTAGATGAAACTCTTCCATTAATTTTATTTAATAAACAGGGTTTGAGTATCCCCTTTGGCACAATTTCCTGATTAGTAAATAGTGATCAAATCTCTTTATTACATCTAGAGTGATGACAGGTAGATATTGAATGACTTTATGCCAGTTCCTAGTTCCCATAGCAGTCTTTGATATAATGTAACTCTGTCGCTCTGAAATACAGACTTCTACTGCTTAACTCTAAACACATAAATGAATAATCAATGTCACTATAATTCTTTGACAAAATTCTCATTATGTTTCCACTCTGGCTTGTAGCAGTTATAAAAAGTATACTACCCAGATTGTGATGCATCTGTTGTCATCAATGAACCTACACACATCCTGTCCTACACATATTTAGATATTGCTCAGACTTGTTGGAATGTACATGTTAGAAGATATAAGGAGGATGGTTTTCTGGTGGCCAGAGGCCATTTGATCCAGGAATGGATTTCAGGGCTATGAGCTTATGTTAAGACTATATTTCTGAGCCAGGTGGTAGAGAGGAGGGAGAGTGAAACAGACTATTTCCCGGTTTCTGACAGACCATTTCACCATGTTTAATACAGCTAGACTAACCACTGTTCCCAACTGAACTTTGGTTTATAGGTAATATTCATTTTGGGTGGTAATGTGATATTTCATCTTTTATATTGTCTCAATATAAAATATGATCAAAAGCTAAGGAAGAATATGCTGGGCACTACTGGCCAAAACCCTTGTTATTTTACAATATAAATCAATATTTTTTCATTTATTATTTTATAATAATTACTAGAAGCCCAATGCATGAAGATTCATGCCAGAATAAGCCTTCCTTTCCTTGGCTGCTGGCTCTGCCTTTGCTCCAGCCTGGAGCCACCTTTCTGCCTTCCCACCCCAGAAGCTGGGTGCCTGTGCATGCAAATTAATCTGCCATCTTTGTTAGGTTAATTTGCATACTCATTCATGATTGGCTGGTGGATGTCATGGAAGTACAGTCAGTTAGCATGTTACTATTTTATTAGGTAGATTCTCTCTTCTTTTTTTTAACCTCTGTTGTCATTCTTAAGTAAGTTGTTCAATGTGTTTGAGTGGAAAGGTTATTATGCATAAAAAGTTCGGGGCAAAACAGTAAGGATCCTAAAATCTTTCTGAGAAATATCTTATTACACATATTTTAACTCATATTAATTTAATATGACAATAAAACAAAGGAAAGACACATTCGAAATGTTAAGTTTGCATGTAAGCAAACTTGTTTAACTGAATTCACTAAAAGAGGCTAATCATCAAGAGCCTAGTTGTATGCACTTAATGTACTCTTTCCATAGGGAACTAGAAAATCAATATGAATGTATATGTCTATATACATGCATATTATACATATATTTTTACCAATAAACCAATTGCCTGCATTTATCATGTTGGAAAATATACTTCTAAAGAAATGCTTAAACTTGGAAAGTCAAATTCTTTGGGGCTTACCAAACTAATGTCTCTGATAGATAAACATGATTACAGATCATGTGCAATGGTCACATTTATTTTCTTAAAAATATTTATTTATAAGATGTCTGAAAGGAGTCTATATAAGCTACTTTTGAGAATTTTGGATAACACTTATTTGACAATTAATGGAAAGGTCAGTATACAGTATCTACAGGCATATTTGACATAACCTCAACATATATATAAAAAAATATATATATATATATATAATCTAATAAAAGAGTAATATGCAAATTGAGCATCACTCCAACACACAAGATGGCTGTCCCTATGTGGACATAAGATGGCCACCACAAAATAGCCAGCAGGGGAGGGCAGTTGGGAGGGACCAGGCCTGCAAGGGAGGGAAGTTGGGAGCAATAAGGCTGGCAGGGAAGAAGTTATGCATCAATCAGGGTGGCAGGGGAGTGATTAGAGAGTGATCAGTAAGACAAGCAGGCAAGAAATTGGGAGCCAGTAGTCCTGGATTGTGAGAGGGATGTCCAACTGCCTGTTTAGGCTCTATCCTACTGGGATTGGGCCTAAACGGGAAGTTGGACATTCCTCCAGGGTTCCCAGATTGGAGAGGGTACAGGCTGGGCTGAGGGACATACCCACCCATTCACAAATTTTGTGCACTAGTCCTCTAGTCCGTGTGTGTGTGTGTGTGTGTGTGTGTGTGTGTGTGTGTCTGTATACACACAATTAGAAGTAGATTCTATCATCTAATATTTTAGATATTTACTCTTTTTACCCATCTCCTTATAATAGTAGTTATTGCAATGATCTGAAATTATTAGATCTTCAAAAAATAACTGGTGGTTGATTGATTGTATATACAAGGATTATTCAAAAATGATCCCCAGGTTTTTTTCTATGTGCTCTAATATGTATTTATATATATATATATGTGTGTGTGTGTGTGTGTATATGTGTGTGTGTATGACATATATATATATGTCATCTATTCTATCTAATCTATCTATATCTAGATATACAGACCTTAGATACAAAGTATAAACTAATAGCTGCCAGAAAAGAAGAGGTTGCTGAAAAAGATGAAAGGAAATAAGAGGTACATGCCTTTTACATATAACAATGTATAAAGTAACTATAACATAAACCATTCTTATTTAGATGTAGGTTTCCTTATCAACATTTTATTGGGTAAATCTCCGTTCTTAGAGTCTCCAACTTACAATAGAATGAAAATTTCAGGTGCTACGCAAGATGCATTGCCAAGTTTTAATAAAATTCTGCTGACAGTAGACTTTAGAGTTAACTACATTTCTGACTTTCTTAACTATAAATCCTTCAGGCTTGGCCATCTTTCAAGGCAAAGATGCTGGAATAATTCATGCTTGGGATGCTGCTTTAAAACGGAATCTTTTCTTGAAATACCTTGCAGAAAAAGAAATCAGAAAATGGTTGAGAATAAAAATTTACAAAATTAAGGTAGTATTATTTCCTGTTTGTTTCATTAGTCTGTTGCAAGGTAGTACATTGCCATACAATTTTTCACTTAAGAAAATTTTCAAACAGTGATCTTCTCTTTTTTATAGAGAGTAAACAAGTGGTTTGCAACTAGGGGAAATATGGCTCCGAGGAGGCCTTTTAGTTTGCCGCATTTGTGAGGGAAATGGTATTGTCACCTAGAGGCCAGGATGCTGCTAAATATGCTACAGTTCAGAGGACTGACCCTCAGAAAAACAAGCATCCAACCAAAATGTCTATAATGCTGGGATTGAGAAAATGGACTAAATCAAGATTGCTACTTTTAATAGCATAACCTTTTAAGTGGGTTAAGTTTTTACTAACAATCTGAGATTGTACCATCCCCAGAACTTAAACATTCTCCTTGCTTCAAATCTTTGAAGCTTTGTAGTACAAAATTCAAGGACTGTCTTTCCCTATACTAAAGAAAGTAGGGTCCTTTGGATTGAGGGGAGTATGCTTAGGTATATAGCAACTCAAATTCTAAAAAAATTGAAATTTCTACATAGAAATTAAGTCCACTGTTAGGGACTTCATTTAAACATTTACACTAAGGAAGCCAACATGAACAAATGTTTCCTCTCCCCATTCCTCAAGAACAGAAGAAGCACACTTCTGGTACAGCCAAAACATGGACTCTAGACTCCAGGTGTCTGGAAAAAAAAAAAAGTTGTGTCTATTTACTGTAACCACAGAGGCAGTGGAAGTGCCCAAGAGTGTGTGGGAGGTGATGGAAGAAATTGGGGAAGCATATTTTCACATTTTTATAAGTAAACTAGAGGCCTGGTACATGAAAATCCAGCACTCAGGGGGTGTTCTTCAGCCCAGGCCATGCCCTCTTATAGTCTAGGATCCCTTGGGGGATGTATACCTGCCAGCTTAGGCCTGCTCCCTGGGGGATTGGGCCTAAGCTGGCAGTCAGCCATCCCTCAGGCAGCCTGGGAGCTCTTATGGGATGTCTGACTGATGACGTAGGACTGCTAACCCTGGGGAGTGGATCTAAGCCACAGTCAAACATCCTTAGAGCTGCCAAGGAGGTGGGGATGATTCCCACTGCCACCACTGCACTTGCCTGGTTTGTGGCTGAGAAGAGCTCCTCCTGATCCACTAGGGATCAGTTCCTGCCTTGAGCCTCTGCCCCCTGGTGGACAGTGCATGTTATAGCGACCAGTCATTCCACCATTAGGGTCAATTTGCATATTACTCTTTTATTATATAGGATGGTTACAAGTTTTTGGGAACTAATATAATGAATCTACCTAAAATTAGAAATGTATATAATATCCATCGCAATGATTGTGCTATTGGGCATCTAACCCATAGACAAAAGAATCAGTTAATAAGGACACATATACAAAGATGTTTATGAAAGCTATTTAGTAGAGTCCAAAATATATGAATACCCCTCTAAAGGAAGTCTATAATTAAATTGTGGTACACGAAATGTTATGTAGCTACTGGACAAAGAAAGTTTTGGAGCTTCATCAGAAAACCCACTAAGAAGGAATTGCCTTAAGTTATCATAAGTGAAAAAAATGCAGTAAAGATTATATAATATGATCCCTTTTACATAAAATAATTAATGATAAATAAACTCAATCTTTGTGTATATGTGTGTAAATGTCCAAACACTGTGGTCCACATGTGTTTAGGTAGGTCTGCTTAGAATTCCCTAATGGATGTGTTTCAATGCAAGACAGTGATGGTATTTTCTGTTTTTGTATTTCCAGGGTCACCTTGCCTTTCACCTATTTTCCACCTGGAATCCTCTAGGCAACTGTCCATTCTGTGAGTCTCTGAGAGGCTGTGCAATGTGTTTATTATTTTGGTTAAGATAACCAGGATAGATTTTTACATTGGCAACAGAGAGCTCTGACAAATCCACGTAGGCATTGCTTTTTGAACTGTAGCCACCAAATTACCCCTGGAGAGATGCCTAAGTCCTCAGCACCAGGTCCCCACTGGCTGTCAAGCTCCCTCCTGGGATTGTCCCTCTCCATGCCCAGGCTATCTATGTTGCTCACTGATAGACCTATATCATACTCCTGGAAGAGCCATTTTCATTGTTGAAATGCAGAGAAAAATGCTTAATTGGAGGAACATTATACAAAAACTGATTTTAAAACTAAAATATATCTGGTCCTAAATGTTACCTCGCATCTTGAGACATCCGATAACTAAAATGAGAAAAATGACAAGGAAAACAAATGAATGTTCTGATCACAGAAGTGGTTTCATCTACAGTATGAGCATGCTGAATAAATGTTCAAAATTTAGGAGGAAGACATCTAAAGAGTGCATTTCTTCACAGTCCTCCTACTCTGGTTAAGTAGCAGGAACATATTTTTAAATGTTCAGTTATGTTTAAATGCACTTTTAACTGACTAACGTCACTAAATATATCTTTTTACGGCTTGTAATTTACCTTTAGTTTCTTCTCATTTGTTACCAGTACTAACTGGTAAGAGGGATTATTTCTTTAGACTCTCATTCAACAATAAAGATCATTTTTTAAAAATATATTTTTATTGATTTCAGAGAGAAAAGAAGAAAGAGAGAGAAACATCAATGTTGAGAGAGAATCCCTGATCGATTGCCCTTTGCACATCCCCCACTGAGGATTGAGCAGGCAACCTCAGCATGCACACAGACCAGGAATCAAACCATCACCTCCTGGTTCATGGGTCAAAACTCAACCACTGAGTCAGACCAGCCAAACAAAAATAATTTTTAATTATCCATAACAGTGTACTTATTTGTAAGAAAAATCTAAGGTTGAAAAAGTTCTAGTCTGAACAGCTACATTTTAAGCTATAATCAAGTCTCAGATAGTACTTTGTAACACTATCTATAATAATAAAAGCATAATATGTTGATTAGACAAGATAGCCAAATGACCTTCTGGATATCTTTCCGGATGACCTTCCAGAGTAATCTGGGGCTGCGAGGGGCGAACCTCTTGTGCAAATTTTGTTCATCAGTCCTCTAGTTCATTAAAATATTAAAATATAGCAGGAATGTACTTGACACACATAACAAAGAAAAAAAACTATTAAATAATGCCATCTCTATTCATTTCCAGTTCCTCCACATCATATGTATACATGGTATGTCTGTATGCTATCTTGGCTTATCTGTGAAAAATCATTTTTTTTCTTGTTTCTACTAGTTAATAAAATAGATTTAATATTAGGAAGAGCCACAGCAAATTTTCTTCTCCCTTTATTTAGCAGTTACTAAGAATTAACTACTGTAAAATTTCATTAAATGGACTGGGCAGCACTGTTTTAATTCATAATTTAAGTAAGTGCTTTTTGCTGTTTCCTAACAATATTGGTGAGTCTCCAGAGATGATGATTTCCTCAAATATTAATTTTAAACAACATGACATTGTGCATAAATAATGGAGTCAGTTTTGATTGGGCTTAACATTACTTTGCAGTGTGCTTTCAATTAAGAGGAATCCAACAAACAAAATTCCCTCAAATAGGGAAATAAGTTGATTAAAATTATGAATTTATTACTGTTATTTTAAAATATTTAATGAATGGGTAAAGTCAACTAATGAAGTTTCGGATTACTGACTGCAAGCTATGTCAAAAGTGACATGATGTCCTTGGATCAGAACTTTTAATCTAAAAATAAGGATTCTTAGGTTGTATCTGAGTCTATCTTTTTTTATGATTACATGTTTTAAATAGACCAAAGTAATTTTGTGGGTGACTAATTCCACAGATGGAAAACCATGCCTACCACCTGTTCCATAGACTACGAACTACGTAGTTGCCCAAACACCTGGGTTTAAATCCTTGTTATTTTGTTTACTTCATGACCTTGGAAAAGATACCTATTGCCTAGTGCAGCGTTCTGGGCAACAATCTGAAAGTAATGTGATGATAAAATGTTCTCTGCCTATTATGATTCCTGATTTGAAATTCCACATATAAATCAAACTATTATACAAAAAATATGATAATTTGCAGACAGGGATGGCACACAGGAGTATTAGATGGAACACCACACTGAAATCATGTTGACAGCCTCTCTCAGAATTATATAGACTAAAAATCGCTTTGCTCATCTTCAAATATATGTTATAAACAGCAGTTTCTACTATGAGCAAATCTTTGTTTAATCTTCGCTTCTTGGAAATATACTGCAGAGTCAATGCTGGGTTCATTGTTTTCTGCAGTAAGGCAGGGAGCTGACTTGACAGAGCCTTAGTACTAGTGGGAGCTATTTATGAAGTTCAGGGGTCTTGTTTGAGGCAGGTATTTTAATGCAGGGATTTTATTAGGATTGCATAAGGAATATGATATAGTGTTCCAGAATTGGTGGCTATACCAAGACATAAATTTCACAAGTTTGGAGACTAAAGAGTTATTTGATGTCACCTACTGAAAAGTTAATAATCTTAGGTATATTTAAGTGGATTACTTAGGAAGTCCCTGAAACAAACAGTAACATTACTTATGACCTTTATATTTCTGGACAAAAATTCCATAGAAAACGAAGTCATATCAATGAAGATAGTAAAATCATATTATTGAAGAGAGCCGAAGAGTAAAGCAGTGTTAATATAAACAGTATAGTTCTTACTATGCAATCAAAATGCTTAAATCAAAAACATAAAATGTGTTTATTTGTACATATTTTATAGAAAAAAGTCATTTAGATAGCCAGATCTTTTCAAAACCCTTTATAAATCTCCTGTTTATTCCGAAAATGATTTGAGATCAACCCAATTTATAGAATACTTCTATCACTCATACATCATCTGAGTCTCAGGATAACAGAAACAAGTTTCAAAGAAATAATTTTTTTCTTTATTTTTTTATTGTGAAGATATATGATGTCTTCTTAAGTAGAAAAAATGTATTTCTTTTAAATTGCTTAGATATAAATATTATGATGATAATTTTTGTTGTTGATACTAATTGTACAAAGACAAAGTGTTCCAGTGGAATAATGTTTAGTTGTGTAATCATTTAAAAATGATAATTCTCTTATTTGTTTTTGGTAAATATAAATATCATGACATGAAAATGTGACCCATATAGGACAAATTAATGTCATTATTTACTGTATGCAAATAACCTAATAAAGATTATAATTACATTCCCAAATCAATCGAATAAATTATATCTAAAAATTAATTCTAATTATAGTTCAGTGAAGGACAGAGAGGAGGAATTAGAAAACAAGTGATTTATTTTCTTGTAAACATTAGTGAATCTTATTACTTCTTCAGCCTCCTTTCCAATAATATATATATACAAAAAAGTTGCAGAGTTTTAATTTTGGTAATATAAACTATTTTCAAGATAAAAACAAAATATGCATAAATATTTCACTTTCTATTGTTACCAATTTAATGGAAATATGCTAATTGTATAGTTGGCATAATATTTATATCAAATATATAATTCTAGTTAATAGATATTTAGATAGAAAGTCTAATACTTTCTATAAAACAAAATGATGTGTAATTAATTTTTGAATAACCTGTGCCTGAAAATAATCTTTGTCTTAAATTAATAAAAATAGAATATATAAATAAATTTCAACTGAGCTTATAGAGCAAATATAATGTCTAGAGCATATATAAAGAGTAATTTCAAATCAATCAATTTCTGATTCTCCCATAGTTTAAATTCATATTGTTTGGGAGTTGCATTTTTAATTTTCACTGTTGAGGTGTTGGTTTGTTGGGTTTAAATCAATCATAGTGAAATTTCATATGCGAAAAATTATTTTAGTTTTTCACACTATAATTGGAGCATAACTGGACAACTTAATTAAAAGAAAATCTGTTATTACAGCGTAAATATTTAGTGAAACTTTGTATACAATAGGACATAATTTTCTGATGATGACTATGTAGAAATTGTAAAAATTAAATACAAATGTATCATACATATTGGCCTAAGTATAATACTGCTCTGTAATTAAAATATACACTATATATGGTGATAAATATAGCATGAATTTACTGTTTTTTTAAATTTTTAAATATGAGCCAAAGCCATCCCTGAGAATGTGGGCAACAACTTAAATAAGTTTAAGGATAAGAAAACTGTTTACTACTAAAATACAGACCTAGAGCCTATGCTATTTTGTACCCAAGGTACAATAGATCGAAGCCCCTACTATTTCCAATATTAAAGGCTGATTAACACACTAGCTTCACCTCTAGGAAAACTGCTTTTAACACTGAGTCTCCTACCTATTATTTGTTAAGCGTTTTGGCTACATCTTCCATTTGGAATCAGTGTGCTTATTTGCAAAAAGAGCCAACAATTCTGCATTCCCAAGAGCCATTGTAAATAAATAAAAAAACTAAACTAAATTCATAGCAATAATTAAAATGTAGTTGGTAATAAACTCTTAATCTTTCAAACTGTGTTTTTGTACTGACTTTTTCATTAAAAACTATTTTTATTAAACATTTTATGATTTCCATTGGCAGAATGTAATGTACCCTGGGCTTCATGCCTTCTTGTAAGTCCACTTTATGTAAACCTTTTGGATTTAATATCTTTGCATCAGGAAGTGTAAATCAGTTGCAGTTTCCTATTAACACATATCACTAATATAATAATAAAATAGCAACAAAGTTACTATTGATAGTAAATAATATTAATGATTGACATTTATTTTTCTAGATTACTAACACATAATAAATTTTTCTAGACTTCACCAAAATGATTAGTGCTTTAATTTTCTTATTTAAAAATATATATATGTTTTTATTTATTTTTTCTGCAATATAGAAAGATTGATTTTTAATTATTTTTAATTATTTTTAAAATTTAAATTCTTTATTTTTAAAGTATTACATATGTCTACTTTTTTTTCCCATTTACTTCCCCATCACATGCTCTCATCCCCCAATGTCTGTGTTCATTGGTTATGCTTATATGTATGCATACAAGTCCTTTGGTTGATCTCTTAACCCACACTCCCACCCTCCCCTGACTTTCCTTTGAGATTTGATGTTCTGTTCGATGCTTCTATGTCTCTAAATCTATTTTTGTTCAGAAGTTTAGGTTGTTCATTATATTACACAAATAAGTGAGATCAAGTGATATATGTCTTTCTCCAACTGACTTATTTTGCTTAGCATAATGATCTCCAGGTCTATCCATGCTGCTGTGAATGGTAAAAGTTCTTTCTTTTTCATAGTAGCATACTATTCTACCATGTAAATGTACCACTGTTTTTTAATCCACTCATCTGCTGATGGGCACTTAGGCTCTTTCCAAATCTTAGATATTCTAAATTGTGCTACTATGAACATAAGGGTGTAGAGCCTATCTAATAAAATACTAATATGCAAATTGACCATTACTCCAACACACAAGATGTCTGCCCCCATGTGTCAAAGATCCAGCCCCCATGTGGAAACAAGATGGCCACCCCAAGAAGGCCAGCAGGGGAGGGCAGTTGGAAGGAAGCAGGCCTGTAAGGGAGGGCAGTTGTGGGTGATCAGGCCAGCAGGGGAAGGCATTCTACCTGGATTGGGCCTAAACGGGCAGTAGGACATCCCTCAAAAGGTTCTAGATGGGAGAGGATGCAGGCTGGGCTGAGGAACACCGCCCCCTTGTGCACAAATTTTTTTCACTGAGTCTCTAGTACCTAATAATGGTTTAATCTCCAAAATTTACAGTGAACTCATACAACTTAATAAAAGGAAGATAAACAATCCAATCAAAATATAAGCCAAAGGACCTAAACAGACATTTTTTGAAAGTAGACATACAGATGGCCAAGAGAAATATGAAAACATGCTCTAAGTCACTAATAGTTTGAGAGATGCAAATCAAAATGACAATGAGGTACTATCTCACACCTGTCAGAAGGCTATCATCAATAAGTCAACCAATGACAAGTGCTGATGAGAATGTGGAGAAAAAGGAACCCTTGTGCACTGCAGGTGGAAATGCAGACTGGTACAGTCACTGTAGAAAATAGTACGGAGTTTCCTCAAAAAGTTAAACATGGGGAGAATCCAAGATGGCGGTATAGGTAAACACCTACACTGCTGCCTCGCACAACAATTTCAAAACTACAACTAAAAGACAGAACGGACATCATCCAGAACCACAGGAAAGCTGGCTGAGTGGAAATTCTACAACTAGAAGGAAAGAGAGGGGCTCACAGAGACCCAGAGGAGCTGCAAAAAGCTGAGGTACTGAGACAGGCTCATGGAGAGAGCGGGTGCCGGAGAACCGGGCTGGCTTTCTCTGGCAGGAGGGAGATGGAGACTCTCAAAGGCATTGAACCCCTTACCCTACTACACTAAGCCCCAGATCCAGCTGAAACTCATACGGGGGGAGTTTGGACTGTGAAAAGGGAGAAGTGCACGGAGATTTAGGGGAGTCACAGAGAATCAGAGGTCTGGTGGCGGGCATAGCACTGCACCCAGAGGACCGACTGCTGATTGTGCCGCTGGCTTTCACGAGTGGGCGGGAGTCAGACCCTCCCAGCTGCATCACTTCTAACTCCACTGAACCCCGGTTTCAGGAGAAACCCTGGGGACCAAGACTTGTGTGGTCCTGGAGCGCAGGGGAGCCAGAGGTGCAGCAGTCTAGAGGCATTGGGAGAGAGAGCGCCCTTGCACACAGGGACTGATCCAGTCACGTAAGACTTGGGGGCCGTGGAGGGCGGGGCCAACTGGAAGACAAGGCGGTCCCTTAAGCCCTGAGACCCCACCCATCCCAAGCTCAACAGAGAGGCTTTTGCACTTTTGCAAGTCTGGTATCATAAGGCTGAATCCAACACAGAAGTTCTCCTGGCATAATGAAAATGCCGAGACAAGGGAAGGGATGATGTGTCTTGGTGTAGTCCTCTTTGGATTCCTTTTATATGGGATTTTGTGTGCTTCCTGGACTTGTAAGTCTATTTCTTTTACCAGATGTGGGAAGTTTTCAGTCATTATTTCTTTAAATAGGTTTTCAGTATCTTGCTCTCTCTCTTCTGGCACCCCCACAATTCTGATGTTGGTACGCTTGAAGCTGTCCCAGAGGCTCCTTACATTATCTTCACATTTTTGGATTCTTTTCTCTTCTTGCTTTTCCAGTTGAGTGTTTTCTGATTCTTTATTTCAATTTTTTGACTTGATTCTTGCCTTCCTCTAGTCTGCTGTTAGGTCTCTGTATAATATTTTTTATTTCAGTCAGTGTATGTTTAATTTCTAGTTGGTCTTTTTACATCTTTTGTTGGATCTTTTCCATCTCTAGTTGGTTCTTTTTCATCTCCAGTTGGTTCTTTTTCATCTCCTCTCGGGTCTCACTAACTTTATCCAACTTTTCTAGGATATTCTTGAAAAACTGTCTAAGCGTGGTTTTGAATTCTATATCTAGTCATTTGTTTTCCTCCATTTCTTTTGTTTGTGATCATTAAAATACCAAGAGCAAAAGACAAAGAGAGAATATTAAAAGCAGCAAGAGAAAAACAGTTCATTACCTACAAGGGAGCACCCATACGACTGTCAGCTGATTTCTCAATCGAAACGATGCAGGCCAGACGGGAGTGGCAAGAAATATTCAACGTGATGAATAGCAAGAACCTACAACCAAGAATACTCTATGCAGCAAAGCTATCATTCAGAATTCAAGGGCAGATAAAGAGCTTCATAAATAAGAAAAAGCTAAACGAGTTCATCAACTCCAATCCAGTATTATATGAAATGCTAAAAGGTACTCTTTTAGAAGAGGAAGAAGAAAAAGGTAAAGGATAAAAAATTATGAACAACAAATATGAATCTATCAACAAGTGAATCTAAAAATTAAGTGAATTAAAAATTTGATCAACAGAATAAACTGGTGAATATAACAGAATCAGGAGCACAGAAAGGGAGTGGGCTGATAATTCTCAGGGGACAAGGGGGGAGGGGTTTACAGGGAGAAACTGGGTAAAAATCATACACTTATGTATGAGGTCAACGGGAGGGAGGTAAGGGTAGAGGGAAGGGTGGGAGCCGGGTGGAGGGGAGCTATGGAGGGGAAAAAGGAGAAACAAATGTAATAATGTGAATAATAAAGATTTAATTAAAAAAATGTTATACATGGAACTCCCATTTGAACCAGTAATCTCACTTCTAGGAATATATCCCAAGACTTCAGAAACACTAATCAGAAAGAAAATATATTTATTATTGATTTCAGAGAAGGAGAGAAAAATAGAAATGTCAATGATGAGAGAGAGTCACTGATCGCCTGCCTTCTGCACACCCCCCTATTGGGAACCAAACCTATATCCGGGGCATGTGCTCTGATCAGGTTAGCAGGAACTCTTTGCATGATGATCATCATCATGAATCATGGAGTAAGATCATACTGTTTCAAATAGCCTAGACATGTATCAGCAGTGTGAACTGGGATATAGGAATCTAACTGTAACCTCAGGGTTCACACTGGTTGGGCAAATTTTTTTAAATCATTTCTTCAAATATGTTGTCATTGGGGTGAGAGACAGAGAGAAATATCGATGTGAAAGAGAAACATGGATGGGTTACCTCTTGTATACCTCCCTTCCCAAAGATGGAACCCACAACCTTTTGATGTATTGGGCAATATTCCAACAAACTGAGCCATATGGATAATGCTAGTTTTTTGTTTTTTTTTTTAATATACTTTTATTGGTTGCGGAGAGGAAGGGAGAGGAAGTGGGAGATAGAAACATCAAAGATGAGAGAGAATAATTGATCGGCTGCCTCCTGCATGCCCCCTACTGGGGATTAAGCCCACAACTTGGGCATGTGTCCTTGACGAGAATCGAATCTGGGATCTCTCAGTCCACAAACTGACATTCTATTCACTGATCTAAACCAGCTAGGGTAGGGTTAGTTTGTTGTTGTTGTTGTTGTTGTTTCTCTATATGTATATGTGTGTGTGTGTGTGTGTGTGTGTGTGTGTGTAACAAATGAGAGAACTAAAATTTAAAGAAGTTTTAAAAAATGTATCCCAGTTCACACTACTGATACATGTCTAGGCTATTTGAAACAGTATGATCTTACTCCATGATTCATGATTATGATCATCATGCAAAGAGTTCCTGCTAACCTAACAGTTTAACTGAATGTGACTGTTTTGAGTCACATTCATGTAAGAGCTCTACATGTATTTCCCAAAGTCATTCTATGGTCAGAGAAAAACACTAAGTTCTAAAAAATGCTAAATTTCTAAAATTATCTATGAAAGAGGACCTGACTTATACAGCATTGTATTTCATCTTGTGTGTGAAATTTCTATAATTATTTTAATAAATTAAAAAATTAAATTTCATTTTAATGTTTGTACTAACGTTTTATTTTATTAAAATATTCAATGTATATAACATAGATTTGTAAAAATTGTTATCCCCCTTTTATTTATACCATTATTTCAGGGAAAAGGAGGAAGAGAAGAAGAGAAAAGAGATGGGATGGAGGAGAAGAGGGAAGGAGAAGAGGCAGCAGCATTAAAGGCCCCCTGGGATTCTTTTAGGAGCTTCAATATCCAGCCTGGAAATGTTATGGCACCTCTGCTCCTTCTCAATAATTAAATTAGAAAGAAAAACAAAAACATTAAAAAGGAAAGGAAAGGAGTGAAGGAAGAGAGAAATAAGGATGCCTATAATGCACTTTTTTGTCTCTGGGTAAAAGAAATCCCAGTTGAGGCAAATGCATATAGAAACAAATTAAATAATTATTCCACTTAGTCTGCATACAAAATGCATTATCTTCAAGGCCAAAGGAAGTTATTATAATGGTCTACACAATGCAATTATTTTTAAAAATCCCAAACTGCCTTGCTGTGTAGCTTCAAAAAATATAGCTTTTTATTTATATATTTATTTATTTATTTATTTATTTATTTATTTATTTCAAAGAAGTATTTTGCAGAGCTGGTCCCAAGACATGTGTTGAAATATATGGACAACATAAAACAAGAAAATTCAGAGAAAAAAGCAATCAAGTTGAAAACACAATATTAAAAAATTATTTTTTAGTTGTAACAGGGAATAAAAATTGCCTATGGCTTTCGTCAAAGACATCTATTTCTATGTGTAGAAATTACAGAAATGTAGTGGATAAAATTAACAACTTAGATAACTGAAGAATATGCAATAGTTTCAATGAGAGAACAAGTAAATAAATTGTTTACTCAAGGTCATTATAATTTTTTAGAGCCAATTCTCCCCTCATTCCACATGACTGAGACTTTTGCAAGATTCCCTGGATCCCTACCTAATTCAATTTCCACCTATATGTCATGAAATTATAATAATTTGTTCCTAAAAGGCAAGGGTAGAACAATTTCTTATACTGACTTCTGCAAAAGACAGAGGAAAGATAAGAAGCTACTAAGCTCCCAGGAACACAGTTATTTCATTACAAGAGTACCAATGCACGAAATTTGTGCAAGAGTAGGCCTTCCTTCTGCCAGCTGCTGTGACCATCTTTCCTCTGGCAACTGGGACCAGGGCTTCCCTCGCAGCCCCAATTTCATACGGAAGGTCATCTGGAAGGATGTCCAGTCTAATTAGCATATTATACTTTTATTATTATAGATATGGTTGTCTATCTTATCTATTGTAATTCCTGAAAGTTTTGGTAGATAGGATCAACAAATGTTCAGAAGGCCCACTAACATATTCAGATATTACCAGGAATAGGGACACAATTCTCTTTCCTGTTCTCACTGTAAAGAAACATCTTAGTTGCAGAAAAGAAATACAAAAATCATTAAAAATATAGTCTTTGAAATAGCAACATAAATTAATACAGGGGCCCATGTGTTTACCTGTAGATTATTATCAAGGTTTCAGTTGTTTTATTTATGGGAATTCAGATGCTAATATTTTGCTAAAAGTTTAAGTTTATTTAAACCAGTGAAGAAAGTACATAATTACTTAAGAATTATGTGTCAATTTTGCATATCATGGTTTAATTAAACAAGCCAGTAACATTGCCAATAACTATGACAAGTAGTGATTAAATATAATCTAACATATAAAGTGGGAAAATAAATATTATCAAATAGAGAGTACAAAAGTAAACTTTAAAATATATATATTTTTACTAATCTGAAAGAGAGAGAAAAAGAAAAGGGGATAGAGAGATAGAAACAACCATGGGCCGCCTCCTGCAGGCCTTCTATTGGGGATCCAGCCTACTACTCAGGGATGTGCCTTGACCAGGAATCAAATCAGAGACCTCTTGGTTCATGAGTCGACTGTCAACCACTGAGCCACATCCGGGAAAGCTTTAAACTTTTTATTTTTTATTATCATCATTGAGAGAAAGATGTCATAGTAGCCAGACAGGTCCAGTGCATACGCATTATCAGCAATCCAGACTGATAGAAAAAGAAAGGCTCAAAATAGTTAATCAGGTTACTTTGGGAATTAATTCAGCTACAGTGCCTGGGTCTTACCCTCAAAGTTCAAGAAACTTGCATTAAGCTAGCATGAAAATAAAATCAATTTAAGCTAGCAAATCAGACACAGAAAACAAAGAAAATTTTTGAACCAAGCAGCAAAAGTTACTTAAACAGGATGATTGTCTTTCTGGACTGCCAGTCTGTTAAACAAAGAAGTATGGCCAGGGATGAAAACAATGCAGAAGATGCTCTCTCTTTGGACACAAGGCTGGCAAGGCACAGGCAATCTCCTTCTTGGAGCCCCTGGTTCACTAGCCATTGCCAAGGAAGCTATTCCCAGCCCCACTGGCTATTGTGCCAGAGGCTGTTGATGTTCCCTCAGCTTGGCCAGAAAACGTCTGGGAGTCAGTCTGCAGATGGACTGCATCAGCAATTCTAGCTGCTGCGCTGTCCTCATACTCTTGTATGTATTATTCAAGTGCATGAGTATAGGTTTCTGAGTTTTAAATTCCTTGCAAGGTCTGTCTGTGGCTGCCATCTGGAAAAAATGGCATCAAATGGGTAAAAGTCCCCACTTCATTTCCCTCTTTCAGCTATTTATTGCAAAGGGTTAGAAAAGACCAGTGTTGACACTAGGACAATTAAACAGTTTCTATCTGAATCAAGGATGCAGTCCTGGCCGGTTTGGTTCTGTGTATAGAGCATCAGCTTACAGACTGAAGGGTCCCGGGTTCAATTCTGGTCAAAGTCACATACCCAGGTTGCAGGCTTTATCCCCAGTAGGGAGCATGCAGGAGCAGCCAATCAATGGTCCTCTCTCATCACTGATGTTTCTATCCCTTCCTCTCCCTTTCTCTCTAAAAGCAACAAAAATATATTAAAAAAAAAACCCAAAAAACAAAAAAACAGGATGCAATAAAATGTTTGTTTTCCTTTAAACCTAATAGAAACACACATCTCATATATAATATAGCAAATAAATAAGAGTGTTATATATTTTTACAACCTTATATAATAATGTAATTATCTTCTTTGACTTGCACATAAAAGATGGTGGGTGAATATCTGTTGAATAATAAATTCATTCCTAAAAATACTGCTATGATCTTATTTAATCCCACAAAGAAAGCTCACATGCCGGTTTCCTAAACAGATGTCACTGACTATGACTATTGATTATAAGAGTTAGGTCAAATGGTATCCATTTATTGATTCATGCAATACCTATAGAGTAACCATTCTTAAGGGAATAAGCAAAAATAAATAGATTAATAAAAACTTTCACCCTAATGAGCTACACAGATGATAATTAATTAAAATATGATACATGGCTCTGTGAATAAGTAAAAATAAACATTCCTTAGCACTGGAATTAAAAAAAAATGGATATCATTATGTTCGATATGTCTAAAAATAATTTCTGTTTTTTTGTGAAGGAGTCTTTAGGAACTCATTTTAAGGAAAGTGTTTGGGGTGAGAGAGATAGTGAACTTTATTTTCCTCTCATTTCTATGTGGTACTTTAATTCCCTAACACTTTCAAATTTGAGGGCATTTTACCATTCTGTAAAGTGATGTCACTAAAGTTATACCACTCTTTTTTTCTATAAAGCTTTATAGAGGTTTAAGGTAAAGTCATGAAAATTATAATTTTTAATAGCCAGAAGAGTGGACAATCTATGCATTGAATTAAACAATTCTGTAATTTTTAAATGTGCACTAACTTTATGCACAGACTTAACACTGCAAGTCATTTAAGCTTAGATAATGGATTTCTAATATAGTACTCAAACTATTTACTAAAGGCTAAATTAAATGTCTTCCATGTCATTTATGGCAGTTATGTGATACATAGGACTAAGTTCTAGGAATTATTTACTAGAAATGAAATGTTCATACCATTTCTTATTTACTTGCAATATAGGACTTCATGATGAAATATGCTTTCTTTTACAAGTCTAAAATTAAACCCATATAACTGTGAGGCATATCTGCTTGTCCTTTGAATTTTTGGGTGAGCACATGCTTAAAGATAACTTAGGCCAACCTCCCCATTTCTAGAGATCAAGAGCTAAGTCTCAAAGCAATTACTTCCAGAAATAAAACCAAAGTCCTCGTTTTCTACATTCAGCTCAATATTAATTCTAAGATCCCATGCTGCCTTGCTAGCTTCATGTTGTCTTTGGTATATAACACTGCTAGATCAGGTAGTGCATCATAATACATTAAGAATTCAGAAGATAGTATGGACAGAGAAAGTTTGTTCTTTGATACAGGAGAAGATACATTTTCAATGTATCCTTCAGCCATCAAGTTTCAAATTAACTCTATACTCTTAGAGGTAAATAAAACAAGATGTGGTAGAAAGAGCATAGGCTAACATAAGACATGGATTTCACTTTGAAGCTTGTAGGCTTGAAAGCATGAACAACCCCTTCCACCCTGAAAGCATTATTGCCTATTCTATAGAACTGGAAGATTGAGTTAAGTAGATGAAGTTAAGCTAGCATGGCATGGAATGTTTTCATATACATACATACATATATATATATGTGTATGTATATGGAGAGAGAGAGAGAGAGAGAGAGAGAGAGAGAGAGAGAGAGAGAGTAGCTGCAAGTCTCTTAAGGTGGTCCATGTTATTTTCTCACTTATCCAAGTACACACCAAGTCACTCTCCTTCATTTAGTGCATATAAATGAGCATGAATGATGTTATTTAAAATGATGCTGTCTTTATGACAATGCAAAACAGCAACTGTTTCTATTAGCAAACAGTTTACCCACATGATATAATTGCTTCTAACTGTAGAGAACACATGGCTTGGGATCATGAATTTTTAATGGATTTTGAGTTTTAAAGGAACTGGGATAAAAATAGATGCTGGAATTGTCAAGCAATGTTGATTATGCATTAAATGTTGCCATGTGTCAGAAGGATAATATGTCTCTATGAATTCTGTTTCTACTTCTCATTATCTATATCCTACATCATTAACTTTTAATGAATCTGGCTTTTATTTGCTGTGCCAATGTTGGAAAGGTTCTTTTTTTTCCCTCCAATGCCTAGCACTTTTGAAAAAACAAAAACAAAAAACAAAAACAAAGTATTTTCCTTTGGTCTGCAATTCATAATTACAGTTGGGTTTTATTATTTTGAATTTTTTTTAGTATAACTGAAAAAAGAAGGATGCAGAGAGTCCTTGATAAAACATTTCTTTGAAAATTTTCCATCAAACCATCATATCCTAAATGCAAGAAAAAAAAAGATATTGTTTTTTTCCCCCCATGAAAGTTAGGGAGATTATGTCCTGACATAAATTTTTTGGTGCCCAAAGAAACCTAGGACAATGTGTATCAAAATGCTATGAACTGAACGAGTTTTTCTCAGACATCATGGTTCAGACAATATGATATGGCATCAGGGGAATATATATATATATATATATATATATATATATATATATATATGGGGTCTATTTCATTGATTCTTGCCTTATACCAGAGTATGGCTTCTTAGAGCAGTATTGCATAAAATTATATCTGCCTTGATCTATGTTACAGACACTGAGCAGGTTGAGGATGACCATGGCATGGGGCCTGACCTACTGAAATAAAGGAAAGTGGAAAAGTATTATTTCTCAGTCTTCTATATATGAAAAGGTTGACTAGAAAGGTAATCTCCACGAACATGGAACATGATTGGGCATATGAAGAAGGTAATTATCACATCCATAGAGTTCCCTCTCTCAACTGAGATCTGCCTATGTGGCCTGAGCTTATTGTATTTCAGGGGTTTCTCCTGCTGAGAGCTGGGGGATCTACAGAATCTTATCCAATTTTTTTTATCTTGAAGTAGACTGGGGAACACTGTTCTGTCCATGAAAGCCCCATGATGGCTATCAAGCTATTCAACCGTGTGTGTTTAGGTATGGACTAAGATTTTTCTTACACAAAAAGTGCCCACAAAAAGTTTTCAATCCAATATACACAGTTAGACTTGTGCTTCTAGCCTAAATGCATTTACAGTGTGTTTCACAGATCTGAATAGTTTCAAAGAGAACCATTAGGGGATATCAGGGGAAGAGATGGCAGTTATAGGACCCATCCCCTTTGAGCCAGAGCAGCTTTATTATCATTTGTTCCACATAGTAGGATCCCCTAAAATTAAAATTAAAAAGAAATTAACTGGAAAAAGTGAAACTTGATCTTCCCTTCTAATGCTGTCAAAATGCCTTTGCTCTGGTAAAATCATATCCTACTTTTCCTCACTATATCAGTGTGCCTTGTTGAGGCTTTGCTTAGTTTGATTCAAGGTCTCAGGCTCTGGTACAATAGGGAACAAGTTTCTGGTTTGGGGACAATATCTTGCTGCCTTCTTTTCACGAACCTCAATCCTTCCTTATTACCAATTCACTTGTTTCTCCATCTCAGTCATATAAACCCCCTCCTCCATCCTGTACCAACAGGGATTAAAGAGATTCAACTCATTTGTTTTCCGAATCAGATAGGGCAATAAAATAAAATAAAAAAGCCTTTTTTGCCCCAAATGGAGATTAGTGCCAATTGAATCATAGTGTTCATAGTGATAAAGAAGAAACTATTTTCCTATCCCCAGGTTAAAAATAAGCATAATATTCTCAGCCTACAAATAGACTATAGTACTACTGGCAAGAATATTAAAGTACATGTGGGAGGACTCAGACATTTGAATTTTGATGGAAGTGAGAGACTCAGTAGGATTATGCCATAGTAGTAATCCCACTGAGAGTTGAGAGTGCCCCCACGCCCCCAACTCCACCAACACTGACTCCCTCCTGAACAGTCCTCCCTGGATCTCTAGTGTGCTGACCCATCTCCCTGGGCATCATTCCTCTTCCTCTCAGAGAAGCACTTAAATGCATGCTGTATAGAACAGAGTGTCCTATCAGGTGACACCACTTCAATATTTTATACTCGTGTTCATTACTTTTCAAGCATCCATTTATATTGGTACGATCTTCATCAAACTCCAGAAGCAATAAGAGGAATCTATGATTACATATTATGATCAATGGAATAATCTAATTTCTCTTTTTTATTTTTTTATAATTTATATTTATTGTTGAAAATATTACAGTTGTCCTCTTTTTTCTTTGACACTCTCATCCACTCTCCTGCCCCATTATCATCTGTTTTTAAATGTATTATGATCTTGGACATGAAATCTACCTACCCTTTCTTAGTCTAAAAATGGAATAATCTAAGGCAGATTAGACATAACAAAACACTGATTATTAAGCAAATCTTTGCTTTTCTCATAGTGCACAACCTCATAAGTCAATTTGCTTCTCCCACATTCAGTTGTCTTAATTGCAAATGGGAAGCAATTCGGTAAAATATTTTTTTCTGGATATAGATTTTAGTATTTTTAAATATATTTTATTGATTTTTTACAGAAAGGAAAAGAAAGGGATAGAGAGTTAGAAACATCGATGAGAGAGAAACATTGATCAGCTGCTTCCTGCACACTCCCTACTGGGTATATGCTCACAGCCAAGGTACATGCCCTTGACCGGATTCAAACCTGGGACCCTTGAGTCCGAAGGCCAACGCTGAGCCAAACAGGTTATGGATATATCTTATATCTCATTCTGATTGGGAGCAAGAACAAAAGTCTGAAGATGAGATTTAGGAATAGCTTCACTTGATAGTTCTTAAAGCAAAAGCAGGACTAAAATTGACCAGATCTGGAACAGACTAATGCCTGTGGGGGAACAATGTTAGTTCAGGCACCTAGGTGGGAAACACAGGTCACCTCCAAGCCAGTGCCAAACTTAGACATTTTTTATCTATATGTGATAATGCATTCATAAAGCTAAACTAAGAGATTATGAGACCTAAATTTATTCAATATAAAAGACATTTTTATGTATAATTTTACATAGAGCATCAGTAATGCTCTATTTAAGTATAGTTTTAAAAGGAGCATCAGTAATATAAAATGAAAAATATAGTTTTAAAAGTGCATTTACTTTTCCAAATTGAAAGTTGACAACCATATGATAGTCCCCAGTATGTTTTCTTAAACATTACAAGTCCATAAAAAAAAAAATCTCAGAATCACTGTTGCAAAATCAAAGAGCAAACAGTCTTGGTTGGAACTCCAGCCTCTTAGGTCAACTCTAAGATTAATAATATAGAATTTGAAGGTCAGGAATGTCAAGGTATCTGTTACTATTATCTCTGTTTTATTAAGGAGGAAAAAAAGGCTCAAGAAAGGGAAGTTCCTTTTCCAAAGTTTCATAGTCACTATTTTATGGCTTCAAAGCCTATACTTCTAATGAATTTGAAATAAGGAAAGGTCAAGAACTTTAATTTCTTACCCAGTGGTATTGGTGAGAGCAGTGCCAATGAGCTAATGAGGGCAGAATCAATGTTGCTTGGTATTGTGGGGGAACAATAAGATCAGGATGAATTTCAAAAATGTTTCTGTAAAGCAAGATTAAATTGGTTTGTAGATATATGTAATACCTCTATCAAATTTGAGCTAATGTTATTTAAAGATATTATTGATGCTTTACTCTTTTTAATACTGTGAGGGATACTACAGTTTCTTAGAGGGAAGATGGGGGTGGGTGAGTGGGAAGAGATCAAGCAAAAAACTTGTACGTATATATGCATAACCTATGGACACAGACAATATAGGCGTTGGAGGCCTGGGGCAGGGGGTGGGGGCAAGCTGGAGGGGGTCAATGGGGAAGAAAAGAGGACATATGTAATACTTTCAACAATAAAGATTTATATAAAAACAATACTGTGATGGAAACAACCTGTAGAAGTAGAAATAGAGGAGTAAAATGAAATAACTAAAGCAGTATTATCTATAATAAAGCTAGAAAAATGCTAATGAAATGGCATATAGACTTTTGGTTTCAGACAAATGTTACTTAATGTCTCCAATCCATCCTTTAATGACTATATGAATTTGGTAAATGATATGAGTGTAATTGTAAAAAATAAAAGCATCAAGTACTTAGAAGAAACCATGGGTGACTTACCTTCAAACCGGCCTAGGGAAAGACTTTCTAACTATGATTGAGCCTCCTTTTTCTTTCTTCTGGCAACACTAATTTTGCTTTAGTGAATTACAGGTGAGCTGCATAAAACTTTCCAAACTTCTCTGGCCAAAACTGTGCCTGTGAATGAAGCCAATCTGGTCAGGCTTTCTCCTTTTGAATTTAAATCAGATATAGCATTTGTGGTTATATTCTTAAAGCACTAAATATAAGAGAGTACACATTACTTAACCCTTCTCCTTGAATGGCAGAGAGCAGTAGATTACCTTCACATGGAGAGATTACATCTGGGTCAGAGAGGGAGGGTAAAAGTAAAATGTAAACACACACACACACACACACAAAACAAACAAACAAACAAAAAAACACCCACATTTGGAAATTTTCTCGATACTCTGGAGTTTGGAAGATGACAATTTAGATTTTTTAAGTAAGTTAGAAATAGTAACTAATAGAAGCCGTAGAAGGCATGGATGTCAGAAACATGGATAGGTGGTGAGTTGTGTTTTAAGAATTTAGTGAATATTGAGAACAGAGCATTTATACTGATTTAAATATATAAAATTACACAACATTTACAGTGAACAACAAATGGGTCAAGATAATGGACATGCTAGGACTGATCTGGTCAGTGGTTCTTATCTTTTCTGGGCTCTTGATACACTCAAAGTGGATGCAAAATTGCATAAGTGAGGTGAAAATTCAATTATCTAAAAATTAAGGACAGGGAACTTTACAATTTTGCACTAATCAGTCATTTAATTTTCAAGGTTGTGTTAGGATGTAAGTAAAATAATTCATGTTGACCAAGTTTTATATAGATAATCTTGAAACAAACTTCTTACTTGCATATTCCTTTAAACACATGATATTACATTTTAATTACTGTTAATTACAGCAAGTTGTAGACTTCATTATATGTTTCACTAAACACAATACAAATCTGCAGATAAGTCTAAAACAAGACAAAAGGAATAAAACAATGGGCTAAAAAGGACTAAAGATGGAGTAAGGCATAGGTAATTTTAAAAAGAAAACCACAGGAGCACAGAAACAAGAGAATGGAAGGTTTGAATGTCAGATAATAACAATACAGATTGAAGATTTTTGAGGTTGTGTAGGTATTCTGGGGTAGTACAGGTATTCTTGAGAATAATAAGTCTTGGTATGCAATCAAAGTTGGGTATAGATTGAATTATGTTGAAATCGTGTTTATAAGAACAAGAGAAAGCTGGTTTTAATAACAAGGTCTTTCAAATAATGGGAGAAGCTGGAAGAGATAGGAAGTCTGCAAACCAAGTTTTGGGGTTAACTAGAAGACTGGGAAATGACAATGAGGAATACCATTAAAGTTCTTCACTGAATCTTAGTTCCTGTCCATACCCTCTAGATCAGTGATTCTCAACCTTCCTAATTCCACATGCCTTTAATGCAGTTCCTCATGTTGTGGTGACCCCCAACCATAAAATTATTATCATTGCCAACCACAACATGAGGAACTGCATTAAAGGGACATGGCATTAGGAAGGTTGAGAACCACTGCCCTAGATTGTTACCCAGCCAATATAGTTACTAATACCAGCTTTAGACGATTAAGATCAAACATGAAACACAGTGAAAGCAGCAGTTGCTAGCTATCAGATGTAGCTGTTTTCTCTGTCTATGCTTCTAAATAACAGAAAATAATCTTTAAATTCTGGTACAAAAGTTATCCTATTTACTCTCAAGGCATCTGTCAATATTGTGGAAATTGAACACTAATCAATAATTCTTTTGAACATATTCAAGTTTTTAGAGCTAACAAACATAGTATTAGAAAAGAAAAATTAATTTTATGAATAATAAACAGTTGTTCAAATTGTAATAAACACATGAGTTGTATATTGCTATGTCATCTGGGGGCTATGCCTTTTTGTTTCCCTAAACCCCACTTTATTATAGTTTATCTGGCAACGGAAATTTATTTTTACCCTCATATAGTCTGATACCAGGGAAAGGGGATGTAGGCTTAAACCAGAGAGAAATTCAGAAGAGTTACCCTAGGAATTTTATTAATCTAATAAACTCTTGTGAAATAAATGAGCACTCCTCATGGATACTGCCAGGGAATGATTGGTTGGGGGAAGTGAGAGACATTTTGAGAGACTTTGATGCCAACAAGAAATACTTTATCAGTCTTGCATGAGTGGCTTAATTTCATCACAGTTTAAGCCTCAGAACTGGTGATTTGTGAAGAGAGAATTGCATAAGTAGGGAAATCAAGGGATGGGAATTGATATCTCTAAGTTTCTCATTTTAAATAAGATCCCTTTTATTCTACTTCAGCATAAAAAAATGCCAATCACAATTTCATATACTCTGAATAGTTTTTGGATGTTGGTTCCAATACTATGTACTTAATAGTACATACAATGAATATATTGTCTGAAAAGAAGCAGTTTAAAGACCCCTAGATACCAAAAATAGGTATTCCTGGGTTTCAAAAGTTCACATTATGCCACCTCACTTTACAAAAGACCCACATTAGTACCTGTTTCACTAACCAAAAAATTCCGAAGAGGATTTTAACCTTTGAGAAAAAAGTTGTTGTTTTTTGTTTTGTTTTGTTTTTGTGTGTGTTTTTTAAAGCATTGTGTTCGCTTTGTAGTGAGTGACTTTAGAGGCAGCACTCATCTAGAGTAGTGACAGTGTATCACTACATTGCCTTCCTAGGGACTATTTTTGGTTTCATATGTGGATCTGGAAACTCTCAAAAATTAATGGTAATTAATGCAAATTAATGGTAATTTATTTTGAGTTTATTTTTGTGTATGATGTAATACAGTGATCTAATTTCATTTTTTACATTTATCTGTCAAGTTTTCACATCACCACTTACTGAATGAACTATCTTTACCCCATTGCATACACATTCTTGCTTCCTTTGTCACAGATTATTCAATATATAAATGTGGGTTTATTTTAGGTTTGTCTATGTGTCTGTTCTTATTTTAGTACCATGCTATATAGATGATTGTAGTCTGGTAATTGGAGGTAGCATGATGCTTCCAACTTTGTTTTTCTTTCTGTGGATTGCTAAGGCCATTCAGGTTTATCTTTGGTTCCACGTAGAATTATTTGTTCTATTTCTAAACATAACACCTGAAACCACAATATTCTTAGAAGACAACATAGGCAGTAAGCTATCTGACATTGCTACTAGTAATGCTTTTTTCTGTTATATCTCCTTAGGCAAGGAAAACAAAACAAAGAAAAAAGAAAGGGGACTACATCACACTAAAAATGTTGTTCATAACAAAGATTACCATCAACAAAATGAAAAGATAATCAATTGATTGGGAGAAGTTATTTAGCAATGATATCTCTAATAAGAGATTAACATACAAAATTTATTTAAAAACCCATGCTGCCTAACACCGAAAAAATAACAGTTTAATTAAAATATGGCCAAAGGACCTAAATAGACACTTCTCCAAAGAAGACATACAGATCACTAACTGACATATAAAAATGTGCTCGCTATCACTAGTTAGAGAAATGTATATTAAAACCACAATGAGATAATATCTCACACCTGTAAGAATGGCTGTCATCAAAAATATGAACAAATAACAAGTGTTTGCAAGGAAATGGAGAAAAGAGAACCCTTGTACATTGTTGGTAGGATTGTAAATTGATGGAGTCACTTTAAAAAAACAGCATAGGATTCCTCAAAAAAAATTAAAATAGAATTACCTTATGACTAGCAATTCTACTTCTGGGTATTTATATGAAGAAATGCAAAACATGAATTCAAAAAGATATAGGCACCCCTATGTTCACTGAAGCATTACTTACAATAGCCAAGATATGGAAACAACATAAGTGTCCATCAAAAGATGATTGTATAGCCTGGCCGGCATGGCTCAGTGGTTGAGCCTCTACCTATAAGCCAAAAGATCACAGTTCGGTTCCCAGTCAGTGTACATGAGGGTTGCAAGCTCGATCCCCAGTGTGGGGCATGCAGGTGGCAGCCAAACAATTATTCTCATCATTGATATCACTCTCCCTTCCTCTCTAAAATCAATGAAAATATCTATATTTTTAAAGAGATGATTGGATAAAAATATGTGGTACATATATACAATGGAATATTACTCAGCCACAAAAGAATGAAATTTTACCATTTGAAAGAATATATATGGACATAGAGGGTATTATTTTAAATGAAGTAAGATAGATAAGGACAAATACCACATAATTTCACTTATATGTCAAACCTAAAGAACAAAAGAAATGAACAAATGAAACAAAAACAGACTAATAGAAACAGACTGATGGTTGCCAGACAAGTGGGAATTGGGTGGGTGGTTGGGTGAAAAGAGTGAAGAGAATAAGAAGGACAAATTTTAGTTAAAATATAGTCCTGGAGGTGTAAAGTACAGCATGGGGGATGTAGTCAACAACATTGTAATAAATATGTATAATGCTAAGTGGGTACAAGACTTATCAGGGAGATCATTTCAAAAATTATATAATTATCTAGCCACTATGCTATAAACCTGTAACTAAAATGAAATAATATTGAATGTCAACTGTAATTGAAAAATAAAAATAATACAATATGTAAATTAATCAATATGCATACTAGTTTAACTGACTAGTTACAGAAAATGCATAAAATAAATTATGGTAATTGTTTTTATTTTAATTTATAGCACTTTGGCTTACAAAAGTTTTATAGGATTATTGTACCTGTGACAGTTTGAAAAAATAATATTTTTTCTTCTTTATTTGCCAGATAGTTATTTATCTTGGTATAGTTTATCCAGTTACATCATCTTCATCATTAAGGAATAAAACTGAGTTAAATATACATTGGATAGTGATAGTAACAGAAATGTAGGATACTATTTCTTCTAATAGAATAATTTAGGTACCAAGCTTGGGGGTAAGTTCGGCACCAAGATAAGGAAGCAAGAAATGTCAAGAAGAGATTTTCACCAAATCCCAGTTTTGTCCATAATTAATCCTAATCTTTTACACATAATTCCACCACTCTCCAAAACATTAATTTCTTTGTCATTTCAAATATTATTCTAATTGGGGAGTTGAAAGACTCACATTCTAGGAAAATATGAGAAGTGTGCAAATACAAAATAATTAAATATTTCAGGTTTTCTAGATAACAGAACTTAGAGCAAAATATTCCATGCTATCACTACAGTAGTGTGCAATCAGAAGGAAGCAAAAATGAAAGTTAAAAGGAAGTAAGCCCTGAGTGGTTTGTTTAGTGGATAGAGAGATGGCCAGAGGACTAACAGGTCACCGGTTCCATTGCAGTCAAGGCCAGGAACCTCCATTGCAGGCTAGATCCAGGCTCTGAGAGACACATCCATTGGTACAGGAGGCAACCAATGGATGTGTCTCTCACACATTGGTGTTTCTCTCTGTGTCTCTCCCTCTCCCTTCCACTCTGTCTAAAAATCAATGGATATGATCAACATTATCAACAACAACAGAACAAGTAAGAAAGGGAAATAGAGAAAAATACAAGAAGAAATACCAGTTCTCAATAAGCATAACTGATGTCAGGACATTCTCAGAAAGGCTAAATAAAAATACTCTATCTATTGGAAATTAATGCTAGTAAGAATAGAGAATATGTTACATACTTGCTTATTCTCAGGCTCCATTCCCTCTTGGTTAAAGCCTGTCTAGGATGTGCTACCTGGACCACCACCTAAACTGTGTGAGATAGAGGTTTTGTGTATCCAAACTGGATAGCACATGAGATCCTTGTTCTGTAGTGGCAACAGTTGCTACAGAAATACTGGTTTTAAACATCTCCAGTGCCATTTGGAGCAAGACAGTATCCAAAGTCTAAATTTAGGGAAGTAGATGAATTGATCATATCTTGGGTGGCATTTAACTGAGACAAATAAAGACCATTTCTTGTGCCATTTTTGTATGGTTGAATCATATAGAATGAGAATTACTCCTTTCTAGGAGAGTACATATCCAGTTAATCAAAGTCATCACCAGTTGAAATATTTTTTTTTAATTAAATAAAAAGGCTAAGCAAAATACAGATGTTAATTCATCTCTTATCTGACCCATCTATTTTGAATTTCCCTTACCCTGGGCCATTGTTTTGGCCGATGTGGGTTGCTAAATTGGAGGGATAGTCTTTATTGAGTCCATGGTGTTCCATATACTTAGCTGCTTTGTCCTTTGTTCTTGTTCATAAGGTTGGTGAAATTTATCATTTTCATACACTGTTGGGCATTGAAGCACCAAGAAAAAACCTACTGGATCCCTTGTAATAAAGATACTGTAGTCCCATCATCACCCTTAAGAAAATCACAGTGGATTATTATTATTGTAACTTTTTTCTTTATTGTAACTTTGCTTGTTGATTTTCCAATAAAAAGACTCTAAATAGTAATGTGGCAACTCCAATTTGCAGTTCAATGAATACCATACTGTATTCTCTGAGAGGAGCACAGTTCTACTCTCCCATCCCCAGTAAGAATTATCTGACAGATGACATGATTTTGAAATAGGAAGTGCAAAATTCTCAAGTGGATAAATGAGAGTGATTGTGTGAGATGGTGATCCTACTTCCACTTCTTGATTGCTGCACCAGTGTACTTTATTAGGGACACTGAACTCTATATAAATCATTGACTCATAAAATACATAAAATGCACTCTGGAAGACAGTGCCCAACTCCACAAGGTGATTTCAACTTGGTGTATTAATTAAGCCTTTGGCACAGTTATAAACCCATTGTCACAGCTTTTTTTCTATAAAAGTCAGAAGCAATATTGAGTGAGATACCATTCTGTAAATCTTTAGATAGTGCTTTGGTAAACTGCACATTATCAGGATTCATGTTGGTTCTTGAGACATTAACCACCAGTCCAAGTAGTGATTCTAGTATAGCTGAGTTTCTTTGTTTGCCAAAATGGATGGAGTTTGATGAGACTGATGAGTCAGTTTTTTGATAACTGATATTTCTGAAGAATTACACCATGTTAACATTTCAGTCTTTATCTTTGCTCCTGGCATGTTGGATCTGCAACATTTTTAGAGTAGGGAAAGACCTTTTAGAGGGTTGTTGTCTACATCTCATTCATTGGGCACATTGTACAAGTACTGGAATAATCAAGGAACAAGCCATATTGACAACCACAGAATGAGTTACCCATGACTTGTGAAATTTTTGAGGAAACTATCTGTAGTGATTAATTTCTTTTGACCATTAATTTTAAAGTTCATCTAAGTATCTATTACTCAAATAATCTTATTTTGTATTTCACAATATTGTTTCTTTTAGCCTCTAACTAAATAATGCTGTTATTCTCCACTAAAGGGTCAGGTACACAGCCTCTCCCACCAAATAGTGAGTTGTACTTCATCATTGTATTCAGGCAACCCATTTTTCAGCAGAAGATCTTCTCCAGCTAGTGCCAACATATTGCATCAATTATGTATGAAACAATCTTGTATTAATTTTTCCTCATAAAGGAACCTCATATTAAGCAACATGCATGAATAGAGGGAAAGCTAACAGGTCAACTGAATTACATGGCATGAGTTTGAACTTTTTCATCATGTAATGTATTTATCTATTTTAAACCTTTTTAAATCCAATTTTAAATAAATCATTACCATGATAAAATAAATTATATCTATACTCACTCCTTCCTATGACTGGGAGTATCTAGGTACATAGTCTCTTGCTGTCTAGTGATCAGGTATTGCTTCTTTATTAATTCCAAACAGAGAAATATCTGAGGTCAAAGGAAAATGAGTGTGTCCATTAAGTTGCTAGAAATAGTTTTAATGGGATTATATATTTTGTAAAGTTTCATTGCTACTCCATGCAACTTCCTATCTTCCATATGTAAAAACAGATAAGCAAAAGTCAAACAGAAGCATTCAGAAAGAACCAGAAACTCAATGCCTACAACTTCCCTATGTTGGGAACACAATAAAAAATACTATAAGTTTTACCATCTTATGAGCAATAGAAGAATATAGCTAAAAAGAGTTTTTTAATTATACTTAGTGCTAAAATAACATTAAAAAAGATGTACACAGTCATGATTTCCTTTTAGTACAAAAGGAAAATCAATAAAAAATATAATTTTTAAGCCAAAATGGGATGGCTTTATATTATTGAAGTTAAATACAGTGCCAGAGAAAATGCTGGATTGTCAAAATGAAATAGTGGTAATTGAGACAAGGCACAAATAGAATTACCATATACTTCTGTAGTAAGTCCTAACTTATTTGGAAATTGAGACTTGATTCAGTAAAAAATAAGACACAGTATTCTTTTAGGAAAAAAAAATATAACTAACGTGCATAATATTCTTGTGCTTATAAAATGATTTTTATGTATTATTTTAATTTTATTACTTGTATTTATAGTGAGTTAGCAAAACGCTAACAACACATTGCCGAACAGAAATATTCTTGGACCTAACTTAATGAAAGAATAAAGACTATTGTAGTCAGTATATTATTGCTAGATTTTTTATAAAATATATTTACTTACCAGTTTTTTTCCTCTTAAAATAAAGTCTCTCTAAAATTTGGCTTTATAATATTCATTTGCATATGAATCTTAATTTAATAAAGTAATAAAATATAAAAATAATATAGGTTTTGACTAAATTTAAACACTTTGGAATACCACTGTATATGAGATAATATCAAGAGATATACACTTTGCATTTTAAATATTCATGAAACTTTTTGGGGTTTGGGGATGTTTAAAATGTTTAGTTTATATTATAAAGCAGATATATGCAAAAAGACTTAAGTCATAAATTTCATAAGTGACTAAAAAAACAAATTATTTTAAAATCAGAGAATTAATAATGAGAGATGGAAATAATTATAAACGAAGAGCTCATTTATGGAACACAGACCCATGGATATAAGAGCATTTGAACATTGACTCTAAAAGAGTCAAGGTTTACCATGTCATCTCTGCCTCTTGAAATTTATTGGCTACCTGAGGGGTTTCTCAGGATATAAATTAGTATTAAGCTCAAGATAGTCCCAGAAAACAGATAATTATCTACTCTAACTATTGGATATGTTTGTTTGAGGTAATGAGTAGAAGCAGTTTATGTGACTTATGGGAACATCTTAAAAATCTCAAACTTCCTTTTAGAGATCTTACTATATGCCACTCCCAGAAGGCTCTAAGTACTTGTTTTTATTTTTTATTTTTTTTAAATAAGAGAGCAACTTTTAGAAAAGTAACTAGTTATTCTGTTATATCATCATCACTGAATTCTCAACAAGTGAATCCAAAGTTTTCCTTTCTATTCTCAACTATGAAATACTCATTTCCTTTCTATTCTCAACTATGAAGTATTCATTTGTATTAACTTAATTTTTTAATGCTGAAGAATATTTAAAATGAATTATAGGCATTATACAATTCAAATGCCTCATCATGTTTCCTAAATGTTAAAACACTTTTCATATATTGTCAAACATGACATGCCCAACTTAACAAACAATAGAAAGACCAAAATGTCATCTAAAGCTTTGCACATATTCAAATTCCAACAAATAATCTAATTACAAAAATGGCAAGAAGACCTACACAGACACTTCTCCCAAGAATACGTACATACAAATGGCCAGCAGATATATGAAAAAAGCTCAACTTTACTAGCTATTAGAGAAATGTAAATGAAAACTACAATGAGATATGAACTCGCACATGTTAAAATGACTATCATCAACAAGTAAGAACAAATGCTGGTGAGGTTTTAGTGACTGCTAATGGGTATGCAAACTGGCACAACCAGTATGAAAAATAGTAAGGCAGTTCCTCAAAAAAATTAAGAACAGAGTTACCATATGGCTCTGATTCAGCAACTTCCTCATCTAGGTATCTACCGGAAAAATGTGAAAACTTTTATTGACAAAGATACATGCACCTCTATGTTCATTGTAGCATTATCCACAGTGGCCAAGACATGGAAACAACAGAAGTGTCCTTCAATAGGTGATTAGATAAATAAGAGGTGGTACAGATACACAACGGAATACTACTCAGCCATAAGAAAAGATGAAATACTGTCATTGGCCACAACATGGATGGACCTTGAAAGTATTATACTAAACAAACAAACAAAAATCATACAGAGTCTGGCGGGTATTGCAAACCAGGAGATCATGGTTCAATTCTCTGTCAGGGCATAGCCTGGGTTGAGGGCTCCATCCTCAGTGTGGGGCATGCAGGAGGCAGCCCATCAGTGACTCTCTCTCAACATTGATGTTTCTAGTTCTTTCTCTCTCTACCATCTTCTCTCTCAAATCAATAAAAATATATATTTAAAAAATCATACAGAAAGCACCATATAATTTCACTCATATGTGGGATATAAAACTGAAAGTCATAGACACAGATAACAGTATGGAGGTTATCAGAGGGAAGGAGGACAGGGCTAGTAAAAAGGAAAGAGTGCCAAATATATGGTGATGGGAGATGATTTGACTTTAGGTGATGGACACACAATGCAATATACCAGATCATGTATCACAAAATGTATACTTGAAGCCTATATACTCTTATTATCCAACATCACATGAGTACATTTAATCTAGGACTATACATTCCATGTAGTTGTGTTGGCCATTTAGTTTCTTATCATCTAAAACAGTTTCTGGGTTTCTATCTTTTGAAACCATCATTCCTTGACATCCATGCATAAGGGCTTATTGCTTTTGTTTTATTTTTTTTTCTTTTAAAACCTAATAATTGGTGTTCTTACTATTCTTTGACATCTGTTTGTCTTATACTAGAATCTGTATTGATAAACCAGATTTCTGTGAATTCAAATCTCTAAAATTGGTAGTTATGGGCAAGAATCTGGATACCCACTGCATTTTAAACTCAGTATTTCACTCATAAATCCATTATATACACTCCCTCCTTACCACAATGAGGTTTACTCCTTTCCCCCTCTTTTTGGGTCATTAAGTAGCCGAGAACAGAAATTTTGTTTGTGTTTTTGCTTTTTCCATAATCATCTAAATTTTCTGTGTATAATTCAGAACACATTTTTTAGCATCTTTCCATTTACAAATTCTGATTTCATGCATATCCAGTCTACAAACTGGAACCTTTTATTCTCATTAATGCACTTATGAATTCAAATGTGGCTAATTTATACTTTTTTGTTTTTATCTGTTTTTTCCGCATATATATTTATTGGAAATGTATATCTTACTATTTGTGTATATAATATATTTCTCCCCTAATCATGTTATAATAGATGTCAGCACTACAATTATCCAATTTGGAATTAAAAATATGTATTTTAGCTCTGGTCAATGTTGCTAAGTGGTTAGAGCATTGGCACATGTACCAGAAGGTGCACATACCTTAGTTGCAGGTTTGAACCTCTGGCACATGCAGGAAGCAACCAATTGATCTCTCTCACATCCATGTTTCTCTCTCTCTCTCTCTCTCTTTCTCTTTCTCTCCCTCGCCCCTGCCCCCTTTAACACTCTCTAAAAAATCAATGTAAATAAATCCTCTGATGAGAATTAACAAAAATAAATGTATTTTAATATAATAATTCATTTTTAAATTATTCCTGAGTATAAACTTAGGTTCTTGTTTTTGAAAATGTTGACTTATTTTAGGTGATAGTTTCCACCATTTATTTGGAAATTTTCATTCTTAAGGTCATCCTTAAAGAGGTTTGTGGGAAGTAGTCTTGATGCACACATATCCCATATTTTAGATTTATGGTTTTCTTTCAAGCTGATATCGGGAATAGCTTAGTTCCAGCTTGGGCCATGTGCTTTTTGCTAATGTTGTTTATTTCCTCCAGCCAACCAAGGCAATGCATGTAAACTGTGGATAGTTGAGCTCTGTTAATAGGTGGAGAGCACCAGGCTCTGGTTTCACAAAGTGAGCCAGCCACACTGATCCACAGTAATTCCTACAGTGTTTTGGACACTGCTATCCAGAATCTCAAACTCTAGAATTTCTCCTTAAGTATTCAGTCTTTTATCCCATCAGGCACACAGTTTGGGTTCTTGCTTGCTACAATGTGTTTACATCCATATTCTGGTCAATGGCAATAGTTTTCTTGATTTTGATTATTTTATTTTTATTCATTCTTAAGATTGCCATTCTTGAAGGGAAAAATATTTAAATGCATTAATTATACTTACCTTGTCCAGAAATCCCTTGATCACTTTTGAAGATTCCATCACAATTTCCTTTCTACAGTAATAAAACATACCCAACACTTTCTGCAGTTTCTCATGACCTATTCACTGCCCAGCAGTGTGCAATATGGAGCCAATTCCCAGCATTTCAGAGAAACTATTGGGAAAGTTTTTGATGGTCTTTGCATCTCTCATTCCAAGGTCCTTCTTTTTTTTTAATCTTGAAACTCTACACCTCGATACTCACAAATTTTCTCTTGCTTTATATTGCTTTGCTAGTGTTAGTTCCATACTTTACACAAGATTTTATTCTGGTATCAGTGTGTGCAAGTCGAACCAAAATAAATAGATGGAGGCCTCCTAGTGTGCTCAAGCACACTTTATTTGTCATGTAAAAGGACCAAGTCCATATAACACTTCAGATTAATACCTTAATTCATTGACTTTCTACTCCTTATGTGGGACAAAATTAGTCACTTAATATCTAAACAGTTATGCAGAATTTTTTTCAGTGATCTTATCTCCTTGCATATAAGTGCAGGAGAAAAAACAAGTGAAACAAAAGTGATTTCCAATTCTAAGTGGCCAGCCAGGTTGCTTTAGATATACTGGTATATAGGAATTTTTGAATACCCTATAATTATATTTTATTTTGTATTTTATAAAGAGAAGTTGTTATAAATTAAGGAATTTAATGCATTTCTCAATGCAGTTTTCTTTCTATAGATAATATTAAACTCTTGATGGCATAGGATAGTAATACACTATTTTCAAGTGAAATATCATGGAGATACCTGGAAATCCACATGCTATTATTAGGAATAATCAGTAGGAATATTTTGAAAAATTATACAATAATATTATAAACAAGATATTGTCAGTAATATAATCCAATAATTGTATTCATATTCCATTTTACTTGTACAGCTGTGTGTGAATATTTAGTTCTACAATTTCCTCACCTATATAGATTCATGTATCTATCACTATAGTCAAGATGCTGAAAAGTTCTGCCAATCTAATTTAAAAATGAACAAAAAACATGAAGAGGAATTTCACCAAAAGAAATATGCAGAGAGCAAATGAATGCATGTCTCATATTTTAAGAAACCATCAAGCATTTTTTTTAATTGATGATACTATTTTTCTATTCCCATCAAGAATGTATAAAAATCCTAATTGCATCATTTATTTGTGAGTACTTGAATTTGACAGTCTTTAAATTCTACTGCATATATGGTGGTACTACAATGTGCTTGTTTTAAAAATATTCCACAACTACTCTGATATTCTTTCATTCAAGAAAAGTGTGCAGATATTTTGACTTGTAACTGAATCTGTCAATTGATTTTGGAAGAAAAACATTAATCCTATCAAGTTTCTTTCATCATGAGCATAGTATCTAACTGCTTATTTAGGCCATCTTTATAAGGAACCAAAGACCAAGTTTCCTTTGAGATGGGATCCACTGGGAGCGACTGCCTTCCTTCCCCGCAAGCTCAGTGGACTCTGAGCCTGTCCATTTCTGGCAGTGTCAGATCTTGGTCTGTTGGTCTGGTGGCAAGTCAACAGGGTTTCTCTCCAATGCTTTCCTAACCTCCTGAGCAGTACTCTCCAGCACAATGTGCCAAGGGGCTGTCGCTAAAGGAGTTGGCCTGCACCTAGAGGGATCCGCAGCCTCCTGTTCTCTCCATGGCCACAGCCATCTTGGCTGGGTTAATTTGCATACTCACTCCTAATTGGCTGGTGGGTGCGGCTTGTGGGTGTAGCAGAAGTATGGTCAATATGCATATTATTATTTGATTAGATAGGATGGTCATTTTAATGATATTACTCTTTCCAGCCAATAAATGGACATGGCACATCCTTTTATTTATTTGTAGTCTCTTCATTTTTTTCAGTGTCATATAGTTTTTAGATTATAGGTATTTCATCTCCTTGACCAAGTTATTTCTTAGATATTTTATTTTTTTGATGCAGCTATAAGGATTGTTTTCTTAATCTCTCTCTCTTTCTCTATCTCTCTCTCTCTGATTGTTTATGCTGTGTCCTGATGTGATTTTCTGTTTTTATTTTTCCTCTTTAGTGTTTATTAGGATTTCTGGATTTGTAAGTTTATAATTTTAAAAATAAATTATAAATACTATAGCAGTATTCCTTCAAATAATAGCTCTGCCATCTTCCTTCAGCTCTTCTCCTGAAACTGCTGGCACATTATGTTAGATTTCCACATATTGTCTCAAAGCTCAGTGGTTCTCAGCTCATTTTTTCCAATATTTTTTCCTGGGTAGTTTCTAGTTCTTATTGTTCAAGTTCACCAATTTTTTCCATCAGCAATTTTTATAGGTTTAGCAACTTCCAGAGTATTTTATGTGTCCAACATTGTGCTTTGTATATCTACAAGTTAAACTTGTATATTTTATATCTTCCATTTCTCTCCTTGTTATCATGTTTTTCCGCGTGTGTGTGTGTGTGTGTGTGTGTGTGTGATAGAAAACTTCACATTCTGTTATTAATGTATTCATTAACAATTTTCCAAATTTTCTGTTTTTTAAAAATGTGAGTTTTTTTTCATACATTACTAGATATATTATTTGCAAAATGTGGTGAAGGAGTCTCTCTAGTTAGGAAATAAAAATAAGGAAGAAGAAAGTCATATCTGTTTATTACTAAGAGAATCAGATTACCTAAAATCATGGAATAAATAACTCAATTTGGATGTATAACCTGAGGCCTGGAAATGTAAGGGCAGTATTAAGGTTCCAGGTGACAGAAAAAGAAGTATTACATACATCTTTATTAGGCAAATAATAATATTAAACCTATCTGAAAGTCTTTATTTTAATGAATGAATAAATTTACAGGACAATATAATTAGGAATATATTTGATTTAGAATTCTGTTGATGCCTATTATTAAGATCATTTAATAGTTGACGATCAGTCGGATCCCCAGTATGCAAAATTAGACTTATATGTTCTGAGGTTATTTAAGTCAAAGTAGAGCATTACCCAAACAAGTCAGCTAGAAATCTCTTAAACCAATAGATCAGATCATACTTTGAATATAAAATGTGTCTCTTTATTCTTTAAACCATACATTCAAAGGGGTTAATATGTTGGCAACTTTAGTGTAGTTAGCTTGGATGATATTTACACAGAGGGTAATTCCCTCAAATGAGCATTGTTCAAAATGATCCCATATTTTAAATATAACAATAATTTCATGGAAAATTGCTTTCCACAATGCACAGGGAGCCAACAATTATATATTACAAGTGGACAAATTACTTAAGTTGTCTCCAGTTGCCATTTAAGTACATTTGGAAAGAGGCATTTGTTTGCTTTCAAAATTAAATGTCCTATTTAAATTAGCTGACACCTAAACAAACATCTTTAGCTCACATTGGATTTTAGAAACAGTGGTAAAAATTTTTGGAGAATGTTTCCAAGATGAGGAAAACAATAAGCAATGCTGAACGTTTTTTCTAAGAAAAGAATAGAATTTAAAAATACAGTGACCTAATGAAAAAGAATCTTACCTGACTTGGCAGCTTTTCATTATTTATTTGGTTTCTCTCTTAGCACCATCTCCTATCATAGGTCTCAGGCAAATAATAAAAAAATAACAAAAATATATTATATTTGTGGGAATTCAAGCATGTTGATACTTACTAGAATAAGGTGGTTTTCTGAGATTAAAGTATTTAAAACTTATTCACCTATCCAAAATCTCAGACTGAGAGATCTAATATGAGCAGGAAGTGCTGGTACTTGTCTTCTAATAAATATATATACGGTTTCTCCAAAAGGAGTCCACATGTAACATGGACTGAGAACAAGGAGGTTTTACTCCCGTGGATGAGAGAAAAAATCTTCAAAGATGCCAAATCCTTAACTATGACTACCATATGGTATTGGTAGGAAATTAAATTATAATTAACTTTTAAAACATTGCACTGCCATTGTATATCAAAGCCACAAAAAGTGTGTTTAATTTTAATTTTAGATTTTTTTAAGACTTAAACATGCTCTTTGGCTCAAAGATAACACTTCATATAATTTATCTGAACAGGTAAATAATAAACTTTTATACATTTACTAGAGACCCAGTGCACAAATTCATGCACGAGTGGGAGTCCCTCGGCATGGCTGGCAATCAGAGCCAATCAAAGCTTTCTTGCCCAGCCCTGATCAAGGCCAATCAAGGCCAGCCAGCTGGGGCAGGCATGGTGGGAGGCTGGCTAGCCATGGGAGGTTGGCTGTGGGAGTGCACTGACAATCAGGGGGAAGCTCCTGCATTGAGCGTCTGACCCCTGATGATCAGTGTGCATCATAGCGACTGCTTGACTGGTTGTTTGTTTGACCAATTGTAATGGTTGCTTAAGCTGTTACATATATAAATGCATATTGGTATTCATTGCAGTATGCTTTATATGAGTAAAATAGGTTTTACCATAATGGTTAATTTATAATATCATAAATCCATAAAATGTATTTTTATTAAATTATCAATTTTAATATAAACACCAGGTTATGGCACATAAAACTCTTTCAGTATATTCTAATCTGAAAGAAGCAATTTAAAAACAATCTGCGTAATACTACCACATTTCACAAAAATAAATTATCCTTATATATGCATAGAGAAAAAAGCTATAAGATTTACAGACAATAAAATTCATGGTGTATAAATCTGGAATTTGAGATTGTAAACAATCAAAATTTTATTATCTCCATTATATATTTTAATGTAATAAAATAAATATTACTTGAAACATAAACAAAATAATGTTTAAACAAAAAAGACAAGTTAAGTCAGTTTCAGTAATGTTAAGAGAAAACAATGTCAAGACAAAAGATATATCAGTATTAAAAACAAAGAACAAAGCCTTTCTCTTCTCACCTAAGACAAAGTAAACAGTCAACCAGGTACAGGACTTGTGGGGAAGAGAGTAAAGGGTGGTTATATGGGAAAGGACATATGTGTAGTACACAAACCCACTAAATACTGTGATTTGATCAGAAGATTCCAAAATATATCCCTTCCTTTACATACAACCTCTGCACCAAGAAGGTTCCAGAATAATAACCATGAATGATAGCAGAAAGTGCTACAAGATACAGACTCATTCAAAACAGTACTTTAAAATCTCCAAATCAAGATGAGAGGTAAAAACAAGGATCCTAGAGGAAATTGAATTCTTTGGTACTAATTGCTATAGCAACCAATAAACACAACCCAACTCTTACCCAGATTAGCATAAATTCTAATTTTAAAAATCTACTTAACTCTCTTCTGTTGCTGATACAATGTGTCTGGCTTTCAACAAAAAAATTACAAGGGATGATAAAAGCAAGAAAGAAAAAGTCTAAAGAGACAAAGCATCCACCTAAATATAATTCAAATGTTGGACATTTCAGCCATGGAATTTAAAATCACTGTGATTAATAGGTTAAGGGCTCTCTTGGCAAAACTGGACAACATACAAAACTAGATGAGCATTGGCAGCAGAAATAGGGAAATTATATGAATACAAAGATAATGCTAGAGAAGTACTCTTACAACTGGACATTAAATCATAAATGATCCAATTAAAAAGCAGATAACTAAACAAATGCCTCACCAAAAAAGATTACAGACGGAAAATAAGTATAGAGAAAAAGCTTAGCATCTCTTGTCATAAGGTAAATGCAGATTAAAGCAGCAAGAAACTGAAACTAAAGGGCAATTAGAATAACTAAAATCCAAAACACTAACAATATCAATTGTTGTAAAAATGCAGAACAACATGAAATCTCTTTTATTGCTCTTACATTAAAAATAGTACAACCACGTTGGTTGACAAACTGGCAGTTATTAAATAAAAATGAAATACAGTCTTGGTATGTAATTCAGCAATGAGATTCCAAAGATAATTATTTAATATTTTTAAAACCTATATGCAAATGATATTTATAAAAGCTTTATTCATACTCACCCTCTACTAGAAGTAACTAAGATGTGCTCTGATGGGTAAGCTGCTAAACTGTGGTACATACATGCAATGAAATACTTATTCAGTGATAAAAATGAATGAGCTATTAATTCACACAACATGGATGAATTTAAATTGCATATTGCCAAGTGAAAAAAACAACTGAAAATGAAATAATTCCACTTATATTATATTATTGAAAAGACAAAAAATAACAACAAACAAACAAACAAATGAATAAGCAAATCATTATGTGTCAGAGTTTGGGAAAGTATGAAAGATTGAATAGTTGAAGTACAGGGATCTTTTAGGCTAGTGAAACTATTCTGCATGCTACTGTATTTGTAGATAAATGACACTATATATATATTTGTCAAAAACCATAGAACATTATAGCACAAAAATGAATGTAATGCCCAAGCAGTGTAGCCCAGTGGTTGAGTGTTGACCTATGAACCAAGAGGTCACAATTTGATTTCCAGTCAGGGCATATGCCTGGTTTGTGGGTTCAGTCCTCAGTAGGGGGTGTGCAAGAGTCCAGTCAATGATTCTCACCATTCATATTTTTATCTCTCTCTCCCTCTCCTCTTTTCTCTGAAATTAACAAAAACACATTTAAACAAAAAGAAAACATTTTAAATAACAATATTTTAAAGTATGCATGTATATATTTTTTTTAAAAAGTAGATCGCCCAGTCTGTGTGGCTCAGTGGTTGAGCATCAACCCCTGGATCAGAGATTACAGTAGATCCCAGTTAAGGGCATATGCCCAGGGTGCAGGCTCAACCCTCAGTGGGGGCATGCAGGAGGCAGCTGATCAAAGATTCTTTCTCATCATTGACATTTTTATCCCTCTCTTTCTCTTCCTTCTTCCTCACTCTGAAATCAATAAAAACTTATCCTATCTAATAAAAGAGACACATGCAAACTGACCATCACTCTGCTACACCTAACAGCCAATTAGAGCAAGTATGCAAATTAACCCAATTAAAATGGTGGTGGCTATGGAGCTGGAGTGAGAGCAGGAGGCTTGAGTTGCCCCTGGTAATGGAGGAAGCCAAGCTTCCCACACATCCTGCTTGGCCCTGGCCTACACTTGAGTTGCTGGAGGGAGTGGCCAGCCTGCAAACAACCACAGTCCCCTCACCCAGGCTGCCCCATGCCCTAAGGGAACCCCTACCCTGATCTGGGACACCCTTCAGGGCAAACTAGCTGGCCCCCACCAGAGCACCAGGCCTCTATCTTATCTAATAAAAGAGTAATATGCAAATTAACCAATACTCTAACACACAAGATGGCTTCCCCCATGTGGTCAAAGATGGCTGCTCCTATGTGGACCCAAGATGGCCACCACAAGATGGCCAGCAGGAGAAGGCAGTTGGGAGAGACCAGCCCTGCAAGAGAGGGCAGTTGAGGGTGATCAAGCCTGCAGGGGAGGGCAGTTACAGGTGATCAGGCCAGCAGAGGAGGGAAGTTGTGGGCTACGGGGCCTGCAGGGAAGGGCAGTTAGAGGCAAATAGGCTTGCAGGGGAGCAGTTAGGCATTAATCAAGCTGTTAGGGGAGTTGTTAGGGGGTGATCATGGTGGTAGGCAGAAGCAGTTATGGCAATCAGGAAGGCAGGCAGGTGAGCATTTCAGAGCCAGTAGTCCCGGATTGTGAGAGGGATTTCTAACTGCCCATTTAGGCCCAATCCTACCGGAATCAGGCCTAAAAGGGCAGTCAGACATCCCTTGAGAGGTCCCAAATTGAAGAGGATGCAGGCTGGGCTGAGGGACACATCCATTCATGCATGAATTTTGTGCACTGGTCCTCTAGTCTATCCTATCTAATAAAGAGGGAATATGCTAATGGACCATCCCTACATCATAAAAATGGCTGCACCCACAGCTGAGGTCAAGTTCCCTTAAAGAGCCTTAAGGAGCAATCAGTAGGAACTTGAGACTATGCCCTCCCTCACCCCTGTGGGGCTTAACAGGGAACCTCAGGCCATCCCCCCCCCTGGCAGGGCTTAACAGGGGATCTTAGGCCATGCCTCTCACCCTGGCACCAGGCTGGGGGACCTCTGGCCACACCTCCTGCCTTGGTACAAGGCTGAGGGATCTCAGGCCACACCCCCACCTGGCGGTGGGGCTTGATGGGGACCTCAGGTCTCGCCCTCTGCCCCAATGCCATACTGGGGGATCTCAGGCCAGAACTCCCACCTGGCGGGACTTGACAGGGGAACTCAAGATGCACTTCCCATCCTGGTACTGGGCAAGGGGACCTCAGGCTTCTCCTCTGACCCCAGCGCCAGACCAGGGGACTTGAGGCTGCGCCCTCCTCCTAGTGCCAGGCCTGGGGACCTGAGGTTATGCCCCCCTGCCTGGCAGGGCTTGATGAGGGACCTCAGGCCTTGCCCCCTACCTGGTGGAGCTTGATCGAGGACCTTAAGGCATGCCCCTTCCCCATCTGTAGGACTTCAGGCCATACCCCCTGTCCTGGAACTGGGCCAGAAGACCTCAGGCTATACCCCCTGCCATTGAGGCTTGACAGGGGTGAGACTAGATCCCGTCAGGTCTGGATCTAGGCTAATAGGGGTGTGTGGCTGGGTATGGGTCTCACGTGATTTTGAAGTGCATATGTGTGGGTGGAGACATGACTCTGGATCCCCCTTTTAATGTGCACGAATTTCATGCCCTGGGCCACTAGTATATATATATAAAACCCTAATATGCAAATAGACCAAACAGTGGAAGAACCAAACAACTGGTCATTATGATATGCACTGACCACTAGGGGGTGCGCTTGGAACATGGACGGCGTCCACAGCAGGTGGCAGAGCACTGAACATTATGGCCATCTGCCATGGTGGGATGGTAGAGCAGGTGAGCGGGGGCGTGGCAGATTAAAGCGGGGCTCAGGTCACTGTCATCAGGGCAAGCCTCTGGTGGTTACTGAAAATTCTTTGCTCCCACCCATTGCAGTCCCACCCAGCACTTGCACCTGCTAATGGCACTGGCCCTGCTCACACCCACTGCTAGTGCCAGAGCTACACCTTGCATTGACTTCTGGTGCCCTGTTTTGACCTGATCTCTTGGTGCCATTAGTGGTGCGAGCGGCAGCTGTCAGCCCTGATTTATCCTCAGGGCTTTTCCACCTCCCACTGATCCTGAGGGACGATTGGGGCAGCAGCTGCCACTCACACCCATTGACAGTGTGGAACATTTGGGGCCAGAACCAGCAGTGGGTGTGAGCAGGTGCAGGCACCATCAGCGCATGGGAGCAGCAATGGTGGGAGCAGACTAGGGACCAGGTACTGCAGCAGGAGGGGTCGAGCAGGGCCATGGAGGATGCCCCTGTGCTGACCACAGCCTCACAGCCCACAGTTACTGCTGCATGAATTCGTATACTGGGTCCTCAGTTTAAAATAAAATTAATTAATTAATTAATTAAAAAGTAGAACTAAGATCCCATGATAGGATAGAGGCTATGACAAAAATAATCCAACCAAATGACAAATTTATGACAACCTTAATAAATGAGTTGTGGATGAAAGAAATATTAACCTAAATAACTTTGAAAATAAAAGTAACTATAAAACCAAAGGCAAAAGAAACTGTATATTAACAAATGTACTTTATTTAGTAAAATCCACCCCCTACTCCCTGGAATCAGGCAAAAGGCATCCAAATTGGGAATGAAGAAGTAACATTGTCACTTTTTTTCAGATGAAATAATTACATATATATTTATATATATATAAAATGAAAGAATCCCCCAAATATATTAGGAATCATAAACAATTCAGTATAATAGCAGTATACAAAATCAATGTACAAAAATCTATTGCATTCTTATATACTAATAATGAAACTTTAGAAAAATAAATGAAGATACCAATTTCACTTCAAATTATACTGTAAAGACAGTAATCAAACAAAGCATGGTATTGGCAGAAGAACAGACACATAGACCACTAGGACAAAATTTGAAAGCCCTGAAATATGTATATGGGCAAATAATCTTCAACACCAGAGCCAAAATCATGCAATGAAGAAAATAAAGTCTATTCACTAAATGGTGCCACATGCAAAAGAATGAAACTAGATTACAGTTTGTCCCATGTGCAAAAAATAATTTAAAGTGGATTAAAGATCTAAATATTAGACCTGAAAAAATAGGTTGCATTTTTTACTATACTTGTATTCTTTCATACCTCTTACTCTCTTAAATTCTCCACTCTAGTTACTTGTCCCTATCATTCTACTGATGTAGCACTGGTCATAATTATTAAATACAAATTTATCAATGATAATGATCATTTTTCATTCTTCTCTTTTGAACTATACCAGTATGTGACATATGCATCCATGTACCTTTGCTAAAAATGTTTTTACTTGACTTTAGGGATACTTCTTGGTTTCATCTTTATTCCTTAGACAGTCTGTCTTAAGGTTATTTGCTAGTTTTCCTTACCTCTATAATCTATGAAGTTTGGAGTGTCCTGAGATTGAGACCACCACAACTTTTTATTTTCTCTTCAATTTATTCTGCTGGGATATTGGTTCCCATGACTTTAAATTCCACTTATATGCTAATGATGCTAAGATATATATCATTATGGCTTGTCTCTCTTCTGGGCTCTAGACATATATGAAAATATCTATTATGAACATTTCTAATTAGATATCTCAGAGGTAATCTCAAAGTAATCCTGTACAAAACAAATTATGCTTTTTTAAATTTTTATTTTATTTCAGAGAGGAAGGGCGAGGGAGAGAGAGTTAGAAACATCAATGATAAAAGAGAATCATTGATCGGCTACTTTCTGCAATCCCCTTATTGGGGATTGAGACTGAAACTCAGGCATGTGCCCTTGTCCAGAATTGAACCTGGGATCATTTAGTCTGCAGGCTGATGCTCTATCCACTGAGCCAAACTGGCTAGGACCAAATTATGTATGTTTTTTTTTAACTCAAAAATTTCCATTCCTTAGTTATAAATGATATTACCGGCTATCTCAGGTGTCAAGCCAGAAACTTAGAATTTATCCTTGCTTTCTTTCATGTAATCAACAAAATGCAATAATCAACTTTATCAGAAATTTTACTTTGAATGATGGAAAGAATTACTGAACATGAGTGTAGGCCTAACTGCACATCCTAAACAATGAGCTACAAGTAATGAGGATGCTTCCTTCAACAATAAGGGATGGGCTTGAGTGCCTTCCTTCCCTAAAGAAAAGGACTGTAATTTTCAACAGCTCCCAAGGCGACCATGTGACAGGCAATTGATGTTCCAAAACACCTGAGAAACGTGGTCAACCAATATGGAGTGTGTGGCATCCAAGTAGTTTTTGCGCTCCTCTTCAAAAAAAGCTCGCTTCCTATAAGAAAAAATAGGAGCAAGAGTTGTGAGATGCCTACCCTGGAAAGCGGATTCACTCTGTCTGGTCAGCTCTGGGACCAGGACTTCTATCCATGTGTTAATTGGGGCATCGTGCTTTGTTGTCTTGCACTAACAGATGCTTTGTACATGTCTCCACACAAGCCTATGGTTTAACCTATGTCATGTGACAATGTATAGTTCTCTTCTTACTCTATTACATGAGAGATAGCTAATAACAAAGGACCCATTTAGCCACCCAAATGGCAAAAATGAAGAAGTCTTTCTTACAAAACACTTGTTAATTTTATTTCCAAATTATATTTCAAATGTGTCTATTCTATCTTTACTGGCAACATCATGTACCAAATTACTGTTGTCTCCTTTTTGCTCAATTGCAAGTGTGTACAGGTTTCCTTACTGTCAGTCTTACCTGTTTGATATCTGTCCATTCTTCTAGTCTGAGGGATCTTTTCAGAGTGTAAAAGCAATTTATGCCACTTGTCTTTTAAAATCTCATTACCGTTACTCTTAAAATTCCGGCTTTCTTTTTTTTAATTTTTATTTTTTATTAATTTTTTATTAATTTTTTATACATATCTCCCCATTGCCCCCTTCCTCCCAGGCATACCCCAACCCCCCAGTGTCTATGTTCATTGGTTATGCGTATATGCATGTATACAAGTCCTTTGATTGATCTCTTATCTACCTCACCTAACTTTAATCTTCCTGCTGTAATTTCAGTCTGTTTGAAACTTTACTGTCTCTGTATCTATCCTTTTGTTCATCAGTTTATAATGTTCTTTATTATCCACCAATGAGTGCGATCATGTGATGCTTCTCCTTCATTGACTGGCTTATTTCACTAAGCATAAGGCTCTCCAGTTCCAACCAGGTTGCTGCAAATGGTAAGAATTCCTTCTTTTTAATGGCAGCATAGAATCCCATTGTGTAGATGTACCACAGTTTTCTGATCCACTCATCTGCTGACGGGCACCTAGGCTGTTTCCAAATTGTGGCTCTTGTAAATTGTGCTGCTATGAACATAGGGGTGCATAAATCCTTTCTGATTGGTGTTTGTAACTTCTTAGGACAAATTCCTAAGAGTGGAATTACTGGGTCAAATGGGAGATCCATTTTTAGTTTTTTGAGGAAACTCCATACTGTTCTCCACAGTGGCTGCACCAGTCTGCATTCCCACCAGCAGTGCACAAGGGTTCCTTTTTCTCCGCAATCTAGCCAATACTTGTCGTTTGTTGATTTGTTGATGATTGCCATTCTGACAGGTGTAAGATGGTATCGCATTGTCGTTTTGATTTGCATGTCTCAGATGATTAATGACTTTGAACATGTTTTCATGTATTCTTGGCCTTCCTTCTGTCGTCTTTTTAAAAAGGTTCTATTTAGGTCCGTTGCCCATTTTTTTATTGGATCCTTCTTCTTCCTTTTATTAAGTTGTATAAGTTGGCTGTAGATTTTGGAGATTAAACCTTTATCAGTGATAACATTTGCAAATATGTTCTCCCATACAGTGATCTTTCTTGTTGTTTTGTTGATGGTTTCTTTTGCTGTGCAAAAGCTTTTTATTTTGATGTAGACCCATTTGTTTATTTTTTCTTTAGCTTCCATTGCCTTTGGAGCAGTATCAGTGAAGAAGTTCTTTCGGCATATATCTGAGATTGTGCTGCCTGTGGATTCCTCTAGTATTTTTATGGTTTCCCTTCTAATGTTTAAGTCCTGTCAAAATGGATACAGGCTTTCTAATGTGACCTAAAATAGCATCATTTCCTTCTGCTTGTATATCCAGTGTACACTCACTTTACCTTCCTCTCATGTTCTAGGTCTTGAATAGTTCTTAGAATAAGCTCCTTCTTTACTGTTTCTGTGGAGTTCTGATTTTTATTATACTAGAGGCCTGATGCAAACATTTGTGCATGTGTGGGGTCCAGCAGCCCACCCTGATTAGGGTTGATTGGACAGGGCCGGCCAGGGGGAGGGGACGTGGGAGGTTGGCTGGCCAGCCCTGCCCCTGATTGTGGTGTGTTCAAACTCTGGTGAACTTCCAGTAGAGGGTACAATTTGCACATTACCCTGTTATTATATAGGAGGATAACAAATTTCCAAAAAAACTGTACTACATTTGAGAAATGTTTCTGCTATGAATTTTGGCAGGACTCAGTAGGATAGTTCTTTGGGAGTGGTGAATACATACTACAGCATACCAATGATGTTTTGTAGAATTATGCACCTGAAACCTGTGTAATTTTGTTTACTAATATCACCCTAATAAATGAAATAAAAATAAAAGGATAACCTTCAGATCATCTCAAACTTTGTAGGCCATTATAAAGATTTTTGTACTTTATCTTAATAAAATTGAACACTTTTAAGGATGAAAAAGAGATTAATTTCATAAAATATATAAATTTCTGTTCACAGACTATTTGCTGCTTAATTTATGCATCTTGAATTGGTAATAATTTGGGGGTTATATCATCTAAATTTTCTCTTTTTTTAACAAATACTGTTTATTAATCTGAACATAAGCCTGAGATATGCATTCTTTTGTCAGGGTGGAGCATTATGAACTCAAATCCTTTTTATGGGTAATGTGCTGCTTTAGAAACTTAAAGCATACTATGAACCTGCAACTACATTGCAACACAGAAATATATTTCTGATATATCATTTATGATTTTTAAAATGTATTATATAGTCAGGGTTTTTTACCTAATTTATCTAATTAAATAGATAAATAGTAGCAAAGAAACCTGGAAGAGGCAGGATTGCTTAAGTTACTTATTTGTTATTTATTTATTTACTAGAGGCCCAATGCACAAAATTTGTGCAAGAGTAGGTCTTCCTTCCCCTGGCTGCTGGCACTAGCTTCCCTCTGGCACTCAGGACCTGGGCTTCCCTCGCAGCTCCGGCTTCATATGGAAGATCTTCCAGAAGGCATCCAAAAGGATGTCCGGTCTAATTAGTATATTACACTTTTATTGTTATAGATTCTTACTCTGGCCAAGATGAGAGGGTGATTTGATAAAACAGAGGATTTTGTTGAAATAAAAATAAACTTGCAATAATACAAAGTTTTCTTTAAACTGGCAGGTGACATTTTAAGGCTGCCTGCTTATTCATATTCCCAAACCACAGGTGGTATTATTCATGAGACATCTGACTTAGTATTTTGTAAGGGAAGAAAAGGCTATCTCACAGCCTATCAGTTGCCCCAGCCTCCCCTATAATTAACAGGGTGAAAGATGGAACCTCCTTGGCAGTGGCTAAATTCATGTCATAATTTTACATCTCTTACTTTAGGAAGTTTTTAAATGAAAATCAATCAACCATTGAAATTTCAATATTTCCTAATAATGCATTGTTTGATTTACTATGTCAATAGAATTTTATGGGATTTTTGCTGAAATGTAAGAGAGCCTATTTACATGTTAAGAACCCATATTTGGAACACATAAAAGACATGGGATTTATTTTACAATGTGTTAAACATTTATCATGAGTCAATTGTTACAACTGCATTAGCAGTAAGCATGTAAATTATGGCTATTGTTAGCCTTACAATTTATTGCTACTGAATATATTCCTCAATGTCTAATCCATCAGCACACCAAACTAAATAGTTTCTTTCTTTTCTCTTTTTAAAAATATAATTACAGCCCAGCCGGCTGACCTCAGTGTTTCAGCATCCACCTATGAACAGGAGGTCATGGTTCAATTCCAGGTCACATACCATGTTTGCGGGCTCAATTCCTAGTATGGGGTGTGCAGGGCCAATAAATGATTCTCTCTCATCATTGATGTTTCTAACTCTTCCTCCCTCTCGCTTCTCTCTGAAATCAATAACAAATACATTAAAATTATAATACTTTACTTTTTAGTACAGATTTAGATTTATAGTATAATTGAGCAGATAGTATACAGAATTGCAGACACCTGCCTGTCTCCTCAGTCTTCTGCCCAAAATGTCTACTTTTATTTGCTCCTTGCATTATTGGGTTAATTTGTTAAAATTAATGAACAACTATTGGTACATTATTATTACCAATAGTCCATAGTTTTCATTAAGATTCATTCTTTGTAGTGTATAACTCTAGGTGTTTTGACAGTGTATAATATCCAGCATTAACATTTTATACACAATAGTTTCACTTCCACAAAAATCTATTTCTCATGTATTCATATTTCCCCTTATTTCCTGCACTACCAGAAACATTCTTAACTTTCTATGGTTTTGCCTTTTCCAAAATGTGATATAGTCCAAGTCAGACATTATGTATTTTTTTTAGACTGGCTCCTTTCATTTATAAGTAAGTATTTAACAGTCTTCCATATATTTGGTGGCTCTATAGTGAAAGGATTAGCTAGCTAGTTTCATTAGGCAGGTTTAGGAAATCTTAGAGAAAAGAGGTGTCTATGAGGGGGAAGAATATATAATGGAGACTTAAAAATGCCAGAATGTTTATCTTAATTATACAGAGAATAAATAAATGTCACAGATAAATAGAAATATATCTGATCTGTACAATTAAGATAGCCATAAATCAAGGACCGAGGTATCTTGGCCCTGAGCAATTAAAGTGATCATAAGTTAGGCCAAAAGTAACCCTGACCTGAGTACCTAGAAGTGCTATAAGATAAGGCTTTCTCTACCAACACAACTGGGAGAGCTATAAGATAAATCAGAAGTGACTCCAACCAACAAGATAAGGGGGAGAGAAAATAGGAATACCACCTGGGCTTTGGGCTTTGAAAACTAATACTCTGTAGCAGAATGATCAGTAAGAAGGGGTCAGGTTCAGACAAAGAACTGCAGCCTATTTAACGACGCAAGACAAAGAAAGCAGCCGTCAACCTTCTCAGGCACCCCTCTGTCTATCCAGGAGGGATAGAGTCTTAGGCTTAGAATTTAGAATTAGCTTTTAGAGGCAGTGTCTGCTCGCAATAAAGTTTCTGTACTTTTCACCCATCACCTTTTGTCCATGGCTTCATTCTTCAAATTCATCAGGACAAGAATCCAAGAATTCAGGGCACTCCAGTTCAATTTTTGAACACACTAAAAAAATAAGAAGAGTTGATCTGGGACATTAAATTTGGGAAATTAAATGCAAGTTGGAGAAGACTGTATTTTGGTCTTATTTTATCATTGGATGTTTATTAATAAACTAGAGGCCTGGTGCATGAAATTGGTGCATGGTGTGTGTGTGTGGGGGGGGAGGGGCTTGTGTGTGTTCCTCAGCCCAGTCTGCACCTTCTCCAATTAGGGATGTCTTGAACCTAAACAGGCAGTTGGACATTCCTAATTAAAAATAAGCTTGAAGTACAAAAATAGGTGGTAAAGTCATTATAATATCTTAAGACCAGTATCAGGGATGACAAAAATAGAGATGTGAGAGTAGATAGGGGAATGGGGTGCTTTCAGGGAAACCACAAAACAAACTTGACCAAAGAGAGAATGGCTGGAGATGGGAAATGAGAACTTAAAAGCACAGTGTGTGTTTCAAGGCAGAGTACAACTTGAGTTACTGTTTGTTATACTTTAATAATTTTACCTCTGGAGAATTTATATTTATTCTATGCATAAAGCGTATCCCCTGAAATGAGAGGACTGGGGGAAAAAAATGAGAGGACTGGGGGAAAAAATGAGAGGACTGGTCAGTCTTTGAAACTTTATTGCATTTAGAGATCTCTTTCTTGTTCTCTTAAGATAAAAGGGGAAGAAAAATGAATTATTAAGCATCGTTATCTGTATTCCCAGAGAACAACACACAGAAGTAATCACTGGGAGAGATAAAGAGATGGGAGGAACAGAAAGCAGCCAGGATGCATTTCTACTATCTACATTTCAGGAATGGATGGAGGGTTGATGGAACAAGAGCTTTTTCAGGGTTGATTTCTTTAGCTGGTTCAAGGTTGTGCAGCAGAAAAAGCCACTTAGTGTTGACCTCCTTCCATGAAAATATGTGTGCCATACTTCCTGAGCCCAGATAATGGAGTCCTCACTGCAGTGTTCTACTCATTTGAAAGTCCAGCTCATATGACTTGATTAATAAACCATGCAATTGATAAATATTAAAATTTATTCAAATATTAAATTATTAATTATTAGATAATAAATATACAGTAACCTAAGAAGATGGATCTATTGTCTGTGGAATTTTTATAATTCTGCTGTTTAATTCAGTGGCCACTAAGAATATGTAACTATTAAAATATGACTAGTCTATATTTCAGTGGTAACTGAAATTCATGGAATTTCAAATATTGTAAAAATATAAAAAATCTCAATTTAGATATAGATTTCATGTTGGAATAGTAATATTTTGGAAATGTTGAGTTAAATGAAATATATTGTTTAATAAATACTACTTTTATAATTTTATTTTTAGTGAGACTACAAGAAAATTTATAATTACAGATGTGAACTGAATCTCCAGTTTATGTTTTACCTTCTTTAGACGTGCTATTCTATCATATTTAGTAGCCTATGTTAACAATGTAGCCTATATAGGCAAAGATTATACTGCTTATCTATACAACAATATACCCACTCCTCATTGTTAAATAATTCCACAACTTAAATATGTCTCTGTTATTGGGAAAAAAACTCTGCTTTCTTAAAATTCACCTCCATAGACTTTAATGCTGCTCTATTTACCAAAAAAAAAAAAAATCTGTAAAATGTTTTAAATATACCAAGTTCATTCAAATTACATAACATATTAACTTAATCCATAGCAATGTAATAAACCTTATATTTATATATTTTGAGGTGATTTAACTTTTGTTTGAAACTCTGGAACTCATTTAGGCTTGTAAGTGTGGTTTTAGGGATGAATGATCGTTGGAGTCTGCCAAATTATAGCATGTGATCTTGACTCTTTCAGTTTTATGGCCACTATCTTGGAATCCATACAGAGCTTCCTCCATGCTTCTGTTATTCCTCTTACACTCCCCTTTGCCTATTGAAATCCTTGTGATGGCTTTTTACATGAGGCAAAGGCAAAAATGGTCTTTGAAAACATTTCTTCTGCATGATAAATCTCCTTATTATGGGACAAGTAATGAAGAACTAGGGGAAGATCCATAGAAGAACAAGGGGAAAATCAACTCAATTAATAAAAAAAGATCAGCAGCTCAGATTCAACCAATAAGGAAGGTTTCTTCCATCGCATTAACCCTCTTTAAAATTACTACTTGAGAATTATTTTCTTCCAATTTTATGGCACTATCATAGATTCCACAGAACTGTGTGACCATCATGTGTGCTTTTTAGAAGGCATACTTGCTTGCTAAATTCTGGATCTGATAATCACAATGCATTTTGGGTTATAAACATGAAATATGCAAGTTTGACAATTTTTGCTGCTATATGGAGATGGAACAGGATGTGAAAAATACTTTTCTCTGTAATTAAAGGGCAGTGTATGATTGAGTATGATCATTCCCTATATGTTCAGGGGAGTGCTAGGTCATGCTTCAATCCCAAAGGAAGTCCAATCTCTTTCAGGAGTCATTCCATCTTCCATCTGGTGGAAAAAGGATGCCTTAACCCCAGCTAGGAGAGAAAGTGCATCATATGAGTGGTGATGTAAGGCTCTAAGCATAATGGAAACAACAATTAGAATAACCCTGTACATTTGTAAAGTGCTTTTGATATATTATTGTGATTTTCTATACATAATTTATTTTGTCCATGTCTATTATAACCAATAATCTTTGTTTTATCATTAATATTATTATATTAAACTTTAACAGTTAGAAAATGTAACCATAAATATATTGATATTAAAAAAGAAAAGTAACAGTTAATTTGTGGTAGAACTGGGCTGTATTAGGTTATTTCTTTGATCATATTTACTCTTTAAATATGCCTAATGGGAGTGCTATCAATATTTTAGTTTATTACTTTTATTTATTTCAATAGATTTTTATTTATTTCAGAGAAGAAGGAAGAGGGAGAGAAAGATAGAAACATCAATAATGGGAGAGAATCGCTGATGGCCTGCTTTCTGCATAGGCTGATGCTCAACCACTGAGCCACGCTGGTTGGGCTGGTTTGTTACTTTTCAATGAAATGTGCGCAAGTTACAAAGGCAGTAGAAGGATGAACATGAAAGGTACCTCTTTCTGGTAAATATAATAGCTAGAATTTATTTTATAAATGCAAAAATAGGAACTCCAATTTAAGATGAAAGGGAGGGTGGTTACATATCAGTGGCATTTGGGGGATAGAGGGGTAACATGGAGAAGAATAAGAAGACACCTTTTATCTGAGAGAGGATAAGACCTAGAGAAACAAGTATGGTTCACCAGACATCAGTGTGCCCTTGTTAGAAACATGTCAATTTAGACAAGAAACTTTTCCATCAAACCTCAGGTAAAAAAGTGTTGTTTTAGAAGAGACTTGGTGTCATGAGATTTTGGAGAACTGAGACCTATTTCACTTAGCAGATCAGAGGTTGTGAGAAAATACCTCCTTTCCTTTGATCCCACTGGCACAATATGGCAAATAACAATGAGTGATGTGGCAATCGAGGGGCTGTGTGAAAGTAGTTGAACAAAATCATTTTAGAGAGGGTCAGTTTTTTTGTGATAATAGGGGATTTTGAGGCCCTTTTAATTTGTGGAACTCTTTATAAACAAGGCTACATTTCATTCACATTTATCTCTAGCAGAAAACTGAATCAGAGGAGTTATCTTGGAAACCCATGTTCTATAGTCAGTGACTAAGCCAAGTCAAGGGTGGCATATCTGAAAAGTATGTCCTATAGCAAGTACCTTAATGTTGCTGAAAGGTGGTTGAAGATGCTGAAGCTGGAATACCTAATGCAAAGAGATGGGAGACCATGTACAAAACTCAAGGATTCACTGTCTCCTCTATGAACATCACTACAGCTAATTCTACTTCCTAAATAAATAGAATCATCAATTCTTGCCATTTGGTTGAAGAGAAATTGACAGCAAAGACATATTTATTGTTATCTGTGTAAAAGTAAAGATATTTGAAATAAATCAATGATGGTGTAAAAATTATAATCAGAATTTGGCAATGTCATCACTTATAATCTCCTCAGATTTAGAGCTTATATATATGGGAATGCTCTTGTATGCAGGCATGCACAGAGCTACCTGACACTAATCACATGCAACAGGAGTGAATGAATTCAAGCACTTGGGGGAAAAACATTTGTTCATACTAATATATACAAAAACAATGAATCTATAGTGTGCCTTCATTCAACAACCTTGGAAATGTATTGGCAAATAAGACACAGTTTTCATCTTATATTTTATAAATAAGTCAACATAGTGTGAAAAATGTACAGATATCAAGATAATTGTAAAGAAAAAAAGAGCATAGAGCATAAGGTCAAAGACTAGTTCCTCAAGAAATACATAACTTCAGATGCAAAGAAAACTATATTTAGTTCTCCCCAGAGAAACAACTACCAACAGGAAATATATATTATAAAGGGTATATATGTTATACATCTATTATATGTATACTAGAGGCCCAGTGCACAAAATCATTGGGATTAGGTCCCTAAGCCTAGTCTGTGATCAGAGTCATCTTCAGTTCATTCACCAGCCCCCAGTCTTGCCCCATCACAGGCACCCACCCTGGTTCACCTTGGTTCCCTGTTCACCATCCACAATCATTCTGATGGCTGGGGGAGGAACCAAGAGGTGGTCAATGCACCTCATAGCGACTGGTCGATTGGCTGTTCCTATTGTTACGTTGTTATTGTCACTAGCCTTTTATTATATGTATATAAAATATAATCATATCAATAACAGTATAACATATACTATATGTATATATATATATATATATATACACACACACACACATACATACACACATGCATATACATACAAATACATATGGGTGGGTCAAGAGTAGGTTTACAGTTGTGATTACACAAAACACACATTATTCTTGCATTATTGTTTATAAGTTATTGTATTTTAATAATTATAAAAACATCTTTGCCTCACCCTGTATGTATATTTATTTATTTTTCAGTTTGGAATGCTCAGGGGATGAGGATGGGGAACACATCACCCAAGTTGTGAACCACTGGCCTGGAGAGATACCTGAACCTGCAGCAGGTTTTATTACAGGAGAGTATTGAACCTGGAGTACCCACTGCTTTATAGCATCCTGTTAGTTAATGTGGTCTTTTCTACAGAGAGACATTACCTCATTCCTCAAGGTGGCTCATCACAAACACAATGATGGCCTTGACATAGCAGCCTGAGCCTTGACCTCCGGGTATAATCATCAAGACAGATTGGAGTGAAAGAGACTCAGAGAAAAGTCTGTCAACAGTCAGTGGACTCTAGACTTTCATCCTATATAATAAAGAGGTAATATGCAAATTGACCATGTGGTCAAAGATGGCCTCCTCCATGTGGACACAAAATGGCCTCCACAAGATGGAGGGCAGTTGGGGGAGACCAGGCCTACAGGGGAGGAGAGTTGGGAGTGACCAGGTCAGCAAGGGAGGGCAGTTAGGGGTGACAAGGCCTACAGGAGATGACAGTTGGGGGTGATTAGGCCTGCAGAGGAGGACAGTTGGGAGAAACCAGGCCTACAGGGGAGGGCAGTTGGGAGTGACCAGGCTGACAGGGGAGAGCAGTTAGGGGTGACTGGGTTGGCAGTGGAAGGCAATTAAGGGCCATTGGGCTGGCAGGGGAGCAGTTAGGCATCAATCAGACTGTCAGGAGAGTGGATAGAGTGTCATCAGGTTGGCAGGCAGAAGCAGTTAGGGACAATCAGGCAGGCAGGCAGGTGAACGGTTGTTAGCCAGCAGTCTTGGATTGTTAGAGGAATGTCCAACTGCCTGTTTAGGTTCAAGACATCCCTAATTGGAGAAGGTGCAGTCTGGGCTGATAAACACACACAAGCCCCCCCCCCTACCCACTTCCCCCCACACACACACACCATGCACCAATTTCATGCACCAGGCCTCTAGTTTATTAATAAACATCCAATGATAAAATAAGACCAAAATACAGTCTCCTCCAACTTGCATTTAACTTCCCAAATTTAATGTCCTAGATCAACTCTTCTCATTTTTTAGTGTGTTTTTTTTTCTCTGACAATAGAGCCTCATTTAGACTTAATCTGTATTACATCATCACTTAAGCACCTTGGGCCTCTTTCAAGTGTAGTGAATTGAGCCAGTTCAGCATTCCTAAGTGCTTACAAGGAATAATATATAGCCTACACAGCAGACTAATCAATGTGTATTAATCATTGATTATTTTCTTATGTGGTTTGGACATCTAAATATCACATGTAATGGTTGTTGTGAGAAGAAAATATTCCCTTGATGGTTGTGTTTGATAATGGTTCCTTGAACTGTAGATCCACATGATGAGGACTGAAAAGTGAAATAAATTTAACTTATCAAAACTCACGGATGGGAGCAGATAGGTTACCACTTCTAGATTTTGCACTACAAGTGTGGCCCCTTGTAGTACAAAATCTACAAAGGCCACACTGCTGCTGTTGGCCAGCACTTAACACTTTTCAGATAAGAAGGAAGTGGAGGCAAAGGGAACTTTTCACAATATTCATTCATAGAAAATCCACTTGGACTTATTACCTCATCTCTCAGTGCATGGCATTTTAAATGCTACTTTCTTCTTGTGAATTCATAAATTTAAAATTTTGTTTTATTGGCAGCTCCTAACTATGGTTCTTTTCTTCCTATAAATGTCTTTCATAAACCTTTAAAACCTTTAAAATTTCATCTTGCATTTAACCTTATTTCCTTTCTGTGCAGTGCTCCAATGAACATGAGCTCAAGTCAGAACATGCTCTGTCACCAAAATGATAAGTGCAAGTCCTGTCCATAGATCAACTGTCTTTCTGTCAAGTGTCCCATACCTCAAGAAACTGCACATGAGGACCTCAGAGGTTTAAAGGTATGTTTCTCCATTGATTTGCTCTACTTCTAGCTTTAAATTTATTAATGGCTTTTGGATCAAATAATTATTTAATACATTTAAGTTCATTCTCTTAATTCCTCTCCTTTGTTATGTGGATCTGTGCATCCCATCTATCACCTATATACCAATTAATATTTCCAGACCCACTTACTCTTTCTGATCCAGAATCAAGTAGAAATTGTCCAGTTTTTTAAAGCAGGTACATATTAAGACATCTCTGTTTCTTGTTTAAAAAATAAATTTCTAGCCAAGACATTAATCTAAGGAGCTTAAGCTTTCAACCTCTTTTTTCCTATAGCTTTCCCTCTGTCTTTTTAACTACATGGATAGATAGATAGATAGATAGATAGATAGATAGATAGATAGATAGACAGACAATAGATAGATAGATAGATAGATAGATAGATAGATAGATTTACTATGGCATTATCAATTTCTTTCTCAGCCTTAGCTTTTGTAAAACTAATTGACCTGGTTCTGAACCTCATCTCAAGCCACTCACTTATCTATCGCACAATTAAGATGTATTCTTTACTTAACCCCTCCCCACCTCCATTTAAATACACATTTACTTAATGTTTCTGACTACTTTTCCAAGGCAAACATTTTTATGCTCCTGATTTATTGAACTTGCTCTTTTGCAATCCAGGATTAAATTAGGGCTTCAGAAACAGTAGGATATCTAAGGCACATTTCATATTGACTACCCTTGTTTTCTATCTTTTACCATTGTTAATTCCATCCTCTTCCTATCCCCTGAATTAATAATTACTCTTTGGGGTACTCTCTTCATGTTTCCCATTTGTCCCAGGATACAACATAGCCCCAGCTGAATTACCAAGCCGGGTTCAATTTATTCTGTTTGTGTCTGAGATACTTTTTTTACTTTGTAGCCTGAGCATAGCTACATGTCATCAGCTTTTAACCTGTCTGTAGTTTCTGATGGCTCAGCAAAGAAAGGTAGGGAGAAGAAGGGTCATGCAAATAAAAGAAAGGAAGTGAGGATCTTCAACAATGGACTGAGATTTATTCCCTTTCAAAATACCAGAACTTAAATAAACTCACATTGCCAGCATACCCATTAAGCTGACTTGGCAGCGGACCCTCCTCCTGTATGGAGACTGGAATCCTTGCTATCAGGCACAACCAGCACTCACTAAGGTGCCTTCAGGGCAGTTGTGCAGGACAGTGCTTCTCTTTCATATATCAACAAGCACAAGTCTTGTATTTCTTTTGTTATACTTTGAAGTGAGATTAATGTAACTCCAATTTGGTGGAAAACTTTCTAAGGGAGAAAATCCAGTCTACTGCCTTGGTACAGGTACATGGATGTTACACTTTTTTAAAACAAAGACAGTGGTAACTGTATGTGGATTCTAGGCCAGGTAGTCATATGAAACAAGTGTCATCAGGACCTGAAACTTTTTATAAGAGGCAGAAGAATGAAAAGAAAAAAAAAAGTTCTATGTGCAGTAATTTCTCCCCAAACAACCTCATACCTTCACAAACACAGAGTCTACTGAAGAAAGGAACTGGGGCTAGCACCTGTTCATTTCTCCTCCCTTAGACACGTTCTGTCATTGTCCTGAACTCTGTCTCAAATCCCTAGTGTTCTTGTTTGGTAAGATTATGTCTACATAGCGAGCTGGGTTGACCTTCCCATAGAGAGGCCGAGATCTCAATGGATCCAAACAATTAATTTATTTGTGTCTTCTGTTATGCTTGTATCACTTGCTTGTTTTGATTATAAAAATCTATACAGCTTTCTCAAAAATATTTTTAAAATTGTTTCCTTTAGTTTATCTGAGAATTTCATGTTTCTGTTTGGGATATCACTATAACTATATGTCTTATAATTAGTACCTTGTTATTATTAATGAAGAAATCAGACACCCCACCTCCTCACATATGAACTTTACTGTGAAGCACCTTTGCATTAACAGATACTGGAGAATATCATACTGAAATTTGGAAGACTTGCTTTGATTCATGGGACTCTAGACGTGAACGGAGATAAATACAGACCTAGATTCTCTTATAATAATAACACCACTGCCAGAATCATTTAAACTACTCCCACCCTCACTCAGAACAACTGACAGAAATATCTAAACTACTGTATAACAACTGAAAAACAGAACTGAGAAGGTTGAGCCTTCTAAATATGAATCTAGAATATCTTTTTTAGCTGTAATATACCTCCTTTCTCTCCCTCTCCTCTCCCCTTTTCAGAACCTGGTTGTAATTCTTCTTTTCTCCTGAAAACTGGACTATAGAAATAGGGATATATAAGTTTAACAATACACTCATGATTACAGTCAGTATATAAAGAAAGAAAGTGGGTTTCCTGGCAGTCTCTCTCTTTTGCTGTCCCTTACCAACATTCTACCCGAACACAAGCCACATAGTTAGCAAGGCCCAGTGCACAGTGAAAGTGCAACGATGATTCAGATGGTCCACAGGGAGACAGCAGAGTATTCTGTTATTGGTAAAAACAGGGATCCCTTTCCCCACCCAGTGCTTGGGGTGGAGTCCTTACAGTATATCAAGAAAAAGAATTTTCTGAGACTCCCATAGGAGGATGAGTGATTTTTAATTTTTTATCTCTGACTTTCCAAAGTCCCATTTCCCTTAATCCAGTCCTGCGAGAAGCACCACTGAGAGTTTAGCACAGCTAGAAGCAAAGCCAGTGTCCAGAGTTTGCGTTCCTTGGCATTGGTTCTGGAACAGCACCAGGCTAGTTACTGTCTATCAGTCCATTGTGTGGGGCCCACATGGCTGAGAGCCACATGGGTGAATGCTGGGAAGCCAAGAGACTGTGCTCCCTGCAACAAGGATCCCAAGAACACCAGGACCTAGGAAAGCAAGAACCAAGAGAGAGAATTTCTTAGGGGATTAAATATCTCAAATCTTTCAGCACTTGCAGTAGCCACGCTTACCCTGCCCAATGACCTTTTCCCAGGTGTGACTGAAGAAATACCTATCTTCCCTATGTCACCCAGACTTTACTGGGCATGCGTCTATTCTCCAACCTGTTCAGTCCCTACCCCACCTGTGATCTGCAGGGAATTGGCTGGTGGCTTTCTAGAAACTGTTAAACTTTAGCTCCTGGTCAAAGCAGCAAAAATGGCATACCTATAATATTCGCCCAAACCTTTGCTCCTTTCTAGGTATTCATAACTAGATTAATTACAATGGTATCAAATCCCACCAGCATGAAAAATTTCTGAGCGCGAGACCCTGTGTAGATTGCACAAGTCACACACCCTGAAGCCAGCCTCAATTCTGTCCCCATCACAAAAGGACTCTTGTTCTCAGAGATATATGCTATGTAAATAAGGATAGAAATTATAAAAGAATGACAGAATTGGCAATATTGTCTTTTTTCTTGCTTTGGAAGCTGAGATGTCTAGAAATTTCAGGCTAGAAATAAACTATGCACATCATAAAACCATGAAATATTTTAAAAGTCAACAAAATCAATATAAGTACAAATTGGGCTCTGTTCTGAGAAAAATAAATGAAATCCAGAAATAATTGAACCTGACAATTTTGCATCTAGAGCTCCTAAAACCACAAAGCCATTTTTTCCTGGTAACTGCCCTTACATTCGTATATAAAACTTCACTATTCTTTAAAATGGAGTTTATTTAAATCTATTTGTCTGACTCAGCTCCAAGATCAGTTCCATATGCATTAATAGATCTGGTCTATGGAATCAAAGAAAAGGAAACAGTTGTTTGGTATTTATGTGTACCTGTGTACACATACTGAGTTGTGTAATTTAAGGACTGGGACTATAGAAGGGAAACTGAACACAGATATGTTTAAAAACACAGAAACAAAAACACTTTATCATGCTATTATAGAGTACACAAAATTCTTCTGCACAATGTGTCTTATATGGGATTGCATGTGTACTTTGCATTTGTATTTCTAATAACTAACTGGCTCAAAAGGAGTGGACATCTTTTTTTTCTTAATATATTTTATTGATTTTTTACAGAGAGGAAGGGAGAGGGATAGAGAGTTAGAAACATTGATGAGAGAGAGACATCGATCAGCCGCCTCCTGCACGCCTCCTGCTGGGGATGTGCCTGCAACCAAGGTACATGCCCTTGACCAGAATCGAACCTGGGACTTTTTGGTCCGCAGGCCATGCTCTATCCACTGAGCCAAAGCCAAACCGGTTTCGGCAGGAGTGGACATCTTTAAAAAAATATATATATATATATATATATTTCAGAGAGGTAGAAACGGGGAGAACGGGGAGAGAGAGATAGAAACATCAATGATGAGAGAGAATCATTGATTAGCTGCTTCCTACACACCTTCCACTGGGGATCGAACCTGCAACTCAGGCATGTGCCCTTGACTGGAATCAAATCTGGGACTCTTCAGTCCACAGACTAATGTTCAATCCTCTGAACTAAACCAGGTAGGGAGGGAGTAGACATCTTTATCCACTACTATCCAAAGAACTCAAGAGAATCCAGAACCCAGATGGGGATTGGAACTTTGGCAATATAAACTTTGATATTTAAAAACAACAATGTATTCATGGTCAGTGAATGAGGGAAGCTCCCCCACTCCAAAAAGAAGTCTCTCATTTGATGCCTCCAAAAGACAGATTAATTTCAAGCATGAATGAGGCTTACTCATGCACTCAGGTAAGAATAAGCACTTGGGTTCCCTGCCCAAAGAAAAGTATGGATTGCTCTATAGCCCCTGCTTTCAAATTCACCTTTTTTATTTTTTATAGAGAACATGCTAAAGTATACGACTTACAAATGTATAACTCAATGAATCCTCACAAACAATATTTTTAATCTGACAAGCTGCAAAGCAAAGAAAATTGTATCAAAATTCAGTGTGTATGATTTTCATGCTTTTAAAGGTCCCTTTCTTGGCTGATATCTAAAGAACAAATAGGTCTTTCTTTGTTTATTTTTTTAATAAAAGGAACTGTATCACGTGTGAGAATGGGAATAGATACTTTAAACTCGTGGACAATGTCAGAAGCAGTGACAATGTAATTATATCTAAAGTGAAAAAGGGCAGTGAAGTGACAAGGGATTGCCTGTGCTGCCAAATGAGTAATACCAAAGTAATATTTTTTCTTAAAGCTACACCTTTACCTAAGAATGTCTACTTACTCACTTATTTGGGTGATAGTATGCAGGTTTTGATGGTCCTACAAAAGCTCCAGAAGGTCATCTACAGTGTTCTAAGCCACTACCACCTACTGATAGTTGGCCTTGAAAAACTTTATCATTATTTTTTATTAATTTTATTATTACAGTATTAGCTCAATGACATTGCACATGAAAGATTCAATGGAAAAATACAAAATTAAATGAGGAGAGTGTGCCAATAAAAATATGAACAATTGGACAAGATGAGCATGGTAAAAGCAAAGAGTATTATGAAACTATATTTTCTTAGTAAGGTCAGTTTTCCCATTGGAGACAAAGACAAAATACCCAATCTTCTCTTACTTCACCTACTTGAGCTTTCATGAAATGTAACTAGAGAGGACAGAAAACAAAATTTTCTTCACTTGTGTAATTTCTTGTTAGAGAAATACCTCTAGTTGTTTAATAGACATTTATTCTTATCACTAACTCTCTTTTAAATATTTTTATTGATTTTTAGAGAGAGGCAGGGAGAGGAAGAGAGGGAGAAACATCAATGTGAGAGTACAACATGGACTAATTATCTCCTGCACACCCCCTACCAAAGATCCAGCTGTAATCCAGGCATGTGCCCTGACTGGAAATTGAACTAGCAACCTTTCAGTGCAAGGACAATGCCTGAATCAACTAAGCCACACTACTGGCTGGTGCCTTACTTTTTTTTTTTTATAGCGATTTTTTTCTGTCTCTGAATTGTAAAATTGCATACATACATACACACACACACACACAAACACACATACACAACACATTTATATTTCTCTGCTCATATATGTTTTTATAATGTTCATTTTCCGAGTAAGATAATTATGTTGAAACTCATAGAAAAAACGGGCATCAAGAGCTGCAGTGTCTGCTTGGCTTGCTGAAGGTCAAAGTGTGGTACCCCCATGGAAGAAAGCCCTCTGGCCGGGGGAGGGAGTGCATAATGTTTCAGGACTGCATTGATAACATCAACGTCCCTTCCAGAGCCCTGGCCATTGTGCTGTGCTGGGAGGGGCTCATTAGTAGAAGACTTCTCTGAGGAAGTTGAATCAGCTTTGGCTTGGTTCATTTGTACCTGCATTGAGAGTAGGCTGGTATGGGCACTGATGAGCTGCTTTTAAATGATTGTTTTTTCCAGAAGTATTTTATAAATGGTTGTTGCATGAAAGAGTAAATTAGACTTCCTTGAAGAACACAGTCCACTATGCCTTTAATGCCTTTGCTGACACATCTGTGAAGACAAATGAACCCTAAAGAGCTAGCTGCAAACTAAGTGGGTCATATCTGTCTCCTAGGAATGTTTTATATGCTGCAACATGTGACAAAGGCCATTACAGAGATTATATTCCTCAGCAATGAATCCACTGTCCATCCTCTGCTATTGCAAACATTCAGACAATTGCTATGGAATTGCTCTTGGCCCCACACACAAGCAGTTGTTGACTTGCCACTTTGATCCTTTCTCTGAACATAGGGCAATGGCAGTACATGTTCCAAATTCAGATGGACACTGACAATGTATTTTATAAGTTACTTTATAAATATTACTCATTCAAAGTTTAAAAACATGTATTTCAAAGTTTATGTTAACAATCGAGGATAAGATTTTGATGATCAATTAAAAAAAATGTTTGGTTTTACAAAATATATACTGTTGGCTTTCCTCCAAAATGAGTATCTGTGCAAGCTGTCTTTATAGATGTTAGACTGGTCACATCGAGTCAACTAAAACCCTGCTCCTATTTGTTGAAAATTTCTAGGCTGGCAATAGAGTCCCTGACCCTGAGGACATCAATATATATAAAAGGCTAATATGCAAATGGTTGCCTCAGGAGTTCAACTGGGAAACTGACAGTTTGATAATTTGCTATGATGTGTGCTAACCACCAGGGTTCAGTGTGGAACAAAGGAAGGCCCCAGCTAGCACCTGGAAGGTCCTAGTCGGCCCTGATTGCAGGCCAGGCGTAGGGACCCTACCTGTGCACAAATTTCATGCACTGGACCTCTATGATAGTAAAATGAGATCACCCACAGGGAGCAGAAGTGTACAATGAAGGGGTGAAATATGTGAGGCATATCTGAAAACATCAATAGGAATACACTTACTAAATGCATTGCCAATATTGGGCTAAGGTAGGTTTACAGTTATAACACAAATAAATAATACAAAAATTCACAAACAGCAAAACAAAAATAAATTCTATGTTTCACATAACACAACTGTAAGCCTACTTTTTCCCATCCCTGTATGTATTTGAATTAGAACTCCCTGACAAGGTGACCTTAGGCAAATAACTTCAAAACACTAAATCTCAATATTCTCATATATCAATAATGTGGATCATATTATCTTAAGTATTTTTTTGTGAAAAGTGAACGAGGTTATGCATACTTGGCACATAGTAAGTACTTCATAAATGATGTGAAATTAAAAGCATCATTTTTATCAACATAAAAGTGCATATCCAACTTTTATGGGTTAAGCGTCTACCGTCAACTATTGGTGTTACAGATACAACTATAAATGAAACAGATTATATTTTCTAATCTCATAACACATTTATTCCTATGGGGGAAGAATACAAATAAAAATTGACAAGACGGCCAAAACCCATTTGGCTCAGTAGATCGAGCATCGGCCTGGGAACTGAAAGGTCCCAGGTTCCATTCCGGCAAGGGCATGTACGTTGGTTGCAGGCACATCCCCAGTAGGGGGCGTGCAGGAGGTAGCTGATCGATGTCTCTCATCGATGTTTCTGGCTTTCTATCTCTTTCCCTTCCTCTCTGTGAAAAATCAATAAAATATATTGAAAAACAATTGACAAGACAACCGATATGGAGTACTTGAGACAGAATTGAGTAGTGTAGTGAATAATAAAACTGGAATTAGGAGCAGAAAGAGAATGTCACAATTTTAAACAAATAGATAAGCAAAGTTTCTCTTACAATGTGATATTTAAAAGTGTGCATCTTCCTACAATTGTATGTGTGTCAGAACATACATTTCTGATAAAGGGGATTTCCCATGCTATTTACTTTGGTTTAAAAACTATATGTCCAATATAAATTATTACATAATTACTTCTATATCACATTGGTCATCTTAATCAGCACACAAACAAATACACATATTTCACATATGTTTATATATTTATACTATTTATGAAATCATACATAATTCACATTTTACACATATTTGTATATCCTTATTTTTAGATGTGCCTAATATTTTTCACAGCATTTTCACAAATATTTGTGATACTTGAATTAAGAATAGGCAACCGATTTTAAATTTTAGCTTAATTTTTGCTTAATAAAGTTGTTCTTTAAAATATCAGCATTTTTCCATCTGCACTAAGCAAGTTCTAGATGTGTAATGTTGCACACAGTAGATACACAAAGCCTAGGATTGTCAGCATTTGATTGTACTGGGCTTTGAGAACTACTAAGATGGCCAGGTAAAATTCCATCTAAACCAATTACTAGAGGCCCAAGACAATAGAAAGCACAAAGTCTTAGGGAATTCCAGAAAACTTTATGGAAATATTATGAAGAAATTATCAAGTGGGTCTAATTCAGGGTAATGCTCATGGTGTCAAAAACAGAGAGTAAGAGAAAGTCAATGGAACTTTTTTAGCACACTGCGCTCTATCTCAGTCTTTTGTGTAACTTTCCCTGAATATTCAAAGCCAAGGACTGGCCAGACACCATCCCCAGGAGGCTCCTGCTCCCTCAGCCCAGTCCATTTCATCCTGATAGAGGAAGGAGGGAGACCTTGACACTCATTATCAAATGCAGAACATACTGGGTAATTGCTTTTATTTTATGCTCAATACATGAAAAATGCATCTGCTCTTTCAAATTAATGAAAATTAAACAAGAAAAGAAAATCTAGATAGCATATCTTGTTCATCAGAAAAAAACAACAACAACAACACACCAACAATCAGTATTTTACTTAGCAGTACAGGCTTAATTATGTTAGTTAATGTAGAAGGTGAAATTGAGCAGTAAGGTCTTCTGTTGAATTAAAATTGATTGACTCCAGAACATGTCCTTAAATTGAAGAAAATAAATAATTTGACCTTTGAAGTCATCAAAGTTATAAAGCTTCCTTTAAAAATATAATTTTCTCTTGGGAAGTTTGATTGATCACTTCTAAGCATGCTGTTAGAAAACATTATAATTTTCCAATAATTTGGACAGGCTTCATCTAAAGATAGAGAATGTTGTTCAGACAGCAGTGGAAGAAACATTATTTGCAACCCTGGGTAGGGGAAAGCATTAATTTCCAATTTATATGCAAAATAACAGATATCTATAATCCATTCCTTCTGGCTTAATCAGTAAAATAAATTAATTAATTAATAAAAGGGAGTGAGAAAGACTGACTGAGCAACACTGTATTCTATGCATAATTTTGCTGTTTGGAGAGGGAGCCAACTAATTGGTCACATCAGTGCTTTGCCAGCCTAGCAAGTCCCACATGAGCTGGTCCATGTCCCTAACTGAAAAGCATACAAGCTAAAACTCAAGGAAGACAATGAGAGTGGAACATTGGAATATATTTCTGAATATGTACTTGAAGACTTACCAGATACAGAGCACAATCAGACATTGGATTGGCAATAAAGAAGAAGATGCATTTTCTTTTTCTTCTATTTTATTTTTATAATTTTTTATTTGTTTTTATTATTTTCCCCCTATTGCCCTCCCCATCCTCCAGTACATGCCCTTACCCATTCCCCGCTCCCCCTCCCCCCGCCTTCCCCCATTGCCTTGTCTCCACTGGCTATGCCTACACACACATGCATACAAGTCCTTCCCTTGATCTCCTATAGGCCCCTCCTCCCCAACTTCCCTGCCTTCCCACTGTAGCATGACAATCCATTCATTGCTTCTTTGCCTCTGCATCTGCTTCCTCCCCTCCACCCCCTGTTTCTTGTCTTTAAAAACATCTTACTCCTGTAGGCTAGAAATAAACCCACCAGAGCAAAAGAAAAATGATTGAGTCTCAATTTCAATGTCCAATAGCTTTGAGTCCCAGTTTCAAGATGCATTTTCCATTGTATTTCTAGCACGGGGGGGGCGGGGGTGGGGGGGTAGGAGGGGAGGAGAAAACTTTCTTAATTTGTAATTAAGTCTCAAATAAGCTTTCTGTATCCTAACCTAGTTCTTACTTAAGCTTATTCTCTACCTTCACCTTCAGATTCTCTCTCTCTCTGTCTCTCCCTCTCTCTCTCTCTCTCATACACACACACATACATACACACACAAACACACACAATCACACAGCACCCCCCCATATGTAACATTGACTTTACACCTAACCAAACTTAACAGAGAATTTAAATGGAGAAAACCTGGTAATTTAGCATTCATACAGCTGAATAATACCAGTTTAATGTAACCTCATTTAACTCTTTGCAAACATAGTTCAGTTATTGCAGAAAGGGGTCATCTTTACATTTTAACTGGAAACTTAAATCTACTCTGGAAAGAAAGTAGGGAAGCTACAGTTGGAAAACTGCACATCATGCTAAATAAGAAAATGTATTTGTGCTGTTGATATCTTGTCATATTCAATAAGTCTGAAATTCTACCAGAAAGTCATACATTTGACCAAACCGGCTGAGGTCAATTGCAATACTCTGAAGTCCATCACTCTTTTCCTAAAATCTATCTTTTCTTAATGTCTGCCTTCCCCGAATGGATAGGTCCATCCATACCACACTATGCCCATACTAGATCTCTCTCTGCTTCTACTACATGTGTGTCTGTCTAAATGGTGGCTGGGTTAATTATAAAAAAAATAATATTCATCAGTCTGTTCTATGATGAATTTCAGAGGGCAGGTGGGGGAGGGTGGTTGGTGGGTGGGGACTGGTTAATGGAGAAACTTATATATATACTAGAGGACCAGTGCACAAAATTTGTGTACTGGGGAGTTTTTCCCTTAGCCCAGCCTGCACCCTCTCCAATCTGGGAACCCTCGAGGGATGTCCAACTGCCTGTTTAAGCTTAATCCTGGTAGGATTGGACATTCCTCTCACAATCCAGGACTGCTGGCTCCCAACAGTTCCCTTACCTGACTTCCTGATTGCCCCTAACAACTTCCCTGCCAGCCTGATTGCCCCTAACTGCCCTCCCTTGCAGGCCTGTTCACCCCTAACTGCCCTTCCCTGCAGAACTGGTCACCCCTATCTCCCTTCCCCTGTAGGCCTGGTTCCTTCAATTGCTCTCCCCTGAAGGCCTGGGTCCCCCTCTACTTCCCTCCCCTGCTAGCTATCTTGTGGCAGCCATCTTGTGTCTACATGGGAGCAGCCATCTTTGACCACATGGGGGCAGCCATCTTGTGTGTTGGAGTGATGGTCAATTTGTATATTACTCTTTTATTAGATAGGATATGAGCAGCCCATGAACACACAGACAATAGTGTGGTGAAAGCCTGAGGAGGGGACAGGAGTGGAGAGGAGGAATGCCAGTGGGGAGACAAAAGGGGGACATCTATAATACTTTCAACAATAAAGATAATTTTAAAATATGTATAGATGATTATTTAATAATTAATGTCTCAATATTTATACTTGCTGTTTTGTGCTCTGTAGCTTTAGTTATATTGTGTGGTACTAATATTTCTTACATTGTCTGGTAAGCTCCATGTATATTTCTGCCATTATTTATGCTCTAACAAATCCCGGGTAAATTCCCAAGAAACCTTATGTAATGAAAATATTAATGAACTTTGAGAATAATATCATCTAAGAGATTATGTGGTTTATTTATGAAAACAATATTATATAACATAAAGACTTGTAGTTCTTACATGACAGTTACTTAATATGGTAGATAATAAATTTTACTAATTTATAAAATGCAAGCTTTTCAATAATTGTTGAGGGATTCAATAGAAATGTTTAAAATGTAAAAAAAAATCTGATATTAGTGATATCACAAAAACTTAGAGATTTAAGGTATCTTTCATATGTTATTGTTCTTCAGCAACAGGGCAAGGTTTAGGATATTTTTCACTTAATTGCAATCCATTGCCCTTGGTATTAAATGCACTGTATGACTAAGATCCCAAAATGTTATTGAGTTATGCTTCTGTCATACTTCCTAATGGCTTAATCTTTGTAGCAGTTACCAATTCTTGGAACACAGCTGAAGGTTTGCAGAAAAGTAGATGCATTCTGAAACAGAATCTTATTTGTTGTAAAGAGCAAGTACAGTTTCAAATGTTTGCATGTTAGGGGTACATTTCTAGGATCAAAATGATTATTCTTGCATGGCAATGTTAAATTAAATTGTTACATCCATAAATAATTATCTGAGTGCTTCAATAAACATTAGACCATAGTAACTGTTGAAATTCAGTGGGAATCTGTGACTGTTCCCCTTGACTGTGTAAAAAAAAATATTACTGTTTCATTTGTGTAAACAATAATTTGCTACATGCCTACTATATTGTAAGGTATTATGATGGACACTGGGAAAAGAAAAGACAGTGTTAGAAAAGTAGCCCAGGCCTTCAATAAGTTCAAAATCAAAATAGAAATGCCCTAGCCAGGGTTGCTCAACATCAGCCCTCAGACTTAAGGGTTGTGGGTTCAATTCCAGTCAAGGGCACATACGTACTTTGGTTGTAGGCTTCATCCTGGCCCAGTAAGGGCACGTATGGAAGGCAACCGATAGATGTGCCTCTCTCTCTCTCCTCCTCCCTTCCACTCTCTCTAAAAATCAATGGAAAAAAATATCCTCAAGTGAGGATTAACAACAACAAAATAAAAAATAGGAAAATATATTTAGAATAATTATTAGATGGCAGTTAATAAAGGTCACCTTCCTCTAGACTACCTCATATGCATAGTGTGTAACAGCAAATCTTTTTTTCAGTTAATGTTATTTTATCAAGAAATTACACTAACCTCATCTTCTGTTTGAAACTCTTTGCTTTTCAGTCTTTATTTTTTGCTAGTCATTTCTTTCCCTTCCTTTTCTGTCATTCCCATATTTTACATTGTTTTATTTCTACCAGGAATCTCTCTCCCCTGAAATAGGCATATTTTGAATAGTGTTATATTTTGTGTAATAACATACTTGCTTTAAAATGTATTTGTACTTAGGGTATACATATAGTACATATGTGTATTTCCAAGTATTTTGCTTTAGTAGGCAATTTGCAATCAAATCAATTACTTTTTTTATTAAATGTATTGGAGTGATATTGGTTTATAATATCATGTAGGTTTCAAGCATATATTTCTATGATATATGATCTATATATTGCATTTTGTGCCACCACCCAAAGTCAAACCATCTTCCTTCACCATATATTTTGCCTTGTTTTATCTTTTGCTACCTGTCTCCCTATTCACTTTCCTCTACCACCATAACTGTTGTATGTGTCCGAGTTTTAGTTTTATAACCCATTTATGCGTGAAATCATAAATTTCCTAGGTTTTTCTTACTAACTTATTTCACTTAGCATAATATTCTCAAGTCCCAACTATGTTTCACAAATTGAAGCATTTCATCTTTTTTATGACTGAGTACTATTCCATAGGATGTATGTACCACGTCTTTTTCATATAATTCTCTATCAAAGGACACTTTGAATAATGATGCAATAAACATAGAGATGCATATATCTTTGCAAATAAATGTTTTTCACATAGATATTAAGAAGAGGGATTGCTGGTTCATATGGTAACTCTATTCTCTCTCTCTCTCTCTCTCTCTCTCTCTCTCTCTTTTGAAGAACCACCATACTGTTTTCCATTGTGGCTGTATCAGCTTACATTCACATCAGCAGTGAATGAGGATCATGAGGATCCCTTTTTCTCCACAATCTCTACAACATTTGTTATTACTTGTCTTGTTGATAATAGCCATTCTAACAGGTGTGAGATGGTATTTGATTGTAGTTTTGACTTTAGTTTCCCTAGTGAAATTGAACATCTTTTTATATATCTGTTGGCCATTCGTATGTCTTTGGAGAGATATCTATTCACATCCTCCACCCATTTTTGAATGGTTGTTTGCTGTTGAGATGTATGAGTTCTTTATATATTTTGGATATTAACCTCTTGTTTGGAACTATTGTTTGCAAATATCATCTCCCATTCAGTTGGTTGTCTTTTTGTTTTGTTGTCAGTTTCTTTCACTATACAGAAGTATTTTAGTTGTTTTTTTAAAATATTTTTTTTGTTATTATGTGTTACATGTATACATATCTTCCCATTGCCCGCCCCCAGGCATACCCTAACCCCCCAGTGTCTTGTGTTCATTGGTTATGCTTATATGCATGCATACAAGTTGATCTTTGGTTGATCTCGTATCTATCCCACCTCTCATTAACCTTCCTGCTGTAATTTGATAGTCTGTTTGATGCTTTACTGCCTCTGTATCTATCTTTTTGTTCATCACTTTATAATGTTCTTTATTATCCTCAAATGAGTGAGATCATGTGGTGTTTCTCCTTCATTGACTGGCTTATTTCACTTAGCACAAGGCTCTCCAGTCCCCCCTTTTTTCTCCCATTAATCTCTTATAGTCTGCCACCAACCCCAACCCCAGACATTCATCATTCCATTGTCTGTGTTCAGGGGTTATGCATATATGCATACAAGTTCCTTTGGTTGATCTCTTCCCATCCACCCATCCACCCAGCATTCCCTCTGAATTTGATAGTTTGTTCCATGCTTCTCTGGGTCTATTATGTTCAACAGTATTTTTGCCTTTACTTCTCTATCCCCATCAATTAAAATGATCCATGTCCTATGTTTCTACTTTTTCAGTGGGTAAAGCCCATTTGTGTAAGTTATTTTACTTGATATATGTAAGTACCTAGAGAAGAATTCAGAGAAGTTACCATAATTAGATTTCTTTAGCATAAGATAATAAGTTAGTTTTTAAAATCCATATATCTAGTGAGAATGGCACATTCTAAAACAGAGTTCAGGTCTTATGTACTTTACGTAATTTACTTTCTAAAACAAAAAGGTAGACTCAGGATTTTCTATAGATTGCTAACAACAACAAAAAATATTGTATTTTTTTTATGTTATATTGAATTTTTTTTTGTTTGTTTTTAGAGAAAGGACGGGAGAGGGATTGAAATATTAGTGAGGGTGGAACATCATTGGCCAGCTAGCTCCTTCTGCAAGGCCCCTACTGGGGATCTATCCTGCAATCCAGGCATGATTTCTGACCAGGAATTAAACCTGCTACCTCTTGGTTTCTGGGTCAACACTCAACTGCTGAGCCACACTGACCAGGCCAAAAATGATTTTGAATTAAATTCTTAGTTAATCCAACCTTTCGATTAATCACAAGCCCCTTTCATTTGGTAAGATATTCTTATTGAAAATACATAATTTTTTCTCTGAAAATAGAAACATTGAACTTTTAAGCCATATACTCTTCACAAATTTCCATTTACATATTGTTTTTGAAATAAAGAAGAGTTTATAAAACCATAAAAAGAATTTTTAAAAAAAGATATGGCAATCTATCTTGGTATCATGATCAAGTATTGTGAGTTTTATTTATTTATTCATGTAAGAGAATTCAATATAAATTTGATATTGATCATAGTATCTCCTATTTTGATGGCTGGATAAGTTCATTTATGAAGAATGATATAAAGTTGGTAGAAACATATGTGCAGCACCTTAGTAATTATTTGTCAAAATAATACATAGTGAAAACCTATCAGTGAGAGGCACTATACCGTGTCTGCATAATATAAAGAAAAGCAAATCTGAGATGATTTGCAAATCCTAGTGGAATATCTTTTCCACCATTTGAGTCTATTTTGCAGCAACTCTATGCTATTAGTTCTATTTATCTGAAAATATTGAATGTACAAATTTAGGGAGAAAGAATAATTTCACTAATTAATTATTATGATTGTGATGATAAATCATGCATTATTAAATAAATTGTATACATGCAGTTTCTCCTATGTAGTAATAGTATATATATATATATATTTTTTTTGTTTATTTGTTTGTTTGTTTGTTCTTTTTTGTTTTTGTTTGGTTGTATCTATTGAAGTAGCTCTTGGATGACCAAATTATTAACCCATGTGGTATTATAGAGTCAACTATTCTACTTTAATGTAGTTTTTGTCATAATACAGAATCAAAGATTAACCAGAAGTAAACTCATCTAGTCCAAACCCCAATTTTACCATAAACTATTTTCTAGATAAGCAAAGTGATTGATAAAACATAATAAACCAAGTTCCTAGGGACTACATCTGGTCACTATGATACATCACAGTGGAATGTAGTAAGAAGTCATTATATGCCTAATATTTGAATGGCAAATATTACTGATTCATATTCCTGCCACTATGTTCTAACCCTTAGGTAGATTATACAAAATTTAATACAGTTTTGGAACGTTTATTTTCATAATCAAGGACTTTACTGTAAGTGCTTTTATGACAGCAATATTCATTCAAATATCTATTTAAAATTGATCACTGATAAGTGATAAAAATAAAATTCACTCTTTAATTGGTTTGAATTTTCTAATTTACAATAATAAAAGAATAATTTGCTAATTATACCAGACGTCCTTCCAGATGCCCTTCTGGATGAAGCCGGGGTTACCCTTTCCTGGTGCCTGCCAGGTGACCAAAGGGAAGCCTGGATCCAGGTTGCCAGAGGGAAGCCTGTGCTGGCAGCCAAGGGAAGGAAGGCCTATTCTTGCACAAATTTTGTGTATTGGCCCTCTAGTATTACAATAAAACAAATAAATAACAAAAAAACCGTTGTAGATTTTTACTAATTGACCACCAGCATATTCTTTAGGATAAAATAAATTGAGGCTTTACTTGGTATGTATGTATTTTCCCAGTGTAATATCAAATAATAAATTGTTGTAATTTATTTGTTCTATAGATACATGATTTTAAAAGAACGCAACTCTTCTAAGAGCCAGCTATGATATTTCTATATGGTGCTATGATAGCAAGTGAGAGATATACACACCTGTGCAATACTCAAGTCAGAGATACATTAAATCATCATTATTCTTGCAACTCTTGAATCAATCCAAATACTCTCCAAGACTTACATCAGAGTAGGCTTAGCAGCCACTGTTAATTAATCGGTTTTGGCCAATGAAATGAAATCTACTTGATATTCCTAAGGTGAACAATCACTTTATCATAAAGATGCTTCTTCTCCTCTTTTTGTTTCACTTTAGCTATTCTTTAGAATTTGACAATTAAGTTTTAATAAAATAGTAAATCATGTTATTTTTGTGGCCATCATGGTATGATATAATGTAGTAATTTATGTCTTACATCGATATAGATAAATAAAATTAACAGGTTTTTGTTGTGCAGTTAGTGTCTGGCAAACAGTGTCCCATTCTTAACAACAAAGAAGTGCTGCAAAAAGAACAGAGGTTTATTCAAGTGCAAGCAACCATAAAAGAAAGGGGACTAGTGTCCCAAAGCCCATCTCTACAGCTCTGGTCAAGTTAACAAATTTTATAAGAACAAAAGAGGGGGAGAGGACACTGTAAATGTGCAGTATGTACAAGGTGTGTAGTATTATAGGATGTATAAAAAGTCTTCCTATAGACCTTGACATAGATATTTTATGGCCAGCATTTATGATCTAGCCATCTATTTTTTTGTAAGCTGAATTCCTGTGGCTGGGCTGTAAATGTCAGCTGGAGTCTTGAGGCCAGGGCTGCTTCCTAGGTTCACACAGGAATGGAAACTTGAGCTGTAAGGTATCCTAAAAAAGTCTTTTAACATGCAAACTCTAATTTTGAGAGAAAAATCAGGTTAGTATAAAAAGCTGATTTTAACATTTACTAAGATTAGCAGAGGTAGCTTTACTAGTATATAAATTACATTATAAGTTTACTATGTTATTTCTATACTATGGCAGTCAGACTAATAGAAGTAGTATGTCATATCCATTCCATGTTACATTAAGATAATCTCAATTTGGAAATTGGTTTTATAACAATATTGGGAAATATATCATAATATTGTTTAATTTATTGGTCTCAATCTCAAAATTAAGGACCAAACTTTATAATCTATATTTATATTGTTTTGGTAAGGAGAAGAACAGTTAAGAAAATAATTTCTATCATTATATCCAAAAATGCTTGATAAAAGTAAGTTCTTTATTTTAAGAAATCATTTTTATATTTAATCTTTTTATTATTTTAGATCTTATTAATACTTGAGATAATGAATTAAATAAAGCCATACAGCTTAGAATGTAAATGTTGGTTGACTTGAGCTTCCAATCTTTGATATGCTTGACATAGAAGGTTTAAACACTTAAAATGGTTTCTTCTGATAAGACTTGAAATCATGTTCAACTTGGTAAATACCATATAAACAGCAAAGATTCTAAGGTATACAATTTCAGATGTTGAATATTAGTAAAAAGTTTCATTTCATTAGTATACTATGCTAAATGAGGTGCTTATCTACTATTTTTCCCATATGTTTATCTTTTAAATAAGGATTAGCTCCAAAAGATACTTAGACTTATCTATATTAAATAATTTCTGTATAAACCTATGCACAAAAGTTGAGTTTAATTAAGTGATCAACATCACTTCATAGCAAGATACTGGCAAAGCCTAGAATTCAATAGTTCTAATAGCTTCTATATCCAGGAAAAGAAAAAAAATCTTAATTATTTAATGTGTGCTCATAGAGCAGGTTATTTATGCTCACATCCCAGGTATGTTTAGTTGCTTTCTTATGTGTGTGTATTAAATATAAGTATAAATAGTGCAATCTTATAACATATTTTTATTCCCTAACATCCTGCACTGCACAAAATGAATATTTAATCTATAGGTAATTCTTAATTTGAAAAAAAAGAGAGAGAACAATTTATTTTGTTTTATTTCCCTTTTGTTTGATTGAAGATGTAAAAAACAAACAAAAACAAGAATGAAAAATTTCTTGTGAGCAATATGCTCAGAAAAAGTGCATACTGTTTCATCCAGAAAAAAACATAAAGTAGACAACTTTAAGCTGATAGGAGTCATGATCCTATAAAAGAAAATGTGGTCTTAAAACTCCAGATAATTTCTACTTGTTGCAATTATAATTTAAAATAATCAGTTCTCAAGAGTGGCAGGTTTATTGCACATTGATTTTATGGTCCCAGGCACTGCTTAGTAAGAATTCTATTTTGTAATGCCATTAAATGTTTGTAAGTTAGGTATGTACAGAATTGCTTTGTATTAAATAAGTTCAGCAATTTAAATCTGTAATTTTGGGTTAAGAATTAAATCATTTAAGTGATAGCTAAGAAAAATACAATAGTAATTCCCTTAAAATTAAAACAAATAAGAAAACAAGTTCAAGAATTTTATTTCACCTCTTCTGTTGGATCCATGTGAAAGTAATTATGCAATCAGCAATTAATCACTTCTAGGCAACAGTAGGGTATTATAATTATGGAAAATAATGTATTCCTCTAAAATGGTTGGATAATAATCAACTGAGCTTTTTAACACATACATTGAGATAATAGAGAAGAGACAATAAAAATTAGTTGTGCTCCTCCAGAAAAGCAAACACAAATTAAATTAACATGCAAATATGCCATTCCTGAATGTACCTTAAAATGGAACAAACTAAGCTAAACAAATGTTCACTTGGGTTTCCACAGTGATGATCTCTTTTTTTCCCTATGCCTGTTGTGTATTATTAATATTTATTAACATTTTAACCTCTCAGAAATATATAAACTAATAAAAGAGAAACATGCAAATTAACCATACCTCTGCTCTGCCTACAAGCCACGCCCAACAGCCAATCAGGGGCAAGCATGCAAATTAACCTAACCAATATGGCTGCAGCCATGGAAAGAGCAGGAGACTTGGGTTGTCCTTGGTGATGGAGGAAGTCAAGCTTCCTGCCAGCTCTGGCCTCTGCTCAAGGCTACAAAGTTTCAATTATAGAAGATAAATAAATCCTAGATACCAGGGCCTCCACTTGGGTAGCTGTGGGGAGAGAGTGTAGCCAGTCTGCAAACACTACATGCCCCTTGCCCAAGCTGCCCCATGCCCCAAGGGACTCCCACCCTGATCTGGGACACCCTTCAAGGCAAACCAAATGGCCTCCACCTGTGCACCATGTCTCCATTCTATCTAATAAAAGAATAATAGGCAAATTGACTATCACTCCAATATACAAGATGGCTGCTCTCATGAGGTCAAAGATGCCTGCTCCCATGTGGACACAAGATGGCTGCCATAAGATGTCCAGCAGGGGAGGGCAGTTGAAGGTGTTAGTCCTGCAAGAGAGGGCAGTTGGAGGCAACCAGGATTGGGCCTAAATGGGCAGTCAGATATCCCTGAGGGATCCCAGATTGGAGAGGATGTAGGCTGGGCTGAGGGAAATCCCCCACCCCATGGATGAATTTTGTGCACCAAGTCTCTAGTTTTAGATAATAAAATCCATAGGCTAAATGAAAATACAACTATGAAAATTAAATGAATAATAAATTATAGTGATTGTTGTGATAAAATGAAACATTAACCTCATATATACTAGTAATTGCCATTTTTTACCTAGTTTCAGTTAATTTCTGCACATCTCTTCTTAGAAACAGCTGAGAAATAACCAAAGAATAAGGGAATTCTAACTTTCAGCCTTGTTTGCCCATTAACTTGCTATCTTCAACAAATTATTAAGCTCCTCAAAATTTTAAAAGATATTTCACAGTTTTCTTTGTGTGTGTGTGTGTGTGTGTGTGTGTGTGGATCCAGTGTGATAATTTGTAATGTAGAGCATCATGATTGGATAGATTAAATATATTATAGAGATAGATGATAGATAGGTAGATACAGATATTTATTTATTTTTCTTATTTACTTTTCCCATAACTCTATTCACTAAATACCTCCCAACCTAACATATTTGCCTAGTATGAGTTCTTATAATTTTGGAAATTAGCATTGCCTGATTTGTATTTTTAATATTTCTATTTTCCACAATTATCTGAATTTTTAATAAGAAAGGGTAATTTTTAAGCTCTTTAATATCCTTTGAGAATACACACACACACACACACACACACACACACACACACTAAGTGGCCAGATTATTATGACCCCTAAATGCATAATAATCTGGCCACTTAATGTATATCCTATATAATAAAAGGATAATATACAAATTGTCCCCTCAACCAGGAGTTAGACCAGTGGGCAGGCTGGCCAACTACATATGTCCCCTCCCTCTGGCCAGGCTGGTCGGACCCAGCCATGCAGGAATTCATACTCTCAGTGTATACATATATACTCTGCGTGGCTAGATTATTATGCGCTCAGAGCTTGTAATAATCTGGCCAATCAGTATATATGGTAGTTAGGCAGGCAATGGTACAATTTCATAAGAAAAATAAAAATTTATAGAATCTACTGTTAAATTAAATAGACAAGATTTTCAATAAATAAATTTATTTATTGTGAAAGCAATCACATATAACTCTAAATTAACTCATATCTGTCCCCTTTGTCTTAAGAATTTATTTACAGAGTTTTATGAACTAGTAGAGGTCCAGTGCACGGATTCACACACATTGAAAGAAAATTAATTAGAAGGTGACCGACTGGGCAGAACTGAGCAAGATGGGCAGGGCACACCCTGGAGCCAAACTCCCGCGATCCTTCCCCAGCCGGCCACACCTGGGGCAGCACAGAGGCTAGAGGGCATCTGTTGAGTGAACAGGGTCCCTCCAGCAGGTGGTTCCCTCAGCCTGGCCTGAAGTGATCAGATAGAAACTGGCAGTCCAACATCCCCCAAGTGGTCACTCTGCAAAGGCACTCTGCAAAGTTGCTGTGGTTTGGCAGTTCCTGTGTTGAACATCTACTCCCTGGTGGTCAGTGCACATTATAATTACTGGTCAGAGCATATCCCCCCTGGTTGTCATTGTGCGTCATAGCTACCAGTCAAATCGTAAAATGGTAGAACAGTCGGAATGTCACTTAGGCTTTTATATATAGATAGATTGATTTTCTCCTCCAGAAAATTTGTTGTTACAATGAGAAGTTGGTGGTAAGGCTGGTGGATTTATAATGATATAAAAATTGAGAAATTATGTAAATTTTAATATTATTTTGAATATATATGCAATGACTGACATTGAAATAAGAAACACCTGAGGTGCTTTTTATACATTATAATTCCAGCTGCCACACTGTCATGCTAATTCAGTTGAAACTAGAAGTGTAGCATAGAAATTAACCTTAGGTAACTATTAATTTCATCAAATTTGAGAACTCTTAGTCTCACTTCAAACATAAATACCTTATGAGTCTTAGTGAGCTCTAGATTCTCCACAGGGGGAAAAAAATGAATCCTTATAAACTACCGAAGAACACTAGTCACATCAGGTTATAATAGAAAGAATCTGTAGTTTCAAGAATTTGCTTAACCAAAGAACACTAGTCACATCAGGTTATAATAGAAAGAATCTGTAGTTTCAAGAATTTGCTTATATCACATTCTGTCTATTAACTGCTGTGCTCCTTTTGTTAACTTTCATCTTTGTGGTCTTTCATTCATAAGTTAACAATGAGCTAAGCTGTTTTTTCTAATGAAAAAACAACATGTATATAAATATACATATATAAAAAACAAACAAAACAAAACAAAAAATTAAGCACACTTTGGGGACATTTTCTCAGAAACACCAAAGTCATCAGAATTTAAATCACTAAGCAAAGATTTTGAAGTCTAGGAGAGGCAAAGTACAATTCCTTTGGGGTTAATTATAACTATGCTTTCCAAAATATTTTCTCACCTTCTTAGGTATAGCATTTAAAAAAAATAATATTAGAGATATTTCTCCTTTTAGAAAGATGGGGTAGATACATTTTTTCCTGTTAGTTCTTCTAAGTATAATTAAGAAACCTAAACAGTATATTTAGAACAATGACAATAAAACTCAGTGTTGCAGAGAGAAGAAAGGAAAACTAGTAAACCAGAGCCCTCAGAACCTAAAGAACAATATGGTAATGAATTCTCTTTTTCTTTTTCTTCTTTTTCTTTTAAATTTTGGTTTTATATATCCCAGATACAGAACTAAAGAAACAGAAAGCCCCAAAATGTCTCAGAATAAAATGATGAGCACAGAATGAAATTCCAACAAGTGTCTCCTTTCTCTATTCAGAAAACCAACAAGACCAAGAGGATCAAGAAAAATTTATTGTGTATATATAATGTTATACATAGAACAACCTCTAAGAAAGCTGTTCAAGAACTCTAAGTTAATAAAAATGTAAATACAAAATTGTTCAAGAAACTCAAAGAAAGGCAAAAAAAAATTTTAAAGAATAAACAAAAAATAAATACAATACCTTACAGAAGCCCTACAATATCAATAATTATATGATATACCTTAAGTACAAAATAGAACAAAGTAAAAAATGAAAAAAACATAAATCTAAAGAAAACAAAAGTGGCTATATCTGGTAAAGTTTATTTTAGAGCAAAGAAATAAGAGGTTATGCAATGAGTAAAAAGTTGTTCCACCAAAAATACCTAATAATCCTCAATGTATTTGTTCCCATCCCTCCCCAAAAGAGAGCTGCAAAATATATGGAGTAAAATTTGACAGAATCGAAAGCAAAAATAGACAAATTCACCATTGTATTGTAATACTTCAGTTCCCCTTTATCAGAACTAGTTAGAACATCTAGATATAAAATCAGCAGAAATACAGGAATAACTGAACACACTATCATCCAATATGATGTAATCAATATTTATAGAAGTTACATTATAGTTATATATTGCCAAAACCAGTTTGGCTCAATGGATAGAGCGTCGGCCTGGGGACTGAAAGGTCCCAGGTTCGATTCAGGTCAAGGGCATGTAACTGGTTGCGGGCACATCCCCAGTAGGGGGCATGCAAAAGGCAGCTGATCTATGTCTCTTTCTCTCATTGACGTTTCTGGCTCTCTATCTTTCCCCCATCCTCTCTGTGAAAAATCAATAAAATATATTTTTAAAAAAAGTTACATTATAGTAATATATAGTTATATATCAAGATGTATTGTACCCTGGAGAATAAAACAAACACTGGCAATCTGAAAATAATTAAAATTGCACATACTATGATATCCAATTAAAAAGTAGTAACAGGGAAAAAAAAAGGTTCCAAACTCTTAAACAAACAACACACTTCTAAATAATCAATGTGTTAAAGGGGAAGCTTCAAGGGAAATCAAGATGCATATTTCAGGAACTGAGTCTGCAACCTGGGAATGTGGGAATGTGCCTATCTAGGAATTGAACCTATGACCTTTTGGTGCACAGAAAGAGACTCAACAAACTGAGCTACACCAAGCAGGGCTATTTTTAAATATTTTATTTTTTATTGATTTTATTTAAAAAAAGAAGGGGAGAAGGAGAGAAATATTGATGTGGTATAGAGGCAAGTAGTGTCTCCAGAGTAATAAGAAGGTGTGCCTTTGGAATTCAATAAATCTGCCTTCTAATTCTGGCTTCACTACTTTCTACTTGTGTGTCCTTAGACAAACAACTTAATCTTCTTGAATCTCAATTTTTATTCTGTAAAATTGGGATAATATACATTTGTTCAAGTCAATGTGAAAATGAAAAATAAGAATGTAGCCCAACTGGTGTGGCTCAGTGGTTAAGCTTCTACCTATGAACCAGGAGGTTATGGTTTGATTTCCTGTCAGGGCACATGCCTGGGTTGTGAGCTAGATCCTCAGTGGAGTGTGCAGGAGGCAATAAATCAATGATTCTCTCTTATCATTGATGTTTCTATCTCTCTCTCCTTCTTTTCTTTCAGAAATCAATTGAAATATATTTTGAAACTAGAGGCCTGGTGCATGAAATTCATGCTGGGGCAGTGGGGTATGTATCCCTCAGCCCAGCCTAAACCCTCTCCAATCTGGGACCCCTTGAGGGATGTCTGACTGCCCTTTTAGGCCTGATCCTAACTGCTTATGCTTGCCAGCCTGATCACCCCCTAATCAATCCACTGCTAACCTGACTGATGCCTAATTGCTTCCCTGCTGGCCAGATCACCCCTAACTGTCCTTTCCTACAGGCCTGGTCACCCCTAATTGCCCTCCACTGCTGCCCTATTGATAACAACTGCCCTCCCCTTCAGGCCTGGTCCCTCCCAACTGCCTCCCTTGCAGGTCTGATTGACCACAATTGCCCTCTCCAGGCCAGCCGTCTTGAGGTGGCAATCTTGTGTCCACATGGGGGTGGCCATCTTGTGTGTTGGAGTGATGGTCAATTTGCATATTGCCCTTTTATTAGATAGAATTCATTTAAAAATAATAGGGTATATACTGTTTTTACCTCAATGTCTAGCTTAAATTACTTAATGAATAGTTATTTTATGTTATTATCCTTGCTCTTTCCTAGGGCTAATGTTTTCCCATATAGGCTGAAAGAGTAATTAACTATTGAGTGGATAAGGAAAAGTGAAGGGAGAACTAATGAAAATACAGGGCTGCCTGGAGCTACCCTGGCCTATTGAAACTTTAAATTAATCTTTTCCAAAAGTTGTCTATTTTACTGATACAATTTGGCCATTTATACAAAATTCTGTTTCTTCACACTATTAGTATACAGATAACTAGAAATAGAGTAATCTGACTGCTTCATTATATCTTAATAGACATACTAAATTAACATGAGAATAGAAGACGGACAAAGGAAAAAAGGATAAAAACTGCCATTTCTTGCTCTGACTCAATTCAACACTAACTTGATCTATTTATCACTATAATTAGGATCCCTGCTTTGTTCTTTAATGAAGGATACTGTAGATAAGTCAATACCATCAATTCATTATCTCTGAATGCTGAGTAATTAAATGCACAGTGTTTGTAGCTCAGTCTTGGGTATTCCCCATCCCATCTCCATTCCTCCACCAAAGTTGAGGAATGATCATGAAAAGGACTATTGAGATGCAGTGTACATGAGGAAATATTTTAGTGTTAGAATGAAAGAGATTCCCATTTTTGCCTGAATAATGTTTTCTACATTGACTTAATAAGCTTTTCTCTCTTGAAAATCCTGCAAAGGGTGGGGAGGGCAGTTCTTGTTTGTGAAATATCCTAATCTGAACACATCCAAGGTGAGCAGCCTTGCCTTGATATGTTGCTAAAAACATATGTTTCCTTATACTGAGTCATTTATAGTCTCTGATGTGGCTTTTTCTGTTCTTACTGCATAGTTGTAAGTTGGGGAGGATAACAAATTAGGCTCTGGGTTAACTAGAACAAAAGTCAAAATTGGCATCTCATCCTAACTCGAAAGGGCAAAAATAACTCTCTGTTTGACCTTCACAGTAGATCTCAGCATGAACAGCATAATAGAACCATGTGAGGAGTTTTTCAAAATAGTATCTATTCTCATTCAGACTCCACACAAGCCAATTAAAACAAAATAGAATGTGGGTGGGCCTAAAAATTGTATGCTTTTATAAAAAGATTATAAATTGTTTTAGTAAGTAGTCAATTTTAAGAATCCTTGATATATAGTCTTAGTTCACCTACATTGTACATTGGGACATAAGGCTTAATCTAACTTGGGGCTAGAATAGTACTTCATTTAGACATCCATGTGCATTTCTTGTTCCTTTCACAGGAGTGGGAACAATCATTTCTAGCAGGGATTTGAATATCCAGATTTCTGAGTTCCTGCCATTTACCTCTATTTCTCACATGGCATATCTTCCAATCAGAATTCAAGCAGTAAAGCAAAACCAGTGGAATATACCTACATATCTACTTAAATCATGTAATTGCTTAGAAATTCTTCTTTTTGTTTTGTTTTTTCACAAATGGATCATCCATGGCATGTAAGTCTTAATGTGCACCTGAGAGAAAAAAAGGGAGATTTATCCTATCTAATAAAAGAGTAATATGCAAATTGACTGTACCCCTGCTACACCCACCAGCCACGTCCACCAGCCATGCCCACCAGCCAATCAGAGTGAGAATGCAAATTAACCCAACCAAGATGGCTATGGCCACAGAGAACAGGAGGGAGGCTTGGTTTACCCATGGTGATGGTGGAAGCCAAGCTTTCCACACACCCTGGCCCACCCAGGCCTCTGCTTAAGGTTACAAAGTTTCAATGGCTATGCTCCGCTCCAGGCTACAAAGTTTCAATTGTAGAAGATAAATAAATCCCAGATACCAGGGCCTCCGCTTGGGTCACAGGGAGACCTGGCTAACCAACACAGGCCCCTTATCCAGGCCACCCCATGCCCCAAGGGGATACCCATCCTGACCCAGGACACCCCATGCCCCAAGGCAACACCCATCCTGACCCAGGCAAACCAGCTGGCCCCCACCCATGTACCAGGTCCCTATCCTATCTAATAAAAGATTAATATGCAGACTGACCATCACTCCAAAACACAAGATGACAGTCCCCATCTGATCAAAGATCTTGCCCCCATGTGGACACAAGATGGCCACCACAAGACAGCCAGCAGGGAACGGCAGTTGGCAGGGTTCAGGCCTACAAGGGAAGGCAGTTGTGGGTGATCAGGTCAGCAGAGAGGGCAGTTGGGAGGAACCAGGACTGCAAGGGAGGGCAGTTAGAGGTGATCAAGCCTGCAGAGCAGGGAAGTTAGGGGTGACCAGGTCGTCAGAGGAGGGATGTTGGGGGTGACTGGGCCTGACGGGAAGGGCAGTTGGGGGGCGCAGGCCTGCAGGGGAGGGCAGTTAGAAGTTACCAGACCCACGGGGGAGGGCAGTTAGGGACAAACAGACTGGCAGGGGAGCAGTTAGGCATCAATCAGGCTGGCAGGGGAGTGGTTAGGGGGTGATCAGGCTGGCAGGCAGAAGCAGTTAGGGGCAATCAGGAAGGCAGTCAGGTGAGCAGTTGGGAACCAGCAGTCCTGGATTGTGAGAGGGATGACCGACTGCCCGTGTAGGCCCGATCCAGGTAGGTCAGTTGCCTACCTGGGCCAGGCCTACACGGGCAGTTGGGCATCCCTCAAGGGGTCCCAGATTGAAGAGGGAGCAGGCTGGGCTGAAGGATACCCCCTCGCCAGTGCACACATTTTGTGCATTGGGCTTCTAGTATTTATATAAATTACAAATGTGTGTACATAATATATTTTATTATATCTGAAATTAATATCTAATGCATATGTGATGTATATACTTATAGCTATAGGACATGGTGGGATTGGCTAAGCAGTCAGAAGAGACTCTTCACATTTTGTGCTACAGTGAAGAAGCCATAGGCATGAGCTTGAACAGGAACCCTAACAGGAATGACTGAAATCCATATCATTTCCTATTTCCTCCAACCCAAGGTATCCTGCACAAGCTGAGACTCTGTCATGGAGCTGAACACACATCCCCCCGAGTTGTAAAAACTGAAGGAAGATATAGGAAGAAGGTAGAGTACTTGTAGGCCCGGCTGTAGCTTCTCACCAACAAGGTGAATGGGCAGATCAGTAGCAGGGGTATGAGTGTGGGGACTCCAGAAAGTAGAAACATCCTACAGTTGTCTCTCCTCTCTGTATTCTGGAGTCTCTGCCTCTTATGTAGAGGATTTAGTCTCTTTTAAAGGTCATAGAATTATTAACTCAGGAGCATCCTGAATATTCTTTCTTTGGAATAAGTCAAAATCAACTAATGGGGGATTTTAATGACATCCGCAAACTACCTCCACATTAGCAACTACACTAGTGTTTGATGAATAACTAGCAAAAGGTATGCTCATGCTACAAAGTGGCTGCTGCCTCCACTCCCACCTAATCTCATGAGAGTCTCCCCTGCAGTCCACCTAATAAAAACACTAGAGAGGAAATTCTGGGGATTATATTTTAGCCTAGTTTAGATGTCGTGTATCACAAGTCCATCAGGCATGGCTTTCATGAATCCATGGCAGTGTTTGAAACTCTTTGGGTGAGAAAGAAATCTCTATTTTATCGAGGTCGGTCATCATGAAATGTCTATCCACGAGATTACTTAAAAGACACATGTTCGGAGGCATTGCTTCAAATGTAGTGATTGCTGCCCTTCGAAAGAGAAGCACCTCAGATGGAAGTCTTATGTCTCCCTCACCCCTCACTTTTCTTGTTTATGTTCTCCGTGTCTTCCAAGTTTCATGCAGCTAATTCTTAAAACTTCTAGGACTCAAATGGTCTCTTGAGTCTTTAGTCCACTTTCCTTTTTTCTTCTGTCGTTAGAAAGAAATAAAAGTGCTATTGATTTATTAAAACATTGATACAGGTATCCCAGAACTCATGTGATATCTTTAACTCCACTGATGTGAAAGGCCTGGCTTTTTAAAAAGTGTGGCCATTTTGCTTGTGGGATTGAATCAAATGTGCAATTATCTGTTCAATTTCTCACCCCCCTTACCTGCAAAGAATCAATTTAGTTTGTCATGTAGATATGCCTCCCACTCTCACTAATTACTACAAAAGAATCCCGTTTCTATTTCATATACCCATAAAAAGGAGGATTCAGCAAAACAGACAAATTCAAGAGTGATTTGGAAGGCAATTACTCATCCTTTCCCATTCATATGTAGCTTGAATTGCCATTACAACAGGAGAATAAATGTATTGTAAATCTCAGAATAGACTGATCCTAACCAAATTTATGAACTGAGATTTTGTTCCCTAAACCATCCTTCAGACAAACATTGGCCAAATATATACTTACAGGGTGGGCAAAAGTAGGTTTACAGTTGTGAGCATGTGAAACTGAGTTAATTTTTATATTATTAGTTATTAATTTTTATATTATTTATTAGTATTAAATTATAAACCCAATTTCTATTAGATAGTAGCTAGGTATCTTCTCCTATCTTCCCTGTTATCAACACTAACTGTTTCGAATCTGGTATGAACACATCACAATTTAGTTTAAACACATTTAAATTCAAGCTTCATTTTCCAGAAGAAAGTACTGTAAGGTTGACAAAATACCTACCATGATTAAATTAATAAAAATGAAATTAAAGGATAATTAGTAAGTAGAAATAAATAAAAATAATTTGTTAAAGAGAATACATTTAAACTTTAGTAAGCAAGTAAATTATATATATAAGAGAGAGAGAGAGATTCAAAGAAAACCTAGAATTTATTAAATTGTTCTAAAACTTCATATAAGTACTTCATAGAAGGTATGTATATCTACATTTAGCAGAAGAGGAAGTGCAATAGGTAAGCCATTGAAAGAGTCACTCACATATAATTAAACTCCCCCCCCAGTTGTATGACCTGAAATAACTTACATTTCTTAAATGCAAATATTCACATTTCTGAATATTTTAAAGTAGGACATTTCTTTCCCTCTTTACTTTTTGTCTATTTCACCCCATTTTTATTTGCTTAAGAAACTGAAGTACAATAATACATTGAAAAGAGCTATGGATATAACATTTTAATAGGTTAATATCACATTTAAATTCCCTCTATATTCTAAGTAGTCAGGGGTATAAAATCCTGGAAGAATGTGTACAAATAGTACATGATTTAATTCATGCACTGAATTCTAGCCAGGTCTAGTGTAATCAATAAGAAGGTTCTATTGATTATTGTTCTTAATGAGGATCTATAAACTAGAAGCATTATAAACTCTACAGACAAGTTCTATCAGTGTCTGCACTGCTTAAAAGACAATGCAACTTGTTGCTACTTAAGCTCAGTGCAATCAATATAAGTAGCTCAGTATATTGTTTGTTACAACAGCCAGCTGCATTTAATTATATGAAATTTCCACTTCTACCCCAAGAGAATTTTAAAGTAATAAAAATAAACATAGCCTCAAAGTCAAATGAAACACTGTATTATACTTGTTGGCAACCTGATGCAAACTTATCTACTTTTTATTTAAGGCTATACTACAATTAGACCAAAAACATTATTAGGTGTAATTCCACACATATAAAAATAAGATGGGGATCATTCACTACTAGGCAGTTCAATAAATTTCCACATCAAAATAGAATACATGGCCCTGGCTGGTATAGCTCAGTTGGCTGGGCACTCTCCCATGCACCAAAGGTTGTCGGTTTTTTTCCTAATCTGGGCACATGCCCCAATTACAGGCTTGATCCCCAATAGAGGGTTTGCAGGAGGCAGCTAGTCTATGTTGCTCTCTCACATTGATGTTTTTCTTACTCCCTCTCTCTCTTTCTCTATAAAAATCAATTTTAAAAATCTTGAAATAGGATAGAATAAACATAGGAATATTTGCTATTTCAAAATGGGAGAAACTGCATGCATCCCTGAGTGTGGGGAAGCATTGGACGTGATTGGAAAGTATGTAAGGAGGAATTCTAGAAGGCCAGAAGCCTCTGGGAGACCCTGCCAAAGGCAGCAGACCCTGCCTTGACTTTTCCAAACAAGTCTCAGCCCCTGGGTGTTTAGACTTCAAAATGTTCTTGTTTGAAAGACACTACAGATGCAGGTGTTTTATCAAGGATGTTGATTGTATCTAGAGGTTAATTTTAGTTCAAGCTATCTTACCTAATAATAGACAATATGTAAATTGACCATATTTCCACTATACCCATAGACAATCAGAGTGAGTATGCAAATAAACCCAACAAAAATGGCAGTTAATTTGCATACATAGGCATCCAGTGCCTGGGTCCCGGGAACATCCTGGCACCCAGATCACTGAGGTAGGCCCTGCATGGGCCCTGAGCATCCTGGGAAGGGCCTGAGCTAGTGGGCTCCTGGGCAGGGCTAAGCCTGCAATCAGAGCCTAGGAGGCAGGGGTGGAGCTAGCCATCGGAGGGAGCTGGGGATTCCCTGCCCAGGCCTAAAGCAAAGGCCAGAGGCTTTAGGCCTGGGCAGGGGTAAAGCCAGAAATTGGAGGGAGCTGAAAGTCCTCTTCCCAGGATGAAAGCGTTGGCCAGAGGCTTTTGGCCTGGACAGGCCTGAGCAAGGGCGAAGCTGACAATCAGAGGGTGCTGGGGTCCCCTTCCCAGGCCCACAGTGAAGGCCAGAGGCTTTAGGTCTGGGCAGGGGCAGAGTAGGCGATCTGAGGGAACTGGGGGTCCCCTGCTCAGGCCTGAAGCATCTGCCAGCGGCTTTAGGCCTGGGCAGGGACAGAGTGGGCTTTCGGAGGCTATTGGCAATCAGTGTGAACTACAGAGGAAACACCTTTTCTGACTGCTCATCGGCTAAGCTTCCTGTATGCCACTGGTAATATTCTTAGTAACTTGGGTAATAAGAATCCAAAAATGTGATCTAGGGTTTTTCTACCACACTCCTGGAGAAAAAAAAAAAATGATGGTCTGCTGCTGGAGGGCTAAGAAATGCAATATCCTGCCCTAGCCAGTTTGGCTCAGTGGATAATGCCTTGGCCTGCTGATCGCAGGGTCCAGGTTCAGTTTTGACCAAGGGCGTGTTCCTAGGTTGCAAGCTCTTCCCTGGCTGGGGCGTAGGTCAGGACTCATGCAGGAGGCAACCAATCAAAGTGTTCCTCTCACTTTGATGTTTCTATCTATCTTTCCCTTTCTGTTTCACATTCTCTATGGAAACATATCCTTAGGTGAGGATAAAAAAAAAAGGAAAAAGAAAAAGAAAGAAAGAAATGTCATATCCTATGAAAAACACATCTTGAAAATGCCTAAAGAAAGTTGTGGTGAAGGGACTGAAGTCCATGTTGATGAAAACACCTTGGTGGCTGCGGTGACTGTCAGTGGCTGCAGCAGTGGGGTGATGAGGCTGGTGCCTCCCCCTGGTCAGCTCTGTCACCTCCCACAAAGATAGGCCAGGCTGTGGCTTAGACCCGATCCCCAGTGGGAGTGGGCCTAAGTCATCAATAGGACATCTGCTGAGGGCTCCCATTATGTGAGAGGGGGCAGGTTGAGCTGAAGGACCCCTACCCCAGTGCACAAATTTTATGCAGCAGGCCCCTAGTTGTTCCAATAAAAGCCAAAGAAGACAGGCAAAAAGGTCTATGTGGTGGTGATGGCCAAGTGGTCCATTAGCCTCTCTTTCACATGTCAGAGTAATTATTCATCTGTCATTCAGGATCTGCTTGTGACTCCCAGTACTTGAGTATGTGGCATGTAGGATCAGAGCCAATGCAAAAGGCTGCCAAACCAGTAGAAACCTGAGAAAGTTCAGAAGTATCAGGTCCCAAGGGGTAGAATATGAAAGTGGGGCCCAAAGAAGGATTAATTGAAGATTAGAGTATGAAACAATTGAGCATTAACCAACCATTTTCTCTACATATGTGGGCTTCTGAGCAAGTAAACCCAAAGTGAAATTTCTCATTCAATGAGTTCTAGAGGCTTCTGTTATAATTTAATCACTTTATGTTGAAATACACACACAATCATGTGCATGCACTTATGTGCACACATGTGGACACACCTTATAAGAAAATTCAGATATTTTAAGAGATCAACAGGAATAAAAATTAAAGAATAAGAGCACAAAATATATCTATTACTTTTCTTACAGGAAACAGAATGATTCAAAGCAATTTAATTCTATAATGATCACTAGATGTCCAGTGCACAAAATTTGTGCATCGTAGGGGGGGGGGTGTCCCTCAGACCAGCCTGCACCCTCTCCAATCTGGGACATCCTTCTCACATTCCAGGACTACTGGCTCCCAACCACTTGCCAGCCTGCCTTCATGATTGCTCCTAACCACTTCTGCCTGAGAGCCTGCTCACCCCCTAACCACTTCCCTGCCAGCCTGACCAATGTCTTACTGCTCCCCTGCCTGCCCGATTGCCCCTACCTGCCTTCCCCTGCTGGCCTGGTCACGCCTAACTTCCCTCCCCTGCTGGCCTGATTGTCCCCAACTTCCCTCCCTTGCAAGCCTGGTTCCTCTCAACTGCCTTCCCCTGCTGGCTTGACCACCCACAACTGCCCTCCTCTGCAGGCCATCTTGTGGTGGCCATCTTGTGTCCACATGGGTGGCCATTTTATGTGTTGGAGTGATGGTCAATTTGCATATTACATCTTTATTATATAGGATAATATATATCTTCAGGAAGAACTATAAAAATAGTGCATCTGTACAAAAATAATATTCTATGAAAAAAAATATCCTAGAGCTATTAGAAATTTAAACTATGATGTAAAAAAAAAGAACCAGAAAAGTCAAAATAAAGTTGGTACTTAGGTATACCTATTAGAGGCTATTTGAGAAGTGAAAAAAAAAAATTATTAACCTGCATAGGAAGTGCATAGATACTATAGATATTTCTAAATGTTTAAATAAATAGCAGTATAGATATTAGAGATATGACAGTAACTACCAGAAACAAACAGCTCTCAGATGGTGGATAAATCTGAGGTCAGAAATCCTGCTTTTCATTGTGAGCCCTTTGCATATTCAATGTTTCAAAAGAGTACAATTTATTGTTCTTATTTTTAAAACAAAAGTCAGACAAAACAATAGCATGTCTTTAGAAATCTACATAGTACACCGTTCTTTAGATTTTTGAGATCAGAATTAATTGAAGCACTGTTATTTTTTAGTACCTGTAAGTCATCAGAGTGAACCACAATATTATGTATGTACTGGGTAATAGAGTTTTTGTTAATGGGAGGTGGCAAAAATTATCATTCTGGAATTATTGAATTCATTCTCTTCCTGTATTCTTTTCAGAAATATTTTTTAAAGTTGTCAGGTACATCAATTTGTTATCAGTACAATGATGTGTAGAGTCAAATGGGAGAGGGACATCCAAGTTACCTGTCTCTCTGAGGGAAAAAAGGTAAAATGCTATTTCACTGTATACCTGAGTAAAGTTATTGAAACATCATAAAACTCTAAGCAAATACTGCTGAAGAAGAGAACATATTTTCCTGTGAGAAGGGTAAATTTTTCATTCATTTTCCAATAGCAAGGAAGACAGCTGCCAAATATTATTACCTAAAACCAAGAACACATCAGGCAGAAATGAAAACTTCTAGATTAAACCCCAGTTTTAAAAATCTTTCTTCAGAAAACTAGATTTCCTAACAGATTTTCTATGCAGTTATTTTGCTGAATCTGTTTACTCTTATATTTTAAAATATAGAAAATGGAAGCATTCTTGCATATTTAACATGTAGTCAATAAAATAAAAATGATAAAAGAGAAAAATTAGATTTTCTAAAGAAAATGGCAATAAGTTCTTCTGAAGTATATTTTTCAATTTTTTAAATTTAAAGTTAATAGTAAAAATCAGTGCTTTGTATGGATGTCCTTGCCCTGAGATATTCACATGAAAACAAGCCAAGTTGGGTAAAAAATGTAAGAGACTTAAAAGAAATACCCAGTAAGTTAATTAAAGTCATTAGACCTACATCAGATCTAATATACTAACTAGGCATAGAAGGGGACATGTGTGATTTTGTTATCTACATGGTTCTCTTCAAGAAACACAGGAATTTCCAGGTGAATAATGACACAAACCAATGACCTTCATACTGACTGACACTGTAGAATGAAGAAAACAGATGTTAGAATCTTCTTAAGGGTCTGTATTATTAGATTTATTTTATTATTTATTCATTTATTTAACTACTTAATCACCAAACATTTCACAGAGTGCCCTCTGTGCCAGGAACTGTACTAAGCAATGGGAAATAAGGAAAAGTAGATGTGATTGGTCAGCATCAATTGAGTGTTCTTTGCTGCTGTTAACACTGTGTGGATACAAAGAAAGGGGCGTATGAGTGTCCTTTGGCTTCCAGCAGAGAAGACAGTTCAGACAGACTTAATATGACAAGTTTGAGTTACATGAGTTCAAATATCAACAAACATTTGTTTATAGGGATCACTGTATGTTAGACTTTGTGTCTGGACCTGTAAGGCTCTTAGAGATGGCCAATGGTAGGCTCTGTGATGTCATCCATCTTGTCTCTTTCACACAAAAAGATGCTTACCAAAAATATTTAAAAATGTTCAAGTCTCTCCCATCTTAAAACAAACATATTTAATCAAGCAAAGGATAAAACAACCACACATACCAGTTGCTCAGCTAATCTCATTTTGGGAGGAGAAAGATGGGAGGTGATAATGTTTTCTCTCTCTTGGAAGGCAAACTTTTGCCCAAAATTCATGTTTCTACACTTAGTTGCTATTTTTTTTCCCTTTGGTAAAAAATCTCATGCCTTCTATTCCTAATTCAGTCTATCATTATTTCTCTTAGGCCCTACTCATGATGAACAGAGGACCCTTGCCAAAATCACCAGTTAACTATATGTTGCTGAACTCATGGAACATAGGTTGGGCTTTCCTTAATTTTATTTATCAGAAGTACCTCAAATATGTCCCATTATTTATTACTTTTTAAATTTATCTTTATTGTTGAAAGTATTCTAGATGTCCCCATTTTTCATCCATTGACCCTCTCTACCCCACTTTCCTTCATCTTCTCTTTCTACTGGTGTGAAGGCTGTTTCTTAGTCTCCTGGGCTTCATTATTCTCTACCTTGACATTCCATAATAGAATTTCTAAGGCTCATATCTGGGAGTTCCTTTACTTTTCATCTCTCTCATTCTCCCTAGTCAATCTTATCAGTGCCTAAGCTTCACATTACTAAATGCTGATGACTTAACTGTTATTCCTGCAAAAAAACTCTTTCTAACCTAAAAATAATATATATAACCTGCTAAAATGTTTCACTCAGACATTCTAAGAATACTTCTGGAGGAAGAGTATTCTCTTTGCTTCAAGCTTTCCTTTTCCTCTCTATTTCTATAATTGGCATGAATATTCATCCAATTGCCAAAACCTAAAAACCTGAATTATCCTTGAAACTTATTTTTCTCTTTCTGCCCATACACATCCCATAACAGAGGCTTACTTATTTTTGTCTCATAAAACTGTTATGTTAGACTTTATGTCTTGACCACTTTTTTTCTTCTCTACTGAAAACAGTTTTATATCCTATACTAGAGACCCAGTGCGCAAAATTTGGGAGGACCCCTCAGCCTAGCCTGCACCCTCTTGCAGTGCAGGAGCCCTCAAGGGGTATCTGAAGAGAGCATGCCTAAGCCAGCAGTCAGACATCCTTAGCACTGCTGCAGAGGAGGGAGAGGTTCCCACCACCACAACCGTGCTCATCAGCTGTGAGCCTTGCTTCTGACTGAGTGGCGTTCCACCTGTGGGAGTGCATGGCCACCAAGGGGCAGCTTCTGCATTGAGTGTCTGCCCCTTGATGGTTAGAGTACTGCATGTTGACCAGTCGCTCTGCCATCAGATTGAAATGAGCTCTCCAACATCACCCAAGGGGTCCTGGATTGTGAGAGGGCACAAGCCAGGCTTAGTAGCCAACTGGTGCATGACCAGACGCAGGGAGGGATGCAGAGGTTGGACAGCTGGGGAGGGACCGTGGGAGTGCTCCAGGGCATGTCCAGCCCATCTTGCTAGTCCCAATCAGGTGGACCTCAGCAGCAAACTAATCTACTAGTTGGGGCGTCTGCCTCCTGATGGTCAATGCATGTCATAGTGAGTGGTTGAGCAACCTTAGCATATCATTAGCATATTACACATTGATTGATTGAATGGCCAACTGGATGACTGGACACTTAGCATATTAGGCTTTTATTATATAGGATAATAAAAAGGCTATATGCAAATTGACCACCACTTCAATACACAACATGGCTGCTCCTATGTAGTCAAAGATGGCTGCCCCCATGTGGACACAAGATGGCTGCTACAAGATGGCAGAAGGGGAGGGCAGTTATAGGAGATCAGGCCAGTAGGGTAGGGCAGTTAGGAACAACCAGGCTGGCAAGGGAGGGCAGTTAGAGGCAATTGGGCCAGCAGGGGTGCTAGGCTTTGATCAGTCTGGCAGCAGAGTGGTTAGGGGGTGATCAAGGTGGCAGACAGAAGCAGTTAGGGGAAATCAGGTAGGCAGGCTGGCAAGCTGTTGGGAGCCAGCAGTCCTGAATTTTGAGAGGGATGTTCAGCTGCCCGTTTAGGCTCAATCCCTCTAAACGGGCAGTCAGACATCCCTTGAGGGTCTCAGATTAGAGATGATAAAGGCTGGGCTGAGTGGCACACCCTTCATGCATGAATTCCATGCACTAGGCCTCTCATATGGTAATAAATATATTATTGATCTCAACAACCAATTTAAGGAGGTAGGTGGGTGTGAAGAGATCAACCAAAGAATTTGTATTCATATATACATAATATATGGACACAGACAGTAGTGTGGTAAAGGCCTTGGGGGTGGTCTGGAAGGGGTCAGTGTGGAATAGAAAGGGGATATATGTAATACTTTCAACAGGAAATATATATTTTTTAATCATTATTTGTTTTATAGCCAAAGAGGGTAGATGCATATGGAAAATTTATTGTTATTCTTTTGTTTAAAATGCTATATAATAAAAGCATAATATGCTAAGTGTCCGGTCATCTGGTTGACCAATCCGGTCATCCGTTCAACCAATCAAAGCATACTATGCTAATGATATGCTAAGACCACTCAACTGCTTGCTATGATGTACACTGACCACCAGGGGGCAGATGCTCCAACCAGTAAGTTAGCTTGCTGCTGAGGATCAGCTGATTGGGACTAGTGAGACAGGCCAGACATGTCCTGGAGCCCACAGTCCCCCTGCAGCTGGCTAACCTCCGTGTCCCTCCCTGGCCCCAATCATCCACCGGTGAGGTCCCTCAGCCTGGCCAGCTCCCTATTGCAATTCAGGAACCTTTGGGTGATGTCAGAGAGCCAGTTTTTGCCCCATCTCACAGGCCAGGCTGAGGGACCCATTGGTCCATGGATTCATGCACCAGGTCTCTAGTATTTAAATAATTTCCAAACTCCTATGCAAAACTCACAACTTTGTTCTCTGAATGTTTGTGATCATTGAGAGTTTAGCAAGGATTTATAAACTTTTTAGTTTAACATCTCTCTGTTTATACAACAAATTATTAAATAATTAGTCAATTTCTGATATATACTGTATCTGTAATACTCTCAATAATAAATGTGACTAAAAAACTAAACATTTTCTCTCATTGATGTTTCTAACTCTCTCCCTTCCTTTCTGTAAAAAATCAATAAAATATGTTATAAAAAAAAAAAAAGCCAAAACCGGTTTGGCTCAGTGGATAGAGCAGCAGCCTATGGACTGAAAGATCCTGGGTTCTATTCCGGTCAAGGGCATGTATCTTAGTTGTGGGTACATCCCCAGTAGGAGGTGTGCAGGAGGCAGCTGATCGATGTTTCTCTTTCATTGATGTTTCTAACTCTCTATCTCTCTCCCTCTCTGTAAAAAATCAATAAAATGTATTTAAAAAAAACTAAACAAATTAACAAAAAGCAATAAAAAAATTAAATTATAATATATATATATATATATATATTTATATAAATATATATATTTAAATGCTTTTTTTCTTTTTTAGCTCTGGAGGCTGTACTCCCCCTTTTATCTCAGCTTTTATAGTAATTAATTAATATACTTACTTATATTAAAATATATTTTTCTTATGCATTCTGGTAAGGCCAAAAAATAAGCTCAATCACAGTACCTGACCTGCAATCTGATAATAAGTTTTTGTTGTTTCTTAATATTTTCATTGATTAACATATATAATAAAGAATCATTACATTGATTACTTCTTTAAATATATATTTTAAATGATTTCAGATAAGAAGGGAGAGGAAGAGAGAGATAGAAAACCTCAATGATGAGAGAGAATCATTGATTGCCTGCCTCCACTGGGAATGGAGACTGCAACCTGAGCATGTGCCCTGATTTTAATGAAACCCAGGACTCCAGTCTAGTCCAACACTCTATCCATTGAGCCAAACCAGAAAGGGCTACATTTATTACTTTTACCTCCAATACCTTTTAAGGGTTTCCCCTCTCCTTTTCCTTTCTGCCTTTTATCATGTCAGACAGGAAAAAGAGCCCAGGTGCTCTGGGAAGATCAAACCATTTAAGATACTGATTTAGCACCAAAGCTCACCTCAGTCCTGCTCCCCTAATTACCATAAAAGCCTCAAGCACCCAGTTTCCTCCCCTAGCTCTATAGAACTATTTTTGGATCAGTTGGGAAGCCTGCCTTACTCTCCTCAGAAAACCACATCATATAAGGAATAAATCTTTTCCTAGCCTCTTGGTTTGCATAGCATTATGAATCCCAACATTCAAACCAAATTTTGAGTGAAAGTCTATCTCATTTCTGTGGAGTGGTTACAATAATGGCTTTGTCACTATTAGAATAGAAGTTGAGTAAACATCACATTCATTTGGAGATGTGTATCAGATTTAAGTAGAAAACTTTAAAACAATGAATATCTGACCCAGTTAACTTAGAGTGATTGTGAATGCATAGTCGGCATGTGTATAGCTCAAAATAAGTACATATAATTCTGTTGTTTATTTCTGATTATAATTCTATAAGTGGTACATGAACCTTCACAATCACCAACTTTAGTCAGTTAATTAAAATTCATTATACAGAATATATACCAAATCTCCAAAACTTACTTACAGTCTTACAGTGATGGATATATATGTGTATGTATATATATATATATATAAAATCTTATTTTTATAACTTAAAATAATTATGATTAACTTCTTCTAGCTCAAAATTCCAGGTAACATATTCCATGAATATAAAGCAAAAGTAACTTCTAAATATGTTCTTTAGATAAAAGACAAATCTAAGCTAGTAAAGTCATCTGAATAACCATTTTGTTGAAAAATCACTCAATTTCTCAAGATAAGATTTAGATATATATTTTGCACTTACTTTCATTTTTTAAATGTCTACCAAAAAATAACACATTCAAATCCATTTAATATTATCTAAAAAAGGAAGGCAGTTTTTTTATTTCCCATTTTATATCAGAAACTGAGTGTATTTTGGGAAACATAAGAAGACAAAGACATATTGGATGACAATACTACATAAAATATACCAGTTGGGTCAATTGCTAAAATATAACTAAATCATATCTTGGGAAACTGAGTAATTTTCAACGAAATGGTCATCCTGGTTACTATATTAGCTAGATAACAGACAAACATGCAGATTTATAATATCAGGGTGTGAGCTACAGATTAAATTATCTAAAAAAAATTTTAAGTTACTTGTTCATTCATAATCCAACAAATACCAGTTGAGCCATCTTCTGTTTCAGGACTAGAAGTTCATAATAACAAATAACTATGGATCTTTTTTTTTGTTTGTTTATAGTAAGAGAGAGTTCACAATATTTTTCCATCTGGTATCAAAGAACAGGCATTGTCTTAACAGTATGCACAATGTTCTTGGTTTAAGTTTGGAGAAAACATGTCATGTGTTTTATGCCCTTCTTTGTGCAAGAAAGAGCGGATAAGATAATAAGAAAGGAACTCAAGAAAGGAGAAATGAAATAAGAATTAAAATGCATAACTAATATACTCATTTTTTACTGTTATTTTTGTTATGATTTATTTCACAAGTAATAAAAATAACATTCAGCACCAGAAAAGTCATGGAAAGTTTGAAAAACAAGAGAGTAGTGATTCATTTATGTAGGATGTTTGTTCAGTGACTAGTCTTGTGGGTTGAATGGTTCTGGAAAGAAGTCTTAAAAAAAAGTGGATGAAATGGAGATTCTTTAATTTAATGAATTACATTTTTTTAAGAGTGGCATTAATATTGAGATGAAGGGTAATGTTATACAAAGACATATTGTACCTGGAGTTATTTTATTGGTTAGCTGTACATGTCAAAGTCATTAGTGGAAACTTTGTAATTTCAGAGTGTGTGACAAGATAAAATGATCAACAAAGGCATATATCATGAACAATGCAACAAGTTCTTTACCTGGTTATACACAGGAGGTTTTTAGCAACTTAATTATGGTGAGTGAAGGCCTGTGAAGTGATGACAAACTGCTTTACACATTTTGAAATTAGTCTGGTATGTAGTCTTGACTCCACCTGGTTTCTCTCACAGTCTTTGTCTCTGTCAATTTATCAGGCCACAGTATGTGATGTCCCGTGGTACAAGATTAAATGGGATAATTCATGTGGAAACACTCCGAAGTTGTAGACTGAGTATTCAGTTATGTTCTGCATTATGCATGAACAAGTGTGATATTTCAGACCAAACAAGCTCGATAATAGGTCACTTGTTATTCTGTTGGCACTGGGAATAAATTCTGGTCTTATATTATTCACAGGTTGCCAGAGGAGCCTATATTTTGGGGGTTATCCTTAAGGGGAAAACAAGTGTTCTATTTGAAAATGCCATGCTCCTGGGGAAACTAAGACACTAAGTTACTGGTATTTTCATATTAAAGTAAAATAGCATATTTGTCGTTTCCTCTCATATTTCCCTAGATAGCAAAACATTGAAAAAATGAGGATCTTATAGGAAAAACAATGAGTAAAAAAATATGTAGCAGAGTAGACTTCACTATACAGGGCAAAAGTAGATAAATGACCCTGGACAGCAGGAAGAAATTGAAATGAATGATCACTGCCTAGCCAATGTGACTCAGTGGTTGAGTGTCAACCTATGATCCAAAATGCGGGTTCGATTCCAGGTCAGGCCACAAGCCTGGGTTGTGGGCTTGATTCTCAGTAGGGGGGATGCAGGAGGGAGCTGATCAATGATTCTCTCTTATCATTGATGTTTTGACCTCTCTTTCCCTCCCTTCCTCTCTGAAATCAATAAAATAATTTTTTGTTTTAATAAATAAGTTCTGGTCAAGAGGACAGGCAGGAGAATCCTATCTGCATCTTGGCTGTGGCACAGACTGGACTGTTTTTATGACTGAACATCTATAATTTATAATAAATTTACATATTTTAATAGTAGTATTGTGAAAGTGCTAAAATTCTAAGTAGTTAAGAAGATGTGAGCACCTCCTAGGAAGCATTTGCTTCAGTGTAAAAGATCTGATAACAAATGGATTTATAGTTAATTATTCCCAAACATTTTACCATTGCACATCTAGTAGCTTTAATAGTTTATCTGCCTTATATATGTTTCAACTTAATTAGTTATTTTAACTCCATAACTGAAATTTATGCCAGGCTTATTATTAACATTTTATTGTCTTTATATAAAGTATAACTAAACTTTCTTAAACTTTATTAATAAGATCTTGTCTTCCAGATAATTATAAAAATTCCCAAAGCAGTGAATTCAAACAAAATTTAATAAACAGTGTTCCCAAGATTAAGTGTAAAAGAGTAGGAAACAAAGAGATTATGTGACTTTAAAGACAAGTAAATAAAAGCACTTCAGACAAAACTCTTTTGGATGGACAAATTTGTAGAATTTAATAAGGCATACAAAACACTATATTTATTCTGGTTAACCCGTTCTTCGAAAACTGCTACAAAAAAAGTTTTTGGAGTGTTTTCTCAACCAGTGTATAGGGAATATTTAATTAGATTTACTATGACCTGATAATTGCTTTGAAATTATATACTTATACATCCAAGTTTTAGTACATTTCTTAAAATCAATGATCCATTAGTTAGAGGTAATAAACAAGCATATATATTTTTTAATATCCTATCTAATAAAAGAGTAATATGCAAATTGACTATACCTCCTGCTACACTCATAAGCCACGCCCACCATCCAATTAGAGTGATTATGCAAATTAAACTAACCAAGATGGTAGCTAATTTGCATATCATGGTGCAGAGCAAAGATAGAGGACAGTGTAGAAGGAAGCCAAGTGCTGCAGATGGGAGGGAAGCAGGCAGAGAGGGAAGCAGGCAGAGAGGGCAGAGAAGGGAGGAAAGCAGGTGGGGAAGGGGAGAAGGGAGGGAAGCAGGGAGGGCTGCTAAGGGAGGGAAGCTGGCAGGGCAGCAGAGACCACAGCAGGAAGCCCTATTGCAGGAATCTTCCTGCAATGGGCCTCTAGTAATATATAAAATTGCCCTGGCTGGTGTGGCTCAGTTGTTTGGAATGTTGTTTGTACACTAGAAGGTGACAGGTTCCATTCCTGGTCAGGACATATACCTAGATTGCAGGTTCGATCCCTGATCATGATGCATGCAGGCTGCAACCTATACATATTTCTCTCTCATATTCATGTTTCTGGCTCTCTTCCTTCTTTTATCTCTAAAATCAATAAAAATGTTCTAAGAAATGTAGAAATGAGAAAAATATTTATGCTCTAAAACACCTTTTCCAGAAAAACCTCAGCTTTCTTTAAATGTCACATTTTTATTTAATACACTTTTATGTAATCTGATATTGAGCTGTTCTCTCATGTTTGATGTCTCATGTCTTGTCTTCACAAATTAGGTTAATGAAACAAATGTCCAGTAATGAAAGAAGGGATGTCAAACTTTTTGTCTGGTTTTATATCACTTAATACCATGTCCACACATGCCACAAAATATACAATCTTTAATGCCTTGTTCTCTATTTCTTAGTTTTTGTTGGCTTATTTATTTATTTATTTTTGGTTGGTATGAATTATTTTTAGAAATTGTGAATATAATCCTTAGGCCTTCATGGCTCCTTTTAGGTAATCACTCCTCTATCACAGCATGCATTGAGCATCATGGGAAAATGGAGTTCCTGTTACATACTACACATAGACTCAGATTCTGAAGAGCTCTCAACAAAGTCTTTTATGTGTCTCAGTCATTTCTGCTAATGACTGTACACTCTGTTCTCCTGGATAACCCTCACCTCGTACTACGTAATTCATTAGAGTTTAAAGGATTTTCTCAGCAATGATTTCACTTCTCCGCATTCCAATAGCTGGGCTTCAGTGAGAACTATGCCCCTCTGAGACTGACTGCACATGACAGGCTGTACCACCTCCAGGCACCCACTGTTCTCACCAGGAGGAAGGGAATCTGTGTAAACATACATTTTACCAAAATATTTTAACCCCTTTCAAATTGACCCTAAAGGTAAAATGCTATAATTAAATTAGTTAATGATAATATATATTTATTAAATTAAATGTCCAGACCTGATAATGAGTATATTTTAATGTCTTAGAATTCAGATGATAAGGTAATATTGAGATACCTTTTAAAATGAGTAAACTAAGATATAGAAAAGTTAATAACTTTCCTACAATCTGTCAGTGTCACAGAATAGGTAAATAAAAAGCTTAGATTAATCAAAATAAATAGTTCTGATTTTAAAGTTTATTCTCTGCCTCTTTCCTTTAAAATATAAATTAGATAAATAGATACATAGTTAGATATACACTCTCTAAATATATATATATATATATATATATAAAATAAAGACATATTATTTACTATACAAGTAATATTTGCTTAATATAAAAAATGTATAAAATAAGTGCAAACTAAAAGAATATCAACAACAGAAAGTAATCTGGAATAGTAAAGATCTTTAAAGAAATCCACTTTTTTTAGGGCAATAATGGGAACATTAGCAAAATTGTCAAAACCAACTGTTTTAAAACCCTTGGAAATTCTTGTTGCTTTCTTTCTAGCTATTTGAGTTGTAGGGTTAGGTAATTTATTACCATTGTTTCCTGTTTTTTTTGCAGCAGGCTTGTAGAGCTGTGAACATCCCTCTGAAGACTGCTTTCACTTGTCCCATAAACTTTATATTGTTGTGTTGCCATTGTCATTTGTTGCCATGATGTTTTTTATTTCTTTCTTGATCTCTCTGGTTACCCAGTCATTGTTTGATAGCATGCTGTTTTGTCTCCATGTGTTTGATTTCTTTATATTGTTTTTATTTTATTAAATGCATGCAAAAATGAATTGTTTTTTATATTATTAAATCTTGTAAAAATAGCTAGGTATGTAACACTTTACCTAGCCTAATCCTATCAATCTTTGATAGCTTTGCAGTAGCTTCCATAACCAAGAGACACATACACTTTGAAAACCATAACTGAGCAATAACTGGAGAAAGCAGATTAGATTTGGTATTTCCCCAAAACCATATACCTGGAACATTTTCACTACTTGATCTGATTGACAATTAAGTGAAAAGATCAATTCTCAGATATTTTTTATTGCTTTACTGATTCAGAGTGTGCTTTCTCAGAACAACCTTATCTTGTCAAAATAATTAGCAAGAATTGTTTAAGATTACAGATACTGAGTTGGGGATATAAACTAAATTTACAAGAGACTGGCCAAAACATTTCGGACAAAATTTAAAGAATTGTAAAGCCCATAGAAGTGCTTGATAAACACCAATATATACTTTTGAATTTATAAAAGCATATACACATACAGGGCTTTTAACACTTCCTAGAGTGCAAGAATATAGTTCTAATTTCTTATATATAACTGATCTTCAGTTCATGCACATACAGAAAGTGAAGACTAAGACAGAGATATTAGCTGCCACACAAAGGTTTTAAGAGGTATCACAACCCACACATAGAGTTTTGGAGAATTATTTGTCCAAGATATTAGCTGACCAAAAAAGCTATCTAATCAGAGACTTGCACTCAAAAAAGAACAAAACTTTACAAAATTTCATAGAAAAGGTGGGGATGGAAAGAGATTAACCAAATAATTTTTATGCATATATGCATAACCCATGGACACAGGCAGTAATGTGAAGAAGGCTTGGGTTAGGGATTGGGGGGAGCAGGTGCAGGCTGGGAGAGGTCAATGGAGGAGGGGAAGGGACATCTGTAATACTTTCAACAATAAAGATAACATATTTTTTAAATTATCTAGAAAAGTCACTAAAAAAACAACAACAACAAATTGCAAAAAGTATAGCAAATAGCTATGGAAACAAAATCTGGGGATCTGATTTTCAATATTGACATAACAATATTATTTAAAACTAGAGGCCCAGGGCATGACATTCATGCACTGCAGGGGGTATTGTCCCTCAACCCTGTCTGCTCCCTCTCGCAGTCCAGGACCTTTCAGGGGATGTCTGCCTGCTGGCTTAGGCCCGCTCCTCAGCATCAAGTGCACATCCCCGAAGGGGTCCTTAGCATTACCACAGAGGCAAAAGAGATTCACCAGCCATGAGTTCTTCTTCTCTGTGAGTGGTGCTCCCCCTTTGCATCTGCCCTCTGGTGGTCAATGCACATCATAGCAACAAGTTGTTCCAATTTTTTGCTTGATTTGCATATTAGCATTTTATTATATAGGATATCAAGTTGTTTGGACCTGGGAGCCATCCTTGGGATGGGTCCATTCTCATTTATGACCTGCCTATTATCATGGAAAGATTAACAACTTTATTCCCCAAACAACGGAGTCCTACTCCAGGCTACATAGCCTAATTCCCCATGCCTATAATCTCTTCTTCCACATGTAACCCTTGCTCTATCCTATATAAACAGCTGGTTTATGGGGGGCTGCAGAGCAGATTTTTGTGGATGATCTGCTGCTCTCCCATACTGCTGACAGTATTGGAATAAACACTCATATATGATTTAAAAAAATAAAATACCTAGTTGTAAATAAAAATTTATGAGAACTATAAAGATACATTATGGTATGACCCATAAAGATTTTTAAAATCTCAATAAAACCATCCCTCAGAAGAATCAAATATTGAACTTATTAGACAAGACTGTAAGGCAGCTATTATAAGTTTGTTCAAACAATAAAATAAATCATCTCTATATAATTAAAGTAGAACATGAGAACAATGACTCCCCAAATAATAAGTGTCAATAAAGGCATAGATATTATAATAAGAATACAATTCTAGAGTTGGAAATTGCAATAACAGTAATAGAAATCCCATAGAGGGTTTTACAATCCCATTTGAACTTGATGAATAAATGATCTACAAACTTCAATGCATGCCAATTAAAATTTTTATTTTGAAGAAATATATTAAAAAGTATAAGACATTGAATAAAGTTTCAGCACCTGTGAGCACCATCAATCATACCAGCATATGCAAAATGAATGTACCAGAGAAAGAAAAAAATATATACATAAATGGCAAGAAAAATGTTTTAATGCCTGAAAGCATCCCCTATTTGATCAAAGATGAATAATCACATTAAGAAGCTCAATAAAATCTAAGTAGGATAAATCAAAGAGACCCATGCTGAAGCACATCATAATCAAACTGTTGAAATATAAAAACAAGGAGATAATTATTTTTGGTTTTCTGCTTATTTGAATATCATTAAAAAATATCTCAAAACATTAGCTGACCACAAACTAAAGAAGAGACTTTCCTGACAATGTATGAAAAGGAATATGCTCTCTTGAAAAAGAGAGAGAGAGAGAGAGAGAGAGAGAGAGAGAGAGAGAGAAATTTGCCTTAAATAATTTTTAAAAAGAGAGAAAAATCTTTGAGGTATGGGAAGATGATTTCCAGAGTTATGACATTATATTACTAAACTATACAGTTTTCTAACAAAAGAAATTGTAAACAAGGCAGAGAAAACTATGGCCCTTTCAAAGAAACAACAACAACAAAAGAAACAGAAACTCATATGACCCCAGATAACAAATTTACTAAATAAAGACTTTAAAACAACTGTCTTAAATATACTTAAACAACAAAATGGTAACATAGACCAACGACAATGCAAGAAAAAAAATGAGAATACAGTGGTTCCTCGAGATATGAGTTGTTTAATTTGTTCCGTAACCTTGAGGCGTGGGAAACTATGAGACGCTCCAGTCGCAGTAAACTGGTGGGTCGTTTGCAGCCAGCCAATCCGCGTGATTACTCCTATCTCAAATGTTGCTCGTATTTCAAAGCAAAAATCGCTCGCTCGACGGCTTGTATCTCAAAAATCTCGTATTTAGGGCACTCGTATCTTGAGGTACCACTGTATCTATGAAGAGATGGTAATTATAATAGAGAACAAAACAAAATTTGTGTATCTGAAAAATATAGTAATTAAAATAAGAATTCATTAGAAGAGTTCAGTGGCAGATACGAGAAGGCAAAAGTCAATATGCAAATGTTAGAAAACAATAATTGATTTGATTTACTCTGATGAAAAGAGAAAAGAATAAAAATAAACAGTACATTAGTGACCTATGGCATATGCATGATGAAAGTTTTTAGAATGGAAATGGGGACACACAGAGAGAAAAAGTATATGAATAAATAGTAGGGCAAAATTTTCCAAATTTGAAGAAAGATATGAATAGACACATTCAAGCTCAATGAACAAACTCGAAGAGAGGTCTGAGACATACAGTATTGTAATCATTGTTTTGTTGTTGTTGTAATGAAAAGACAAAGACAGAGAATTCTGAAAGCAGAAAAAGAAAACTGATCCATCACCTATATGGAAACTTCCATAAAATTAATAGCTGGCTTTTGATTGGAAGCCATATATTCCAAAAGGCAGTAGAAAGACATTTTCATAGAGTTGCAAGAAAGATTCTCAATAAAGAAATTATACTTAGAAACACTATTGTTTTAAACAAAGAAAAAAACAAGATATTCCCAGATAAACAAAAACTGAAATAATTTGTTGCTAACTGACTTGCCCTATAAGAAATTTTAAGAAAGTATATCAGAGTTAAATGAGAGGACATCAGACAGTAACCTGAATTAAAAGGAAAATAAAGATAGAAAAAGTACTATATATATTTTTTTGTAACCCTTCTCCTGAGTCAAAATGCAACTGGATTTATAAACTGGATTTATAGGTTTATCTATATATATAAAAGGCAAAGTGACTGACTGTCTATCCAACCATTCGAGCGACCGACTGGCCTGTATATATGATGTGCACTGGCAATTTAAAAATAAATGTTGACTCATGCACGCACAGTACATATAAAGTTCTCACCAGTGCCAATTGCATATGTATGTTTGTAATAGTACTAGAATTATTATCAAAAGATTGAGACCTGATATAATTAAAGTATTAACAGGATCTTCAGAAGGAGAGGTTGTTCTGATTCCAAGAATTGATTTGTTCCTGTCTGACAGTGGCCTCCTATTTAAATTAATTCCAAGACAGTTTCCCTGTGATGCTAGTATTTGTGATGACTATTAATAAATCACAAGGACACACTCTAGACAGAGTAGGAATATTCCTATCTGAATCCATTTATGACACGGTCAGTTATATGTTGCTTTCTCTCAAATTTAAAGATCATGTGATGTTAAAGTTAAAGTTATAAATACTTCATCACAAGGTAAATTAGTCAAGCTCTCTGAAGGTGTTTTTACTGTTAATATGGTGTACAGGGAGATATTAAAATAAGTTTAATCAATTTCTCAATCATTTTTATCCATGTTGTTTTTAAATTATGTTTTTGTTGTTTTTATATCATGTTTTTGTTGTTTTTATATCATGTCTTTATTGTTGTTGTATCATGTTGTTATTGTTTATTTATTAACTAGAGGCCTGGTGCATTTGTGCACTGGAGGATGAGAAGGACCCCTCAGCCCAGCTTTCACCCTCTGACAGTCTGAGACCCCTAGAGGTATGGACCTAAGCAGGCAGTTGGACGTCTCCCAAGGGGTTCTTAGCACTGCTGAGGAGGCAGGAGAGGCACCCGCCACCATTACAGCATTCGCCAGCTGTGAACCCAGCTTTTGGCTGAGCAGTGCTCCCTCTGTGGGAGTGCACTGACCACCAGGGGGCAGCTCTTGCATTGAGAGTCTGCCCCCTGGTGGTCAGTGCTCATCATAGTGACAGGTTGTTCCACCATTCAGTTGATTTGCATATTAGCCTTCTATTACATAGGATCAATTTATATATTATTTTCATATACATTTTACTAATTTTCTTTCATCTCTGACACTTCTATTATAGAGCATGGGCAAATAGCAATATTAAAATATTTCTTCTAATCAATTTCCTTTCAATGTGCAGGAATCTGTGCACCAGGCTACTAGTATTATGTAAAAGTCAAATTAGTATACTAGTAAATCATAATTTTATTAAAGAAGTTAGAAAATATAGTTATGTCAGAATAAAATTTTATATGCTATAGAATGTAATTGATATTAATCTAGACCAGTGGTTCTCAACCTTCCTAATGCCATGTCTCTTTAATGCAGTTCCTCATGTTGTGGTAACCCCCAACCATAAAATTATTTTTGTTGCTACTAGCAACGAAATTTTATGGGGGTCACCACAACATGAGGAACTGCATTAAAGGGACATGGCATTAGGAAGGTTGAGAATCACTGATCTAGACTATATTGTTTTAAGTTAACATGGGAAAGTATGAAGTAATTTTTTAAATGATGTCAAAACAACAAAAGTAAATTTAAAAAGTATACTATAGCTGAGACTGGTTTGGTTCAGTGGATAGAGCATTGGCCTGCGGACTGAAAGGTCCCAGGTTCGATTCCAGTCAAGGGCATGTGCCTTGATTACGGGCACATCTCCACCGTGGGGCGTGCAGGAGGCGGCTGATCAATGTCTCTCTCTCATCGATGTTTCTGACTTTCTATCTCTCTCCCTTCCTCTCTGTGAAAAATCAATAAAATATATTTAAAAAAATTAAAAAAAAGTATACTATAGAATATCTGTAACACAAAAGAAGGCAGTAATGGAGCAATAAAGAAACAACAAAAATGAAAGAAATATGGGAAAGAAATATTTAAGTGCACATATATATCTTATCATATCAGTAACTAAATAATGTAAATGAGCTAAACATAAAATAAAAAAGAAAATATTGGCAGAATAGACAAAAATATATGTTACAATTATTTCTTGCCCACAAAAAATACAATTTAGATCTGCAGACACAAGTATGTTGGAGGTAAAAGATTACTATAGAAACAATAGCCTGAACAAAGCCAAAATGTTATGCTAATAATGAACAAAAAATGATTATTAGACAAAAAATTATTACTAGAGGCAGAATAATTTCAATTATAAAAGTTTCACTCCAAGGTTTCAGGTTCAATCCTTGCTCAGGGCACATATAAGAATCAACCAATGGTTATATAAATAAGTGGAACCACAAATTGATTGATCTGGATGGTTGAACCTCAGCTGGTCAGCCAGTCACTTAGGCTTTTATATAGATAGATAGATAGAATTATCTTATGATTCAGGAACTCCACTTCTGAGCATATATGTGAAGAAAATGAAATCCAAATTTCAAAGAGATACATGAACATCCTTGATAATTTCAGCATTATTCACAATAGCCAGTTTATTACAAAGATGGCCTTTCCGCTATTGTTGAATGACATGTTCCTTATTTCCTGAGGGAATTCATAAGAACGGACTTTACCATCCATATTCTGTTTAAGATTATTTACATATTTTATAAGATCAAGATTTTCTATACAGCTCTCCTCTTTTCATCCTGAGCCCTCACCAGAACTATCCTCAATGATCCAACAACAATGAAGACTTTTGCTAGCATGCATCACCAAACTCACCCTCTGCCCATATCCCAGTTCCAAAGCCATGCCCACATTTTTAGGTGTCTGTTAAAGCAGCTCCTGTACATCCTGGTATGATTTTTTTAGTCTTTGTCTGCTGCCATAATAAAAATGTCATAGACTATGTGGCATATAAACAATAAACAATTATTTCTCTATTCTGGAGGCTGCGGAGTCTAAGATCAAAGCACCAACATATTCAGTGTCTGGTAGAGCCAGCTTCCTAGTTCATAAACTACTGTCTTTTTCTGTCACTTCCCATGTTGGAAAGGGCAAGTGAGCTCTCTGGGATCTCTTGTATCAGACAATTACTCCCACTCATGAGATCTTTACTCTCATGATCTAATCACCTCCCAAAGCTCTTACCACCAAATACGGTCACATTAGGGAATAAGTTTCAACATGTGAATTTATGTGGGACAAAAATATTCAGCCTAGAATACTTATTTAAGATGGCTTTTCCTAGAGATGATGGGACTGGGAAACTCTGAAGGTTTCTAGATCTTTCTTTTCTTCTCCCTTAAGGCTCTTATCTTACTCTAGAGGCCAGGTACATGAAATTTGTGCACTCAGCAGGGTCCCTTAGCCTAGCCTGTGCCCTCTCATAGTCTGGCAGTCTTTGGGGGATATCCAACTGCTGACTAAGGTTCACAACCCGAGGAAGCACACTGACCACCAGGAAACAGCTCCTGTGTTGAGTGTCTGCCCTTTGGTAGTCAATGTGCATCATAGCAACTGGTCATTCCACTGTTTGGTAGATTTGCATATTAGCCTTTTATTTTATAGGATTTCCTTGCAGTATCATCATTACTATAAACTGTTCAACTTTATTGGTATAATACAGGAAAATAAAAGTATTATCTATATCCAAATTGTTTTCACAGTTTTTTTACAAATATCTTACAGTCAGAATATAAATTATATACCTTAGTATCATGTAAGACAAAGCAAATTCTGACAGTCATGGAGAGAATTCAATTATCTAAAGAAAGACTAAAGGGCCCGAATTTGGAGTAATTTAAATTCTGTTAGGAAGATAGAAATATAAACATAGAAAATAAGGTATGCAACAAAACTTTGCAAGAAGAAGAGAAAATCAAGTTTAGATAATTGCATATGGGCCAGTGAATGATCTGCCTAAGCTCATGTGAAGCAGCTCTAGGAGCTATATGATGCATTCAAGGAATTGACTTTTTGACAGCTGAGAGCTGTTTGAGGAAAGACATTCCCAGGAGTGAAAGTGATTGAAGAAGAGGAATATCTGGAAGACAAGAAGCTGGGGTGAGATGCCTTCCTTGTGATATGCCAGCAAATGTTTCAGAAAACATAGTCCCCATGGAACTTTAACAGTTTCCGAGGTGTATAATTCATAATTACAGAATAAGGAGCTTTTGCAGTTATTATTTAAAACCTTTATTACCTCACTTGTTATAAAGTTCACCCAGCATTTCTTTCATGACTAATGTACTCAAGACATGAGAGGTGGGACAGAAAAGGATCAAGAAAATGGCGGCAGAATAGACAGACATGGCATCTTGTCTCAGAGCAGATAGAAAGAACAGCTGAGGGTCGCACAGGGAGTGTTTGTTGGTGAGTTGAGGAACAGCTGTGCTCCAGGAGATGGTGGGGGACTACTGGACAGGAATCCTCTGATTGAGCAGCCCCCACTGCTCCTGACTCAAACATAGAGACCATGACATCTTGAAGGGTCGGCTGTGAAAACAGACAAAAAAAAAAGAAGAAAAGAAGAAGAAGAAATGGGAAGCAAATAAGGCACAGGGGCAAAGAATAAAAATGACAACACATAAGCACCTATCAATAATAAATTTAAATGAAAATGGATTAAATGCCCCAATCAAAAGACATAGGGTAATGGATTGGATAAGAAAACATGACCCAGCCAAAATCAGTTTGGCTCAGTGGAGAGCCTGTGGACTGAAAGGTGCCAGGTTTGATTCTGGTCAAGGGCATGTACCTTGGTTGCAGACACATCTACAGTGTGGGGAATTCAGGAGGCAGCTGGTGGATGTCTCTCTCTAATTAATGTTTCTAACTCTATTCCTCTCCCTTCCTCTCTGTAAAAAATCAATAAAATATATTACAAAAAAGAAAAAGAAAACACGATCCATATATATGCTGTCTACAAGAAACCCACATCAGAAAAAAAGACACACACAGACTGAAGGTGAAAGGATGAAAAAGGTTTTTCAGGTGAATAGAAATGAAAATAAAAGCTGGGGTAGCAATACTTTGATCTGACAAATTAGATGTGAAAGTGAAGGACCTAACAAGAGATAAGAAAGGCCATTTCATAATATTAAAGGGAGCAATCCAACAAGAAGAAATAACTCTGGTAAACATATACACACCCAATACAGGAGCATCCAAATACATAGAACACTCCTGGAGGAGATCAAGGGAGAAATTGACAGCAATGCAATCATAGTAGGAGACTTTAATACCCCACAATCACTATTGGATAAATCCTCTAAACAAAAAATCAGCAAAGATACATCAATCCTAAATGATTCACTAAACCAGATGGAATTAATTGACATTTTCAAACATTTCACCCCAAAGCCATAGAATATACATTCTTCTCAAGTGTACAAAAGGGTCATTTTCAAAGATAAACCATATGTTGGGTCATAGGCAAAGTCTACTCAAATTCAAGAAGATAAAAATCGTATCAAGCATCTTCTCAGATCACAATAGCATAAAACTGAAAATCAACTACAATAAAAACAATCCAAAGAAATGAAACACATGGGGACTAAAAAGCATGCTATTAAACAATGACTGTGTTACCAGAGAGATCAAGGAAGAAATAAAAAAACATCATGGCAACAAATGACAATGAAAACACAACAATCCAAAATCTATGGGATACAGAGAAAGCAATCTTGAGAGGGAAGCTCATAGCTTTACAAACTTACTGCACAAAACAAGAAACAGTGATAATAACCTGGCACCTCACAGATTTAGGAAGAGAGCAACAAGAAAAGCTCAGTGTCAGCAGAAGGAAGAAAATAATAAAGATCAGTATGGAGATAAATGATATTGAGACCAAAAAAACAAAAACAAACAAACAAAACAAAACAAAACCAATACAAAAGATCAACAAAAACAAGAGCTGGTTCTTTGAAAGGATAAACAAGATTGATGGACTTCTAGCCAGGTTCGTAAAAAGCAAAGAGAGAAGACCCTAATAAACAAAATCAGAAATGAAAGAGATGAAATAACAATAGACACATCAAAATACAAAGGATTGTTAAAAAATAATATGAACAACTCTATTCCAACAAACTGGACAACCTGGAGAAAATGGACATATTCCTAGAAAAATATAAGCTTCCAAAACACAATCAGAAAGAATCTAAATGTCTCAACAGGTCAATAACTATGGAAGAAATTGAAGCAGTCATCCAAAAGCTTCCAGAAAAAACAAAACAAACAAACAAACAAAAAAACAGGGCCAGAGGGCTTCACAGGGGAGTTTTACTAAACATTCAAGAAAAAAGTAAAACTTATCCTCCTCAGACTATTCAAAAAAATTGAAGAAGGAACACTTCCAAGCTTCTTCTATGAAGCCAGCCTCATCCTAATACCAAAACCAGATAAAGACAACTCAATGAAAGAGAATTACAGGCCAATATCTCTCATGAACATAGATGCCAAAATTCTCAATAAAATTCTAGCAAATTGGATCCAGCAGTACATCAAAAAGATCATACACTATGATCAAGTAGGATTTATCCCAGGAATGCAAGGATGGTACAATCTGCAAATCAATAAATGTGATACATCACATAAACAAACTTAGAGACAAAAAATCGCATAGTCATATTCATTAATGCAGAAAAAGCATTTGACAAAATCCAACACTCTTTCTTGATAAAAACTCTCAGCAAGGTGGGAATAGAAGCTTCATACCTCAGCATAATAAAAGCCGTATATGATAAATCCACAGTTAACATCATATTCAATTGGCAAAAAGATATTCTTTTCCCTTCAGAACAGGAACAAGACAGGGATGCCCACTTTCACCACACCTGTTCAGCATAGTATTGGAAGTATTAGCCATTGCAATTAGACAAGAAGAAGAAATAAAAGGCATCCAAATTGAGAAAGAAGAAGTAAAGTTGTCCTAATTTGCAGATGATATGATATTTTACATAAAAAAAACAAAAGACTCCATCAAAAAACTAATAGATTAACAAATGAATTTGGCAATGTAGCAGGATAGAAAATTAAATGCTAATGTATGGCATTTCTATACAACAATAGTGAACTTACAGAAAGAGAGACTAAAAAAGCAATCTCATTTACCATTGCACCAAAAAAATTAAGATACCTAGGAATAAACTAAGAAGGTAAAAGACTTATACTCTCAAAAGTACAGGACATTTGAGAAAGAGATAGACAAAGATGTAAACAGATGAAAGAACATACTATGTTCATGGATTGGTAGAATCAACATCATTAAAATGTCCATACTACCCAAAACAATCCATAGATTCAATGCACTCCCCATTAAAATACCAACAGCATATTTCACAGACCTAGAAAGAACTCTCCAAAAATTCATCTGAAATTTAAAGAAAGACCCCGAGTAGCCACAGCAATCCTAAGAAAGCAGAATAAAGAAGGTGGCATCTCAATACCAGATTTTAAGCTGTATTAAAAGCCACTGTTCTCAAAACAGCTGGTACTGGCGTAAGAACAGACATACAGACCATTGGAATAGAATAGAGAATTCAGATATCGACCCAAACCACTATGCTCAATTAATATTTTACAAAGGAGGCATGAACATATAATGGGGTCAAGACAGTCTCTTCAATAAATGGCATTGGGAAAATTGGACAGCTATATGCAAAAAAAAAAATGAAATTAGACCACCAACTTACACCATACACAAAAATAAACTCAAAATGGGTACAGGACTTCATAAGACCGGAAACCATAAAAGTTCTAAAGAAATCCACAGGCAGAGAAATCTCAGACATATGCCGAAGCAATGTCTTCACCAATACTGCTTCTAGGGCAATGGAAGCTAAAGAAAAAATAAGCAAATGGGACTATATCGAAATAAAAAGCTTTTCACAGCAAAAGAAACTATTAACAAAACAACAAGAAAGCCCACTCTATGGGAGAACATATTTGTAAATGTTATCATTGAGAAAAGTTTAATCTCCAACATTTACAGGGAACATATACAACTTAAAAGGAAGATAAATAATCCAATTAAAAAATGAGTAACGGAACTAAATAGAATCTTTTCAAAACAAGGCAGAAGGAAGGCCAAGAGACACATGAAAACGTGCTCAAAGTCAATAATTATCCGAGAGATGCAAATCAAAATGACAATGCAGTACAATCTCACACTTGTCAGAATGGCAATCATCAACAAATCAACAAAGGATGTGTTGGCAAGGATGTGGAGAAAAATGAACCCTCGTGGGAATGCAGACTGGTGCAGCCACTGTGGAGAACAGTATGGAGTTTCCTCAAAAACTAAAAATGGAACTCCCATTTGACCCAACAATCCCACTTCTAGGGGATTGAGAGGTGGCATAGAGATAAAACACAATATCAAAGGGCTTATGGTCTAGCGCCTTTAGCAAAGGCAGTTGATTCAGTGGAACTGCTGCTATAATGGTGCTGCTTCCCATGGGAGAGGGCACATGTGCTGGCAGAGACATTCTGCCTAAATCCATTCAGAAATGTAGATTATGTAACCTCGGGAACAATGAACACTCTGTTTCAGTAAATATCCATGACCCGATCTAAAATAAAGGCTATTTTGGTGGTATAAATGGGAAAGGTGAAGTCAGTAGCAGGGAGCGCTTTTGACAAAATCTGGCCTGCCTGGGGTGGGATGCCAAGGGTCTTTCTTGTTTAGAACAATATATTAATAATTTTATAAGGATCAGAGGTTTTACTAAACTTAACCATGCTCATTTCATTAGTGACCTCCATCAACACAGGTATTCATTGTTTTACTAATTATGACAAAAGATATGAAATAATTTCCTTAGGTATGCCAAGCTATAATGGAGGTAGTATTACACACATTTAAAACACATCTCATTTTAAAGTCCATCACTGTATGCTTAAATTTAGTTGCTAATGTGAAAAGGATGAAACATTCCCACCAATTTCATAAACCGTTATCACACAAACCCTTCCTGTTAAATGAGAAAAGTCAGAAGTGTTCTGTTCACATCAGTGTAAAGCTCATGGGGCTGCAGCAAACCTTAGTGGCCATAGAGAACCAAAACTGAGACCCAGGGTGGGTGAGTGACTTGGTAAAGGTCAAACTGCTAATTGGCAGGCATGACATTTGGAAGCTAAAGTTTGCTCCACTAAACATCTCTTTGAGAAAATATATTTTTGCAGAAATCAAACAAGTAATCTGACAGCATAGAGATTTTACTGGTGGCCAGAAAAGGCTTCTGACAGGAGAGTGGGAGAGGCAGTGAGGGAAGCAGTGGAGAACGGGTTATGTGTGTGATGTGTCCATTAGAGGTTATTTACAGAGAAACTTTTTATCACTCTACCTGTCAGTACACCAGCACAGGGTAAGTTTGTAAGGACAGATGATGGATGGAGTTGCTGGGCACTGAATCCCAGCTCTGCCTCTTACTAGCTCTGTGAACTTCACCTGTGTGTTTAAACTCTGTCTCTGAATGAATAGGGGGTTCAGATGGAATACTTTCAACAAAAGAGATCTAAGAAAATATAAAAATGAGGCCAGTTTGGCTCAATGGATAGAGTGTTCGTCTGAGGACTGACAGGCCCCAGGTTCAATTCTGGTCAAGGGCATATGTACCTTGGTTACGGGTACATCTCCAGTAGGGGGTGTGCAGGAGGGAGCTGATTAATGTTTCTAACTTTCTATCCCTTTCCTTTCCTCTGTGTAAAAAATCAAATATAAAAATGGGGAAAAGAGACTATCTTATAAATGACTATTCAGAGTTACATGTTCATACATTTTTGGAGGGAGCCTACGGAATATTGTAATCCCTAAGTACTATTGACTCTTCTTAATTATATACCACTGATGTCCAGGAAGACTGTGTATATCTGGCTTTCTGATATCATGGAGAATTAAAAATATTTTAATATGCTTTTATTGATTTTAGAGAGAGAGGAAGGGAGAGGGATAGAGAGATAGAAACACTGATGAAAGAGGAACATTAGTGGGCTGCCTCCTGCATACCTGCTATTGGGGATGTACTCACAACCAAGTACATGCCCCTGACCAGGGCATGTGCCCTGACTGAGAATTGAACAATGACCTTCTGCTTCATAGATCAATGCTCAATCACTGAGCCACATGGGCTAGGTCAGTGGTTGGCAAACTCATTAGTCAACAGAGCCAAATATCAACAGTACGATTGAAATTACTTTTCAGAGCCACATTTTTTAAACTTAAACTTCTTCTAACACCACTTCTTCAAAATAAACCTGCCCAGGCTATGGTATTTTGTGCAAGAGTAACACTCAAAAGGCCAAAGAGCTGCATGTGGCTCTTGAGCTGCAGTTTGCAGACCACTGGGCTAAGCAAATTAGGAATTTTTGATAAGGTACAGAAAGCTGGAGAGATGAAGACTTTAAAGACTAACTGGTCAACATACAAATGTGGATCTCTGTAGTGAGAGATGGATTTGTAATACTTGTTTTTCTGTGTCACTAGAAAATCAGTCACACACGGCATAGGAGTATAATCTGAAAATACAAATAGAAAAATTTAATAAAACATTTGCAGCATAAATGAAAGAAAAGGGAAGAAACTATCCTCTTCTCCTATGGTCCAATTGTGAAACCCTAAAATAGCAATTATGTTACGATCATTATAAGAATAATAGAGGCCCAGTGCACAAAATTTGTGCACAGGGGTGGGGGGTGAGGGAGTGTCCTTCAGCCCAGCCTGCTCCCTCTCCAGGTAGGGTTGGGCCTAAACCGGCAGTCTGACATCTCTCTCACAATCCAGGACTGCTGGTTCCAACTGCTCACATGCCTGCCTTCCTGATTGCCCTTAACCCCTTCTGCCTGCCAGCCGGATCACCCCCTAACCACTCCCCTGCAAGCCTGATTCATGTTGAACTGCTCCCCTGCCAGTTTGTTTGCCCCTAAATGCCATCCCCTGTGGGACTGGTTACCCCAAACTTCCCTCCTCTGTCAGCCTGGTCTCCCCTAACTGCTTTACCCTGTAGGCTTGATCACCCCCAACTGCCCTCCTTTGCAGGCCTGGTCCCTCCCAATTGCTCTCCCTTGCAGTGGTGGCCATCTTGTGTTCACATGGGGGCAGGAACTTTTGACCAATGGGAGCAGTCATCTTGTGTGTTGGAGTGATGGTCAATCTGCATATTACTCTTTTATTAGATTGGATAGAGGCCTGCTGCACAGGTGGGTGCCAGCTGGTTTGCCATGAAAGGTGTCCTGGATCAGGGTGGGTGTTCCCGTGCAGGGTGGAGTGGCCTGGGAGAGGAGCCTGTGGTGGTTTGCAGGCTGGCCATACCCCCCAGTAACCCAAGTGGAGGCCTTTGAATCTGGGATTTATTTATCTTCTACAACTGAAACTTTGTAGCCTGGAGTGGAGTGAAGCCTTCTGCTTGCACAGCCATTGAAACTTTGTTGCCTTAAGTGGAGGCCTGGGCAAGCAACAGTGTGCGGAAAGATTGGCTTCCTCCATTGCCAGGGGCAACCCAAGCCTCTCTCCTCCTCTCTCTGTGGCTTTAGCCATCTTGGTTGGGTTAATTTGCATACTCACTCTGATTGGCTGGTGTGCGTGGCTGGTGGGCATGGCTGGTGGGTGTAATGAAGGTGTGGTCAATTTCCATATTACTCTTTTATTAGATAGAACTAGAGGCCTGGTGCACAAATTTTGTGCATGGGAGTGTGTGTCCTTCAGCCCAGCCTACATCTCCTCCAATCTGGGACCCCTTGAGGAATGTCTGACTGCCCATTTAGTCCCCCAGGCCAAGTACTCTCTCCTGCAGGCCTGGGTTTCCCCTCCAATTGCCCTTCCCTGGAGACACAGTCACCCCTAACTTTTCTCCTTGGCCAGCCTGGTCCCTCCCACATGCCCTCCCCTGCCAGTAGAATCAGGCTTAAATAGGCAATTGGACTTCCCTCTCACAATCCATGACTGCTGGCTCCCAACTACTTTCTTGCCTGCCTTCCTGATTGCCCCTAACTGCTTCTGCTTGCCAGCCTGATCACCCCCTAACCACTCCACTGCCAGCCAGATTGATACCTAACTGCTCCCCTGCCAGCCCAATTACTCCTAACTGCCCTCCCCTGCCAGCCTGGTCACCCAACTGCCTTCTCCTGCCAGTATCATCACCCCTAACGGTTCTCCCCTGCTGGTCTGGTCCCTCCAACCAACTGCCCTGCCTTGTTGGCCTGGTCCCCACCAACTGCCCTCCCCTGCAGGCCTGGTCTCCCCCAACTGCTCTACCCTGCAGGCCTGGGTCACCTTCACCTGCCCTTCCCTGCAGCCCCCGTTGCCCCAACTTCCCTTCTCTGTTGACCTGATTGGTCCCTTCCAACTGCCCTGCCCTGATGGCATGATTGCCCACAACTGCTCTCCCTTGCAGGCCTGGTCCCTCCCAACTGCCCTCTCCTGCTGGCCATCTTGTGGCAACCATTTCATGTATACATGGGGGCAGCCATCTTTGACCACATGGGGAAAGCCATCTTATGGCTGAAAGTCAATTTGCATATTACTCTTTTATTAGATAAGATTAGAATTCATTTAGTCCAGCAGACCTATTTTACAGATATAGAACTCAATTTTCAAAAAAGAGATTTTTATCAATGTCACATCTTATCTAAAAAAGAATTGAAAGAAAACCCACAGTTTCTGAACTCAGATAAGCACAGCTGGTCTAAACAAGCAGGCATTGGCAATAATAGTTTATTTTATATGTGGCTTTCCTCTTTCTTGGTAAACTCACCTCAACTCAACAGTGTGAATTTCAGTTTTATAGAATGGACCAAACCAGAAGTGCCAGAGGATGACACCTAGGCAGTCTCCAGGGACAGAACAATAACCAGGAGTATCCCATCAGGCAAATAGGTTAGCACAGCCCTTGGGGCCCATCTGAAACTAGTGAAGAGAGTCCAGACTCCAAGGTTGTAAAGACCTAAGCAGAAGCAGTGCCTCCGGAGAACTACTGCATTGCATTGTGAGTAGAGAATGAGGGGATTACTCATTCCTAGGGCATTAAAACTATATAATGTTGTGGGGACAAGAAATAACAAATAGGAACCCAATAATCAAAACCAGGCCACAGAATCATAGTAGAACCAGCTAATAGACTAACCTAATAGTGAACATGGTAGACTCAGCCTCAAGCTCTTTTTGGCTTCTGTTAATTTAGGGGATAGGCTGCTAAATGTGGGGTACAGAGGAATTGCAGGTGAAGAGTCCTCAGTAAAGTCAATTTAAGTGTGTGAGGGGAGAATCGGGAGAGAGACAGTGATGCTGTTCTCACCTCTGAATGGATGTCCTGGGAACTTATGATCTTAAGTGCAATTCAGTTCAATGGTCACAAACTGATTGCATAAACTTAGACCTACTCAGAGATATTCATGGTCTAGGGCAAAGGAAAAGGTCCCAACAATTGAAGGGTCTCCCCTCATTCTCCTCTTATTCATTTAATTTCTTTATTTATTTTTAATTTTTTTATTAATGTATTACATGAATACATATCTTCCAATTGCCCCCAACTCCCATGCATACCCTAACTCCCTAGTGTCTTGTGTCCATTGGTTATGCTTAACATGCATGCATACAAATCCTTCATTTGATCTCTTATCTATCCCACCTCTCCATAACCTTCCCAATGTAATTTAACAGTCTGTTTGATGGTTTACTGCATCTGTATGTATCTTTTTGTTAATCAGTTTTTAATGTTCTTCATTATCCATAAATGAGTGAGATCATGTGATATTTTTCTTTCATTGATTGGCTTATTTCACTTAGCATACTGCTCTCCAGTTCCATCCAGGTTGCTGCAAATGGTAAGAATTCCTTCTTTTTTATGGCAGCATAGTATTCCATTGCGTAGATGTACCACAGTTTTCTGATCCACTCATCTGCTGATGGGCACCTAGGCTGTTTCCAAATTGTAGCTATTGTAAATTGTGCTGCTATGAACATCGGGTGCATAAATTCTTTCTGATTGGTGTTTCTAGTTTCTTAGGATAAATTCCTAAGAGTGGGATTGCTGGGTCAAATGGGAGTTCCATTTTTAATTATTTGAGGAAACTCAATACTGTTCTCCTCAGTGGCTGCAACAGTCTGCATTCCCACCAGCAGTGCACAAGGGTTCCTTTTTCTCCCATCTTCGCCAACACTTGTCATTTGTTGATTTATTGATGACCTCCATTCTAACAAGTGTGAGATGGTACTGCATTATCATTTTGATTTGCATCTCTTGGATAATTAGAGACTTTGAGCATGTTTTCACAAATCTCTTGGCCTTCCTTCTGTCTTCTTTCAAAAAGATTCTATTTAGGTTCATTGACTATTTTTTTATTGGGTTATTTATCTTCCTTTTATTAAGTTGTATAAGTGGCTGTAAATGTTGGAGATTAAACCTTTACAGTGATCACATTTTCAAATATGTTCTCCCAAAGTGGGCTTCCTTGATGTTTTGTTGATGGTTTTTTTTTTGCTGTGCAAAAGCTTTTTATTTTGATATAGTCCCACTTGTTTATTTTCTCTTTAGCTTTCATTGCCTAAGGAGCAATATCAGTGAAGAAGTTCCTTTGTCATATGTCTGAGATTGTGCTGCCTGTGGATTCCTCTAGTATTTGTATGGTTTCCCATCTTATGTTTAAATCTAGTATTCATATGAAGTTTATTTTTGTATATGTTGTAAGTTGGTGGTCTAATTTCATTTTTTTTGCATGTATCTGTCCAATTTTCCCAACACCATTTATTGAAGAGACTGTCTTGACTCAATTGTATGTTCATGATTCCTTTGTCAAATATTAATTGAGAACAGTTATTTGGGTCTACATCTGGATCCTCTATTCTATTCCATTGGTCTGTGTGTCTGTTCTTGTGTCAGTACCAGGCTGTTTTGAAAACAGTTGCTTGGTAATACAGCTTGAGGTATTGAGATCCCACCTACTTCATTCTTCTTTCTTAGGATTGCTGTGGCTATTCAGGGTCTTTTCTTATTCTAGAGGTATCTCTGGAGAGTTCTTTCTAGGTCTGTGAAATATGTCATTGGTATTTTAATGGGGAGTGCATTTAATCTATAGATTGCTTTGGATAGTATGGACATTTTAATGATCTTGATTCTCCCAATTCAAGAGCATGGTATGCTCTTGCATCTATTTATGTCTTTATCTTTTTTTTCAGTGTGCTGTAGTTTTCTGCATATAGGTCCTTTACAATCCTTAGATAAATTTATTCCTAGGTATCTTAATTTTTTTTTTTTTGTGCAATGGTAAATGTGATGCATCTTTAGTCTCCCTTTCTGTAAGTTCACTATTAGGGTACAGAAATGCTATACATTTCTTGTTATTTATTTTGTATCTTGCTACATTGGCAAGTTCATTTATTAAGTCCATTAGTTTTTTGATGGAATCTTTTGGGTTTTTGTGTACAGTTTCATGTCATCTGCAAATAAGGACAACTTTACTTCTAGTTTTCTAATTTGATGCATTTTATTTCTTCTCCTTGTCTAATTGCAATGGCTAATACTTCCAGTACTATGCTGAACAAGAGTGGTGAGAGTGGGCACCCATGTCTTCTTCCTGCTCTTAGGGGAAATGGTTTTAGTTTTTGCCCATTGAGTATGACGTTTGCTCTGTGTTTATCATATATGGCTTTTATTATGTTGAGGTATGAAGCTTCTATCCCCACCTTGCTGAGAGTTTTTATCAAGAAAGAGTGTTGGAGCCAAGACTGGTTTGGCTCAGTGGATATGTGGAAGGGCAAGGACCAGACTGCATTTCCCCACAAAGAGTGACTCAGGGTCAGGGTGACCTCAAGCCTGGGGGAGAGAAGGAACGGGGGTTTCTCAGCTAGACATCCTGTGATATAAAACAGAACACCAGGTGTTTGAAGACACCCCTGGCCTTGAGAAGCCATGAAGTCTGACAAACAACTCCTTCAAGGACAACCGCTATCTAGACTGCTTACTTGCCTAATTAAAAAGCTTAAACAAAGAGTCAGTATATGAAATTTAGTAATTAATGCTTAGCCAATTAAAATTTGCCAAGTCTTCCTGCGTTGAGGATAAAAAGCACTTGCTGCAGAGGTTCAGGGCTCTCGTGCTTCCCTGCTGTATCAGTGGAACCGGGAGCCCGGACTTGAGTTCGTAATAAAGGCTTCCTAAATTTTCCAATTGACTCCCTGGTGGTCGTCTGTCTCGGGTTGCCCCATTACATCTGGAGGCCCCAGCGAGATACCCTGGCTGAGTGGATAGGGCTGGACACCCCAGAGATGACACTCTAGTCTCCGTCCTGGGTTCCAAGGGGGACAGAGTGATCTCCTAAAACGGCGATCTGATCGATTGAAGCCATCTGGGCCTCAAGTTGAGGTAAGAAAATCTGGTCTGGTCTGGTCTGGTCTGGGGAACGTTCCTTTTGAGGACCTGAGGAGAGCGGGACGCCAAGGAATCTCCTGGTCCAGGCCCCAATGCGAAGGCGTCTGGGGCTTTGGTTTAGTCTGTTCTGGTTCTTTCTGTGTTTTGTTTCAGTAGGGGTCCCGGTTTGGTCTGGTCTGGTTAGTCTTTTTGTCTAGTATCTGTATTCTGTTTCTGTTTCAGTTGTCTCACTATTCGTATTTAATTTCTGACTGAGAAGAATTTCTGGTTGTGTAAGTGCATGAGAAGCCAAGGCTGACTGGGTGTTAATTGCTAGCTTTGTAGTGTTAATTCTAGTGTGCTTTGTGGTGTTAATTGCTAGGAGAAGTGTGCTTTGTTTGTAGTGTTTTGGATTGGTTTTGGAATTAAGATTGGTTTGGAATTTTGGATTAGTTTTGGAATTACTGCTTGTGTAACAGTTTACAAAATTGGAACAAGAAAAATGGGACAGGGACCTTCCATACCCCCCACTCCTCTTCAATGTTTCCTTAAAAAATTTCAGGAGTTTAGGAAGCGGGCAAAAGATTATGGAATGTTGGTTGATTATTTTGATCTCCAAAAATTCTGTGAATTGGAATGGCCCACTTTTAGGGTCGGGTGGCCATCCACTGTGACTCTCGACTTAAGCATAGCGGGAAGGGTCCGCCGGGTAGTTTATGGCGACCCAGGCCACCCAGACCAAATTCCTTATATTGATATATAGATTGATATTGTGACTGATAGTCCCCAGTGGTTAAAAAGTTGCATAAAGCCTAAAGGGGAATTGGAAGAGAGACTGATGATCCTTGTGGCCCAATCCCAAAAAGCCAAATTAAAAACGGCAGCAAAACCTGTCTTAGAGGCCACAGAGGACAACCTCCCCCGGAGGCGTCCGCCTGCTTACGTGCCTTCAGCCTCCCCACCACCAGAGGCGGGGGCCTCTTCGGAGTCAACAGGCGTGGTTACTCCTGTCGGGCTGAGCACTTCCCCGCCAGGGTCTCTGGGGACTCAGTCGGGAACAGCCACGGGCACAGCGGAAAAGACAGGTCTTTATCCGTCCCTTTCCAGCATCAATCCCTTTAGCCCTTCCCACACCCGTGCAGGGACCGCTTACAGCGGGGAGTCTGGAGGGGTGAAGTCAGTCACTCCACTGGCCCCTGTCTTGCCACTGTGTCAGGCAGGACCTACTGACCTCGGACTGGATGGGCAGCCTTTCATGGTCTACATTCCATTTTCTACCAGTGACCTCTATAATTGGAAGAATCAGAACCCCTCTTTCTCCCAGAACCCCTCTTTCTCCCAGAACCCCCAGGGCCTCATTACTCTCCTTGAATCAGTTTTTTATACCCATCAGCCAACATGGGACGATTGCCAGCAGCTCCTCCAGACCCTTTTCACCTGGGAGGAGAGAGAGAGAATTAAGGCAGAGGCCAGGAAACTGGTCCTCGGACAGGATGGGCAGCCCACCTCGGATTCAGATCAGGTGGAAGCCATTTTTCCTGCGGGGAGGCCGGCATGGAATGTGAACTCCGATAGAGGTAAGGAGGCTCTCGATCGGTATCGCCAGACTCTCTTGAGGGGTATCCGAGCGGCTGCACGGAAACCCACAAACCTCTCCAAGGTAACAGAGACAGTACAAGGGCCAGGTGAGGGGCCTGCCACATTTCTCGAAAGGTTATGTGAGGCGTACCGGACATATACTCCTATTGATCCGGATGTCCTGGAAAACAGGTGGGCACTCACCATGGCCTTTGTAGCCCAGTCGGCCCCAGATATTAGAAAAAAGTTACAAAGGTTAGAAGGCTTTGCAGGAAAGTTGCTCTCAGAGCTGGTCGAGGTAACCCAGAAAGTTTTTGACAATCGAAAGGACTCCAGTGTGGCATTAAATCAGAAGATGGCAAAGGTTCTCCTGGCAATGAAAGATGGAAAAGGCCAAGGAGACAGATAGGCAGATCTGCCCAAGGGGAAGAGGAGGAGGAGCCAAGGGTAGGCCCAGACTGGGGCAGAATCAGTGTGCATACTGCAAGGAGGAGGGACACTAGAAGAAAGAATGTCCCAAGAGGCCACAGGGGGCTGCTCCAGTTTTGGTAGAAGAGGTGTACTGAGGAGGTCAGGGCTCTGTAGGCCCCCGAGAGCCTAGGATAATGCTAGATGTAGGGGGCAAGCCTGTAGATTTCTTAGTAGACACGGGCGCCACTTTCTCAGTCTTACAAAACCCCGAGGGCCCGGTCTCAAGGGCCCGAGTCCCGGTTCAAGACGCCACGGGCAAGGTAAAGACTTATCCGTGGACCCAGGCCTGAGTCTCTAATCTTGGGGCTGGAACAGTGACTCATTCTTTTCTTGTAATGCCTGAATGCCCATACCCCTTGTTGGGACGAGACTTACTCAGTAAACTCCGGGCCACCATTTCCTTTGAGGGGGAAGAGCCACAGATCACCCTAAGGGCCCAGGGGCCGGCCAGACAGACTGTCTTACTTCTCACCTGCCCCCTGGAAGAAGAGTACCGGCTGCACGAGTCCCCGGGCAGGGTCAGGACCCAGAGCGTGTTCCTCCAGGAACTCCGGCAAGAAATACCCAAGGTTTGGGCCGAGGATAACCCCCCTGGACTGGCAAGGCACAGGGCACCACTGGTAGTCCAGCTCCTCAGCACCGCCACCCCCATCAGGGTTCGCCAATATCCTATGAGCCAAAAGGCGAGGGTAGGGGTGGCGAAGCACATAAAGAGACTGAAAGAGGCAGGGATACTGGTGTCTTGCCAGTCGGCCTGGAACACTCCACTCCTCCCAGTCCAGAAGCCAGGGAATGACGACTTTCGGCCTGTACAGGACTTGAGGGAAGTAAACAAGAGGGTAGAGACTATACACCCTACGGTCCCAAACCCCTACACTCTTCTGAGTCATCTGAAGCCTGGGCAGCTTTTCTACACCGTCCTCGACCTAAAGGACGCTTTCTTCTCCTTACCCTTGGCCCCCTCTAGCCAGCCTATCCTTGCCTTTGAGTGGACTGATCCGGAGGGAGGAGAGTCAGGGCAGCTCACCTGGACTCGCCTTCCTCAGGGGTTTAAGAACTCCCCAACTTTGTTTGATGAAGCGTTAAGCCAAGATCTGAGGGACTTTCGTTTCAGCCACCCAGACGTTACTCTACTTCAGTATGTGGATAACCTCTTGCTGGCCACCGAGGAGGAGGAAACCTGTCGAGCCGCTACCAGGGGCCTGTTGCACATGTTGGGCGACCTGGGATACCGTGTCTCTGCCAAAAAGGCACAACTTTGCTCCACGGAGGTGATGTACCTGGGCTATCACATCCGAAAAGGTGAGCGAACTTTGTCTGACAGTAGAATCCAAGCCATCAAATCTATCCCCACCCCGAAGACGAAAAGGCAAGTCAGAGAATTCTTAGGGGCAGTAGGATACTGCAGGTTGTGGATTCTAGGTTTTGCTGAAATTGACAAGCCTTTGTATGCGGCCACAGGAGGGAAAGATCCTGACCTGTTTGGACCACCGAGGAGGAGGCTTTTAAAAGCCTAAAACAGGCCCTCATTAGTGCCCTTGCCCTGGCCCTCCCAGACTTGGCTAAACCTTTCCAACTGTTCATTGCTGAATCAAAGCGGGTGGCCAAGGGCGTGCTCACTCAGACTCTGGGCCCTTGGAAACGGCCAGTGGCCTACTTGTCCAAAAGACTTGATCCTGTGGTGGCTGGATGGCCAAATTGTCTAAAAGCTATAGCAGCAACAGCCATACTAGTGAGGGAGGCCTCCAAGTTAACGTTTGGACAGGACCTCCAGGTAATTGCACCCCATAATGTAGAAAACCTCCTACGTAGCCCTCCAGAGCGGTAGCTTTCAAATGCCCGCATCACTCAATACCAAGTCCTCCTCCTAGACCCACCCCGAGTAAGCTTCCTGAAGATCACCGTGCTAAACCCGGCCACCTTGTTGCCTGATGAAGGAGAGGACCAGAGCCCCTGCACGACTGTGAGGGGGTCCTCATTGCCCTTACATCCCTGAGCCCCGACCTGACAGATGTGCCCCTCCGGGACCCAGATGAGACACTTTTTACTGATGGCAGCAGTTTTATAGAAGGGGGAATGCGATACGCTGGGGCAGCAGTTGTAACCGAGGACAGGGTTATTTGGGCGCAGGCCCTAGGACATGGTACCTCCGCCCAAAAGGCTAAGCTAATAGCCCTCACACAGGCCCTCCGCTGGGGAAAGGAAAAAAGGATAAATATCTATACGGACAGTAGATATGCCTTCGCCACTGTACATGTCCATGGGGCCCTGTATCAAGAGAGGGGATTACTTACCTCGGGGGGAAAGGACATTAAGCATGCACAGGAGATTCTAAACCTCCTATCAGCCTTATAGGGGCCAAACGAAGTTGCTGTCATCCATTGCCGAGGGCATCAGAAAGATGATTCTCTGGTGTCCAGGGGAAATCAGTTTGCAGACAAGACAATGAGGGACATTGCTATAAGACCAGTAGGGCCCTTACAGGTGTTGGCGGTGGTTCCTGAATTGGAACCAAACCTCACCTATTCAGCTAAGGAGAAAAAGGCTGCTGGCAGATTGCAGGCCCAAGAGCTGCCATCCGGCTGGCTTCAACTACCAAGTGGGAAGCTGTTTCTTCTGGAAGTTCTAGGGCGCACAATCGCCCTCCAGACTCATAAGAAGACTCACCTCGGGGGAACCAAGTTGTCAGAACTCTTGGGGGCAAGGTACCACATCCCTCGGCTGTGGCAAATAGCGAAGGATACTGCCCGGAGGTGCTACATCTGTACCCAGGTAAACCAGGGACCCCTGATGGCTAAGCCACGAGGCAACAGGTTCCGAGGCTCTAACCCAGGAGAACACTAGGAAGTGGACTTCACGAGCTACCTGCCACACAGGGAGGATACAAATACCTCCTTGTAATGGTAGACACCTTCTCTGGCTGGCCTGAAGCTTACCCGACCAAATCAGAGACCGCTCAGGTAGTAGTTAAAAAGCTCCTTTCTGAAATTGTCCCCCGGTTTGGCCTACCACTATATTTGGGGTCCGACAATGGCCCGGCATTCATTGCCAAAATCACTCAATCAGTGACAGAGATCCTTAAGATCTCCTAGAAATTACATTATGTGTATAGACCTCAGAGTTCGGGGTAGGTAGAAAGGATAAATCGGACTTTAAAGGAGACATTAACCAAATTGAAATTAGAGACTGGCGAAAACTGGGTGAGTCTCCTTTTCTTCGCCCTGCTCAGGGCTAGGTGTACCCCATATATAAAAGGACTAACTCCTTTTGAGATTATATTTGGATGGCCTCCGCCTCTCCTCCCACGTCTGAGGGAGGAAGAGCTGGCCACCTTTTCTAACAGAAATCTCCTCAAGTCTTTACAGGCTCTACAAACCAGTCGAGCAGCTATCCACAAGATAGTGCGCGCTGCCCACCAGGAGCGGGCTGCCTCGAGAGACGTGGACCACACCCCGGCCTGCCAACCTGGAGATTTGGTTTTGATTAAGAGGCACAACCCGGACTCCCTTGAACCCCGGTGGGACGACCCTTCCAAGTCATCCTGAGCACCCCCACCGCTGTCAAGGTAGCAGGGAAGAAGCATTAGATTCACCGAACTCAAATAAAGAAGGCTGAAGATAAAGGTAGACAATGGAGGGTAGTTCGCACAGGGGATCCCCTCAAGGCCAGATTGCAGCGGTCCTCACCCTCTTGTTCCTCTCCAACTGCACACTGAGGAGCGGGCGGGAATCCCCATCAACCTCCCACATCTATGTGGGAGGTAACCCGGACCATAGATGTAAAAACTATTAGTACAGTAATCACCTCAGGGGCCCCCAACATTATTACTGACCTGTGTAAAATATTTAGAGAAGAGTGGAATCATCCCCATTCTACAGATTCTACAGCTATAATCTTAGGACATAGAGGGTACACTATTATAGCTCCCTACGGATACGGGACTCTTAGCCTTGAGCAAAGGCTATAGAGATCCCCCCATTATATCTGTCCACGTGAGGGACCTTCCAAGTGTGGGGAGGAGAGAAATTACTACTGTGCCGCATGGGGCTGTGAGACTCTTGCCCCATGGAAAACAGTAGATCCCCACCTACGATTTACTAGGATTGTACGACCAGGGGCGCCGACCAGGAATTACTCGGTAGGGGACTACAACCCCATAACTATTCAGCCTCTGAATTAGAAGGCCACCGACTGGGAAGGGGGAAGGACATGGGGTATCCACCTCTACGTCTCCAGCAGAGATCCTGGGGAGTTATTCACCATCCAGAGACGTGTGGTGCCCCAGGCTCAAAACCCAGTAGGACCCCTACGCCCCTTTCTCCTACCAGAGCCCCTAAGGGCCCACAAGCCACAACCAGTAACAACGACAAAGAGTATGGGGACTGAGACGCTGGCAGAGGCAATAAGCACACCTCAGTCCGGTACCTCTGGCAGTTTAAGCTCAGGAGTTTTTGGTCTACTAGACTCCACTTTCAGTGTTTTGAATGACACCTCTCCCAACCTAACGGCAGACTACTGGCTGTGTTTAAACCCTGAGCCACCCTATTACACTGGAATTGGGGCAAATATTTCTCTAGGAGACAAGGACATTGATGTGCGAAACTATTCAGTCTCCTCCCTACCAGAAGAATTGTATAAATAGGAACACACATCCCAAATAACCTTAGGAGATTTACAGGGAAAAGGGACGTGTTTAATGCCCTCTAACTATGACCTGCAGTCTTCTCCCTACTCCTCCTCCTGTTCTCAAACCATAACAATCCCAAGAGAATATAAGGACTCCCTCAATATATACTTGGTAGCCCCTGAAGGCACTTGGTAGGCTTGCAGCAATGGAATAACACCCTGTGCTCTCCCAGGCACTTTGATAGATCAGACAAACCCAGGCATCTATTTCTTAGCCCACATTCTTCCCCAGGTGTACTACTATTCAGGAGAAGGGTGCCGAGAACACCTCAGACTTAAACCACGGAGATTTCGACGGGCACCGGTATTAGTCCCACTGCTTGTAGGGTTAGGCATAGCTGGATCGGCGGCCGTAAGATCTACTGCACTAATTACAGGGAAGAATAATTACAAGCAGTTAAGTCAACAGATTAACCAGGACCTCAGTCTCCTAGAAGAGAACATTGGTAGATTAGAAAATTCTCTTAGCTCCCTAGCTGAAGTTGTACTGCAGAATAGACGAGGATTATACCTCTTGTTCCTAAAACAAGGTAGACTATGTTTAGCTTTAAGGGAAACTTACTACTTTTATGTTAACCATTCAGGTGTAATCCGTGAGGGCTTAAGCCAGTTACGAAAACGTATACTAGAAAGGGAAGAAAACCTGAAGCAGAAAGGAAATTGGTATGAGAACTTTTTCAACTGGTCCCCATGGCTCACCACATTGCTCACTGCAGTGACAGGACCCCTCACCCTTCTTGTCCTTATACTCCTGGTTGGGCCCTGTATTATTAGGGGTTTAACCTCCTTTATACAACAAAGAATTCAAGCTGCCAAACTTATGGTCTTACACACCCACTACCAACCCATAGCAAACGGGGAGTGGGAACAGTCAGAATCAAGGATTTGATTCCCCTATAAGACCAGTAGGGAATGTGGAGGGGCAAGGACCAGACTGCGTTTCCCCACAAAGAGTGACTCAGGGTCAGGGTGACCTCAAGCCTGGGGGAGAGAAGGAACGGGGGTTTCTCAGCTAGACATCCTGTGATATAAAACAGAACACCAGGTGTTTGAAGACACCCCTGACCTTGAGAAGCCATGAAGTCTGACAAACAACTCCTTCAAGGACAACCGCTATCTAGACTGCTTACTTGCCTAATTAAAAAGCTTAAACAAAGAGTCAGTATATGAAATTTAGTAATGCTTAGCCAATTCAAATTTGCCAAGTCTTCCTGCGTTGAGGATAAAAAGCACTTGCTGCAGAGGTTCAGGGCTCTTGTACTTCCCTGCTGTGTCAGTGGAACCGGGAGCCCGGACTTGAGTTCATAATAAAGGCTTCCTAAATTTTCCAATTGACTCCCTGGTGGTCATCTGTCTCGGGTCACCCCATTACAGATAGAGCCTGTGGACTGGAAGGTTCCGGGTTCGATTCCGGTCGGGGGCATGTACCTTGGTTGCGGGCACACCTCCAGTGTGGGGTGTGAAGGAGGCGGCTGATGGATGTCTCTCTCTCATCGATGTTTCTGACTTTCTGTCCCTCTCCATTCCTTTCTTTGAAAAATCAATAAGAGAGGAGAAAATGGCGGCGGAGTAGACAGATGCGTCTGGAGCTTTGTCGCTGGGCAGAGGGAGACAGAGCGGCTGAGAGTCGCATTGGGAGTGTTTGTTGGCAAGCTAAGAGTCAGTTATCCTCCAGGGGAAGGCGGAGAACTGCTGGAAGGGGCTCTCCCGGCCATGCAGCCCCACTGCCACGGGGTTTTTGTCGGCCAGAGCCACCAGCGCGAACGAGAAGCCCGAGCCATCTTGCAGTGGGAGGTGGATGTCTGTAGTCATCTGAAGCCTTCGGCTGGGCACCCATTGAGCAGCCAGGGACCCAGGGACCCAGAACTCTGCTCTCCAATAGGCGCAGACATGCGCCGGAATCAGAAATCCACAGAGCACATGGAAAGGTATGATTGCGCCTGAGTTAAGGGGGAGGTGGATGTCTGCCGAGGTCTGAGAGCTGCGGCTGATGGAGGCACCCACAGAGCAGCCTGGGGCTGGGCTGCGGGAAAGCTGCCTCTGGAGAGGTCCGCAGAGGTGGTCAGGGTGTGATCTCTGAGTGTGAAGGCAAACCCTCTGAGCTGTTGACAGAGGAGAGCTCCGGAAAACGACTCTTTTTTTTTTTTCTGGGGCAGAGGGACAGCCTGGGAGTTATTACAGTGTCCCGGCTGCAAACCCCCCAAAAACTGGCTTTGAGAACCACAGATTATCAGGATCTGAGCACAGCCTAGAGAGGTCCTGTGCTTTGTCTCAGAGATCAATTCCAAAACACTGCCACCCAGTGGATGACACACAAATTGACTCTTGCATAACCACAAAAGAATAAAGAGATTAAAACACCAAAAGAGGAACACAGGGAACTGCAATACCTTCCCTACTGGGAAACAGGAGTGCCAAGCAGAATAATAGTGGAAGTGAAGGACCATTCTATTTTTCTTCTTTTTTTTTATTTTTCCTTTTTTCTTTTTTCTTTTATTTTAATTTTTCATTTTCACATATTTTAATTAAAAGAATATTTTTCTTCTTTCTGCCTCAATTGATTTTACCTTTATAATTATTACATTTTTGTTTTAAACTAGTATTAATTACTACTATTACTTAACCGTTTTGGGGGAAAAAGTGTCATTTTGTTTTCTCTTTATTTTATTTTGGGATTAGAGTTCTACATTCTATTTTCATCTTAGCATAATTTTACTCCAACTCAACTCTACCTTTATGCCAACACTTTCCTCCTAACTTTCCCCATTTTGTTGTTTTGTTTCTCGTTCCCTTTTCCAACCTTAGGGTCTCCCTATTTTTCTCTTTACTTGGTTAAAATTTCACCCCATTTATATATCAATTTCAAATCCCCTACTACAAGTCCACACAAACCTCTCTCTTCTTGTCTTCACTAGCCAAAAAGTTGTTTTTTCTCTATGTCCTTTTGTTGCTATTTGCCTGAAAAGTGATTATATCGATTTTTTGAAATTTTTTTATGAGATTGTTTTAGTTTATTCTACTTGTTTCATTTTGCTTTTTGCTTGCTTTGTTTTCTACCTATCTTTTCCCTCACCTCCCTCGATACCAGTTGCTATTTGCAATTTGCCTTAATCTCTAGGTACTGGTTGCGGCCTTTATTGGGATTAGTGACTGTTCTATTGGAGTTGTCTCCTGACATCTATATTTTGTTCCTCTTTTCTCTCTTATACACTTTCTTTTCTCTCTACTTTTTTCTCTTCCTCTTTCCTTCTCCTTCTCCTTTTTATTTTCTTATTTTATTTTATTTTATTGTTCATTTATTTATTTTCTTTTTTTCTCACTCTCCCAATTTGATTTTGGCATTTCTTTCTTTTCTTTTTTCCTCATTTTCCTCTTCTTCCTTCTCTATTTACCCCTAATTTGTCCTTCATTGGTGGCCACCTTATTTGTGACTATTAACATCTTGAAAACATTTCTACTCAGTGCCTTGTGTGCTGTACCTGGTTGTGTTGTAGATTGTGCCTTTCAATCAACGTAGGAGAGAGCACTACATAACCAGACACCCGGAGAAGAAAGACCATGGGCAGAAAAAGAAACAGCCCACATAAGACAGAAAGGCAGGTTTCACCAGAAAAAGAAGTAAAAGAAATAGAAACAGAAGTAAGCCTGCCAGAGAAAGAATTCAGAGAAATGATCATAATGTGGTTGAAAAGAATGGAAGACAAATTTGACAATATGAGTAAGAGCCAAGAGGAAATGAAGAAGACGCAAGAGGAGATGAAGTAGCAGCAAGAAGAAATGCAGAAGAACCTAGAGGAGGTGCAGAATAATCAAGAAGAAATGAAAAATGACATCACTGCTATAAAGAACTCAATAGAGAGCATCAAAAGTAGACTAGAAGAAGCCGAGGACCGCATCAGTGAGCTAGAAGACACGGTAGGAAAAAATACCCAAGTACAGCAGCTTCTAGAAAAAAAAGTTAAAAAGCAAGAGGAGAGTCTAAGGGAACTTTGGGATAACATGAAACAAAACAACATCCGCATAATTGGGGTCCCAGAAAGAGTGGAAACTGAACAAGGATTAGAAAATTGTTTGAAGAAATAATGACAAAAAATTTCCCCAATATAGAAAAGAAAAACCCCACACAAATCCAAGAAGCTCACAGAGTCCCAAGCAAAATGAACCCCAACAAACCGACACAGAGGCACATTATAATTAAATTGGCAAACACCGATGACAAAGTAAGAATCATAAAAGCAGCCAGAGAGAAACAGAAAGTTACCTACAAAGGAACCCTCTTAAGACTAGCTACTGACTTCTCAACAGAAACTCGTCAGGCCAGAAGGGAATGGAATGAAATATACAAAGTCATTCAAAGGAAGGGTCTGAATCCAAGAATACTGTACCCTGCAAGACTCTCAATAAAAATTGAAGGTGAAATCAGAAGCTTCACAGACAAAAAAGGACTAAGGGAATATATTACCACCAAACCAGCAATGCAAGAAATGTTAAAAGGTCTGCTGTAATAAAAAAAAAGAGGAAGCAAAGAAGGAACTTGGGGGTAAGGACTAAAAATGGCAACAGATAAGTACTTATCAATAATAACTTTAAATGTAAACAGATTAAATGCTCCAATCAAAAGACATAGGGTAACCGATTGGATAAGAAAACATGACCCACATATCTGCTGTCTGCAAGAAACACACCTTAGGAAAAGAGATGCAAACAGATTGAGGGTGAAGGGATGGAACATGTTATTTCAGGCAAATGGAAATGAAAAAAAAGCTGGGGTTGCAATACTTATACCTGACAAATTAGATCTCAAAGTGAAGGACATAACAAGAGATAAAGAAGGCCACTTCATAATACTAAAGGGAACAATCCAACAAGAAAAAATAACTCTGGTAAACATATATGCACCCAATATAGGAGCACCTAAATACATAAAAAAACTCTTAGAGGATATTAAGGGAGAGATTGATAGCAATACAGTCACAGTAGGTGACTTTAATACCCCACTGTCACCATTGGACAAATACTCTAAACAAAAAATCAGCAAAGAAACATCAATCCTAAATGACTCACTAGACCAGATGGAATTAATTGACATCTTCAGAACATTTCACCCCAAAGCCACAGAATATACATTCTTCTCCAGTGCACATGGGTCATTTTCAAAGATAGATCATATATTTGGTCATAAGAAAAGTCTCTTCAAATTCAAGAAGATAGAAATCATATCAAGCATTTTCTGAGACCACAGTGGCATAAAACTGGAAATCAACTATAATAAATAGAATAGAAAGAAATCAAACACATGGAGACTAAACAGCATGCTATTAAACAACGACTGGGTAACCAGAGAGATCAAGGAAGAAATAAAAAATACCAATGCAACAAATGACAATGACAACACAACAATACAAAATTTATGGGACACAGTGAAAGCAGTCTTGAGAGGGAAGTTCATAGCCCTACAAGCCTACTGCAAAAAACAGGAAGCAATGGTAATAAATTACCTAAACCTACAACTCAAAGAGCTAGAACGAGAGCAACAAGAAAAGCCCAGTGTACTCAGAAGGAAGGAAATAGTGAATATCAGAGTGGAGATAAACAACTTGGACACCAAAGAAACAATTCAAAAGATCAACAAAAAAAAGAGCTGGTTCTTTAAAGGATAAACAAGATTGATGGACCCCTAGCCAGGCTCACCAAGAAGCAAAGAGAGAAAACCCAAATAAATAAAATCAGAAATGAAAGAGGAGAAATAACAACAGACCCTGTGGAAATACAAAGGATTGTTAAAAAATACTATGAACAACTCTATTCAAACAAATTGGACAACCTGCAAGAAATGGAAATTTTCCTAGAAAAATATAACCTCCCAAAACTCAATGAGGAGGAAACCAAACATCTCAATCATCCAATAACTATGGAAGAAATTGAAGCAGTAATGAAAAAGCTTCCAGCGAATAAAAGCCCAGGTCCAGATGGCTACACAGGAGAGTTTTACCAAACATTCAAGGAAGAATTAAAACCTAACCTCCTCAGACTATTCAAAAACATTCAAGAAGAAGGAACACTTCCAAACACCTTCTATGAAGCCAGCATCACCCTAATACCAAAACCAGATAAAGACAACACAATGAAAGAGAATTATAGGCCAATATCTCTCATGAACATAGATGCCACAATTCTCAACAAAATTCTAGCAAATCGCATCCAGCAGTACATCAGAAAGATCATACAACATGACCAAGCAGGATTTATCCCAGGAATGCAGGGATGGTACAATATCCACAAATCAATAAACGTGATACATCACACAAACAAATTGAGAGAAAAAAATCACATAGTCATATCAATTGATGCAGAAAAAGCATTTGACAAAATCCAACACCCTTTCTTGATAAAAACTTCCAAAAAAGTGGGAAAAGAAGCATCATACCTCAACATCATAAAAGCCATATATGATAAACCCACAGCTAACATCATACTCAATGGGCAAAAACTAAAATCATTTCCCCTAAGAACAGGAACAAGACAGGGATGTCCACTCTTACCTCTCCTGTTTGACATAGTACTGGAAGTATTAGCCATTGCAATTAGACAAGAAGAAGAAATAAAAGGCATCCAAATTGGAAAAAAAGAAGTAAAGCTGTCCTTATTTGCAGATGACATGATATTGTACATAAAAACCTGAAACTAATTGACTTAATAAATGAATTTGGCAATGTAGCAGGATACAAAGTTAATGCCAAGAAATATTTGGCATTTCTGTACACGAATAGTAAAATTACAGAAAGAGAGACTCAAAAAGCAATTCCATTTACCATCATGCCAAAAAAAATAAGATACCTACGAATAAACCTAACTGAAGAGGTAAAAGACCTATATGTAGAAAACTACAGGACACTGAAAAAAGGGATAGAGGAAGATGTTAACAGATGGAAGAGCATACCATGCTCATGGATTGGGTGAATCAACATCATTAAAATGTCCATACTACCCAAAGCAATATATAGATTCAATGCACTACCTATTAAAATACTAAGACATATTTCACAGACCTAGACAGAATTCTTCATAGAGTCATCTGGAACAAAAAAAGACCACGAATTGCCACATACATTCTGAGAAAAATAATAAAGTAGGTGGGATCTCAATACCAGATTTCAAGCTATATTACAAAGCAACTGTTCTCAAAACAGTCTGGTACTGGCATAAAAACAGACATATAGATCAATGGAATAGAATAGAGAATCCAGATTTCCACCTAAACCAGTATGCTCAACTAATATTTGACAAAGGAGGCATGAACATACAATGGAGTCAAGATAGCCTGTTCAACAAATGGTGTTGGGAAAACTGGACAGATACATGCAAAAAAAATGAAACTGGAACACCTACTTACACCAAATACAAAAATAAACTCAAAATGGGTACAGGACTTAAACATTGGAAGGGAAACCATAAAAATATTAGAGGAATCCACAGGCAGCAAAATCTCAGACATATGCTGAAAGAACTTCTTCACTGATACTACTCCTAAGGCAATGGAAGCTAAAGAAAAAATAAACAAATGGGACTACATCAAAATAAAAAGCTTTTGCACAGCAAAAGAAACCATCAACAAAACAACAAGAAAGATCACTGTATGGGAGAACATATTTGCAAATGTTATCACTGATAAAGGTTTAATCTCCAAAATGTACAGCCAACTTATACAACTTAATAAAAGGAAGATGAAGGATACAATAAAAAAATGGGCAACGTACCTAAATAGAACTTTTTCAAAAGATGACAGAAGGAAGGCCAAGAGACACATGAAAACATGTTCAAAGTCATTAATTATCCAAGAGATGCAAATCAAAACGACAATGCGATACCATCTTACACCCGTCAGAATGGCAATCATCAACAAATCAACAAATGACAAGTGTTGGCGAAGATGCGGAGAAAAAGGAACCTTTGTGCACTGTTGGTGGGAATGCAGACTGGTGCAGCCACTGTGGAGAACAGTATGGAGTTTCCTCAAAAAACTAAAAATGGATCTCCCATTTGACCCTGTAAT
>JAAGEH010000041.1:16426572-16492244 GCA_011751065.1 Lasiurus cinereus | reverse complement strand
CATTAATGAATATGACTATGTGATTTGTGTCTCTAAGTTTGTTTATGTGACGTATCACATTTATTGATTTGCAGATATTGTACCATCCTTGCATTCCTGGGATAAATCCTACTTGATCATAGTGTATGATCTTTTTGATGTACTGCTGGATCCAATTTGCTAGAATTTTATTGAGAATTTTGGCATCTATGTTCATGAGATATATTGGCCTGTAATTCTCTTTCATTGAGTTGTCTTAATCTGGTTTTGGTATTAGGATGATGCTGGCTTCATAGAAGAAGCTTGGAAGTGTTCCTTCTTCTTTAATGTTTTTGAATAGTCTGAGGAGGATAGGTTTTACTTTTTTCTTGAGTGTTTAGTAAAACTCTCCTGTGAAGCCCTCTGGCCCTGGTTTTTTTTTGTTGTTTTTTTTTTTGCTGAAAGCTTTTGGATTACTGCTTCAATTTCTTCCATAGTTATTGACCTGTTGAGACGTTTAGATTCTTTCTGATTGTATTTTGGAAGCTTATATTTTTCTGGGAATATGTCCATTTCCTCCAGGTTGTCCAGTTTGTTGGAATAGAGTTGTTCATAGTATTTTTTAACAATCCTTTGCATTTTGATGTGTCTATTGTTATTACCTCTTTCATTTCTGATTTTGTTTATTAGGGTCTTCTCTCTTTGCTTCTTTGTGAACCTGGCTAAAGGTCCATCAATCTTGTTTATCCTTTCAAAGAACCAGCTCTTGTTTTTGTTGATCTTTTGTATTGGTTTTGTTTTGTTTGTTTGTTTTGTTTGTTTGTTTTTGTTTTTTTGGTCTCAATGTCATTTATCTCCATACTGATCTTAATTATTTTCTTCCTTCTGCTGACACTGAGCTTTTCTTGTTGCTCTCTTTCTAAATCTGTGAGGTGTAGGGTTATTATCATTGTTTCTTGTTTTGTGCAGTAAGTTTGTAAAGCTATGAGCTTCCCTCTCAAGACTGCTTTCTCTGTATCCCATAGATTTTGGATTGTTTTGTTTTCATTGTCATTTGTTGCCATGATGTTTTTTATTTCTTCCTTAATCTCTCTGGTTACCCAGTCATTGTTTAATAGCATGCTTTTTAGTCGCCATGTGTTTTATTTCTTTGGATTGTTTTTATTGTAGTTGATTTTCAGTTTTATGCCACTGTGATCTGAGAAGATGCTTGATACGATTTTTATCTTCTTGAATTAGAGTAGACTTTGCCTATGACCCAACATATGGTATATCTTTGAAAATGACCCATGTGCACTGGAGAAGAATGTATATTCTATGGCTTTGGGGTGAAATGTTTGAAAATGTCAATTCTATTTGGTCTAGTGAGTCATTTACGATTGATGTATCTTTGCTGATTTTTTGTTTAGAGGATTTATCCAATGGTGATAGTGGGGTACTAAAGTCTCCTACTATGATTGTATTGCTATCAATTTCTCCCTTGATCTCCTCCAGGAGTGTTTTATGTATTTGGGTGCTCCTGTATTGGTTGTGTATATGTTTACCAGAGTTATTTCTTCTTGTTGGATTGCTCCCTTTAATATTATGAAATGGCCTTCCTTGTCTCGTGTTATATATATCCTTTACTTTGAGATCTATTTTGTCAGATCAAAGTATTGCTACCCCACCTTTTTTTTTTCATTTACAGTTCACTGAAAAACCGCTTTTCATCCCTTCACCCTCAGTCTTTGCGTGTCTTTTCTTCTGTGGTGGGTTTTCTTGTAGATAGCAGATATATGGGTCCTGTTTTCTTATTCAATTTGTTACCCTATGTCTTTTCATTGGAGCATTTAATCCATTTACAGGTAAAGTTATTATTGATAGACACTTATTCGTTGCCATTCTTAAGTAACAGATAAAAAAAAATAAGAAATAACAAATAAAGAAAAAAAAATAGAGTGGGTAGTAGTGAAGGACATTTACTTGCTCTATAGATCTGTTTGTCATGCCTGTTTCCCAGTCAGGACCACATTGCAGTTCCCTGCTTTCCACTAGTTTTTAAGCTGGCGGATGTGTCTTAATCACTTTATTCTTTTGTGATTAGACAAGAGTCAATTTATGGGTCAGCCCCTGGGTTGCAGTGTTTAGGAATTGACCTCTGAGACTATAGGTCCTCTCTAGCCTGTGCTTAGATCTTGCTTTCCCTTAGGAAGTCAGCAGTGGTTTGTGGGAGTGGCTGCCGCAGAGCTGGTTCTCTAATGGTCACCTCCCGCTCTGATCCCCAGGCTCCCGAAAAACAACTTTCCCCTGCAGTCTCCCAGGGTGTCCCCTACTAGGTGATACTTTGTATTGGGCTTAGCAATCAGAAGCAAGGTTCTGAAGAGGAAAGTGTGCTAGTCTTCACAGTCCCCTTTCCCTGCTCCTGTCCAAGCAGCTGTTGCACTTTAATAATGCCCAGGCTGTCCTTCTGCATCAAATCAAAATGAGTTGCTTGGTAGAGATCCTTTCTGTTTATAGCTCTGAGGGATCTTTTCCACATTCAGGGATTACACTCTGCCCAGTAACCACAGATTTCTCTAGGTGGATATTTCTCCCAGTCCTCAAACTCACCTTTCTGTTCTGTGGGACCAGAGACCTCACCTTATCCCAGGCAAAATCTCACCTTTCAGTGTGGCATGTGGAGCTTCTCTGAATCTGAGTGTTTGCACCTATTGGGAAACAGTGTTCTGGAGTTCGGAGCTGTTCGGTGAGTGCTGTGGCTGTAGATTTTCAGGCTACCATAGACATCCACTTTCTCCTTCAAGATGGTGGCGGTCTTTGAGTCCGAGCTGGTGGCTCAGGCAGGGAACCTGGCAGCAGTGGGAGTGCCCAGTCAAGGAAGCCCTATCCAGCAGTCCCCCAACTTCTCCTGGATTATAGTTTCCCTTAAATTACCAAGAAACACTCCTTGTGCGACCCTCAGCTGTTCTCTCTGCTCAGGGAAAAGGCTCAGGACACATCTGTCTATTCTGCCAACATTTTTATTTTCTTCCTTTTATTTATTTTAGATTTTTATATAACTTTTATTTGAGGGACAACAGTCCTGTCAGGATTTAATAATATTTAATAATTATTATTGAATATTTTTATTTCCTCTTATAAATTTTTTCTCATCCTGGATCTCTGTTCTTTCAGAGTCTTAATTAAAAAGTAGAAACATTTAGGCCATTATATAACCTACAAAATGGTCACCCCAATAAGTCCAGTTCCCCTCTAACATCATACATAGTTATTAAAATATCATTGACCATATTTTCTATACTGTACTTTACATCCCCATCACTCCTTTGTTCTCTTTAATCCCTTTACCTTTTTACCAATCCCCCTAACCCTTTGGCAACTGTCAATATGTTCTCTGTATCTGTGATATAGTGCATCAACTGTAATTGAAAAAATAAAGCTATTATGAAAAGCTAGCAAATTGTATAAGTATGGCTATACTCGGATTTTTACAAGTGATAATGGCTTTATTCATTCAGTCAGTCATCCATTATCCAACCACCCATTCTCTCAGCAAACAATGAGAGACTATAAAGTACGTAAGAGACAGTGTTGAGCCAAAACCGGTTTGGCTCAGTGGAAAGGTCCCAGGTTTAATTCTGGTCAAGGGCATGTACCTTGGTTGCAGGTAGGGGGCGTGCTGAAGGCAGCTGATCAATTTCTCTCTCTCATCGATGTTTCTAACTTTCTATCCCTCTCCCTTCCTCTCTGTAAAAAAAATCAATAAAATATATTTAAAAAAAAGAGAGAGAGACAGTGTTGATGTTCTACAACTAGATGCAGATATGGATTTCCATGGAGTAGCAAGCTCTGCTGGTGGAGGTGATGTTAGAGACCTCCTGGAGTAATATACTTGGGTTTGGCAGAAGGAGGTTGTATCAATCATGTGCAGGGAAGAGTCTGACAGAACAATATGTTCAAGGGCAAACTGGAATAAGAAAAATGTCAATATTTGGCTTCTGCTGGTTACGTTAAGATTAAGGTCAGCTCTCACTCACTTGGAGCTCAGTTTTGATAATGTGCATCTTGTCTTCAGGGCAAGCTGTTGGGGAGGCTGCCTTGGGTATGACCCTCAGCGCCATCCTGGCTCCTTTGTCTATGTTATAACTAGCTCTGGACAATACAATCTCTATGATTTCTTGTACTAATGAAGATTTTTCCTGATTTTTATTAAATATATGAACTATCACTTAATGGATTTGTTTGTTTTTTTTAAAACAATTTTTAAAAACATATCATACCAACTGAATAAAACATTCAGGGGGAAAGCCTGGGACTATATCCCTTTAATAACAGCAAAAAAATATTATGATCACAAATTTTTTGACATCGTTAGGACCACATTCATGATACTCTGAAGAGAATATTCATTTAACTAAACATTGGAAACACACTCAAGGATAAAAAGGGAGCATGTGTATACATGAATATAGTGTGTGTGTGTGTGTTTGTGTGCACACACACGTGCATTACTATTGGAGTGTGCCAAACTTGGGCTTAGAAAAGACTTTGGGAGAAAACTGCTTTCTGAATTCTAAGCCTTATTCTGAGATTTAACTTCATAATGTACACATGTTCTATAATATGTACATATTTTATTAAAATAAGATATTGAGCATTTTTAGAGGCTATTGACTGTGGTGATATACTAGAGTTGAGGTTTTGAGGCTGTTGTGTGCTATCTGCATGTTGTATAATGTTGTCAAAGACACCTGATACAAAATGGGGGAAGGGAAAGAGAACACTGGCTGCCACTCCTCTCTTTATAATCAGTTTACATATCATTTAGAATGTTTGCTATGGACAGCTCTTGACTGATTCCAAAGTGTGTGTGTGCAGCCCAACTGTGTGTTTTTATTCTCTCTCTCTCTCTCTCTCTCTCTCTCTCTCTCTCTCATTAAAAATAACTTTTAGAAAACTTATCATTTGTCCCCTTTAAAAACTCTAAGTATGATCTCCAGTACTATTCAATAACTTGTTTATTTTATATACTAGATGCCCAGTACACAAATTGGTGCATAGGTAAGGTATAGCTGGCCAGACAGGGATAGAGGCCATGGGTGGTTGACAAGCTAGCCCCACCCCCTGGTCAAACTCTCTTGTTGAGGGAACAATTAGCATATTAGACTTTTATTATATAGGGTAATTTGCAATTACTTTATTATGATTATTTAAAAAATTCTCAGAGTTTGTGGCTTGGAACTTTTAGCTCATTGTGTGTGTGTGTGTGTGTGTGTGTGTGTGTTTGTGTGTGTGTGTGTGTTAAGCAAAATTAGGATAGCCTGTTTTAGAGCCTCTGCCCTCCAGGTGAGCCTTTCAAATTCAATTGCATTTTATCCTCTGAGAAATTATAATGTTACAAATATGGTCAGTTTTCATTTTTTTTTTTATTTACAGACCCAGACAGACCAATTTATGATTTGACAATAGACTGCTGTAGACCAATTTCTGAACTTTGTTTTACCTTTTAGATTCACATTCACTAGGTTTATACTTGTTGAATATGTCACTATAATATTGATTCATCAAATTCGTTAGGAAAGTATGTGAACCTGACTGTTGCTAACTTAATTTGAGCTACACAACTCTGAGGATGCAATAGATTGAGGAATGAGTATGTAGTGCACATTCTGTTGTGAGAAAATATGATAAAGAATCCCATTTGTAAATGACATTAAGTAGAACATGTTTAGCCTACTGAAAAGAACAAAGCAATGTAATGGCTCTAAAATATTAGCTATCTCTATTCAGATAGATTCTACTACTGTAGTACTGTAGTAGTCAATAGAAATAGGAAAGGATCTCTCCTTGGAAATAGTTCCTAAGCAATATGTCTGGTTACTATGTGATTTTTGAAGTAAAATTGTCTGATCTACAAAAAATTTCCTTTAACTTTCCATCACTTTATTTATGTATTTTTTGTGTTGTGAGGTTACAAACATGAATGGGAATTGCTCTCTTCTCAATGTCTGTACAGCTTATTAGAAAACACACATGTAAAGGATCTGAGCAAAAAGTATTATAAGTGCAGTTGTTTTAATTAATTAAGGGATGATTTGTCTCAAAAAGAAAAATCCTAATCTTTTTTCCCAAAGAGATACATGGTGCAGTGTGCTCTAGAATGAGAGAATAGCATCTACAATGCTCAAGGGAACACATTTCTTTTTTTTTTTTAATATTTTTTTTTTATTGATTTTTTACAGAGAGGAAGGAGAGGGATAGCAAGTCAGAAACATCGATGAGAGAGAGATATCGATCAGCCGCCTCCTGCATGCCCCACACTGGAGATGTGCCTGCAAGCGAGGTACATGCCCCCAACCGGAATTGAACCTGGGACCTTTCAGTCCACAGGCCGATGCTCTATCCACTGAGCCAAACCAGTCTCAGCGGGAACACATTTCTTAAACAGAAAGTAAGTCATCTGTATGACTGTGCAATGCGTAAAGGTTACAAGCCTGGAGATAGGAGCTTAAGTTACAACATTTATTAAATTATCCTATCTAATAAAAAAGTAATATGCAAATTAACTGTCACTCTGCAACAAAATTGGTGGTGCCCATAGTCACAAGATGGCAATGCCCATTCCTCTCAGCCCCATCGGAGTCCCCCAGTCTCAGGGAGGGCTACCACTGAGAGCCAGTAGAGTAAGTGGCTTGGCAGAATCCTGCCTAGAGGCCCTCTTGACCTTTATAAAAAACAAAATCAAATTCACTTCCCACAGCCCAATCCCCCTCCCAGGGTGGCAGCCTGGAGTCTCAATCACTGAGTCACACCAGCCAGACAAATATGGAGGAATCTTAAATGTTTCTTTTTTAAAAATATATTTTATTGATTTTTTTACAGAGAGGAAGGAAAAGGGATAGAGAGCTAGAAACATCAATGAGAGAGAAACATTGATCAGCTGCTTCCTGCACACTCCCCACTGGGTATGTGCCCCCAACTAAGGCACATGTCCTTGACCAGAATTGAACCTGGGACCCTTGAGTCTGCAGGCTGATGCTCCATCCACTGAGGCAAACCAGTTAGGGCTGTCCAATGTGTTAAAGAAAAAACCCTATCTAATAAAGAGGGAATATGCAGGGGAAGGCAATTGGGGTGATGGGGTTGTCAGGAGAGGGCAGTTGGGAATGATCGGGTTGGCAGGGGAGCAGTCAGGCATTGATCAGGCTTCCAGGGGAGTGGTTAGGAGGTGATCAGGCTGGCAGGCAGAAGTGGTTAGGGGCAAACAGTAAGGCAGGTAAGCAGTTGGGAATCAGCAGTCCTGGATTGTGAAAGGGATGTCTGACTGCCTGTTTAAGCCAGATCCCTGTGGGATCTAGCAGTCAGACATCCCCCGAGGGGTCCCAGATTGGAGAGGGTGCAGGTTGGGGTGAGGGACATCCCACTCAAGTGCCCCCATTGTTAACTGTTAAAATAAATAAAGAATGATAAAAGCTGCAATGGTTTTCTATTTTATATAAAAAAAAGTTTAATGGACTTTATAAAAAATTGAACTACAGGAGTTTCATTGTTGGCTCAAGCCCATACTAAAAAATGGTCATAAAATATAAGTGCTCACTTACTGTAACTGTAAGATTGTGGAATATATGTTTTCAGGAAGTATGTTCTAATTATTAAACTATATTATATATATATATATATATATATATATATATATATATTCTTTTCTAGTAATATGATGTTAGCAATATGCAGTATCATTTTACAACCACTTAGGGTGTTTATAATTTCTCAATTTAATGATTAGTTTTTTCATTTTCTCATTTCAGAAGAGTTAAAATAGTTAAATAATCATTTTAATTGAGAGATTCTTTTGTGATTCCATCAATTATAAACTACTAGAGGCCTGGCTCATGAAATTTGTGGATGGGGGAGAATGTCCCTTAGCCCAGCCTGTAGCCTCTCCAATTTGGGATCCCTGGGGCCTAAACCAGAAGTTGGACATCCCTCTCACATTCCAGGATTTCTGGCTCCTAACTGCTCATCTGCCTGCCTGCCTGATTTTCCCTAACCCTGCTCTGCCTACCTGATCACCCCCAACTGCCCTTCCCTGCCAGCCTGATTGCCCCCTAACTGCTTGCTCCCCCACAACGACCTGATCTTCCCTAATTGCTTGCTTTCCTGCCAGACTAATTGCCCTAACCATTGCTGCTTCAGCCCCCACCACCATGGCTTTGTCTAGAAGGAAGTTGTATGTCCAGAAGATGTCTGGTCAACCAAGTCCAATTAGCACATTATACTTTTATTAGTATAGATAACTTGGAGGGGGGCAGAGATATATTGGAAATTTTATTTAGCATACTAAGTAGATGTATAGAAAATAGATATTAAAAACCCATCAAAGAGTTTCAACTTAAAGGTATTAATCCAGTACTATTTTCTTCACAACTGAAATGCACAAAAACTTTGGTGTATTATATAAAATGCAAATTTTACAAAGTCCTAGAAAAAATGTATAGATAGTTATCAAAATATGATGAATTTAATATGTGACTATGTAATATAGTTCCAGGAAATAGTATAAAAAGCTCATCAGAGTAGAGTCTAATTTAATTTGTTATTTTAGATTATTTAACATCTGAAAAGTTGTTCTATGTTCTCATTTCTAATATTTCACTTTATCTCACTTAATTCACACACCAAGCCTTACTACATATGACAGATGACAGTGTTCCTATTTTTAGATGTAAAAAAATGAGACCTGGGGAGTTTAACTAAATTTCCAAAGACTCCATAGGCTGAAAGGTCTTCTGACTGCTGAGCAGTTTCTGGTGAGCTGTAGTTCCAGATTTTCTCATTTGGGAGAAAAAAAATAACTTTTTAGATCATTAAATATGCAGGGTTTTGGGAAATCCCCAGGTATTTTTAATAATTTCTGATTTCTGTCCCAGAAATCTGCCTTTTCAATACCAGTAAGTGTTGCTTCTCTCATGGTTACTCTGTAGGTCACATTTTTAGAAATACTATTGTTTGGTCTTTATCCTATTTTACCTCACTTCCTAACTGTGCTCTGTTCAGTATTGCAGACACTGGAAGGAGATTCCAGGGTGACAAGAAGGGAAAATTCAGAATGTCCTTCTTCCCCTGCCCCCACCTCAGGCTGGGTCTGTAGCAATCCAGGTATATGGTGGAGGTAGGGACTCCTCCACGGCTCCAGCTCACACCTGATAGCTCTACCTTGGTTTTATCTCACACAGGCTGGCTTTGATCTGGGCTCCAGGAACATCATATCCTCCCTTTGTCCCTACATCTCTAAGAGTGAAAGAGTTTTCTTCCTTTCCCTCATGTTTTCGTTGCCACACCCTCTTCTCTTTTGGCTTCTTGGCTGTTCTCAAAGGTTTTAACCAACTACCTGTACTAATTTTTCTTTTTCTTGCATAGTTAGAATGAGTTTCTCTTTTCCAGTTGAAGCTTGACTGTACAACTGCCATAGTTTTTTGTCCAAATGAAGTCAATATATGATTTCAAGTGACAGGTAAGTCAATTAATTCTACCCACTATACTTAGTACTTGTCAACTGGAACAAAGGAGTCCAATTAGTTACCTGGGGTCAAGTATCAGAGCACAAGGGTAAACAGAAATACTCTTATGACAGGTCTGACTGGATAAGTGAGTGGGGATATTATTTGTTTGTTTATGTATATTTATTAAAGCACAATATATATCACAAAGATGAATAAATGGCCAAAATATGGTGTAAGTACTAATTGATTATCTGCCAACTAAGAATGCTGCCAACATCAAGCTAATGAAATAAGATTCAAAGACTAGCCCTACCCAATTTAGCTCAGGGAGAGAGCATCAGACTGTGGACTGAAGGGTCTCAGTTTCGATTCTGGTCAAGGGCATGTACTTTGGTTGTGGGCATATCCCCAGTGGGAGGTGTGCAGGAGGCAGTTGATTGGTTTCTGTCTCATCAATGTTTCTTTTTTATTTATTTTTTATTTTTAAAATAAATCTTTATTGTTCAGTTTATTACAGATGTTCCTCTTTTTTCCCCTCCCACAGCTCCCCTCCACCTGATTCTCCCCACACCCCCTACCCTTACCACCCACCACTATCCTCATCCATAGGTGTAAGATTTTTGTCCAATCTCTTCCTGCACCTCTCACACCTCTTTTCCCCCAAGAATTGTTAGTCTGTTACCTTTCTATGCCCCTAATTCTATTATATTACCAGTTTATTCTGTTCATCGGATTTTTTTATTCACTTAATTTTTAGATTCACTTGTTGATAGGTATGTATTTGTTATCACTTTGTTGTTCATAATTTTTATCTTTACCTTTTTATTCTTTTTCCTCTTCTTAAAGAAAACCCTTCAGCATTTCATATAATCCTAGTTTAGTGGTGATGAACTCCTTTAGCTTTTTCTTATCTGTGAAGCTCTTTATCTGACCTTCAATTCTGAATGATAGCTTTGCTGGGTAGAGCACTCTTGGTTGTAGGTTCTTCCTATTCATCACTTTGAATATTTCCTGCCACTCTCTTCTGGCTTGCATAGTTTCTGTTGAAAAATCAGCTGACAGTCGTATGGGTACTCTCTTGTAGGTACCTAACTGTCTTTTTCTTGCTGCTTTCAAGATTCTCTCTTTGTCTTTTGCCCTTGGCATTTTAATTATGATGTGTCTTGGTGTTGTCCTCTTTGGATTCTTTTTGTTTGGTGTTCTGTATGCTTCCTTGACTTGTAAGTCCATTTCTTTCACCAGGTAGGGAAAGTTTTCAGTCATTATTTCTTCAAATAGGTTTTTAGTATCTTGCTCTCTCTCTTCTGGCACTCCCATAATTCTGATGTTGGTACGCTTGAAGTTGTCCCAGAGGCTCTTACACTATCTTCACATTTTTGGACTCTTTTTTCTTTTTGTTTTTCTGTTAGGGTGTTTTTTGCTTCCCCGTATTTCAGATCTTTGATTTGATTCTTGGGGTCCTCTAGTCTGCTGTTGGATTTCTGCATATTATTCTTTATTTCAGACAGTGCATTCTTAATTTATGACTGGTCCTTTGCCATTTTTTTTTTGACATTCTCATTAAGATCTTTGAAGGACTCACTAAGTTTCTCAGAGTTCTCAATAAGTTTGTTGATGGTTTGTAGAAGATTCTTGAATAACCTTATAAATGTGGTTTTGAACTCTATGTCCAGTAGTTTGCTTTCCTCCATTTCTTTCATTCGTGACATGTTTCTTGGTCTCCGCATTTTGGCTGCTTCCCAGTGTTGATGGAGTGAGTGGCTTTGTGTGCTAGTTGTCCTTAGGGCCCAGTAGCTCCACCTCCCCAATCACCTGAGGTGGACACTCTTGGTGCATCCCTTTGTGGGCTAGGTTCAGAGTCTTGTTGTAGTTAAGCCTTGATTTCTATTGCTACACTGGGAGGAATTGACCTCCAGGCCAATTGACTGTGAGGATTAGCTGGGTCTATTAATGGAAGAACTGCTGTGCTGGAGAAAACCCTATTGGGCAGAACTTGCTTCAGTGGGGCTTTGGTGCTCACCGAATCTGCCTCTTGAGTGTGTCACTTATGTATGTGAAGAGTTGAAATCTGGTGTCATCTCACACTGACCTCTAGGTACACTGGTTCCTGGATCTCCAAGAAAGTGCAAATCAGCTAGTGTCTGAGGCCACCTAGCAGAAACTACAGGGAGATTTGCAGATTTTTCCTCTTTGCTTGGGGTTTGGAAGATTTGGAGTTGATTTCTCCTCTTTGCTTAGAGTTTGGAAGTTTTGGAGTTGTCTGACCCAGCTGTAATTTGTTAGGTTAAGCTGCCAGAGGGCAGGCCATTCATATGCAAAAGTCACTGCACAGCTGGGTGGGTTTGTAAATTGGGCAGGGTGGGGTCTCAGGGATTCTGTAGGCTAGGGCGTGGCAAACAGCGATGGCTGCCAGTCAGCCCTCTCTGCTGAGTTCTGTTCAGTGTCCTGTGTCCCGCGCCCCAGTGCAGTAAACAAAGATTCCAGTGTGCAACTGTGCGACAGAGCCACTCTCCCTTTCTGACCCTATGGCAGACAGTCTAGTTTCTCCCTGTATGAGTCTGACTCCCCAGAATCTCACCAGAAACTGAAGTTCAGGGAGTTGGTAACTTGTAACTCTCTCCCAATTGAAAACAATAGCGCATCTCTGTACCTCAGCCTTTCTGAGCCTCTGCACATCCCACCAGGTCTGGATGCACTTTTTTTCTTTCCTTCTAGTTGTAGAACTTCCACTCCACCAGCTTTCCTGTGGTTCCAGGGGACAGCTGTTTTGTCTTTTAGTTGTAGTTTTGGTATGGTTGTGAGAGAGAGCACGTACAGATGTATACCTTATGCTGCCATCTTGGTTCCCTCAAAAAGGCAGACAAGAGGACCTGAACTCGTGCACCGGCACATCTGTTTCGCAATCAACTGGAAGTTTTTCCAAGCCTCCAGCTGGGAACCAACCTCGGTGAGAAGCGCGTGCACCTGGGAAGCGGGTGGAGAGGACCTCTCATCAATGTTTCTAAGACTCTATCCTTCTCCCTTTCTCTCTGTAAAACATCAATAAAATATATTTAAAAAATATTCAAAGACTAGAAGATCTGGGTGTATTGAATCTAAAAGCTCTTGTGATCCATTGTTCTTGGTTTGCATTTTTTATTGCTTCTTCCTCATCATTGGATTAATAAAATCTAGAAGGTCTTAGTTAAGGTATGGACCTAAGAAAACATGCAATGTGGATTTGATATGACTGGACAGTTTTAAGACCTAACTTTACCTGAAGAAAATACAGAAGGAATCCTTTTGCCTCCATCTGACTCAGCACAGTTACCTGGAGACTAGAGTGTGGCCTATAAAAAATGCCATATAGATGAGAGCATAAAAAATATGTGTTGCATTTACACAATGGAATACTACATGGCTGTATAAAGGGGGGAATTCTTACCTTTTGCCACTCCGTGGATAGACCCTGAGATCATTAGGCTAAATAAAAAAAGGCACAGAAAGACAAAAAAAGTATGATCTCATTTATATGTGGAATCTAATGAGAAAAATAAAATGACAAAATAGAACTAGAGAAATGGGCACATACAACAGACTGACAAATGTTAGAGGGGATGTGGGTGGAAAGGACTAGATGGAAGAAGGTGAAGAGAATAGCCAAAGAATATATATGCATAGTCCAGGGACGCAGACAATGATGTGGTGAAGGCCAAGGGAGGGGAAGATAGGGTCTGGGTGAATGTGGGACAAGGAGAGTGAGGAGGGGACATCTGTAATAGTGTCAACAATTTAAAAAAAATGCCTTATGGCAAACTAATTTTTGGAGCATTCTTTCACCACATTATTCTTGTAAACCTTGTATAGATGTAAGAAATCTCTTAGTGACTCTCTTAGTGTCTGCTATAAGGTAATATATTTTAACTAATGTACTTAGCTCTTTTTGATTATGGTTTGTTTACTTTGACTGGTGTTTTCATCTCTGTTCACTCCTTAAGAACAGCATCATCCTCATAATTCTAAACTTAATCCTCTATTGTTTCATACTTGCTGCATAACCTTACATATTTTCACTAAGTAGTAGGTCACTAAGTACAGTATATATATCATTTTAATCTGGTAACAATTCCATATGATAAACTGATTAAATAATGCCTATTAGACATTCCTATCTGCAGATTCAGTAACACAATATTTATGCAACAGAATTTATTCTATGTCTTATAATTCATGCACCATTTTTAACACAGTTCTTAATATTTTATATCACCTAATTATATTTTTTAAAGTTAATGACAACAAAAATTAACAACAAAATAACTTCTTGCATACCAATAAATGTCCTTATCCTATGTAGTCACATATTCAATAAATTGTAATTTAGATGTATCTTTAAATGGGATTCTTCTTTCTATCCTGTTACCATTCATACATCCAATGGCCATCTTATCTTTTTGCTTAAATTTCATAACATCTCACCATGCTAATGGGTTTATAACCATTCTGCCACATTGCTGCTATTATTTTTTAAATCAAAGGCAGATCATATCACTCTTTTTTCTAAAGAGAGAGAGAGAGAAGAGAAGAGAAAAGAAGGGAAAGGAAGGGAAGGGAAGGGACTGGAAAGGAAAGGAAGAGAAGGGAGACTTCTCTTTGTTTTTCACTTCCCAGAGCCATTTAATAAAATTTTTATTCCTATTCTTCTCTATATGCACATTCTCATTTCTTATAATTAGTCTAACATTAAGTTTCTCTTCATTATATTGGATAAATCAGACCAACTTTTAGCTCATTAACTTTGCATTTGCAACGACACTTGCCCTAAATATCATTCCTTCCTCATATGTATAGCCTACTCACATTCACTTTTCAGGATTTAGAAAAAGTATGTTTTCAGAGAATTCTTCTTTAGTAACTAAAGGGTGAGCTATAACACCCATATAACATTTAATTTTAATTTCATGTTAAAGATATTTGTATGGAAATTCAGATGTACAGACACCATATTTTCTTCAATCAATTTACCTGTCATCACACTTAACCAATAATCTATTACATAGCCTGTTCTTGATAAATATACAGAAGAAAAATCCCTATTCTAAGATCAAAAGAAATTCTCTCCAATCACAGAGGAGAAGACACATATAAACAACTTTAGAAGAATGTTTATGCACAACATAAAAGCATATACATGGCATTAAGATGGTTCAGTGGAGAGAGTAATTACCTCTAGTTTCAGTATGACTAGGAAAAGATTCCTGTCAGATGTGATCTCTGATATAAAATGTAAAGAATGAATTGGCATGGGCCAGCTATACTGGGCAGGATATAAGAAGAACTATCCAGGAATAGAAGATGACACATACAAAAGCAATGTCTGCCTATTGCATTAATTGTAAAATTTTAACCATTCAACCAATATTTTAAAATAACTACTATGTGTAAGGAACATCTGATATTAATGATTCAGACATGCTCCTACCTTCAGACTTCACCATCCAAATAAGATGATACCCCAATAAGAGATAATTCAGTAATGCTCAACAGCAGGAACCTCTCTCTTTCCTACTAATTCTAGGCATTATTTAGCAGTGAGGCAGCAAGCACAGTACAGGCAATCCAGTACATTATTGTATGCCACATTAGCTAACTAAAACTATCAGAGAAAACTGTGAAACATCTCAAAATGCAGTAAGCTACCAAAAAAGAAAGAAATTTTTACTGGTTAAATTCCCAAAAAGTTTATTTTCCACCAGAAGCATGAAGATGAATGGGCTTTCTGATTTTTATCCCAGCATCTGTTCATTCTATTCACCAAGCTGTTTAATCACGATCTTCTGCCAAGAGTTACAGGCCATATTTTCTAATATGTTTTATTAGCTAAAATTACAATATAGTAGATGTGATTTATTTGACACAGAAACTAAAATTTGGGACATTCTCCAATATTCCTCTGGGTTATTTTAGGTAAAAATCGTCCTCTGGAAAGTGCAAATGTTTTGTATAAATCCAGTCAGATCTTTAGTGCATCAAATTTGAGATACACTAAAATCTAGGCAGGAGAAACAGTCAATAATAAAAGAATTTTTTCTTGTTATGATATGCATGTATTTGCTGTGTATAACAACATATTGCTTTTCTGAAATTTGTAAAATTTTTCAATTACAGAAGAGAACACATTTCTTTATATGTATTTTTTCATTGACTAAGCTGCTTTTCAACTACAGAAACACTTTCCTTTTTATATATTTTTCTTTGAATATTTAAGCTGCTTTTCAATTACAGAAGAGAACACATTTCTTTTTATCTATTTTTTTCATTGAATATGTAAGCTGGCTTTTCAGTTACAGAAGGGAATATATTTATTTTTATATTTTTTTCATTCAATATTTAAGTTGCTTTAGAATCTCTAAACAAGCACCAACTGACCAGAACATACTATTTAAATGTTTGAGGCGGTCCTTTTGGCATGGCAGCAATTAGTGCACATGTTCAGTCCACATTTCATTGTCTGATCCAGCTTTCATTTCATGTGGAGTGTTTTTTGAAATGCGTGAGTGCTTCCATATAAGAACTGAGGTGGCTTAGCAGAGAGAACACCAGACACCACAAATGAGATCCTGATCTTGAAAGTAAAGTACTTTCTCTGTCTGAGGATAGCATGCCAGTTGCATGTAAAGAGGTGATGTTGAGGGTGTGGGGACGAAAGCACTCCAATGAGCAGAAATATATTCTTCTAGTCTGTTGAGCTCAGGTGATATATCCCAACACTAACTATCCTGAAATAGTTGAGCCAAAATTCTGAAAATGTCTAAATATCATAAATAAACTATCTCTTTGTTTTGTCAAATGTGTTTTAGTTCATTGGTGAGCCTATATGTTGAACTTTTAAAAAAGCATAATTTTCTTAACTCTTAGTTTTTGCATCACCCTTCTTGCTACATTTAAAGTATGGCATTTGCTGACTCTTCCAAGTGGCTTTTCTACAAATTAATCATTATTTGTCTAACTGCTTGACCTCATTAAAATCCTGAAAGCTATGTTCTAACTAAATTTTGATAATGCCACACAGACAGAGCTAGAGGTTAGAGGCAGTTTCAAGTGTTCTATTAGGAGAGGCAGTTAAGAATAAATGTTATACACTTACCAAATTATTGAAAGATTTAAGTATACCAGGCAGCTACAAACACACACACACACACACACACACACACACACACACACACACTGGAGTAGCTATTGTTTTTGAGTTACTTAGTTTGTCAGATGAGAAAATGCATTATGAGTTTCCCAAACTCAACAATAATATTCAATGGATAACCCATCATACTTAATTATTTTATAAAGGTAGTGATTCCTCAGAGGCTAATCTGAAAGCTGTTTTCTCATAATTATAAAGGACAAAGTCCAAAAGAATTACTGAGGGAAGAAAAGCTGCTATTGCAGCCACTTCTTTTTCAGGGGAGTAACTTGAGCTATAATTTCAAACAGGGCAATGAACTAATTCTCAGAGGTTTCACAATATGAGTGAAACAAGGGAGTTCTGAGCAACCTGTACAATAAAATGGTTAATGACTTTCTTAGAGATTTTGGTCACCTCACCATCTAAATAGATCCATTTATTTTTGTTTTCTTTATAATTTCCCATTTTAAAAAATGACACAGGAAAAAAAGAGGTGCTTATCCATAGTTAACCTAGGAAATTGTATGAATGGAATACCATGTGACTTCAAAATCTGGGTCTGGTGCCTGCATTCTTTATCCCAAACACCAAGTGCACTTGTTCTTGCACCCTTATATATAGGAGCAACTATCGGAGGGGGGGGGAACAGATCGATAGTGAGATCTCTTTTGGTCCCCAGAAATGCATTATATTTCACCCCTACAGATGAGATTGGCATTGATTCTAACCTCCAAAAAGTAGTTGTAAGTTCACACAAAAAATGAGCTTCTTCCTACTCTTTCCAGCCAATTCAGACAGAACTGAACAGTGCTGGAAAGAGGCCTGAGTAAAGAAAGTATAGAATTGGATATTCCCACTTTGTCCCAAATTGATTAGGGTTATGGCCTTGGACATGACATTTCATCTTTATGAGACTCTTTTTCTACATCAGTAAAATCAAGATATTACTCTGTCCTTCTTCTACCTCAACTGACTATGGTTATGCCATTATATGAATAAATTTTTACATGGGTTTTTGATTGCTTATTATGCTTTCATTTTCATATAATAAGTCATAAAATAGGGGATGTGATAAATTATATTATTCATTAACAACAACAACAAACTCTTGAGGGTTTTGCTCTCCTTCACCTCCAAGAATGCTTTATACCTCTAGCATGGTGACATTGGCTTTGACCACATGACTCTCTAGCCAGTGGGATGTGAGCAAGGTCAACATTGTACATTCCATATGAAAAGTTTATAAACTTTATAAGGAAGCACATGCTTTGCCATGTTCCTTTTTCTTCTGCCAAGTGACCAGTCAGATTCCAGATGAAGTATGCTTTGTCTTCCTGGGGCTGGAGTGAAGGTGAGTTGAAGCAAAGCCACATCTGACCTGTGGTGGATATGTGATGAAAATAAAAATGAAGACTTTGTCATTGTAAACCTCTGGGATTTGGGTGTCCTTAATTTCCATTGCATGATGAAATTCAAGCCAACTAATCTATGTTTGCATGTCTAAACACAATTCTGCTGTATTTTCTGTTTGTCTCCGATTACATAGACATATCACTATTTCAATAAATGTATTGCTTATATGTCAAAATTAGTTGTTATTTTTATTATATTTAGAAGTATCTGTGGCATTTTTGTGGATATTTTGTCCACCCCCCCTCCCATCCGTGACCCACCCACTCACTCTTAACCCATGACTACTTGTTGGGTTTAGGCAATAGGTGACAGCAGCAGGAGCCAGTATGCAGATGGCAAAGAGGTCTGGTAGGTGTCACTCTCCCAGTCCTCCCCTTCACTATTCTAACAGAGGCTACATTCCACAAGACAAATCCCTTTTCCAAGGTAATGAGTTCTGTCTAAGTTCCAGTGACTTAGTTCTAGCTCTTGTCCTTTCAAGCCTGGAGTGGTAAATGGTATCCCCTGGCTGCCAATTCCTGGGAGTTTCACTCCCCCATGACTGTGCTCTTAGTCCTGCTCCTGCCTCTTGAATAGACGATGAGAGAGAATCATTGGTCAGCTGCCTTTTGCACATCCCGCCCTAGGGATCAAGCCTGCAACCCAGGTATATGCCCTGACCTGGAATCAAACTGGGACTTCCTGGTTCGTAGGTCGATGCTCAACCACGCCGGCTAGGCTATATCTGGGTTTTTAATAATTGCGCCGTCAGCCCTTTGTATCTAGGTTTTGCAGCAGATTTCCAGCAGCACATCAAAAAGACTGTTTTTGATCTGTGATTTGTTGAATCTATAGATGTGGAGGGCCAACTGTATGGTTATTGAATAAATTCATGTGTGCATTGTCCTACCCCATTTTATATATGGGTAAGGAACTTCTGAGGGAGGGAAATGAGCATTCTGCCATAGATTTGCCAGATCCTGCAGAGTGCAGGATTCGCTGTGACTAGTTAGAAAAGGACAGAAACCCACTCTACATGTGAGTTCCAGGAGGTGCCATCAAACAGAATGAACATGTGTCCTATTACTTCAGATTGCTTTGGGAAAAGAATCAGAAACTTCACTTATATGGTATTGACTGGATGTTGTTTTAATTCCTACCTATAGCAGCCAACTCAAAGGTCTGGCTACTCAAGCACAGAAAGCCTTCCAAATTCCTCAAATGAGGTTACTAAAAAAACTATCATATTCCTACTTTATTGAACATATTCTGTTTCCCTCTAAATTCAAAAACAAAAATATCATTTTAGAATTCTTTTTATATTTTAGGACCAATAGTCTTCATCAAATTTAGGAGAAAGAATGGCAACCAAAAACCAAAAATATTATGAGACTTTGCTTGGAGGGCCCAGAAAGCAGGTGCACCCCTCTCAGAGTGAGACAGGGATGAAGAATTCGGATGGCAGTGATCTCAGTGGTCAAGCCTGGCCCTGACATTTCCCAGGTATAGTTGCAGATGAAATCTATGCCTCATTTCCTTTGTCCTAACAATTGACTTCCTAGTTACCAAATGCCAATCCTTGTTTCTTTGTCATTGTGCATAATTACTTCAAACTTTGAAATTTAAAAAGTCAGTACCTCTGGTTTTCTGATTTTTTTTTTAATGGGAGTTAACTCCAGAAGTCAATATGATTTCACATAGTGCCTATCTTTCCTTAGCCAAGAATCATCAATTTACAGCCAAACCTAGACACATAGCTGGTGCTGATTGGAGTACAGAACTTGTGCATGAAGTCGTGCTAAGGTCAACCCCATTTCCAAGCTTCTTTTCAAACCTCAACCCAGGTGGCCTAAGCAGACCCTGCCAACTCTAATCTTCCTCCTTCAAATGGAGTTTTGGCCTTTGTAAATAGCACCGTTTCAGCTATGCCTCAAAATAGGTCTCTATTTTCTACTGTATGATCTGCAAATAGTTGTTAGACAGATTTGTTTCAGCTAATGACAATGATTATTGTCCTCTGTTTAAAAACCACTTCAGTTCTTAACTCCTTTTTTTAGGAAGAAAACCTGGAGCATTACGAAAACCTTCAGACTTAAGCTAATAGGTTTGTAAATCAAAAATCCATGGAAATAATCATGTTGAGGTTTTTTTAATATTTATAGTTGCATTTCCTTTTGAATTGTTTTAAAATATAACAAATGCAAATATGTCCTGATATCAAAGTTAAAAAGTTGATTTTTGCATTTCTGATTTAATGTGAGAATTCCATGGTGGTGACTCACACCTCTTTTCTGGAGCTCCCAGTCTTTAATGTGGAATCAGTTACTTTAGATATAAACATCTAGATAATAAAAATAACTCTTTATTACTGCTATTCTGAAGCAATAGGTCAGGTGCTCTCAATCCATTTTCAAGTACATTCTTATCATTATTGTCAGGATAATAGGTTGAATCACATGAAATTATAATTTTTGTATAGTTTGACTTTGAAAAACAGCATTGTTCTGCTGTTCAACAGAGTACATATCTCTGTTTTGCTAAAGTGAAAACTGCCCTAACCGGTTTGGCTCAGTGGATAGAGCATCGGCCTGCAAACTCAAGGGTACCAGGTTCAATTCCGGTCTAGGGCATATACCTTGGTTGCAGGCACATTCCCAGTAGGGGGTGTGCAGGAGGCAGCTGATCATGTTTCTCTCTCATTGATGTTTCTAACTTTCTACTCCTTTCCCTTCCTTTCTGTAAAAAATCAATAAAATATATGTAAAAATAAAATAAAGTAAGCTAAGGAATAGAAAAGCTAAGTAACATGTTTCAAAAAGTATAAACCTGTAATGAACACAACTATGGTTCAACACAGTCTCTTTTGAGTTCAGACTCTACTAAATTGAGGAATCCTTGACTCAGGGTTTAAATTGGAGTGTCTATTTGTTTCAGGACTCTTCAGTTGTCATTGTTTCTCCCATCAGCTCAGTTTGGTAAATAGCCTGGATGGCATAAGAGCCCTGTGTGAAAGTTAGATTCATTTATTTTTTAAATACATGCACTCAGGCCTTTTGAGCTAGGCTTTGGCAATGAACAGAACAACTTTTCCATGACTAGAGAAAGGAAAACCCATATTCCAAGAGAAATCAGGCTGAAGGCTTCTTGGGCTACATGTCATGTCGAGGAGGGTTAGAAACCCACGTCAGGTTTGGGTCACTGAAGACTGGAAATTTCTCCTCAGTTCACCTGCCTATGTAAGTAAGTGTTAGTTTGATCAGATCTAAATACAATTTAAAATCAGCTTCCTGGTTGCAGATCTTTGACCTTTACTTTAAGGTTTTCCTTGTATCTCTCTTGTTCCTGTCATATCCATTTCAGGGATCCCTCTGCAGTTTACCTTTTATTATTTATTTATTATTATTATTTTTTAATTTTTTTATTGATAAAGGTATTACATATGTGTCCTTATTTTCCCCCACCCCCTCACTCATGCCCTTACCTCCCTGGTGTTCATGTCCATTGGTTAGGCTTATATGCATGCATACAAGTCCTTTGTTTGATCTCTCCTCATTTCCCCCACCCTCTCCTATCTTCCCTCTAAGGTTTGACGGTCTGATCGATGCTTCTCTGTCTTTGGATCTGTTTTTGTTCATTAATTTCTGTTGTTCATTATATTCCATAAATTAGTGAGATCATATGATATTTATCTTTCTCTGACTGGCTTATTTCACTTAGCATAATGCTCTCCAATTGCAGTTTACCTTTTAGTTATATTTTACCAAATCTAAAAACTATCAATTGCAGAAATCATAGGAATAAATAAGTATTGTGTTGTAAAAGGTAGAGTATAAATCATCCAATCTTTAATGATATCTACGGACATGTTTTACATTTTTAAGCATAATTATAAACTAATTATAATATTGCCTAAGTTTGTACCTTTTTACAAAACTTCACACTTTCTTTATATGATTTTCATATTATACTGCAAAATACCAAAGTATTTGTGATTAATTGTACAGATTTGCAATGTTATAAAACCTAAAGTTATATCTACTAAATGGATAAGACATGTGACAATATATGAACTGGGAGCAGATAAAGTTTAGTTCTAGTAGTTTCTTTAGCTTTGCTCTCAGAGCCCACTCCAAATGAATCGCAAAAGCAGGTTTCTCAGATAGTGTTGATAGTATGATATTATTTATCAAGACATTAACAAGTTTTCTATGTTGAAAAAATAAAAATGGCCCATATGTTTGATAAATACCAAATAATACATCTTCGTTTGAAGATCCACAATTATATAGCACATTAAACATTTTGAAGCTTCCCAAAGGGGAAATAACCTATTTGATAGTGTTTAACTAGTTGTATTACAATTCTGTTACCAAATCTGCTCTGACTGGGATATTTTTCCTCTCCATAGAATATCTATGAAGATCTTTTCCAACTAGCGTAGCTCCGGGGTTGAGTAGTGACCTATTAACCAGGTGGTCACAGTTCAATTTCCAGTCAGGACCCTGGTCCCAGCAGGGTTGGAAAACACAGATATTTACATTACGATTCTTAACAGTGGCAAAATTAGAGTTATGAAGTAGCAACGAAAATAATTTTATGATTGGGGGTCAACATAACATGAGGAACTGTATTAAAAAGGGTCATGACATTAGAAAGGTTGAGAGCCAATGCACTAGAGTCACTGGGGCCTTCTTTAAAGGAACATTAAGCCCTAACCAAGATGATTCTTTCTCATCATTTATGTTTCTATCTCTCTCTCCTTCTCCTTTCCTCTCTGAAATCAATAAAACAAATATTTTTAAAAGTAAAATAAAAGTAACACTGAATCAGAAGAGGAATATTTGAATTATTACCAATTAGATTACTTATTAAGCAGTAATTATGTTTAAAGTATGCTGATACATGTGAAACACACATTTGCAAAAAACTCTTGCCCTGAAATTGTTTGCTTTCTCAGCTTGATAGTCAGATGTATTACGTGTGAAATGTATGCCCTCACCCAAAAAATATTGAAGTTGTAAAACAAGTATCTGTGAGTATGATCTCATGTGCAAGTTAAAATGAGATCATTAGAATAGAGCCTAATCTTAGATGACTGTGTCCTGATAAAAAGGAAAAATTTGGATATAAGAACATGCACAGGGAAAACACCACATAAGATTGGAATTAAGGTGCCACAAGTCAAATAATTATTACAAGTTAGGAAATAAGCTAGCAACAGATTCTTCCTCAGTGCTCTTTCAGAGAACATAGCTTTGTCAACAACTTGATCTCAGATGTTTAGCCCCCAGAACTGAGACAATAAATGTCTGTTGTTTAAGTCAACCAGTTTATGGTACCTTCGTTTGGCATCCATAAGAAATTAATACAGACATATTCACAAAACAATGACCATCAATATGATTCATTGTCTACTTAATGACTAGAATAGGCAGTGCTTGTTCAAGGAGTTCAGAGGATGAAGGACAATTCGAAAATAAGTGTAAAGAGACATCAGAAGAAGGGAGGAAGAGAGGAAGATGTTGGTTACCTCATAAAAAGTCAACCTCATGATGCTTTTATTTCTTGCTGGCTGAGCCTAGTATGAAGAAAAATTTCTAATTTTTGTCTTTCAATTCTTCATGTTTCGAAGCTAGAGTGATGGCTTATGACCCAGTTCTAGCCAAGTGGGAATTGAGGGAAAGTTTTCAGGGACTTCTAGGAAACACATTCTCTACAATAAAAGAACACATAAAGAGATGTTCTGTTTATTCTTCATTGTAATGATTATATGTAAGAGAAGCTGGAACTTCTACACTTGGTGTGCTCCCCTGAGGAAAGAAATTACTGAAACATCAAGTATAACATATACAAAAAGCACTTTAGCTCCTGGGGCTGTTAGCTTGCCATGGCTCTAACTCTCAACTCAACTTCATCAGATTCCTTACAAATAAGCTAGAATAACTCCTTAAGATTTAGTTAAATATTATGTTACTTGCAGACATAAAATTCTTAATCATAAGAAAATAATAAAAAAAAACACAGTCAGAAGGGCAAGAGAAGGGCATAATCATGAAAAAGGAGACTGAGCTCAAAATGTTTTTGGATCCACTCAGAATTGTTAAAAACCTTTCTTATTTCCCAGGTCAGCATGGCTCAGTGGTTGAGTGCTAACCTATGAATCAGGAGGTCATGGTTTGATTCCTGGACACACACATGCCCAGTTTACAACTCAATCCCCAGTGCGGGGCATGCCGGATGCAGCCAATCAATTATTCTCTCTCATCATTGATGTTTCTATCTCTTTTTTCCTCTCCTTTCCTCTTTGAAGTCAAGTATATTAGTTTTCCTATTTCAGGATCTAGCTTGAATGTCACATCCTACACTTAATCTTAAAATCTAATTTTCTTTTGTTTGCATGTCATAGTCACTAATATACAACTTTCTTGTTCAACTATTGTTCACATCACTTAGTATCATGTCCATTTGCATATAGGAACTCAATAGAGAGTTATCATATGAACAAATGGATGAACAAATAAGAAAAGATGGGTCCTTTTCATTGCTTCCATTATATAGACCTAGACTAAATCATTTCAGTTTAAATAATTTCTCTTTTTTTGTTGTTGTTTGTGCCAGGCACACTCCTCTGCGTTGGTGACACAGCAGTGATTTATAGTCTATGCACAGGAGAAAATACACTGAATATCTCTCACATGATTAATTTGATCAGATTTTGGCAGAAGTGTTGAATATAGATTGCATAAGAACATATTAGAAGAAAGGAATGAGCAAGTAATTTTGTAATTTTGAAATATTGTTAGTCATAAATGATCAAGTTCTACTGGGAATCAATAAAAAGGGTGATATAACATAAAAGAGATGGAGCGGGTGGAGTGAAGTTGGTGAATATTGTGAGAAAGAAGTTTGGGGATTTCTGCTTAGGTTATTAGGCACTTACTAGGTGAGATAAAACATAGAAAAGAGACCTGATTGGAATGGCTCAGTGGTTGAGCATTGACCTATGAATTAGAAGGTCACTGTTTGATTCTATAGGCAGGGCACATGTTCAGGTTGCGGCTTGATTCCCCAGTATGGGGCATGAAGGAGGCAGCCAATCAATGATCCTCTTTCATCATTGAGATTTTAATCTCTCTCTTCCTCTCCCTTCCTCTATGAAATCAATACAAAAACAAAACAAAACAAAACAAAAACACCACAAAACAAAACAAAACAAAACAAAAAAAAACACCAAAAAACAAAAGTCCCCCCCTACACACATAATAACCCTGTACATTAAATAAATAAATAAATAAATAAATAAATAAATAAGAAAGAAAGAAAGAACAGAGTGTCTTCTGTCTATGCACCATGCTAGGTTAGAACATTGCTAAGAGGGAATGAGCACTGGACATCCAGGTAAATATTCCACAATAGTATCCTTCATGCAAAAGAGTGGAACTTTTCATGGAATTTGGAGATATTCTAAGTTTGGCATGTGATTATTTTATTTCAATTTTTAAAAATTCTCATACAAGGATATGTTTATTGTTTTGAGAGAGAGAAGAAAAGGGTGAGAAAGAGAAACATCATTAACAGTCTCCCTCATTGCCCTGACTGGGGATGGAACACACAACCTAGATATGTGGCCTGACAGGAATTGAACTGGCAATCTTTTTCTTGTATGGGATGTGGCCCCAACCAACTGAGACACCTAGCTGGGACTAACTTATCTCAATTTTTAAGTAAAAGGTATTTCTAATCTTTTGGGGTTATGTTAAAGGAAACACATAGTTCATCTGAAAGGTAGTGATGGGTTTCATGTAACTAAGAAACTTTGGTTTCACTTTTTTCCTGCAGCCAGTTGCTGATGCAGATAACTGCAGAGAGCATGGGAACTATATTCCTTGTTATCAGATATCCTATACAATAAAAGCCTAATATGTTAAGTGTCCGGCTGTTCAGTTGGCCATTCAACCAAAGTGTAATATGCTAATGATATGCTAAGGCTGCTCAACCACTCACTATGGTGTGCACTGATCACCAGGGGGCAGACACTCCATCCTATAGGTTAGCTTGCTGCTGTGGTCTGACTGATTGGGACTGAGTGAGATGGGCTGGACATGACCTGGAGCCGTCCCCAATCTGGCCAACATCTTGCATCCTTCCCCGCCCCTGATTGTGCACTGGAGGGGTCCCTCAGCCTGGCCTGCACCTTTCACAATCCTGGACCCCTCAGGGGATGTTGGAGAGCCGGTTTCTACCCGATCCCGCAGGCAAGGTCGAGGCACCCCACTGGTACATGAATTTGAACACCAGGCCTCTACTATTACATAGTTAGAGTTCTTTTCTAATAAATATTCAAAACAAGTTCTTTCCTAGTGGCTTCAATAGAAGAAAATGAGCATGAATATATTTACAGCATCACATATCTAGTATTATAACTAAAGGTCAGTTGTCAGATTTGCTATTATATCTGATGTTTCAAGTTTTATAGCTTATCAAATAATTGCTGGAAGAAATTTGGTATGTCTATTTTTTCAACTTGATTTTCAAATGCTTTTCTTTTGTGGGATATATAATATAGAGAGATATATAGTGAAAAATTTCCTCCGAAATTTGGAGAATTTGGAAGAAAGTCTCTTTTTCAACACAAATCTAGAAGTGGCATTTCCCATCTACTAATTTCTTTTAGCATTAATCATTGATGAGTTGGAATTGCATATTTACCAATAATTCCCTGGAGACCATCTGCTAATAGCATTTCTGTAAAATTGTCCCTTAAAAATGTTAACAAAATTTGTTCTAATATTTTCACTTACATTACTTAAACAGAAATAGTGTTTGGATAACAAAGACAGTTATTAGCGTGATATTCAAATACAGTGTTCAGTATATCAAATAAATCCCATTTTATTGTGCACTTCATTTTTCAAGTAAGGTAATATGGTGATCTCAAAAGGCAAGGATAGAAGAGCTAGATTAGTCATTAGGTATAGATTAAGGCATAAGTTAAATGTAAAATAGCCTAGGTAACACGTTTGAAAATATACACGAATGGTAAAATGTTTGAAAATGGAAATGTGATATACAACATTGAAACACATGTGGTGCACACACTGAATGAATGCAATCATTGCAATAGTATAGACAAGGTTACTGGGGAAATTCACAAGCAGAGAGTCAGCAAAATGCTTATGGTTTCCAGAGCCTTGCTCCTTCTTCTAAGTAGAATGATGCAAAAGAGTGTCCTCCTTTCCCCAGACTATTTCACAAACTAAGCAGGCAGTTGAAAGGCAGCACAGTCACCCAAACATTATTGCAGAAATGTTCATTAGAAGGCATGGATTCATATCCTCAAACATATTGCTTTATTGGCAAGATGTGCATACTGGTTGAAGAGGTCACTTATATTGGGGATTTTTCAGTTTAGGGTTGATATCAGCTGCCAGTTCATGCCTAGGCTAAGAAGGGAGAAAGATCAATTAGCCCACAATAACTTGGTCTCTCCTAACACACTAGTCTCTAGAACAATTTTCTTTTTAAAAGTCATTTTTCCCTCATCTTTGTATCTTTGTGCCTACCATGATGTTTGAAAGAAATTAATTCCTCATTAAATTTTAAAAGAAAAAAACATACATTATGACAGTCTTATCCAGCTGGCTCACTTGGTTAGAGTGTCCTCTGTACACAGAAAAGGTTGCAGGTTTTATTCCCATCAGGGGAAACCACGATTGAAAGTTCAAACCTAGGATTGAACTAGGTTGGGTTAGCAAGGGAAGTAACAGACCAATGTTTCTCTATCACATCTATGTTTCTCTCTCTCTCTCTTTCTCTCTTCTCCTTCTTCTCTCTCTAAAATCAATAAACATATCCTCAGTGAGGATTAGAATAATTCATTGAAAGAAATGTTGATATGTAAAAATAGAACTATGATCTGATCATGGGATTAGTTCAATTCAGGGTCTTTCTAGACTAAGAAAGAAGAAATGTGCTTTTGATTAATTTGTTTGTACCTTCACAGATAATACATTCATAACAAATTTAATTATTACAGATTAGGGGCCTGGTACACAAAATTTGCACACTCAGGTGGTCACTCAGCCCAGCCTGTGCCCTCTTGCAGTCCCTCTCACAGTTTAGGAGCCCTTAGGGGATCTGGTGTAAGCCATCAGTCAGACATCCTTAGCACTGCTTCAGAAATGGGATCAGCTGTAAGCTCACCTCAGAGCTTCCGGCTGAGCAGTGTCCCCCCCGTAGGAGCACACAGACCACCACTTGCAAAAGGATAAGCCAGAAACAGACACTAACACTGAGATAATGCAAAATATGTCAGTTCAATATTAATTTCATCATAAGAGTTTATTTTTATCCCAGCTGCCCTTCAGGAAAAAAGAAAATGGTTTCTAGAAGAAGATAGTATTATACAATATCTCTATGTCCCCAATTGTTTATAGAAATCTTACTTGCAAAAAAAATGCCTAGAAACAAAAACATTACAGAGAAAGAGTAAAGATAAAAATATAGAAATAATACTAAAGGAGATTCAGATAATTGAATTAAAAGGTAAAGATGCTTAATAATTGATATTTTATCAATAAATTAGATTAAAGAGGTAATTAATCAGAAAAATAAAACTACAAAAATTATCTAAAAGAGGCTCTTGAAGAAAAAAAGTAATACTTAGACCTCTATAGTTGTATTTAATATCAGATTAAACAAAATATGAAAAATATTAATATGCAGAAAGATAGGTTGGTTGAAAATGTTGAATTGAAGCATAAAAAAGTACTTTTTGATAGAGGAATACAAAATGCATATGGAACATGGTAAGATAACACATATATCATTGTAATTCTAGAAGGTTCTGAGAGAGATAATATTACAGAACCCTAAACTTTTAAAATGATTTCTATTTTATAAAATTAAAGATTTTTTTAATCTTAAAGAGAAAAAAGTATTTACACTATCTTCACATTTTTGGACTCTTTTTTCTTTTTTGTTTTTCTGTTAGGGTGCTTTCTCATATTTCAGATCTTTGATTTGATTCTTGGGGTCTTCTAGTCTGCTGTTGGATTTCTGGATTTCTGTACATTGTTATTTATTTTAGACAGTGCATGCTCAATTTCTGACTGGTCCTTTTCCTTTTTTTTTTTTTTTGGTGTTCTTGAGAACTTTGAAAGTGTCACTAAGTTTCTCAGAGTTTTCAATAAGTTCATCAGCAGTTTGTAGAAGATTCTTGAGTATCCTTATAAATGTGGAGCCTCTGAGACAACTTCTAGTGTATCAACATCAGAATTATGGGAGTACCAGAGAAGAGAGAGAAAGATACTGAAAACTTATTTGAAGAAATAATGACTGAAAACTTTCCCTATCTGGTGAAAGAAATGGACTTACAAGTCCAGAAAGCACACAAAACACCAAACAAAAATAATCCAAAGAGGACCATACCAAGACACATCATAATTAAAATGCCAAGGGCAAAAGACAAAGAGAGAATCTTGAAATCAGCAAGAGAAAAACAGTTAGGTACCTATAAGAAAGTACCCATACGACTGTCAGCTGATTTTTAAACAGAAACTATGCAGACCAGAAGGGAGTGGCAAGAAATATTCAATGTGATGAATAGCAAGAACCTACAACTAAGAGTGCTCTACCCAGCAAAACTAGCATTCAGAATTGAAGGTCAGATAAAGAGCTTAACAGATAAGAAAAAGCTAAAGGGATTCATCACCACTAAACTAGGATTATCTGAAATGCTGAAGGGTTTCTCAGATATATGCCAAAAGAAGTTCTTCACTGATACTGCTCCAAGGGCAAAGGAAGCTAAAGAAAAAATAAACAAATGGGACTACATCAAAATAAAAAGCTTTTGCACAGCCAAAGAAACCATCAACAAAACAAGAAGAAAGACCACTGTATGGGAGAACATATTTGCAAATGTTATCACTGATAAAGGTTTAATCTCCAACATCTACAGCCAACTTATACAACTTAATAAAAGGAAGATAAATGATCCAATAAAAATATGGGCAATGGACCTAAATAGAACCTTTTCAAAAGAAGACAGAAGGAAGGCCAAGAGACACATGAAAACATGTTCAAAGTCACTAATCATCTGAGAGATGCAAATCAAAACAGCAATGCAATACCATCTTACACCTGTCAGAATGACAATCATCAACACATCAACAAATGACAAGTGTTGACGAGGATGTGGAGAAAAAGGAACCCTTGTGTACTATTGATGGGAATACAGACTGGTGCAGCCACTGTGGAGAACAGTATGGAGTTTCTTCAAAAAACTAAAAATGGATCTCCTATTTGACCCAGAAATTCCACTCTTAGGAATATATCCTAAGAAATTACAAATACCAATCAGAAAGGATTTATGCACCCCTATGTTCATAGCAGCACAATTTACAATAGCCACAATTTGGAAACAGCCTAGGTGCCCGTCAGCAGATGAGTGGATCAAAAAACTGTGGTACATCTACACAATGGAATTCTATGCTGCCATTAAAAAGAAGGAATTCTTACCATTTGCAGCAACATGAATGGAACTGGAGAGCCTTATGCTAAGTGAAAGAAGCCAGTCAATGAAGGAGAAACACCACATGATCTCACTCATTTGTGGATAATAAAGAACATTATAAACTAATGAACAAAAGGATAGATACAGAAGCAGTAAAGCATCAAACAGACTGTCAAATTACAGCAGGAAGATTAAAGAGAGGTGGGGTAGATAAGAGATCAACCAAAGGACTTGTATGCATGCATATAAGCATAACCAATGAACACAAGACATTGAGGGGAGGGAATGGGGAGATATGTATACATGTAACACAATAAAAAATAAAAATAGGAAGAAGAATAAAAAGGTAAAGATAAAAATTATGAACAACAAATTGATAACAAATACATAAATATCAACAAGTGAATCTAAAAATCAAGTGAATAATAAAATCAGATAAACAGAATAAACTAGTGAATATAATAGAATGAGGGCCACAGAAAAGGAATGGATTAACAATTCTCGAGGGAAAGGAGGAGTGAGGGGTGCAGGAAGAGATTGGACAAAAATCTTACATCTATGGATGAGGACAGTGGTGGGGGATAAGGGCATGATGGGGGAATCAGGTGGAGGGGAGCTATGTGGGGGGAAAAGAGGAACATCTGTAATAAACAGAAAAATAAAGATTTATTTAAAAAATTAAAATTAAAATTAAAAAAGTATTTACAAAAGCTAGTGAAAAACTGATATACTTTGCTACTTTGCAAACAATACCTGTATAAAAATATAAATCAAACCAAAATTAGATTCTAGAATGAGATATGTATTTAATGCATCTGACCAACAAAGAATTCACACCCAGAATATATACCAAAGAGAACTAAGAGCAAAAAAAATAACTCAAGAGTAAACTATCTGGATTTTTATTGAGATTCTTAGATCTGTAAGTTCTTATCATTCATCTAATTGTAGAAAATTGCTGCCTATATATTTTCTTCACAATACAAATTTCCTTTCTCTTCTCTTTTGGTGACTCCAGATATTAATATTTTAGATTACTTGGGAATGTACCAAATGTTTCTGAAGACTTTTCTTAAAAAAAAAAAAATATATATATATATATGGTTTCTGTAGCTTTATAAAATATATGGTAAAATATATATAACTTAAAATTTACCATCTTATCTACTTTGAAGGATAGAGTTCTTGAATATTAAGTATATTAAGTATATTCACATAGTTATGCAACCACCACCATTCATATTCAGAGTTTTATTCAACTTGCAAAACTTTCTTCTGGTACCATTAAAGAAAACTCTCCATTCCTCTTCATTCTTAGTGCTCTGGCATCACCACTCTACTTTCTAAATCTATGAATTTGAATACTAAAGTTACCACATATAAGTGGAAACAGAAAATAATTGTATTGCTTTTTTTTTTTTGCAACAGACTTATTTGAATAGCATAATGTTCCCAAAGTTCATCCATGTTGTAGGTATGTAACATATGTCAAAATGTCCTTCATTTTTAAGGCTGCATAATATTTCATTATGTGGATATACAACATTTTGTTTATTTATTTGTTGATAGACACTTGGCTTGCTGCCACCTTTTGGCTAAGGTGAATAATGGTGCCATGAAAGGTGTATTGACATTTCTTTGAAACATTGCTTTCAATTTTTCTGGATATATAAACAAGTGGTAATTCTATTTTACTTTTTTAAAGAAAATGTCATACTTTTTTTTTTATAGTGACAACACTATTTTACATTCCAACTAACAGTGCACCAGGATTCCAATTTTTCTGTATCCTCACAAACAATTTTTTTCTGTTATTTTATTTAAATTTGTTTTTAATACTAGCCATCCCAATAGGTATGAGTTGATATCTCATTGTGGTTTTGACTAGCAGTTTCCTAATAATTAATAGTGTTGAGCATCTTTTCATGTGAAAAATGTCTATTCAAGTTCTATGCACACTTACATTGGATTATTCATTTCTTTATTATTGAGTTGTAAGGGTTTTTGTTTCTAAATATTAGACTTTATATGATTCACAAACGTTTTTCTATTCCATGAGATGTCTTTTAACTCCATTGATTTTGTTATTTGATGCACAAAAGTTAAGTTTGATGCAGTCCAATTCTATTTTTTATAGTTGCTTGTGCTTTTAGAGCTATAAATAAGAACTTATGGTCAAATCTAATACTAAGTTTCCTTGCATGTTTTCTTCTAATAATTATATATATATATGTAGTTTTTATGTTTAAACTTTTGATTCATTTTGAGTTATTTTTTATGTGTGGTATAAAGTAAGTGTCCAACTGCTTTCTTATAAATGGAATGTAAATCAGAATAATAGCATTTTGGTCTGACCATTGTACTTACTGTATATGCAGACGTATAATCCATACAAACAATGTTATATGGATTTGCACTAATCATTTATTATTCATGGGACTAACTTTTTTTCGAGTGTAGAATGTGAAAACTTGGCTAATATAAACAAAGGGTTTTTTTTGTTTGAAAACATCCATTTACTCACTCCCTTCTGAGAAATTTAAGCATGATTTTCCTAACTATTTTCTATCAATTTAAAACATACAGTTATAAGACCATACTGTTATAACATACTGTTATAAACAATAGTTTTATATCCTCTTAACAAATTTTAAAATTAAAACAATAAATTAGTGGAGCATGGTAATGGCACAAATAATGTTGAATCAAATTTATAATAAAAGTAGACTATCAACTGCAAATTGATAATTCATGTAAGCTTGACAATTTCTTTTGATTTTTAATGCTATTTCTTAACTCTCTATACCATTGCCCACACATTTTACTTAATTAATATTTTTCATTTGTCAATCAGACATTTTTACCAAACCATTGAAAATCAGTTTATTTTTTATTCAACTGAAAGGGAAGTATTGTTATATTCATATAATTCCTTGCATTGCCAAGAAGATTATGGTCCAATTGTGTGTTTATGTGTGTGTGTGTGAGTGTGTGTGTTTATATACAAGAAAGAAAAAATAAATACAATTAATATGAGAGCAAGCTCCAGGTATTGAGGAAGGAAAAGGCCTTATTTCTATGAAATTGATCGCATTTATCTCCCTTCCCATTCTATCCTAGCTCCTTCATCTTCCTCTCACCAAAATGTATTGCTAATACATTTGAGTGTAGGAAGAAATGTGGTTGCACATTCAGTAGGAAGAAATGTAGTTGTACATTCAAATTCTTCAAACCAAAAAGCAATCAATACACAATGGTAGGTATGTTGTTCCAAAAGAAAATTGGTTTTGTGTTTCTAAAGGAAGAGCAATGTGTATCTGTGAGAAGAAAAAGATCCAACCTTGAAAGTAACCACATTTATCTTCCTTCAATAGAGAAATTAAACAAATAGTTAACTCTGAAGTAATGATTAACTTGTCACTTTCATTGACATGACATATTATCCTTCTAAAGGAAAAAATATTAATAACCAAAGAAAAGAGATGAAAATGTCATGTTAAGCTCAAGGAAAATGTGGATGTTTAGTGCATTTACATCATATAAAAATGGTGTTCAGCTTATGTATGCGTACATGCATTTTTGTATGTGTGTTAAAAATGCAAAAGGATTCCTACCTGGTTTGGCTCAGTGGATAGAATGTCAGCCTGTAGACTAAAGAGTCCCAGGTTTGATTCCAGTCAAGGGCACATGCCAGAGTTTCAGGCTCGATCCCCAGTAGGGGGCCTGCAGGAGGCAGCAAATCAATGATTCTCTATCATTGATGTTTCTGTCTTTCTCTCCCTCTCCCTTCCACTCTGAAATCAATAAAAAAATATTTTTTAAAAAATTGCAAAAGGATGAGCAGTAATGGAAGCCCAATACTAAACCTAAGACTTAATAGTTTCCAGTTTGTTAACACTAAATTTACCTCTAAAGCATTTAATAGCAGATAAAATGAGACACAGTCCTTTCAGGAAAGAGCGTCATTAACCTTATTGTGGCCTCTACAACACTAATCCATATAAGATGATTAGGTGAATTTGCATATAGATAAATGACTTTTGAAATGAACAACGTTTTTAGAAACTATGTGATAGGTTGATAGTCAAAATTAAACTTAAATTTGAGGTTGAAGGTCTTACCCCATAATAGAATTCATCCTGAAGGAACTGTGAATCTATAAGTTCAAACCTTGAGGAAGTGGTTTATCTTGAATATTGTAGGTTGGTGGTGATAATTTACTATGGCATAGGCTTATGTTGACATAATGAAAGAAAAATTTTTTAACAACAAATCAAATATATTTAGCTGTATCTAAACAATGGTAAATCGAAACAACCAAACCCTGACAAATTTTTCTCCCTGTAACACCTAGGATACATAACCTGAAGGACAAATGTGGAGTACTAGAACAATTTTGGGTGGAGGATGATGGAAGAATTAAAGATCATCTTAAGAACTCTGCTAATAGAAGCATATGAGGGCACATTAACAATTTAATTTGACTAAAAGAAAAAACAGGAAAAAAAAACAGAAACAGAGACAGAGAAAGAAAATTTGATTGAATTTCTAACTCTAATCAAAGAGATCATATCATCAGTTACATAGGTTTTATGTAGTTTAAAGTCATTAGTTATAATGGGAAGTAACCTATTTCAATTTTATAGATCAGCATGAAGTAGTCCAGGACAAGGGTGAGCTGACAAAAGCAACTTTCTCAAGTGCAAAATTTAATTGGTGCAAACAGTAATCAAGATAAATAATAGTTTAACACACCATTTAAAAAAATAAAAAAATAATTCAAAAATCCCATGATAAACAAAAGATAACAATTTAATTAAAGGTAAGATTAATATATTAATGCATTCTAAAGTGTTTTACTCTCTGATTCATTAGCTTGTAGGCCAATAGCCAGTCCTTCATTCTCAATTGTTTCACAATTTCAAAACATAAAAGCACAGCAGAAACTGGTTTGGCTCAGTGGATAGAGCATTGGTCTGTGGACTGAAAGGTCCCAGGTTCGATTCCAGTCAAGGGCATATACCTTGGTTGCAGGCACATCCCCAGTAAGGGGCTTGCAAGAGGCAGCTGATCGATGTCTCTCTCTCATCTATGTTTCTAGCTCTCTATCCCTCTCCCTTCCTCTCTGTAGAAAATCAATAAAATATATTTAAAAAACAAACAAACAAACATAAAAGGACAATTTTAAATTTGGCAAAATTTCACAATTTTAAGAATATGTATGTTCTTAGCATAATAAACCTTGTCCTTCTTGGTTCCACAGAATATATCAGTTGGTGCCTGCAATTCTAAGGCATAGTCTTAAAATCAAGACACTTGAAGAGTTTCCCTTTATATAACTGTTCCTTAATTTTTCTCCTTAATTTTATTTCTTTCTTTTCTGCTTTCAGTTGTTGCTGTTGAGAAGTCTTCTTCAGTCTAATCCAGTGGTCAGCAATCTCATTAGTCAACAGAGCCAAATAGCAACAGTACAATGATTGAAATTTCTTTTCAGAGCTAAATGTTTTAAACTTAAACTTCTTCTAATGCCACTTCTTCAAAATAGACTCACCCAGGCCATGGTATTTTGTGGAAGAGCCACACTGAAGGGGTCAAAAAGCTACATGTAGCTTGAAAGCCAGTTTGCCAACCATGGGTTTAATTGATTCCCTCTATTATAGAATATAAAAATACAGAATCTATTTTTCTCTTATACTGCTGTTATTATATCACAAGGGGCCCAGTGCACAAATTCATGCACTTTGAAAGGAACTGTAGGCCATATGGCTGTGATGGGCACAAGGGCAGGTCTCAGCCCATCCTCCACACCCCAGCCTGACCCCTCCTGCCCGGGCCCCTTGTTTTCCAGCAGCCCTGCTCCACTGCTGCCCCTACATGCTGACAGCATGGAGCAATTGGGGACTGCACCAGCAGCAGGTGTGAATAGTGCCTGCTGCCCTGATCACCCCTCAGGAGCAGGGGGAGGTAAAGAAGCCCTCAGGGGTATTCAGGGCCAGCAGCCACCACTTGTACCCACTGATGGCACCTAGCAATCAGGACCGGTGCCAGGTGCCAGCAGTGGGTGCAAGAGGTGGCTCCAACACTGGTAGCAGGTGTGAACACTAGCTGGGACTTCAATACATGGGACCAAAGAATTTTGAGTAACCACCAGAGGCTAGTCCCCATGACAGGAACTGGTGCCCCGCCTTGGTCTGGCACCCTTGCTCACTTGCTCCACCATCCCACTCTGGACAATGCCAGTCATGTTCCACATACTCCCCTGGTGGTTAGCACACATTACTGCAACCAGTTGTTCAGTTTTTCCATTCGGTCTATTTGCAGATGAGAGTTTTATATATGTATAGATGTTTAGCTTTGTGTCCAGCAGTTTCATAAATATCTATAATAATAAAAGGGTAATATGCTAATTAGTTTGGTCATCATTCCAGTCATCCTTCCAGAGAAGCTAAGCCTAAGTGAAGTCCAAATCCTGGGTGCCAGAGGGAAGCTGGTGCTGGCAGCCGGGGGAAGGAAGGCCTACTCTTGCATGAATTTCATGCATCAGGCCTCTAGTATATCCATATTAGGATTTGTTTTATTTGCCCTGATTAGGATATATTGTTCTCACTGGATATGAGGACTCATATTTTCCAATGTTCTGGGAAGTTCCCAGTTTTTTTTTTTTTCATCTAAATGTGCTGTCCATCATTCATTTTATTATTTCTTTATAGATTTACACACACACACACACACACACACACAAACACATAGATTAACATTTCCATCCTACCATGTATAAATCTTTAATTTTCATTCATTTATTTTTCTTTAACACCTACCAATCTTTCACAACTTATTTTAAGGTGTATCTAGTTTTTCTTAGTAATTCCTTATAGAATTTTTTAAATAATTAAAATATTTATATAATTCCCATTCTGCATCAAATTGGCCTGATTATTCCTGATAGTTCCTTATTTTTATTTATTTTTATTTCATACTTTATTAAGTTAAATATTTTAGAAATACCCTTCTCTATATTATTTTTTTCACTTCAAGAATCTAAATCTATTGCTCCCCCTTCTCTCTTTCTCTCTTTCTCTTTCTCTCACTCTCTCTCTGTCTCATCTTTCTCCCTCTTTCATCTCCGTCCTTATCTTTTTCTTTCTCCTCATTTGTCACTCTCTCAGTTTTTTCTTTGTGCTTGATGATTTTTTATTATGAGCTTATCCTTTTCTAAAAAAATCTCTGGGACTCCCATGGTTCTCTGTTGGGGAAAAAGATAATTTCTTATTCCAGTGACCATAGAGGATCATGAGCCAAAATGAGTCTGAAGAGTGTACAGTTCTAATGTGAAAACTGCAGATTCAGATGTTCCTTGTCTCAAATCCAAGTCTGCATGATGTAAAAGGTTGTAGGACTGTCTGTCCTCTGGCCAGGCCATCTCTTTCTATCTGCCCACGGCTTAGTCTCTACACCCCAAGAATATGCTTTTTCATTCTTTTTTTTGGGGGGGTTGGGGGAGGGTTGTATAACTCTTTTGCCACCTTTGAGTACAATAATGCTATAAATAGTGTATCTTATCCATGACAAAGTCTTTCTATAGACAGAAATACCACAGGACACCTAGCATGTCACATTTACAAGTAAGAAGTCTATTACTGTTACATTTATGAGATTAGGCTATATTAAACTCATTTTTAATTTTTTTAAAATCTTTATGGTTTATTTTTTAAATCTTCAAGCCCTTCCCTGCCCCCCACTCTAGCCCTTTACACCCTATTGTCTATTGTCTATGTCTATGGGTTATGCATATTTGTATAGAAGTTCTTTGATTGATCTCTTCCCACCCATCCACCTACCCCTTGTTAATTTAGTGCAAATCCCTCTACTGATTTATTTTAGTCAATTTGAATTTTCTTATTTCTCAATAGACTGAGATACTAATATCACCTTTTATGGATATTTATTAAAAAAATAGTACTTTTTTGAAACTCTAATTCTTGCAAAGTTAATTGGTATATTTACATTCACAAAATATATGTTCAATCAAAGTAGTTTATAAAAGTGAATCATTAATGTCATTGAGACTTCTATTGCAATTCTATATTCTTAAAAATATTATTCTCAACCTTTCTCTGAATTTATTTTGAATCTTTGTGGATTTCCTATTCTTATTTATAATTTTGTAGAGGTTTGTGATTTTTAAAATATTTGTATTGAATTGAAAAGGAAGTTACCTACTTATTGAATTAATGTTCAGTTTTATTTACCAGTTCCCCTTTTTTCTTTCTTTTTAAATATTCCATATATCTTTTAGCAATTTCTTCTTCCATCTATAGTTATATTTTGGTTTATTGTTCAACATCTTGTTTTAAAGAGCTAACTTATTTTTTTCAAGCATTTGTGAAGACATGCTATGGAAATTTTGATAGCATAATTTTTATCTAAGTGGCAATATAATTCCTGCATCTACTACCTCTGTGATCTGTGACATTTAACCTCAGTTTACTCTTTTATAAAATAGGATTGTTAATAATAAATATCTCATAGAGAAATTATTAGGATTAAGAACAAATGTAAATGATGCCTGACAAATCATAAGATCTATACAATCCAATATTATTTTATTATTATTATCATAGATAACTTTTGTCCACTGTTATAGGAATCTCTTAATAGGTATCTATGGCTTATCTTTAGTGTTTTCTATATTTGTGATCAATTGCAATGTTAATTGCATTATAATTAGGTAATGGGGTCTATCTTATTCTTTTTAGCTATTTTGATTTTTAAAATTTGCCTTATGTATAATTTTTGTAAATATTAGTTTTATATGGACTTCAAAAGAATATATATTGTGTGTCAGTGTTTCAACTTTCCCTTTTATATCATTTATTATTTTAATCTTGTCTGTTATTCTATTTTATGTAAAGTTAGGCTTACAGATATCCTATCTCCTTAGTTTTCCAGACACATGAATGTGTAATTTGAGCAAAGTTTATAAAACCAATTCAGGTCAATAAGTTGTGAGCAGAGGTCATGTGGATCATGTTAGGATTTAACCATCTCCCAGATTCTCTAGCTTCCTCTCTTATTCCATGAGAAAAGGAGAGAAAATATTGTGTTAAAATATTAGGTTAGGTATCAAACAGTCTGAATCACAGAGTTACCATATGGAAGACTGTGGCTTTGGAGAATCACCAGGCCTGCAGGCAACTTTGGGTGAATAAAAAATTGATTTTTGATTAATTAACTCATGCAAATTTTGGGATTATTTGTTATCTAAAATAGTAATAATGTCAAAATAAAGTAAGATAAAGCTTATCATCTATGTCTCTGGTCTCAGTGCAGAAATGCTGAGTTTGTCAAATGCACAGTGAAACAGCCACGAGCTCTAAAAGGCAAAGTAGATATTAGAGCTTGTAAATAAGGAAGGCTCTTACTTTCAGAAAGAGATCAGTAAGAAAGGTGTGTGATCTAAAACTCTGAATGATAACAGGAAAAATAATTTTATAAAAGAAATACGTGATGGTAAATTATATACTTACATTTTTCCTTTTGGCATTAAGTACAGTATTTGTCAATCTTCGATGGACATTAAAATATGATGGAAGGAGAAAGCAAGAAGTTTCCATGAAAAATGATTTATTACTTTCTTTATAACTATCAAACTCAGTGAAAGTTGCTAAGGATAGCTAGAAGAATGACTGAGATTGATAGAATCTATGCTATCAGGGCAACAATAAAGGCGACCCTGAGACTACCATTCTCTGCCATGTGGGCATTTTGTTGCACCTTTAAGACATACAGTTATTATGCCTTCAAAAAGATTCTGCTATAAACATGCTTTGAAGATTTTAATTTATCAAGATGTATTCTTTTTGTTTTAAGAATTACCAGATTCTAAATTTTTATTTAGCCTTTCCTCCTAAATGAGTTATTTTCTTATTTGGTTAAAATAATTCTTTTGAATAAAATCTTAGTCATTAGTTAATGGCCTGACCTAAGCTAACTCAGAAGTGATAGTTCTTGATGAATAGCCCACAATTCAGTCCAAAAAGGGAAAAGTACATTTTTATAAGCTGATTTATAAAATATTTTCTATGTTTAATGTTTTATTATATTTTTTAAAAATTTCTTGTTTCTAGGGTTTGTTACTTCCATCTTGTGTTGAATTATTCTTGTGAATCCTAAGCTATTTCTATCTGCTTGATTGTAACTAAGATTCTCTGCCAGCTTTGTTAAGAATACTGAAACATTCTACTCAGATAAAGGAAAGTTTTGAAAGATTAGTTCCAAAAATACTTAAAGGGAATAAGTAATTGAATGTTTTGGTTTTTAGAAAAGAGTCAAGAATAAATCATCTTGAAGGAAAGGTATTCTATTAATTAAAAACATTACCATTTTGAGACAGACCCTGGTCTTTATAGATAAAACCTTCAACAGCAAAGCATAGCACTGCTCCTTACTCTCTGTATGATCTGGAGCAAGTCATGTCGCTGTTCAGAAATGGTCCTCTCATGGAATTATTGTTGAGATTACATGCCATATGTGAGTTTATTTTTTTTATTAAAATCTATTTTTATTGATATCAGAGAGGAAGGGATAGGGAGAAATAGATAGAAACATCAATGATAAGAGATGAATCATTGATCTGCTGCCTCCTACACACCCCTTACTAGGGATTGAGTTGACAACCCAGGCATGTGTCCTGACTGGGAATCAAACTGTGACCTCCTGGTTCATAGCTAGATGCTAAACCACTACACTGTCTAGGCAATAGTAGATTTTAAAAATATATATTTATTGCAATTTTGAATTAAAAATAAGAATATTTAAGTAAAAGGACTTTGTATGTGCTATATAACTATCCATTCCAGTTAACTTTGTTTTTATTTTATTTTTTAATTTATATTTTATTGATTGTTTTACAGACATCTTCTTTTTTTCCCCTCCACCCTGCTCAAACCTATCTCCAGGCCTTCACCACACTGTTGTCTGTGACCATCAGTTATGTATATATGCATATAAGTTTATCAGTTAATCTTTAAATGGAATGCCAACAAGTGATCAGCAATATTGTACTATAATTTTATTACTACTAGTGGCCTGGTGCAAGAAATTTGTGCATGGGGGATGTCCCTCAGCCCACCTACACCCTTTCCAATCTGTGACCCTTCAAAGGATGTGCTACTGCCAATTTACAGGGATTGGGCCTAACCCAGCAGTCAGACATCTCTCTTGCAATCCGAGACTGCTGTCTCCTAACACTCACCTGCCTGCCTGCCTGATTGCCCCTAACCACTCTGCCTGCCAGCCTGCTCACTCCCAACTGCCCTGCGCCATCAGCCTTCTTACTTCCAAATGCCCCCCGCAAGCCTGATCACCCTCAACTGCCCTCTGTGTCAGTGTGCTCATCCCCAACTGCCCCTCTCTCGACCTGCTCACCCCCAACTGTTCCCCTTTCTGGCCTGCTCACTCCAAACTGCCCCCCCACTGTCCTGATCACCCCCAACTGAACCCCACTGAGAGCCTGGTCACCCCCAATGGCCCTCCTCACCTGCCTGATCACCCACAACTGCCATTCCATCTTGGCTTCTAACCACTTCCACTTTGGCCCTGCCACCGTGGCTTTGTCCAGAAGGTCTCTTGGAAAATCTCCTAATCTAATTAGCATATTACCCTTTTATTAGTACAGATAAGGCCCCGTACATGGGTGGGGGCTGGTTGGTTTGCCCTGAAGAGTGTCCCAGATCAGGGTGGGGGTTCCTTTGATGTATGGGGTGGCATGGGCAAGGAGCCTGTGGTGATTTTCAGGATGGCCATGCACCCATTGGATGAGGGTCCCTGCTGTGGGGGCCTGGCCAGCCTGGGTGAGGGGTTGAGGGCTGTTTTCAAGCTGGCCATACCTCTTCAGGGTGGGGGTTACCTCTGGGGTGCCTGATCAGCCCAAGTAAGGGGTCGATGGCTGTTTTCAGGCTAGCCATGTCCCCCATGGGGACCCTCACCTCATGGGAACATGTCCAGCCTGGGTAAGGGTTGACGACCGTTTCCAGGCTGGCCACACTCATTTCAGGGTGGGGTCAGCACCGGGGTGCCTGGCAAGCTCGGGTGAGGGGCTGATGGCTGTTTGCAGGCTTGCCAAGCCCCCTGAGGGGATTCTCACCCCATGGGGGTGTGGCTAGCTTAGGTAAGGGGCTGAGGGCCATTTTCAGGCTGGCCACATGCCTCAGTGACTCAGGCCCCCAGCTGCTTTTTTTTTTTTTAGATTTTTTCTCCAGCCACTTCTTCAGCAGTGGGCAGGGCAGGTGGGAAGTTTGGCCTCCTCCATTGCCCAGGGGCAACCTAAGCCAACTGCTCACTCCAGCTCCGTGGCTGCCACCATCTTTGTTGGGTTAACTTGCTTACTCACTCCTTATTGGCTGGTGAGTGTAGTGGAAGGATGGTCAATTTGTATGTTTCTCTTTTATTAGTGTAGATGGTACTCTTTATTGTTCCTATGAGTAAACTCTTAGGGTAAATTTTTTATTTTTATAACTTGACCCCTTGGTATTCTTTTATTTTCACATTGCATACAGAGTTAGGGGAAGCAATGGGCAGCAGAAGCTGGTTTTTGCTAGCTCCCTGAACCCTCCAAGGCCCCTTTTCTGACTTCCCAGTGAGTTAAAGCAGCCCAGCCTAGGCTCTCCTATTGCTTCTTCTATGCTAAGCCTTTTGTTGTTTCCTTGTCCCCAGCTTTAATAAATGTTTCCTCATAGTTACCTGGACTTGTGTTATGAAATCTTTGCTGTGTGAAGTCAAGAACCTATACACTACTGGCCAGCTTTAGGGAAACCCATTAAAAGCCAAGTCCCCTTTCCAATAATAATAATTTGTACATCCCAATTTTTATATGTAATCTCTCCCTGCTTTTAGATCCAAAGGTAAAACTAACTTTTAAACTTTATTCATTAATACTAAAATTGCTACTTTAAGCAAACATAAAAAGGCTCATCTGAATATATGTGAAAAGATTGTGCAGCTGGAGGATATGAGATCACTATTAATCCCCCAAAGCCTTGACACAGACAGAAATAGGAATGTTCTGGTTTAATATTTAACTTCTTAAAAAGTCCTCTAAATAATTTTATTGAGGAATGTTTAACATGTGAAAAGCTATATTTAATGTATACATGAGTATGAGTTTGGGGACAAGCATACATCTGGGTTACCATCACCAACCACCATCAGGGGCATAGACATGTCATCAACAACACTTTCCTCCCACCCTTTATTATTTTTGTGTGTATGTTTGGTAAGAATATTTTATTATAATACTTAACAGAGCAAATTTTAAATGTACATCATAGTAATGTTGACTATAGGCACTGTGTTATATAGTGATCTCCAGACATCTTTTATCTTATATAATAATTAAAGTGTTCATTATAACTTATGATTAATGAATTATATTGAAAAAGAAAAAAACACTGCTTTTTTTAAGTTAAATTTATTGGGATAGATCTTATATAATAAAACCCTAATATGCAAATCAGAACGACCTGGTTGCCAGGACATGCACTGACCACCAGGAGAAAGATGCTCAATACAGGAGCTGCCGCCTGGTGGTCAGTGCGCTCCCACAGGGGGGGCGCCACTCAGCCAGAGCTGGGCTCACAGCTGGCGAACTCACAGCTGACGAGCTCAGCAATGGTAATGGGAGCCTTTCCTGTCTGCAGAAGAGCTAAGAAGCAGCTCTAAGATGCAGCAACTGAGTGGTACGGAGCAAGGGTCCCATACTGTAAGAAGGCACAGGTTAGGCTCAGGGAACCTGCTTCTCTCCCTCCTCCCCCCAGTGCATGAGTTTTGTGCACTGGGCCTCTACTCCTATATAATAAAAGGGTAATATTCAAATTAGCCCTAACAGTGGAATGACCTGTCACTATGACATGCATTCACCACTCAGAGTGCAAATGCTCAATACAGTAACTGCCTCTTGGTGGTCAGTATGCTCCCACGGGGCAGGGGGGAGGGGACTTCACTTTGCCACAAGCCGAGCTCATGGCTGTGAGTGCAGTGGCATTTGGCAGATGGGAGCTTCTCCTGCCTCCATGGCAGCACTAAAGATGTCCAACTGATGGCTTAGGCCTGCTCCCATAGAGACCGGGCCTAAGCCATTAGTCAGACATCCCCTGAGGGCTCCTAGGCTGCCAGAGGGATGTCTGACTGCCAGCTTAGGTCCAATCCCCCAGGAAGTGGGCCTATTTTGGCAGGTAGACATCCCCTGAGGAGTCCCAGACTGTGATAGGGTACAGGCGGTACTAAAGGATGCCCAACCCTCAAGTGCATGCATTTTTGTGCACTGGGCTTCTAGTTGGTTAATAACAAATGTATAATACATCATCTGTGATGCCTCACTTTGAGCCTTACACCTTGGCAATAGGATGTTTAATCTATAAATGTGAGGTCCCCAAGCTATGTATTTATACCAATGAACTTCTAAAACTAAAATTTTCCCACAAGGGAGAGGAATACATAGGCTATGAATAATTATTTCCAGATGTAGTTATTAATTATTCAGAAGCTAAAAATAATTTTTAGCAAAGGCAGTATAACTCTAAAGTTTTTGACGGAGTATGTAAATACTGGCAATGATATTGTATTTCTTGTTTATTCCTTTGTCTATATTTTCCCAGTCTCTTTTTTCCCCACTGTCAATGATTTGCCTTGAAGCACTAAATTTTTTCAATAATGGCAAATACCTTACTAGCTGGCTGCCATGCTTTAAAAACAAGACATTTGGTAAATAAAGCTATTTAGTTAACTCCCTCTCACTTGATGCCACGGATGGTCAATATGGAAATAGTTTTTCAAAATTCTTCCTCCATTCCACATCTATCTCATAAATTAAGTCATTTTTTTTCTCTTTGGTACCATTTTTATTTTTCCCACCTGAGCTCCCATAGCCTCTGCATGACTCTTTCCTCAAGAACCTACACTATATCAGCTCCCTCATGCATTTTCTCTGGAATCTTCCAAATTCTGACTAACTTGATCAATAAATCTTTATGAAGTATTTAAAATAATATTATCTCAAACTTACTATGTAACAACTCTATATTTGATTTGAAGTATCAAAATTTCACATATTATGCTGTAGCATTTTTATGACAATTATAAAGATTATTATTTGATTAAATGGTCATCTTGGGAGAAAACACACATAAAAATATGTATGCCATTAATCTTATCTGTTTTTTTAAGAGATTTTTTAAATATATATATATATTATTGATTTTTTACAGAGAGGAAGGGAGAGGGATAGAAAGTCAGAAACATCGATGAGTGAGAGATATCGATGAGTGAGAGATATCGATGAGCTGCCTTTTGCATGCCCCGTACTGGGGATGTGCCCTCAACCAAGGTACATGCCCTTGACCAGAATCGAACCTGGGACCTTTCAGCCCGCAGGCGGATGCTCTATCCACTGAGCCAAACCGGTTTCAGCTTTTTAAGAGAATTTATATAAAACTTTCTCATTGGAACTCTGAACAAGAAACAAATTTTGTTGTGCTTCACTTACTGATATGCTTTCTGAGTACTGGAGCTAGTTGAATGAGAACACTGTTGATTGTAATACTGTGTCTAATGTGATAGCTTTTCTAGTTAAAGTGGCATGTGGATGTTCTGTCACAACATTTTGATTGTCTAGTGTAAGATGTGGAATTTAAATCAATGCCTAATTTTCAGATGTCAATACTACTGTCAAATAAATTACATTATATTCCCCATCAAAACTGAGGAACAATGACAATATTAGATTTAGTATAAATTTCAATACAGTTAGATCAAAAAGGAGAATACACATAAAAAGGTCAGTATTAATGTATCCATTAAATTTAATTTGTAATAGAGAAAAAAATGAATATTCTAAATGTTCCCAAATAATGTGACATTGGAACTCTTTCACAATTCATGTAACAGTAAACAGCCATTAACAAAATGATGCAATTATAATCTTCTAGAATGAACGTCAATAATGGAACATACTTTTTTAAGCACAAATGTGTGCATATTAGACAAATAAAGAAAAGAAAACCAAACTTTAAATTTTGATCAATCTACTTAATCAACATAGCCTATTAGACTTGAGTACTTGACCATCTTTATTAAAATGATTTGGTTATTAGTACTATGAATTAAAATGACCTATTTAAACAGGATTTAGTTATTTGGTTCAGAGAAACTTTTCCTGGGAAAAATAAAACTGTAAACCAATAAATAACTGTACTATTTGCATCATCAACTTTATGGAAATCAATTTACATGATATGGCAATCACCTTGAAAAACTATATACACAATAAGAAACAGTTTAATTTTCAAGCTAACTGCAGCCTCACTTTGCTATCATCACTCATCCTCAATGATTATGTCAGGATTTTTGTGTAGTCTCCAATAGTTCCTCTTCCTCAAATATCTACCTTAAATCACTGAATGCAGACCTCAAATCCTATAAATATACATTTTGACTCTTCACTTCTTAAACACTGCTAAATGTCTCCCACTATGTTGAGGTGCTACACCCCCTTGCTGTAGTAATTTTTAATAATTCATATCTACTTTATTGATATGTTGCATTTTGGAGAGCTCAATGAAATACTTTTTGTTGGTTTGGGGTATTTTTAGATTGATTAAAATTTATTATATTTATTTTTCTAGGTATACTTGACAAACGTAAATTGAATATATTTAAGGCATGTAATGTGATTATTGGATATACATATAGACTGTGAAATGTTTACCACAAGCAAACTAACTAATCTACCCTTTACCTCACATAGTTATATTATTTCTTTCTTGGTGAGAACACTTTAGACCTGCTTTCCTAGTAATTTTTAAATATGCAACATAGTACTGTTAATTATAGTCAAGATACTATATATTGGAACTTAAGTTCTACATTTTTTGATTCCACAAATACTAGTAAATGAGAATATGCAGTAATTGTCTTATTGTTGCTGGATTATTTCAACTTAGTGCAATGTTCTCCATATTCATACCTGTTGTCACAAATGGCAGAATCTTCTTTATTTTTTTTTTACTAATATTCCATAATTTCAATAGGAGCCTATTTATTATACATAAACATGTGTGATATAGTTTAATATCTAATAATTTCATATGCAACATATAGAATGATTAAATTATTAACACACACACACACTCACACACACACACACACACACATATACGTTAATATACATAAGACATTTATTTCTTTTCTTCCGCTAACTTTGACCTTAATTTGTTCTTTTTCTAGTTCCAGGAGCTTCAAGTTAGGTTATTTAATTGAGATTCTTCTTTTCTTTTATTGTAGTAAAATCTCAATATAACAGACTAATTTGGACAAAGGTGTGTCCATTAAAGCCAAAAGTCTTGTATAAAAGTTTAATTAACAAAAAAGTTTTCTATATGTATTACTGGAATTTTAAATTTATACTGAATAGGTCTAGTAAATGTGTGCATCCACCAGTCACCAAAAGTAAACAAATGCACATGGATGGGGCATGGCTTAGCACCATCAAATCATTATCAGGTACATGTTAAAATTGCTACAGAGCCCACTGGCATGACTCAGTGGAGTATCTACCTATGGACCAGGAAGTCACGGTTCAATTCCAGATCAGAGTACATGCCGGGGTTGCAAGCTTGTTCCCCTGTGTGAGGTGTGCAGGAGGCAGCTGATCAATGATTCTCTCATCATTGATGTTCCTCTCTGTTTCTACCACTCCCTTTCTCTCTGAAATTAATAAAAATCTATATTTAAAAAAAATTGCTGAAGAATGTCACACTAGCCATGCAACAACAGAACCAATTCTCATGCATTATGTGGTGTGATCACATGCTAATCATTCACCAAACCTTGTTTATGAGCTGTAACTCTTGGATTATAATATAGGTATACTATAGTTGTAGATATATAATATTTATGTCATGGAAATTTCTACAGTGTTTTTCCAAAATATGATCTATTTCTTAAAATTTACTAAAAATAACAGTGAATCAATAACAAAAAATAACTTGTTAATTTAATTATAAGCAAATGTTAGTTAAAAGTATTTTAAAGTTAACAGGATGTTAATTTTCACATACAACATCCCACCAGAAATTGTGTCCATTAAATCTGAAGTCTTTTAAATTGAGTTCTGAAAATCAAAGTTTTACTGTTCTTTCAAGGAAAATAAAAGGTCTTTCTCAGTGACTAAGGAAAATTGACAACTCTGAACCTCATATGCAAAATGAAGTTGGAAGGTAAGTAGCCTTGGCTTGTTCTTAAAGGAGAGGAAACTGTGGGTCATCTGTCCCATCCCGAAACTTCCTCAGTCCTACCTGAATCTCTTCGGCCTAACTGCAAAATTTTAAAAAGCAGTGATATAATATTGTTTTAAATGACAACACTTTTTTTTTCCTTTTAAATTTTCACTTAAAAGTTGGTTGTAAATATATACAAAAAATGTGCATTTGTTGAAGATATAATTTCAAATTAGAAAATAAAGAGGTGAATTATTCAAGAAATAATGTTGGGACAAATGAAAAATATGTTGGATCACCACTTTATGCTTCTAATAAAGTAAGTTATCTGTTGATCAAATATTGAACATTAAAAAATAATATATAATTTTAGAATAAAATGAAATAAATTTAACCTAAACAACAAAGGAACTAATTGGGTAATTCTACTATAAAATATATACTATTTTATGAGTTCCAGGAAACAGCTTATTTTTTATTAAATTACATACTATTTGAGTGGTAAAAAGGTCCCTCACTAGGGAAAAGATTGGAAAGGAGAAAAAGCCAATAGGACTGGGCTTGAGATGTGAATAATAAAAAAAATAATAATAATAAGGACATATATGTAGCACATTAATCAGTAAAGAAATTAAAAAAAAATGAGATACTTGTCCATTATCTTAGTCATAGAGAAAGCAACATAATCTAGAGCAGAGAGTGTGACATTTGTAAAGATGTAGCGAGATTCCTGCATTTTCCTCCACTTACTGAACTCCATGATTAATGTGTAATTTTCATTCAAGATCTACTGGCTTGTAAGAGGGAAACACAGCTTGGACTTTCATAAACTCAGGGTCTTGAGCTCAGTCACAATTAATAGAAATACAAAACAAGCTTCAGAGTCAAATGCACCTATATTTGACTCTCATTTCTGCCACTTTTTCCTGTTTACCTTGATCAAATTACTCACATCCTCTGAGTTTGTGTTTGTTATTAATTAATTTAGTTAGTTTTAATTCAAACTCATTGTATTGTGTTAAGAATTAAATAACACAATTTATATAAAATGCTTAATAAAATTTCAAAGAGAAGCCATAATGAATAATGGAAAGTCATTATAATAGGGATAATAACAATATTATTGATAGTGATAGTAGGATTGAGAAATTACTGTCATTATTATTATTTTTTATTGAAAGCATTACTTTAATTTACTATGTAGTTTGTTCCCATTTTTAGCAGTTTCCACCACTAAAAAATCTATGGCTTTGTCCTTTCCTAAAGTCATGGTTAATTCAACATCCAATAATAAAGGATATTTATCATACTCATTCAAAATTTCCTAAGTAAATCACACATGATGGACTTGTGGGTAGAAAATAAACTCTCTCTATAAAATCCTAATATGCAAATTGTCCCTATAGGAGTTCAACTGGGAGCCCGATCACTTGCTATAACATGCACTGACCATCAGGGGCCAGTGCAGAATAAAGGAAGACCCCGGCCAGAAGCCAGGTAGCTAGGAAAAGGAGGCCATGGCCAGCAGCCAGTAGGCACCAATTGCCCCTGATCACTGGCCAGGCCTAGGGACTCCACCCGTATATGGATTTTGTGCACTAGGCCTCTAGTAAATTAATAAAAATGAAAAGCTGAAGGGCAAACTTGAAGGTATTTGCTCATACTGAGGAATAAAATCTTATTTTTGACTACCATTCAAAATGTAAATAATTCCTTGGTTTTTCAAAAGTGGAAAGTTGCAGAGAAAAACTTCACCTAAGGACATAGCTCAAAAAGCTCCTTCTATGAAAGAATAAGATAAAAAAAAAAAGTGTCCCCAGTGTCAAGGTAAGGTAATCAAGGAACTTCTTGTCTTACAATTCAAGTGGAAAATGTATTAAAATCAATTCCTAGAATTCAAAATGCAGCTATTCCCTCATCTGGATTTGTTGTTTCAATTACAACACTTGGATGATCAGGAAAATTTCAAGTCCATGATTAATTTAATGTGAGCTGAGCTTAGTAGCCTTCAGTCTCTCAGTATACAACAATATAAATAATTTATGGAGAAAACCCCTTAAAAATAAGACATTGAGATGCCCACTGATTATCTTCATCCAGCACATGCATATATATTGCATTTTATACACACAAGTTCCATCATAATGAGACTTAGGAGAAATAAACACATAAGCTTCAGACTTAAGTCCTCTAAACCTCTTAATTTTGAAATACAGAGTAATGATTTATATACATTTGAAAATAAAAACTGTAACATTGAAAAAGTATTCAAAAAACAAGAAGTCATAAGACAATGTCTGAAGCTAATAAAAATAAAGTCATGATTTAAAAAACAAACAAACAACAACAACAAAAAAAACCCTAACCAGTTTTGCTCAGTTGATAGAGTCGTCTGCAGATTTGATTCCAGTCAAGGGCATGTACCTTGGTTGTGAACACAAACCCAATAGGGGGTGTGCAAGAGACAGCTGATGAATATTTCTCTTTCATTAATGTTTCTAACTCTCTAGCTCTCTCCCTTCCTCTCTGTGAACAATCAATAAAATATATTTTAAATAAATAAAGTCAGGAACAGATTTCCTAGAAATAAAAAAATAAATAAAATCAGTGAATGAAAAACTTAACAAACAAAATTAAATTGAGGTAAATAAAGAACAAATTGAAAAAATACATTTAATAAGTAATACAAATCTCAAGGTAAATAGAGAAGGTTGGAAATTTAAGAAACAAACAGGGTAGAATGAACTATTTTAAAATTGGCATTTAAATTGAAAAAAAATACATTGGGGAGCTAATTTTTAAGTCAATATGGAAATGTGTAAATGTTTACACATCAATATGTATTTATCCATGATAGAAAAAAAGATTAAGCATAAATAGAGAAAATAATAGCATACATTCATTAGAGGTGTGGTAATATGTTAAACATTCTAAAGCCCTTGAATTGTTTGGAAGTTAGATGAAAGTAATGGGTAAACTTAGATTTTGAAAGTGGTATCTTACCCTGGCTGGGTCTCTCAGTTGGTTGGAGTTTCATCTCATACACCAAAAGGTAGCCAGTTAAATATCTTGTCAGAGCACACACCTAGGTTGCCGGTTAGTTTCTTGGTTAGGGCATGTATGGGAGGCAGCTAATTTCTCTCTCTCTCTCTCTCTCTCTCTCTCTCTCTCTCTCTCTCTCTCCCCCTGTTCCCTTTCTCTCTCTCAAAATCAATTAAAAAAACATTCTCAGGTTAGGATTAAAACAATATTGCACTATTTCAATTTAAAGGTCAATAATAAAATAATAATGTAAAAGAGAAAAGCAACAACAAAAACAGTCAATAGTTAATGTTAGAAGGAAACAAAAAGAAATAAAGGTAATCAAACAACTATGCTCCGAAAACTTAAATAAAAGTAAGTAGAAAAAGTAGTTTAAAATTCAAATTAAAAAAATACATTGAGAGAGGAAAAACCAAGATGGCAGTATAGATAATAGGTAAACACCTAAATTGCTGCCTCGCCCAACAATTTCAAAACTACAACTTAAAGACAAAACGGACATCATCCAGAACCAGAGAAAAGCTGGCTGAGTGGAAATTCTACAATTAGAAGGAAAGAGAAAAGCACATTGAGATTTAGAGGATTTGCAAAAAGCTTGAGATATGGAGATGTGCATGAAGAGAACTGGAGGCTGAGTGTGCAAGCTGGCTTTCTCAAGCGGGAGTGAGACAGAAGCTCCCAAGTGCACTGAACTCTAGTTCTGGGTGTGATTCTGGGAACCCAGACTCACTAGGAGGAAGTCTGGACTGGCTGGCAGTGGGCAAAAATGGAGGGTGGCTTTCGCTCAGAGGTGTTTGCAGTAATTACTGAGGAACACTGAGGTGCTGGAGCGTCATAGGGCAGAGCTGACGGGAAGCCAAGGCTGAGCCCCGAGTCTCTGCCCCGAGACTCTGCCCTGTCCAGGTTAGGCATAGAGGCTTTTGCAACTTTGCAAGTCTTGTATCATAAGGGTGTCACAAGCACAGAAGTTCTCCCAGTATAAAAACAGGTGCTCCTCACAGCCAATTGGCCTGGAGGTCAGTTCCTCCCAGTGATTCCAACAATAATCAAGACTTAACTACAACAAGGCTGTGCACACAGTCCACAAAGGGGTGCACCAAGGGAGTCCATTTCAGATAACTGGGGAGGCTGAGCCACTAGGACACTTAGCACACAAAGCTTCTTGACCAATTCAGGGAAGCAGCGAAAATGTGGAGACAAAGAAACTGATTACAAATGAAAGAAATGGAGGAAAGCAAATGATTGGATATAGAATTCAAAAACCATGATTATAAGTTTTTTCAAGAATTTCCTAGAAAAGGCCGATAAACTTAGCAAGACCCTCAAGGATATGAAAAAGAACCAACTAGAAATTAAGCATACACTAACTGAAATAAAAATATTATGCAGAAACCTAACAGCAGACTAGAGGACCAAAAGAATCAAGTCAAAGATTTGAAATACAAAGAAGCAAAAAACACTCAACTGGAAAAGAAAAAAGAAAAAATAATCCAAAAATATGAAGATAGTGTAAGGAGTCTCTGGGATAACTCAAGCATAACAACATCGGAATTATGGAGGTGCCAGAAGAAGAGAGAGAACAAGATACTAAAAGCCTATGTGAAGAAATAATGACTGAAAACTTCCCCCACCTGGTAAAAGAAATAGACTTACAAGTCCAGGAAGCTCACAGAACTCCAAACAAAAGGAATCCAAAGATGATCACACCAAGACATGTCATAATTAAAATGCCAAGAGCAAAAAAACAAAGAGAGAATATTAAAAGCAGCAAGAGAAAAATAGTTAGTTACCTACAAAGGAGCACCCATATGATTATCATCTGATTTCTCAACAGAAATTATGTAGGCCAAAAGGAAATGGCAAGAAATGTTCAAAATGATGAATAGCAAGAATCTACAACCAAGATTACTCTACCCAGCAAAGCTATCATTCAGAATTGAAGGGCAGATAAAGAACTTCACAGATATGAAAAAGCTAAAGGAGTTCATCAACACCAAACCAGTACTATATGAAATGCTGAGAGGTATTCTTTAAGAAGAGGAAGAAGAATAAAAAGATAAAGATAAAAATTATGAACAAGAAGAACATATCTAACAAGTGAATCTAAAAATCAAGTGAATTAAAAATCTGATGAACAGAATAAACTGGTGAATATAATAGAAACTGAGGCATAGAAAGGGAGTGGACTGAAAATTCTCAGGGGGTGGGGTAGGGAAGGAGTGTGGAGGGTGCTGGAAGAAACTGGATAAAAATCATGCATCTATGGATGAGGACACCGGGGAGGTAAGGGTACGGAATGGGGTGGGAACCAGGTAAAGAGGAGCTATGGGGGGATAAAAGAACAATTGTAATAATCTGAACAATAAAGATTTATTCAATTTTTGAAAAGGACACTAATATAGAGAGGAAATAGAAAAAAACAAAAATGTTTAAAAAATAAGATGATAAATGTTGAATCAAATATCTGATAGAAAATTAGGTATAGAAAAATATATCATTAGTGTGATAATGTGTATTTAAAAAGAAATAGAACAAATATTGCTCAAGGAAATAAAAATAAATTAAAAAAAAGAGATATGATATATTTACATCTGGTGTCATTGATTCTGACAGTACTGGTGGCCTTAAGCAGCAACAAACAAAGAAACAAAAAACAGCAAAAAAAAAGAAAAGAAAAGAAAGAAACACAAAAAACTTGTTTAATTGTTCCTATAGAGATTTGTCTGCAAAGGAAAAACTAAGATAATAAAAAGATAATTCATTAATAGTAATAAGAAAAGTGGCAATGATATTTGGGTACATATGTATACAAACAAAATCAATTGCCATTTTTATATAACCCAAATTTAGTGTTAGAAATATTTTTAATTGATATAATTTAAGAAGAACAATATAGTCAGAAATAAATTTTATAAAAGGTGTCTCTATTTCTAAAAAAATAAAACAAAATAAATGGAGCAATAAATGTACTTATATATGAGAAGACAGTATTGTATTGCTGAAATTTCCCATCTTAATTCATAATTTAAAATATTCAAAAGTTATTACTACTAATATTATTATTATTACTAGTATTATTATTAATGGAGACCACTAAGCTTATTCTAAATGTTATATGGAGGTCCAAGAGGCAAGACAGCTTTGAGATGAAATACTGCAACTAGGATAATTAATAAAGTGAAGTATTGGTGCAATGACAAATAATTTTAGCAGCACAAAAATTCACAGTGAGTCTCAGGCATACTTGCATATTGATACACACAAGGTGTATAGTATAAGACTCTAAAATAAAGAGTAAAATGTAAGAAAATGGTTAGTGGATAGTTGTTTCTCTATGATAAAAGAATCTCTAACTTGAAACACTTGAAAAAAATCAATCCCTTAGGATTACATTCATCAATAAAAAATGTAGCTTTGTAATAAAAGATAATCCTATATAAGAAAGAGCTAACATGCCAATTAGACCAGACAGCTGAATGTCTTTCTGGACAACATTCTGGATGAAGCCAGGGCAGAAGGGCCAAGGCAAGAACAATCTTCCTGAACTACTTGTGGGCAGGGGGCAGAACCAGTGAGCCTGCATCACCAGTCCAGTCATGACAATCCAGGCGCTGCTCTGCCTTCTTCAGATGCAGTCAGATAAGGGGAGTGGCATGGTTCCAGCACCTCCTCAGAAGCAAGACAGGGGTGTGACAATGGTGCCTCAACCTTCCATGCCCAGCCCCCAACAGATGCCTAGCCTCTGATCACCCTCATCATCACAAGTGGGAGGGAGGCAGGGCCAGCGCTAAGTAGCAGCAAGCCAGCTTCTGGCTAAGCAGTGCCCCCTCACCTCCCCTCCTCACCCCTCAACTACCCCTCTGGCTCAGCCCCTGCTCATCCAGAAGCCAGGCTCATGCCCTGGTGGTGGAAAACTCTTCTACCTACTTGGCAGATATAGGTGGTAAAGAGCAAGGGGTCCTGGACTGGCAGAGTCCTGGACTGGGAGGGGGATATCTGAGTTCCGGCTTAAGCCTGGGATGATCAGGCCTAAGCCTCAGACGGACATCCCCAGAGTATTCCTGGACCACAAGAGGACACAGGCCAGACAGAGAGACGCTCCCCTCCCCCACATCCAGTGCACAACTTTCATGCACCGGGCTTCTAATAATTTATCTTAATGACCTTTTGTACATTCTGTAGAGGGTCTGGGGTTTGTTGGTGCTGAATAAATATTTATTCAGTGATTTAAAAAAACAATCACACAAGTACCCCTGGTTACATTGGCCCACCTGGCTAACCTCAGTGGTTTCCAGATTACCTCTATGACCTGTCCTACCATTGTGACCTGTCTCAGTCTGTGACCTGATGCCAGCTTATACCACACACACCTGGGTTGAGGCCTCTGTAGGGTGACTCCCCAGAAAGCTCAGAGAAGGGTTCCCGAAGATCTTGTCATATTTGATTCAGACTTGGCTGTTGAGACAGAGCCTGCCACATGGAGAACTCAGGAAGCTATCACCAAAGGGACAGCGAGTGCCTCCAGGCAGGGGGAGCCAGGCTGGTGCAGGAGATGGCAGGCAGGAGAGGGGGGTGGGCAAATAAAGGGTGAGTTGAAAATGCTGTCACAAACACGAAGGCTTTTAGGCATGAGAATAGGGTGATCTGATTTATATTTTTAAAAATTTCTCAGTGATTTGACATTTGAAATGATATTTGACATGTGTCCTGAGAGCCAGGCAGGATTTTGGCAGATGAAGATGGTGAGATGTGCTTCAGGTACAGACAGTGGCCACAGCCTGGAGCAGGACAGATGAACACTGGGGATCAGAACACATACCTCTCAGAGCCTGTGACTAATGGGACAGGGCAGGGAAACAGAAGACCCTGCATGGGGGACAGAGAAAGGGGAGAGGGGATATTCCATGGAAGGGGCAGGGCACGGGGGAGGGGCAGGGAACTGTCCATGAAGAGGATGGGATAGGGGGAGAGAGGATCCTCCATGGTGGGGACAGAACAGGGGCAGGCAGGGAAACCTCCATGGAGGAGAGAAGGTAGGAGGAGAGGGGACACTCCATAGAGGGAGCAGGGAAGAGGGGATAGAGAATTCTCCATGGAGGGGACAGTGTAGGGGGACAGGGGGCCTTCCATGGATGGGCAAGGCAGGTAGGGCAGGGAATTCTCCATTGAGGTGAGAGGACCCTCCATAGATGGGGGAGAGAAGGGAGAAAAGGGGACACTCCATAGAGGGGAGAGGGAAAAAAAGAGAGGGCACCCTCCAGGGGGGACAGCAGGAGGATAGGGAATCCTTCATGGAGGGGACAGGTGAGGGAGAGAGGTGACCCTTCATGGAGGGGTCAGGGAAAGATGATGCCCTCCATGGAGGGGCAGGGAGGAAAGGGGACCCTCCATGGAGGGTCAAGTCAGGTAGGACAGGGAATCATCCATGGAGGTGAGAGGGCAGGGAGGAGAGAGGACCCTCTATGGAGAGGACAGGACAGGTGAAGCAGGGAACCCTCCATGGAAGGGACAGGATGGGGGAAAGGGGAAGCTCCATGGAGGGGGCAGAGCAGGGAGGGCAGGGAAACCTCCATGGAGGAAAGAAGGCAGGGAGGAGAGAGGACCTTTCATGGATGGGGCAGGGCAGGAAGGAGAGGAAACCTTCCATGGAAGGGAGAGGACAAGGAGGACAGGGAACCCTTCCTGGACGGGGGTGGGCAGGGGGAGAGGAGACTTTCTATAGAGGGGCAGGAAAGAGGGAGTAGGGAACCCTCCATGATTGGGAGAGAACAGAGAGGAGAGGGGACCTTTCATGGAAAGAGAAGGGCTGGGAGACAGGGAACCATTCATGGAGTGGAGAAAGCCAGAGGAAAGGGAACTCTCCATGGAGGGAACAAGGTAGGTGGAAAAGTGGACTCCACATCAAGATCAATGGGCAGGGGAAGAAGGAAACCCCCCTTTGAAGTGCAAAGTATGATGGAGGGAACCAGCCATGAAAAGGAGTCAAAGGACTATCCATGGAGAGAACATGGAGGAGAGACAGGGGATACTCCAAAGAAGGGGAGCAGTAAAGGGACAGAGAGTCACCCTCCTCCCCTTGACTGGAAAGACCAGGGAAGGTAAAGGAGTCTCCATGGCATTGTATGGGCAGGCATACAATGAAACCCCCTGTGAGGTGACAGTGCAAGAGGAAGGATCACCTCCATGAGGGAGAGACAGGAGACCCACCATGGAGGATAAAGGGAGGGTGGCAAAGGGACCCTACAAAGAGAAGAATAGACAGGCATTCAAGGAACCGCCTCTCTTTGAGGGGATAGGCATGAGGAGGGTGGGGGAGAAGGGGAAAACTCTATGAAGAGAATGGGCAAGAAGTTGGAGAAACCCCCTCCTTTTAAGGGGCAGGCAAGAGGGAGGAGGCACCCTCCATGGAGTGAGGAGAGGGGACCCTCCCCAGAGGGACAGGGCAGGGGTGGGGTGGGGAGGAGACTTTCCATGGAGGGGAATGGGTAGGGAGAGAGGTTCTTTAAACCTTTCCCATTCCCCTCCCTAGGGGGTCCTCTTTTTCCCTCTCCATTCCCTCCATGGAGGGTCACCTATCTCCACCCTATGGAAGGTGCCCACTCCCCTCTTCCCTGCAACTCAAAGGGGTAGGGGGATTCCCAATCCCCCTGCTGATTATCCTCCATGAAGTGACTAGTCTCCACTCCAAGTCCCCTTTATGGAGTGTCCCTTGACCTCACTCTATGGAGGGTGCCTCTTTCCTTCTGTCTTGCCCATCAAAGAGGAGGTTCCTTGTACCTCTGCCCATTCATTTACAGGTACAGGTCAGGGGTAAGAGGACACCCTCCATGGAGGGAAATGGGAAGGGGGGGAGGAACAGCCCTTGAGGAGCAGGGCAGAGGGGGAAGGCCACCCTCCTTGGAGGGGTTTCAGAGGAATGGTAGGGGATTCTCCAAGGTGGTGAATGGACAGGCATACTATAAATTTCCCTTTGAGGGGAGAGAGCAGGAGGAAGGGGGCACCCTCCATGAGATGGAGACAGGGGACCCTCCATGGAGGTGAATGGCAGGGTACAAGGAATCCCTTCTGAAGGGACAGGGCAGAGGGTTGGAAGCATGCTCCATGTCTTGCTGCTCTACTTATCAGGGGATCACTTTATATGTTATATAAATGTCTAACCACTATTTTGTACACTTGAAACTAATATTGAATGTCCGCTATAATTGAAAAAAACTAAATTAGTAAAACAATTTTTAATAAAAATAAAAACAAATCAGAGTGATCTTTAAAAAATATAAATCAGATCATTTTACTCTGTGCCTAAAAGCCTTCAGCACTCCAGCAGTGGTCAGCTCTCCAGGCACCATCATGCCTGTAATGGTGTTGCATGGCTGGGAGAGGAATGCCTTGTCTTTTTCCTCTAATTGCTCTCTTCACAGTTCTGGTAACATGTGGCACTAGTGCAAGACAGAACTGTGGTTCTATGAGAGAGTGCTAAGCATCACTTTGGTTGCTTTGTTCTAATGATAGAACAGACACAGAAAAAAAACATTAAAAATTCTTAATGATTCTAATAGAGTTTCAACCCACTCAGCTGCCGTTCTCTGGCTCACCCAGCCTTGAGGAAAGAAAGCAGAGATGGTGCTGCCAGTGAACATACATCTGGTCAGACATGTGAAGAGAATTTCAGTTACCTTAGGATGGAAATGGAAGGTTGAATTTGCTAGGAATAGGCATGCAGAAGGGGACTAAATAGTGTGGGAAAGAGTGACTAGGATCAGAGCTCCATGACCCCACCATGCTCTCACTCTCCAGCTGCATCCCAGAAAACCATGAATATTCCACAACAGGAAGCAACTTTAAGGCCTCTGAAAACCCACAGACCATCTGCAAAGTCATTGAGCTCACATGGCTGATGTCAGACTATACATCCCCAACAACCTAAGTCCTGCCATGTGTACTGTTTGGACCTTTTGATTCTATTCTTACAAGAAAGCAAGTCTGAGTCTCTTATAGACTGCTCAAAGGGGTGTGAGGACCCACTAGGTGGCAGCTAGACCTGGTACCCATCAGACATTTGCTGAGTGGCCTCAGTCCCTGCACAATCTCCAAGTTTAATCATGTATCAATAGGGTAACAACCACTCATCTCTACCTGGAGACGCACTGAAAAACTACCTCATGCAACTTGAATACCTCCAGAGGATCTTTGAGTGACTGAGACTAACAGGTACCCACATGTGGAAATAGGTTCAGGCAGAACTCATGGGTGCCTTGGGACTTTTGCTGACCTTCCCCCAGCCCACTGAAAGTATAAGGAAGACTTGGTGCACTGCTTGGATCTTCCTGCTCTCACTCTGAACCAGCAGAGGCAGACACCAACTGTTTGCAGCTCCAAATAGAGTGACCTACTGCAGATGACATCAGAGCATGATCCAATTGGTTTCACAAGTGGCATATCCAAGGGGAGATCTTAGTGGACAGCAAAACCTGCTGAGAAGACGTCTGCTCCATGTGGTCAGCACCTATGAATCAGCTAGTACAATGTGGTCAGGATTGATCCTCACAGCCAGTCACCCATACAGAAATAGGCCAATAGTAATATAGACTCAACTACAACAGGAGGGCCCACATAACATACACAAGGGACATTCTTGGAACACTCAGCTCTGGAAAAACAAGACTGTGCCACTAGAACACCTATTACATGAGACCACACTACCAAGATTGGGTGTTTAAAAGTCTAATACATATAAACATACAGAGATAGCCAAAATGAGTAGACAAAGAAAAATGCCTGGCAGTAAAGTATAGGAGACACAGAAAACAAAACAAATAAACAAAACAGAACAAAACAAAACAATAAGTAGAGGTAAGTAACCAACCTGATACATAATTTTAAAAAAAGTCTTATAAGGATCCTAAAGGAACTTAGGGGAAGAGTGGATGAAATCAATATGAACTTCAATAAAGAGATAGTAAGCATGTAAGAAATAAATAAAGTTAGAAATAAAGGATACAATCTCTGAAATGAATAGAACACTAGAAAAAAAACAGGCAATTGCATGAAGCAGAAGACCAAATCTTTTGAAAGACAAGGTAGAGAAGATAATCAGAGCAGCAAAAAATAAAAATAAAAATAGAAATGAGAACTTTTTAAAAGATCATTGGGACAAAATGAATCCTAACAGCACGAATTGCATCAAATGAGTAAAAGAAGGAGAAGAAAAAGAGCAATGGATTGAAAGCCTATTAAGATAATGACTGAAAATTCCCTAACCTTGTGAAAGAAAAAGACAAGTCCAGGAGTCACAGAGCATCCCAAGCAAGATGAACCCAAAAAGGTCCACACCAAACACATCATAATTAAAATGGCAAAGATTAAAAACAAAGAGAACAAGCAGTAAAAGAAAAGTTAGTTAGTCACCTACAAGGGAGCTCCCATAAGACTACAAGCAGATTTCTCAACAGAAATATTTAAGATCAGAGGGATTGGCAAAAAATATTTGGTGTGATGTAAAGAAAGGCTCTACCAGCAAGGCTTTCATAAAAAATCGACAGAGAAAGAAAAAACTTCCCATATAACCAAAAGCTAAAGAAGTTCATTATCAACAAACCAGTATTAAAGAACTGTTAAAGGATCAAGGAGGAAAAAAAGGACTGTTGCTAAAAGAATAGAATAAAAATTATACATAACTATCAATTATCATTTTAAATGTGAATGTTCCAATCAAAAAATATGGTAGCTGAATGGATAGGAAAATAAGAGGTACACAGACTAAAAGTAAATGAATAGAAAAATATATGTCATGCAAATGAGAATGAAAAAAAAGCTGGGGTAGCAATACCAGTATGAGACAAAATAGACTTACAAAGGCTATCTTAAGAAACAAAAAAGGACAATACATAATGATAAAGGGAGCAATCCAACAAGGGGTCATAGCCCCTGTAAACCTTTATGTAACTTACATAGGAGCAGTTAATATATAAAGCAAGTCTTGATGAACATATGGGGAGAGATTGACAACTATCCAGGAATAGTAGGGAATTATAATACGCCCTTGACATCAATGGATATATATGCCAGACAGAATCTGAAAGGAAATAATGACCTTAAAAGACATGCTTTAATTGCTATCTGCAGAGCATTTTCTAGGACAGAACACGTTAGAACACCAAACCTGTCTCAATAAATTTAACAAGATTGACATCATATCTAAAATGTTCTCTGACTACAATGCTATAAAACTAGAAATCAATCAAGATGGATGATGGTGATAGCTGCACAACATCATTGTATTTAATGCAAATGAATTGTATACTTAAATATGGTTAAAATTATAAATATTATGATACATACAGTTTGCAATAAAATATTTATCATATAAAAAGAAAATGTAAAACATGTAAATACATAGAGGCTAAATAACATGTGACTAAATAAGAAACGAGTTAATAATGAGATCAGAAAAGATATCAAAAGATAACTTGAAGCAAATGAAAATGAGGGAAAAACAACCCAATATATATGGGACATAGCAAAAAGTAGTTATAAAAGGGAAATTCATAATATTACAGGCCTACCTCAAAAAAATAAAATCTCAAATAAATCTAATTTCACCTTTAGAACAAGAAAAGAAAAATACAAAATTCAAATTGAGAACAAAAGATATATTGAAGATCAGAGCAGAAATAAATAAAATAGAATCTAAAAACTATAAGATCAAAAAAGAAAGACTTGTTCAATAGTTAGAATATCCACACAACTAAATGTTGTGGTTTCCATTCCTGGTCAAAGGCTTGTACCTACATTGCAGGCTCAATTCCTAACCTTACTTGGGCATGTGGAGAAGAAAATGATTGATGTGTCTCTCTCACAGGAACGAGGTAAGCAATTAACCAATTGATCTCTCTCTCTCTCTCTCTCTCTCCCTCTCATCTATCTATCTATCTATCTATCTATCTATCTACCCCTATCCTCCTCCTCCTCCTCCTTTCTCTCCATCCCTTCCATTCTCTCAAAAAAAAAATGGAAAAAAATATTCTCTGGTGATAATTAACAAAAACAACAAAATAATCAAAAACCAAAATTGACAAACTTTTATGCAGACTCATCAAAAAAAAAAAACACAAAAAAAACCAAAAGTTAAAGACCCCAATTAATAAAATGAGAAGAGAAAGAGAAGTAACAACTAACTACACAGAAATACAAAGGATTGTAAGAAAACATTATGAACAATTATATGCCAACAAATTGAACAATCAGAACAAAATGGATATATGGTAAGAAATATAAAACTTTCAAAACTCAATCGGGTAGAAGAAGAAAATCTAAATAGACCTACTGCAACTAATGAAATTGAAGCATTAATACAAAATTCCCAAATACAAAATGCTGAACCAGATAGCTTTATAGATGAATTTTATCAAATATTCAAAGAAGAAATAATACCTGTTGTTCTCAAACTATTCCAAAATATTCAAAACAAGAGAGGACTCACAAGCTCATTTTATGAGGCAAGTATTTATCCTAATTCCAAAACCAGATAGAGACACTACAAAGAAATAAAATTATAGGCTTATATCCCCAATGAACACAGATGCTAAAATCCTCAACAAATATTAGCAACTGGATCCAACAATGCATTGGAAAGATCAGACACCATGATCTAATGGGATTTATTCCTGAGATATGCAAGGATGGTACAAGATCTTCAAGTCTTTAAAATATACACAGCATAAATAAAATAAGGAATAAAAATTACATAAACTTAGCAATATATGCAGAAAAGGCACTTGACAAAATCCAGTGCCCATTTATGATAAAAACTCTCAGCAACGTGTAAAGAGTGAACACACCTCCACATAATAGAAGTCATATATAACAAACCTAGAGTCAATATCCTACTCCATGGACAAAAATAAAATTTATTCCCTTAAGATCAGGAAAAAAAGACCTTACCACTTTTACATTCTTACTCAACATAATACTCAAAGTCATAGCCACAACAGTTAGAAAAATAAAAAAGCATTTGAATTGGAAAAGAAGTAAAACTGTCATCATTTGCAAATGACATAATACTGTACATAGAGAACCCAAAAGATTCCACCAAAAAAATTATAAGAACTAATCAATAAATTCATTATATTGGCAGGATACAAAATAAGTATACAGAAAGAAATTGCATTTTTATGTACCAATAATGAACCATAAAAAGAAAAACTAAGAAAAGTATAATTTATAATTTTTTGCATACAAAAAGAATAAAATACCTAAATATAAATTTAATCAAGGACTTAAAATAGCTGTACTTGAAAAATCATACTGAAGCAAGAAAATGAATAGCTGGTAGTTGTGGCTCAATGGTTAGAGTTCCTGCCCACACACTGAAAGGTCAAGTGCTCCCTATGTGTCAAGGGCACATACCTCGATGGCAGCTTCCATCCCAATCCAGCTCTCTCTCACATCATTGGTTTTCTCTCTCTCTCTTCCCTACTTCTCCTCCTCCCTCTCTTCTTCCCTTCAACTTCCTCTAAAAAGGCAATGAAAAAATATTCTCTGATGAGGATTAACAAATGAAAGAAAGAAAGAAAGAAAGAAAGAAGAAAGAAAGAAGGAAAGAAAGAAAGAAAGAAAGAAAGAAAGAAAGGAGAAAGACATTGAAGGAAGGAAGGAAGGAAGGAAGGAAGGAAGGAAAGAACTTAAGAAGATACAAATAAGTGAAATCATATACCATGTTCATGGATAAGAAGAATTTACATCATTAAAATGTCCATACTAACCACAGAAATCTATATATTAAAAACTATTGCTATCAAGATATCAATGATGTAGTTGGGAGAGCAACAAAAAATATTCCAAATATATATATATGGAACCACACACACACTCACATACACACACACAAAGAAATACACACAGCAATCTTGAAAAAGGAGAAGAAAGTTGGAGGAATTTCTCTACTTGGTATCAAACTATACAACAAGGCCATAGTAATAAAAAATAGCATGGTACTGCCATAAAAACAGACATATAGATAATTGGAACAGAATAAAAAGTTCAGAAATAAACCCATGCATTTATGATCAATTAATAATTGACAAAAGACACAAAACATACAATGGAGTAAAGGTAGCCTGAGAATATAACTGGAGAAAAGTAAACACTGATTCAAAAAGATATATGTTCCACTATGTTTACTGCTGCCTTATTTACAATAGCCAATATTTGGAAGCTGCCCAACTGCCCATCAGTAAAAGAGTGGATAAAGAAGCTGTGGTATATTAACACAGTGGAATACTAATTGGTTGTAAAAAGGAAGGAAATGAAGGAAATCTCACCCTTTGGGGCAACATGAATGGAGCTGGTGAGTATTATGCTAAGTGTAATAAGCCAGTTAGAGAAATACAAAAATCTTATGATTTTACTTATATATTTACTTATATTACTTTGGTGGACTCTAATCACCAAAATAAACTAACAAAAAAATAGAAACCAACTCAAAGATACAGCGAATAGATTGACATTTGTCAGAGGAGAAAGAGGGTGGAGGCTGGGTGAAAAAGGGAAAGAGATTAAGCAAAGAAAAAAATACCTGATAGACACAAACAGCAGCATGGTGATTACCACAGGGAAAGGTGTTGGTAGAAGAGAGTGTAGCAAGGATATATGGTAATGGAAGGAGACCAGACTTGGGGTGTTCAACACACAATACAATATACTGATGATGTAGTATAGAATTGTATACATGGGAGCTATATAATTTTATTAACAAATCACACCCCGATTCAAGAGAGAGAGAGAGAGAGAGAGACAGAGACAGACAGAGAGAGAGAGAGAGAGAGAGAGAGAGAGAGAGAGAGAGAGAGAGA
>JAAGEH010000041.1:16401628-16426562 GCA_011751065.1 Lasiurus cinereus | reverse complement strand
AGAGAGAGAGAGAGAGAGAGAGAGAGAGAGAGAGAGAGAGAGAGAGAGAAAGGGGGACAGAGAGAGAGAGAAGGAAAGGAAAAACATCCTGACACATGCTGCAACCTGGATGGACCCTGAAGACATGACACTCAGTGAAACAAGCCAGTCACGGAGAGACAAATACTGTGTGATCCCTCTCACATGAGGTCTCTGGAGCTGTCAGTCATAGAGACACAGGTAAGATGGAGGGTACCAGGGGTGGGAAGAGGGATGGGGAGCTGTTTAATGGGGACAGAGTTTCAGTTGGAGAAGATGGGAGCAGGGATGAAGACGATAGTGGTGACAGCTGTACAACATGAACATACTGAACTCCACTGAATTGTGCATAAAATAGTTAAAATGGTAAATTTTATTGTATATATTTTACTGTGGTAAAAATATATAACAATCAAACAGCAACAACAACAAAAAAATAGAAGGCCAGGTTTACAAATAGAACCTTGGTAGGACATGCTCAGGTTACCTGAACTCCTGCTCTCATGCGGCCTCTTGACACACAGTGGTGAGAAGAGCCTGGTGTCCGGAGTCTGCTGAGTAAACTTGGAGAAGCCCTGGTTCCTTTGTGTCTATCTTACAGTCCTATTGAGAGAAGCAAAGGATGCCACATGAGGGGAGTCGCCATTGTGCAGAGAAGTGCACACCCAGCCCAGCAAATGCTTTCTCACATTTAGGAGAACTGAGCAGCCCCAAAAGTGATGGATAGAAACCCACATGGGACTACATCCCCCAATAATCCATGGAGCCCTCATGTGAGGATGCCAGCTGACAAGTGTCAACAGGGCATAAATGGTTACCTATTTAAAATGATTATCTATATACACTGAGTGGCCAGATTATTATGATCTCTGAACACATAATAATCTGTCCACTCAGTGTATATCCTATATAATAAAAGGCTAATATGCAAATTTTCCCCTCAACCACGAGTTTGACCAGCAGGCAGGCTAACTAAGGCAAACGACCCATGTCCCCTCTCTCTGGTCTGGCTGGCCGAACCCCATGCACGAATTCATGCACCAGGCCTCTAATATACACACACACACACACACACACACACACACACACATGCATTCAGAGATCATATATATATATGCATTCAGAGATCATAATAATCTGGCTACTCAGGGTATATATAATAGAGAAATATGCTAATTAACCAGGACACTTAATGGGTTGACCAGATAGGAGGAGGTTGCACATGCAGCATTGGGGCTGGGAGGCAGGGGCCTCTATATGCCTGCACTGGGTGAGGGCTTGGTCAGCAGCCACTGAGAATGCTTCAAGAGCTGTAGAGGGAGATAGGGCTGGACCAGTGACTCCAGGGTGGGCAGCACAGCTGGCTGTGCAACTTGACAGCAGACAGCAAGGCCTGCTTGGCTATAGCCATGGACCTGAGAGCAGGACAGTGCCGCCCAGAAGCAGCACCAGTAGGGACAGCTTGCACATTGCCACAGTGTGGAGAAGGCAGGCCCTTCATAGAGCAGAGAACCATGAGGAGCAGGCCTAAGCCATCAGTAGAACTTCCCCTGACAGGTCATGGATTGGAGAGGGTACAAGTTGGGCTGAGGGACCCCTATCTCATGCATGAATTTTGTGCACTGGGCCTCTAGTATTAATACATGTTTTAATATGCGGCAATTGATTCCATGTAATAAAAGTGCTATTATTACTTTCTAAAGTACTAACTCATAAGGCTGTCTTATTGATGAGGCTACTACAGGACTCATATTAGAAGAAGATGGAATCATTGTTCTGTCAGTGTTGTTTGTTAGTTTGGTTTAAATTGTTTCTTAATTGTTTTTATTTATTTATTTATTTATTTTTAATTAATTTTTTTATACATATCTCCCCATTGCCCCCCCTCCCTCCCAGGCATACCCCAACCCCCCAGTGTCTATGTTCATTGGTTATGATTATATGCATAGATACAAGTCTTTTGATTGATCTCTTATCTACCTCACCTAACTTTAATCTTCCTGCTATAATTTCACAGTCTGTTTAAAGCTTTACTGTCTCTGTATCTATCCTTTTGTTCATCAGTTTATAATGTTCTTTATTATCCCCCAAAGAGTGTGATCATGTGATGCTTCTCCTTCATTGACTGGCTTATTTCACTAAGCATAAGGCTCTCCAGTTCCAACCAGGTTGCTGCAAATGGTAAGAATTCCTTCTTTTTAATGGCAGCATAGAATTCCATTGTGTAGATGTACCACAGTTTTCTGATCCACTCATCTGCTGACGGGCACCTAGGCTGTTTCCAAATTGTGGCTATTGTAAATTGTGCTGCTATGAACATAGGGGTGCATAAATCCTTTCTGATTGGTGTTTGTAATTTCTTAGGATAAAATCGTAAGAGTGGTATTACAGGGTCAAATGGGAGATCCATTTTTAGTTTTTTGAGGAAACTCCATACTGTTCTCCACAGTGGCTGCACCAGTCTGCATTCCCACCAACAGTGCACAAGGGTTCCTTTTTCTCCGCATCCTCGCCAACACTTGTCGTTTGCTGATTTGTTGATGATTGCCATTCTGACAGGTGTAAGATGGTATCGCATTGTCGTTTTGATTTGCATCTCTCGGATGATTAATGACTTTGAACATGTTTTCATGTGTCTCTTGGCCTTCCTTCTGTCGTCTTTTGAAAAGGTTCTATTTAGGTAAGTTGCCCATTTTTTTATTGGATCCTTCATCTTTTATTAAGTTGTATAAGTTGGTTGTAGATTTTGGAGATTAAACCTTTATCAGTGATAGCATTTGCAAATATGTTCTCCCATGCATTGATCTTTCTTGTTGTTTTGTTGATGGTTTCTTTTGCTGTGCAAAAGCTTTTTATTTTGATGTAGTCCCATTTGTTTATTTTTTCTTTAGCTTCCATTGCCTTTGGAGCAGTATCAGTGAAGAAGTTCTTTCAGCATATATCTGAGATTGTGCTGCCTGTGGATTCCTCTAGTATTTTTATGGTTTCCCTTCTAATGTTTAAGTCCTGTATCCATTTTGAGTTTATTTTTGTATTTGGTGTAAGTTGGTGGTCCAGTTTCAATTTTTTGCATGTATCTGTCCAATTTTCCCAACACCATTTATTGAAGAGGCTATCTTGGCTCCATTGTATGTTCATGCCTCCTTTGTCAAATATTAATTGAGCATAGTGGTTTGGGTGGATATCTGGGTTCTCTATTCTATTCCATTGATCTATATGTCTGTTGTTGTGCCAGTACCAGGCTGTTTTGAGAACAGTTGCTTTGTAGTATAGCTTGAAGTCTGGTATTGAGATTCCACCTACTTTATTCTTTTTTTTCAGAATTCCTGTAGCTATCCGTGGTCTTTTTTTGTTCCAGATGAATCTATGAAGAATTCTTTGTAGGTCTGTGAAATATGTCATTGGTATTTTAATGGGTAGTGCGTTGAATCTGTAGATTGCTTTGGGTAGTATGGACATTTTAATGATGTTGATTCTCCCAATCCATGAGCATGGTATGCTCTTCCATCTGTTAACATCTCCCTCTATCTCTTTTTTCAGTGTCCTGTAGTTTTCTGCATAAAGGTCTTTTACCTCTTTAGTTAGGTTTATTCCTAGGTATCTTAATTTTATTGGTGCGATGGTAAATGGGATTGCTTTTTTAGTTTCTCTTTCTATAATTTCACTGTTAGTGTATAGAAATGCCACAGACTTCTTAGCATTAATTTTGTATCCTGCTACATTGCCGAATTCATTAATTAAGTCAATTAGTTTTGGAATGGAGTCCTTTGGGTTTTTTATGTACAATATCATGTCATCTGCAAATAAGGACAGCTTTACTTCTTCTTTTCCAATTTGGATGCCTTTTATTTCTTCTTGTTGTCTAATTGCAGTGGCTAATACTTCCAGTACTATGTCGAACAGGAGAGGTGAGAGTGGGCATCCCTGTCTTGTTCCTGTTCTTAGGGGAAATGGTTTTAGTTTTTGCCCATTGAGTATGATGTTAGTAGTGGGTTTATCATATATGGCTTTTATGATGTTGAGGTATGATCCTTCTATTCCCACTTTGCTGAGAGTTTTTATCAAGAAAGGATGTTGGATTTTGTCAAATGCTTTTTCTGCATCAATTGATGTGACTATGTGATTTTTATTTCTCAATTTGTTTATGTGATGTATCACATTTATTGATTTGCGGATATTGAACCATCCCTGCATTCCTGGGATGAATCCTCCTTGGTCATGGTGTATGATCTTTCTGATGTACTGCTGGATCCGGTTTGCTAGAATTTTGTTGAGGATTTTGGCATCTATGTTCATAAGAGATATTGGCCTATAATTCTCTTTCATTGTGTTGTCTTTATCTGGTTTTGGTATTAGGGTGATGCTGGCTTCATAGAAGGTGTTTGGTAGTATTCCTTCTTCTTGAATGTTTTTGAATAGTCTGAGGAGGATAGGTTTTAATTCTTCCTTGAATGTTTGGTAAAACTCTCCTGTGTAGCCATCTGGACCCGGGCTTTTATTTACTGGAAGCTTTTTGATTACTGCTTCAATTTCTTCAATAGTTATTGGACTATTGAGATGTTTGGCTTGCTCCTCATTGAGTTTTGGGAGGTTATATTTTTCTAGAAAAATGTCCATTTTTTGCAGGTTGTCCAATTTGTTGGAATAGAGTTGTTCATAGTATTTTTTAACAATCCTTTGTATTTCCACAGGGTCTCTTGTTATTTCTCCTCTTTCATTTCTGATTTTGTTTATTTGGGTCTTCTCTCTTTGCTTCTTGGTGAGCCTGGCTAGGGGTCCATCAATCTTGTTTATCCTTTCAAAGAACCAGCTCTTTGTTTTGTTGATCTTTTGAATTGTTTCTTTGGTCTCCAAGTTGTTTATCTCCGCTCTGATCTTCACTATTTCCTTCCTTCTGAGTACACTGGGCTTTTCTTGTTGCTCACCTTCTAGCTCTTTGAGTTGTAGATTTAGGTGATTTATTACAATTTTTTCCTTTGTTTTGCAGTAGGCTTGTAGGGCTATGAACTTCCCTCTCAAGACTGCTTTCACTGTGTCCCATAAATTTTGTATTGTTGTGTTGTCATTGTCATTTGTTGCCATGATGTTTTTATTTCTTCCTTGATCTCTCTGGTTACCCAGTCGTTGTTTAAAAGCATGCTGTTTAGTCTCCATGTGTTTGATTTCTTTCTATTGTTTTTATTATAGTTGATTTCCAGTTTTATGCCACTGTGGTCTGAGAAAATGCTTTATATGATTTCTATCTTCTTGAATTTGAAGAGACTTTTCTGATGACCCAACATATGATCTATCTTTGAAAATGACCCATGTGCACTGGAGAAGAATGTATATTCTGTGGCTTTGGGGTGAAATGTTCTGAAGATGTCAATTAATTCCATCTGGTCTAGTGAGTCATTTAGGATTGATGTTTCTTTCCTGATTTTTTGTTTAGAGGATTTGTCCAATGGTGACAGTGGGGTATTAAAGTCTCCTACTATGATTGTATTGCTGTCAATCTCTCCCTTAATATCCTCCAAGAGTTTTTTTATATATTTAGGTGCTCCTATATTGGGTGCATATATGTTTACCAGAGTTATTTCTTCTTGTTGGATAATTTCTTCTTTAGTGTTATGAATTGGCCTTCTTTATCTCTTGTTATGTCCTTCACCTTGAGATCTAATTTGTCAGGTATAAGTATTGCAACCCCAGCTTTTTTTTCATTTCCATTTGCCTGAAATACCATGTTCCATCCCTTCACCCTCAATCTGTTTGCATCTCTTTTCCTAAGGTGGGTTTCTTGCAGACAGCAGATATGTGGATCATGTTTTCTTATCCAATCGGTTACCCTATGTCTTTTGATTGGAGCATTTAATCTGTTTACATTTAAAGTTATTATTGATAAGTACTTATCTGTTGCCATTTTTAGTCCTTACCCCCGAGTTCCTTCTTCGCTTCCTCTTTCTTTTTATTACAGCAGACCTTTTAACATCTCTTGCATTGCTGGTTTGGTGGTAATATATTCCCTTAGTCCTTTTTTGTCTGTGAAGCTTTTGATTTCACCTTCAATTTTGATTGAGAGTCTTGCAGGGTACAGTATTCTTGGATTCAGACCCTTCCTTTGCATGACTTTGTATATTTCATTCTATTCTCTTCTGGCCTGACGAGTTTCTGTTGAGAAGTCAGTAGCTAGTCTTATGGGGGTTCCTTTGTAGGTAACTTTCTGTTTCTCTCTGGCTGCTTTTAAGATTCTTACTTTGTCATCGGTGTTTGCCAATTTAATTATAATGTGCCTCAGTATCGGTTTGTTGGGGTTCATTTTGCTTGGGAATCTGTGAGCTTCTTGGATTTGTGTGGGTTTTTTCTTTTCTATATTGGGGAAATTTTCTGTCATTATTTCTTCAAACACGTTCTCTAATCCTTGTTCAGTTTCCACTCTTTCTGGAACCCCAATTATGCGGATGTTATTTTGTTTCATGTTATCCCAAAGTTCCCTTAGACTCTCCTCTTGCTTTTTAACTTTTTTTTCTAGAAGCTGCTGTACTTGGGTATTTTTTCCTACCGTGTCTTCTAGCTCACTGATGCGGTCCTCTGCTTCTTCTAGTCTACTTTTGATGCTTTCTATTGACTTCTTCATAGCAGTGATGTCATTATTCATTTCTTCTTGTTTATTTTGCACCTCCTCTAGTTTCTTCTGCATTTCTTCTTCACGCTTATTCACCTCCTCTAGGTTCTTCTTCATTTCCTCTTGGCTCTTCTTAATTTCCTCTTGGCTCTTACTCATATTGTCAAATTTGTCTTCCATTCTTTTCAACCACATTATGATAATTTCTCTGAACTCTTTCTCTGGTAGGCTTATTTGTGGTTCTATTTCGTTTACTTCCTTTTCTGGTGAAACCTGCCTTTCTGTCTTTTGTGGGCTGTTTCTTTTTCTGCCCATGGTCTTTCTTCTCTGGGTGTCTGGTTATGTAGTGCTCTCTCCTACGTTGATTGAAAGGCACAAACTACAACACGACCAGGTACAGCACACAAGGCACTTTCCATGTGCTCTGTGAATCTCTGGTTCCGCCGCGTGTCTGCGCCAATTGGAGAGCGGAGTTCTGGGTCCCCGGGTTCTTGGCTGCTCGATGGGTGCCCAGCCGCAGGCTTCAGAGCGCCGCAGACATCCACCTCCCACTGCATGATGGCTCGGGCTCCGTGTTCGCGCTGGTTGCCCCGGAGGATGAAAACCCTGTGGCAGTGGGGCTGCCTGGCTGTGAGAGCCCCTTCCAGCAGTTCCCCGCCTTCCCCTGGAGGACAACTGACTCCTAGCTTGCCAACAAACACTCCCAATGCAACTCTCAGCCGCTCTCTCTCCCTCTGCCCAGCGACAAAGCTCCAGACGCGTCCGTCTATTCCGCTGCCATTTTCACCCCCCCCCTTCTCAATTGTTTTTAGAGTGAGTGGAAGGCAGAGAGAGAAACACTGATGAGATGGCTTCCGGGAACCAGTGACCTTTCAATGCAAGATAAGATGCTTAAGCAATTGAGTCACTCTGGCCAGGGCAAGGCTGTCAGTGTTTTGCTGTGACTTTAACTTCATCTGAAAATGTGACCAAAGTGTAAATTTAAGACCTTGAGTTATAATGAGAAAACTCCCTGCTTGGGGCACCAACATAGGCACACACACACCCACATCCATATATACCCATTCACAGTCATTCATAAACATTGACATTCACACATGCATGCACATGCACACACATGCACTCACCTTCATACATTCACACATTCATACCTTTACACATAGTCACATCCATTCACACACAAACACATCTGCTGTGAGGGGCTGGCATGTCTGTACATGGTGTTGGACCCAGGGTGTTTGTGCTGCTCAGTCTTCAGATCTGGGCCAAAGTCAAGGTCTACTTAGGAACTTTCATCAACAGTTTCCTTGGGTTTCTTCAGACTCTTTCCTGGCGTGCCCCTCCTCCAGACTGCCAATCCACTTGGCAGATAAAGAGCAGCACAACAATAAGAAAAGTTAAAAGACAGAGAGAAAGGAACAGAAAGCTAGTCATGAAACCATTCAGAGTGTAAGACAATGCAGAGCTCTGGAGGATCTTCAGGATCTTTCCCTTCCCCATTGATAATTGTTTTCCTTTCTTTTCTAGTTGTCTGTTAAGAGAAGAAAAAAAGTGGGAGCCCTGCCACTGGCTGAGGGGAGGAAAATGCTACAGCCTCTCTTCCTCCTTGGGATGTTCCCAGGAAAGTCCAGGTCGCCCCAGCAGACTCTCTACCTATCTCCATGCACATGAATTTCCATGGACACCTCAACACTGTAGGACTCAGATGTAGGACCATATTTTCAAAATAGCTTTCTCCACGTGCAGCATCAGTATAGCAAAGGCAGATGGAAGCAGCAGTAAGAGTGGCAAAGAAGGCAGAATAGTTACATTTACTAGGTGTCGGTTAATAGTAAGGGATCAAGAGATAGAAAAGAAGAATATTCTTGAAATTATTTTATTATCAAAGCTGCAGATACATTTGAGATATCTGCTTATTACTGTGTCACATTCCTTGATGCAAGGTATGATGAGAATAATGGTATTTTGGTTTTCTTCGTAAATAAAGTCCATATCCCATGTTATGGTAAAGTTGTCTCTTACTGTCCAGAGTATTTCTTTATGACAATAAACAGAATTCCTTTCATTTAAAGAATACTTAAGAGAAATTACTTACCTCTATGAAGCTATTTCTTATTAAATATTCATACTTTAACTTTAGAAGCTGTGATCAGGCACCTGAAAACCCAGATACAAATAGTGTATCAGGAAGTTTCAGCCAGGATTATTTTCCACATTTATAAAATAAAATTTCAATGCTCTGGAATAAAACTGCTCTATATTAAAAATATTAAAATGCACATAGGCTATCAACAAATGTAACTGTATTAATCAAAACAATAATTTCAAATTTTCTATGGTTTTATTTTAGTAGAATTTTGTGCACCAGACCTCTAGTTGAACCTATAACCTTAGCACACCTTGATGACACTCTAAAAAACTGAACTGCCCACTGAAGACCAAGGATTAGGTCTTGACCTTCCATTTTCCAGTTCATTAATCTGTAAAACAGCAGAAATATATTCGTGGGACTAGAACAGTTCCTGGCATGTAGTAAGCACACATTAAATATTAGATGCTGCTGCAATTACAATTATTATCTTACTTCATAAAATATATCATTTTAAAGAAAACCTTTTCTGACTATTTCTTTCCCCAATCTAGATGTAGGCCCCCTTCAGTTTTTAAATATATTTTTTATTGATTTTAGAGAGGAAGGAAGAGGTAAAGAGAGACAAACATCCATGATGAGAGAGAATCATGGATTGGTCGCCGCCTCCAAGTCCCCCACAAGGGATCAAACCCACAACCCGGGCATGTGCCTTTGACCAGAATTGAACTGGGACCTTTAAGTTCACAGGCTGACGCTCTATTCACTGAGCCAATCTTGCTAGGGCCCCCTTCAGTTTTCATGGCACCTTATGTCTCTCCCTTATAGATTTGCCATAATTTTCATTATTTTTTAAATGAGTAAACCCTTCAACAAAATGAAAAGATCACCACTGAATGGAAGAATATAATAACCAATTATACATCTAATAAGGGGTTAATATTTAAAATTTATGCAAATATGAAATTCAACACAAAAATACAAATATTCAAATTTTAAAATGGCAAAATAAATCTGCATAGACAGTTTCCCAAAGAGGACATAGAAATATCTAAGAGACATATGAAATGATTCTCAACATCAGTAATAATCAGAAAATGTAAATTAAAACCACAGCAAGCCCTGGCTGGTGTGGCTGAGTTGGTTGAGACTTATCCTAAGTACCAAGAGTTCCCCAGTTTGATTCCCAGTTGGGGCACATGCCCAGATTGCTGCTCCATCCAAGGCATGCGGCATGCAGGAGGCCACCATTAGATGTTTCTCTTTCTCACCCTCCCTTCTTCGCTCACTAAAATCAATAAAAACATATTTTTTAAAAACTATTTTAAAAAGACAATAAAATATCACTTTACACCTGTCAGAATGGTTACTGAGAACAAATCAAAAATTATCTGAAAATTAGGCATAGAAAAAGATATAATTAGTGTGATAATGTGTATTTAAAAATATTGTCCAGAATAATGAGACAATAAAAATATTCTTTTAAAATAAGATACGATACATTTTCATCTGGTATCATTGATTCCATTTACTGTACTAGTGGCCTTAAGCATCAGAAAAAAAAATTGTTTAATTAATTGTCCCTGTAGAGATTTAATTGTCTGCAAAGGAAAAAACTAAGATAATCAAAAGAAAATTCATTAGAAGTATTAAGAAAATGTGGCAATGATATTTGGGTACAAACAAAATCAATCACTATTCTTCAATAAACACATTAGTGTTAGAAAACATTTTTAATTGATATACTTTATGAAGAAAAATATAGTCAGAATTAAATCTTATAAAAGGTGACCCTGGTTTTTAGAAATATAAAACAAATATTTATATATGAGAAGATAGTATTGTATTAATGTAAATTTCTCATTTTAATTTAAAATATTCAAAATTTATTATTACTATTATTGTTATTATAATTATTATTAATGGAGCTTACTAAGCTTATTCTAAACTAGAGTCCCAATGCATGAAATTCATGTAAGAGTAGGTCTTCCTTCCCCTGGCTGTGAGCACTGGCTTCCCTGTGGCACCCGGGACCCGGGCTTCCCTCGCGGCCCTGAATTGGTGCAGAAGTTTGTATGGAAAGATGGCCAGTCTAATTAGCATATTACACTTTTATTATTAAAGATGTTATATGGATGACCAAGAGGCAAGACTGCTTTGAGAGGAAATACTGTAGATAGAATAATTAATAAAGCAAGGTATTGGTATAATGACAAACAAATAATTTTAGCAGCACAAAGACACAAAGTAAATCTCAGGCATGCTTGCCTATTGAAAACACTAGGTGTATAGTACAAGACTAAAAGAGTAAGATGTAAGAGAATGGTGCTGTGGACAGTTGTTTGTCTATGATAGAATCTCCAAAGTGAAACACTTGGAAAAAAATCACTCTATTAGGATTAAATCCTAAATAAAAAACTAAGCTTTATAATAAGACAATAATGTGTATGAGCATTTATTTTTATGACCTGTACATTCTGTAGAAGGTCTGGGGTTTATTGGTGCTGAATAAATGTTTGTTCAGTGACTTAAAAAAGAACCACACAAGAGCACTTGGTTACATTGGCCCACCTGGCTGACCTGTAATGGACTAGGTTACCTCTATGAACTGTCTTATCATTGTGACCTTTCTTAGCTCTGTGACCTGATGCCACCTTATACCCTACATGCCTGGGTTGAGGCCTCTGCAGAGTGACTCCCCAGGAAGTTCAGGGAAGGGCTCCCCAAAATCTTGTCATATTTAACTCAGACTTTGCTGTTGAGACAGAGTTCACCACATGGAAAACTCAGGAAGCCACAACTAAAGGGATTGGGCCTAAACTGGTCGTTGGACATCCCCCCAGGGGTTTCAGATTGCAAGATGGTGCAGCCAGGCTGAGGGGAACCCCCGTTGCCTGAATTTCATGCATTAGGCCTCTAGTAATACATAATGAGCATTAAACCTCACCAATCCTAGTTCTTCAGTCAATTCTAAAGTTATGACTTTATTCATCCAGTCTTTAGTTTTAGTTTTCTGTGTAGGAAAGATACTAAATAAAAATGTCATGATCTTTGTGTAGGGAGAAAATAATAATTCTATTATTCATTAGTTATTCATGGAAAGTGACAGAAAACCCAGAGATATGATTTTGGGAGTGTGGAAATATGGTTCACAATAATGAAGAATTCAGGACTGACTGGATTCAGAATTCATTTTATTTTGAAGTTCAATCATATGCATGTGGATTGGGTTTCTTGTTTTATGATTTTGACATCCTTTACTATTACTTAGCTAATAAGTTTTTGTCTTGTGTTAACTGGATAGCTATAATAGGGCTGACCTCAGGCCATTCCAGATTCAAGTTGCAATGACCTCCTTTCCAAACAAAGTAGAACAACAAAATCTGCATCATTCAAACCAAACAGCCAAGATATGAATATTATTCTATAAATGGAAATTTCTATTGTGGCTTCTCAATTAGATTATTTAGCACCTTTCAGATTTTGAAACTCATGTAATGAGGAAACAAGTGATTCTCCATCTGCATAGACATAATCTGAAATGCCTGGCTTCAGCGTATCATGGGTGGATCCTCAGACAGAATTATATAGAAAGTAATTTATGTTTCAAGAGTTTATTTTTTACCAACATACATTTGTGTCAACTGTTTGTGTCTATATGTCTATATGTCTCACTGTTGCATTCAAGGTTAATCTATATTGTAATGTCTTTTTCCCCCAAAAAAATGTCATAAAGCCAACCTGATTACTTTTTGGCTGCATGTCATATAATTAACGTAGTACTCAGCTATGGAAGAGGGAAGATGCTATAAGTTCAGAAAACACATAGCTTTAAAGAATTTTAAGTCAGAAACAGCAGAATTGAATTCCTGAAATAGGAGTTGGGTTGAATTCAAAAGAGTAATTCAAATAGCACAAGACAGTAAAGTTGAAAATCTATTTTGAAGTTATATTTCAATGCAATTACAATATTTTAAAAAAATTATATGAAGAACATGCAAATAAATATCACTTTTCTGAAAATTAAAAAAAATATTTGTTTATTACCCAATTTCCCTTTCTTCAACATGTAAGGTAGCTAATAGCGAATTGGACAATGTCCCTTCATGCAAGACATTTTTTAATTCGTGAATCAAAACACTAGTGACTCTCTTGGCATTTTTAAAGTTCTGACTCTTTTTTAAAAATTGATCCTTACTGTTGAAAATATTACAGATGTCCCTTGTACCCCCATTGACCCTCTCCACCCCACACTCACCTTCACTACACTATTGTCTGTGTCCATGGCTTATGCATATAAGTTCTTGAAGAGTAATTACTTTCTTACTCAGCAATGGGGTAGAGTTTTAAATGAATAACTTTAGTATAGAGTTCACATTTCAATTACTTTTGGAGGAGCTGATGCATAAACTCATTATTGACTCAGGATCCTGGAGTTTTAAAGCATTTTGGAAGGTGTTTTTAAATAGTGTTTAAATTTTACCTCTTTGATGTCATGATAATTATTTTCAAAGTGCCCATATTTTACCTGCATTTCTGTTCTAATCTCTCTCTCTGCATTTCCAAACAGCTGTCCTTCCTGTTTCAATTGCTCTTGTTTTATAAGCACCACTAATGAGCCAGTGAGAAGTCTACTGAATCCCCCCAAAGTGTAATAATTGTGAAGACAGAATTTTAAAACTTACTTTTATTTGTACACCACTTACATTTTAAATCCAAAATTAAACATGCAAACACAGATTACTGAAGTTGATTTGATTTTTTCCCTTATGCTTAACAATAGTACATAAACATGTACTATTTCTGTAAAAATAATATACAAAATTTGCATTAAATTAAAAAGTGTATGTGTACATAAAATTTTCTATTTATGAGTATAAAAACAAAGCAATTGACTGGACATAATTATTTAAGAGATTATATTCTTTGTATAAGTACAGTTATACACAATAAAACACTATCTCTTTTTGAAATTCCATTATTAAGCTCTATTATTTATGATTTTCAAGTCTACTTAATCCTTTAGGTGTATTTTTATACTTATATATTGTCCATTCTTTGCCATTTCTAATTTGTCAATCAAATTTAGCGTTTCATAGGTAATACCTTTTGGTTCACCTTCTTTCCAAAACATCTATACATTCTTCTTAAACTCACATGAATATGCACTTAGAAAGATCAAATTTGCTTTGATCTGTGAAATGTGAAGTATGCACTGTGAAATATTCTTTGTGTCTGGTGGCCATGCTACATTTACTCTCAGCTCACATTAATGCCTATTGCATGGCCAGGGGATTAGGCTCTCTTAACAAATTTATCTCAAGCCTTGAGGAAAATTCAGAGATCACCCACATCTGCTCTGTCAACATTTATTTTGATTTCCACATGCCTGGTTGAGTTGGAGAATTCAACAAGGCTGTTGTTCATAAAAGAATCAAGGAGGGAGTAGTCTCTCAAGTATCTTGCTTGTTGATACATCAATAAGCCTAGAAAGGTAGCTACATGCTGTACTTTGAAATATTTTGAAAGTTTTAATTATTTTAATGTCCATACTCTCCAATCCTTCACCTCCTGGAGGCTGAAGGAACCCTGAACAGAGTCTTGATCTGATGCTACAGGGCAAACTGGGATCTGGCCTTGGGTCAAGGATTCCAGATCTGCTGAAGGTAGGATAGAGAATGATTCACATTTCCAGAAAACTGAGCTAGCCAGGAGATTTTCTGCCTTACATTTGAGTGTTATGGCACAGGATTTCCAGGTGGTCTTTGATACCTCCAAATCTGGGAAGGGAAGAAAAGGGCACTGTAGTTTGTCTTCTAATCAACTCAGTCTGCCTAGACACTAGCTTTAGTGATTGAGGCAGCTGACTCTATGCCCTAGGAATGCCTCCTTTTCTGCCTTCTCAGGGCAGAAGCAGTGACTTTTTTCTTAATATACCTGGTCTCTTGCATGCATTTCAAATTCCTGGGCTCTCAATCTCCTGGACTCACCAATATCTCCTAGGCTAGGGACAAGTCCTCATTGCACCTTGTTCTCTACTAGTACTCATTTGGTCGCTAAATTTTCTTCTTTAAAATATTGCCGAAACCGATTTTACTCAGTGGAGAGAGTGTCAGCCTGCAGACTGAAGGGTCCCAGGTTCGATTCCAGTCAAGGGCACGTACCTTGGTTGCGGGCACATCCCCATTAGGGAGTATGCAAGAGGCAGCTGATCTATGCTTCTCTCTCAATGATGTTTCTAACTCTATATCTCTCTCCCTTTCTCTCCGTAAAAAATCAATAAAATACATTTAAAAGATTATTATATATATATATATATAGTTGTTTTTAGAGAGAGAGGAAGGGAGATGGATAAAGAGATAGAAACACTGATGAGAGAGAAACATCACTTGGCTGCCTCCTGCATGCCCCATAATGGGGATTGAACCTGCAACCCAGGCATGTACCCTGACCAGAAATCAAACTGGTAGCCTCTTGGTTCATGGGTCAATGCTCAATCACTGAGCCACACCAGCCAAGCTGGTCTCTAAATTTTCAAAAACCCCTTTCACAAAGCCAAGAGGAAAAACAGGATATTATGCTTCAGGTTTTTGAGTTTTCTTCTAGTGATATGTGTAGCTCTTTAAAGTAACAGTCCTCAAAATATGATATAGAGAAAACTGAGAGTTCCTGACACCTTTTTGAAGGTGTGTGAGGTCAGACTATTTCCACAGCAATGCTAAGATGTTATGTACCTTTTTACTAGAATTTTTCCAGAGGCTATATGACATGTAATGATATTACTATGGTGGCCAATAGAATGGGTGATTATGCATTCTTGTGATTTAGACAACTTCTTAGTTTTAATTTAATTTAATAAAATGTTTTGGGGCTTGTAATAATTTTTAAAGGAGAAAAATACTCCTGATATCAGACATTGACAAACAAGTCCAATGCATATTCCTGAATAGGCAGTTTTTGGGCAGAGGTAACACTAGTTATTTTCCCAAAAATTTCCTTACATGCCTGTCTCCTCCTACCCAGCACAGTGGTATGAGTTGAAGGGCAGACATTCCAGGTAAGTCTCTTGTCTGCCCAGTTATGCTTCCTCCTCTATACCAAATTTCAAGGTTACTGTGGACCCAGACAAGTGAGAGTGGTGGTGAGAGTGGTGTTGGCAGGAGAAAAGTCCATCATCATGCTTGTTCCTATACTAACCCTCTTTCCATCTTGCTCACATCTGAAGCCATAGCACATTATTTTTTTTCTTTTTTAAACCCCAGGCATTCCACACCTTCCACTGCTGACAGTGAATTTCCATTATTTTAGGGTGTAAATTAATGGTGTGTGATATTCAAGGGAGAAAGACAAATGGCATTAAGTTCAAAATGTGACAGGTTCTTTTGACACAACTTTAAGGACATCCTTTCCACTCACATTGTCAGATTTTCTTGAGAAGGAGAAAAATCTTGAGGTATTGCTAAGAACCAGAGAATTGAAGAGAAGTGTTCTCTTGTGACACAAACTTTCAAACTCTCCCTCTTGCCAGCAAGGTTCATAGTAGAGTTGTAAACAGGAAAGATACCAAGAGAAAGGGCAGATGTCTGGGAGTCAGGTCAGAGATTCAGCCCAGCCCTGGAACACAGTAGCTCTGAGGACCCCAGTCAGACAGTATACCATATTGTGAAAATCAAGAGGCATCTTATACACAGAAGTCAGCCAAGAGGGAGTTGTGCAGGTGTATAGCTGTCCAGACCTTGTCAAACAGGCTTCCTCTAATCATGAGCCTTATTGTTACTGACGTCAGCCAATGCCGTAATTGGAGGTGGAGGTGGAGTATGTGCAGATGCAACAGAGACCAGAGTGTTCTAAGCCCATAAAGATGTCAAAAAATAAAGATAAATACTGGTAAGCGATTGTCCTATTCTGCAAAATTCAAAATGAATATAATCAACTATGCAAAAAGACATGGAAATAGAGTTGCAGAGACACAATTTGGACATCCTCACACTGAGTGCATGATCAGACAGTGGAAAAAACAGGAAGAACAACTTCTTTAAGATGCCAAAAAAGAAGGCTTTAAGAGGAAAACCAGCAAAATATTGATTTATTAATTTTGGGTTGGAAAAGTGGGGGGTGTCTTATACATAGGGACATCTTATACATGGAAAAATATGGTAAACTGTAGACAACACCAACTCTACTTGTTTACTTCCTTATTGTGAAGAGTAACTTTTAAAGGATAGATTTGGTAACTCAAGTTAAATTTCTTAAAAACAATAAAAATTGGTCCTCAAAATTTAACCTATATATAATTAGTATCTTAGTATGGTGTTTTTAAAATTTAGGGCATTAAATCATATTGAAATTATTTTAATTAATTAAATGAAAATTATAAATGAGTCTCAAAACTCAGCATCCCTCAGACTGTTAAAGAACCTGTTCTTTGACTTTGTGTTATTTTACTCAAATTGGTGTGTTTAAGAAATACTTGAATGAACAATTTTAATACACTACTAGTATTACAAATGAGTAGAAAATAACGTTGTTTATATTCTAACTAGAGGCCCAATGCATGAAGATTCATGCAAGAATGGACCTTCCTTTCCTGGGCTGCCAGCACCGCCTTCGCTCTGGCCAGAGCTGCCTTTCTGCCTTTGCTCTGTCCTGGAGCCACCTTTCTGCCTTCCCACACTGTCTAGAGGTCTGGAGCAGATTGAGCATTGTGGAAAGCCTGCATCATGGCCATAGCGATGACACAAGCATCCTGCCCCGGCCACTCGGGGCCTGTGTATGCAAATTAACTCACCATCTTTGTTGGGTTTATTTGCATACTCACTCTTGATTAGTTGGTCGCAGTGTGAAGGTACAGTCAATTTGTATTTTTCTTTTATTAGAGAAGATCAGGGCTATCAAAGCTATTTTTATGTTTTATCTTTAGTCATAAACTATAAGTTAGCAGAGATATCAAGGGAACAAGTTACATATTGTAGGATTGATATTCTTCCTGGTATTGATACACAGTTCAAAATTCCCTTACTTAATTATAAGCCCATATTATAAAGTCCTCCCCCCACACTTAGAAAATCATGGTTTCATTTGAGAATTAGTTGTCTGTAGTCCAGATTAGTCAGATTTTCAGAGCTCTTATATAAAAAGAAATTGCTCTTATAAACAGAGTCTCATGGCATCACTGGGTCCAATAGCAGTTCTATTTTTAATTTTTTGAGGAAACCATACTGTTTTTCATGGTAGCTGCTACAATCTGCATTCCCACCAGTAGTGTACTAAGTTTCCCTTTTTTCTACATCCTTGCCAGAACCTATAGTTTGTTGACTTGTTCATGGTAACCATTCTGACAGGAGGTGATATCTTATTGTGTCTTTTTAAAATAGTTTTTAAAAAATATATTTTTATTGATTTTAGAGACAGAAGAGAAAGTGAGAAAGAGAAACATTAAATGGAGGCCTCCATGCCGCAAGCCTTGGATAAAGCAGCAATCTGTGCATGTGCTCCAACTGGGAATCAAACTGGGGACCTCTTGGCGCATGGGACAACTCTCAACCAACTCAGCCACACCAGCCAGGGCTCATTGCAGTTTTAATTTACATTTTTCTGATGATTATTGATGTTGAGCATTATTTCATATGTTTCTTGGCCATTTCTATGTCCTCTTTGGGAAACTGTCTATGCAGATTTATTTTTCCATTATATAATTAGAATATTTGTATTTTTGTGTTGAGCTTCATAATTTCTGCATAAATAGTAAATATTAACCCCTTATTATATGTATCATTGGTTATTATATTCTTCCATTCAGTGGGTTATCTTTTCATTTTGTTGCAGGGTTTACACATTTAAAAATTATTTATTGAACACTTTGTATAGGTCAGGCACAAGGGTTCCTTTAACAGAGCTTACCATTTAGTGGGAAACAGGAGAGCAGAAGGTACATATTAAACAAATGATTTTACAGATAATGGTCTAATGAAAATCATGGCAAATCCTATAAAGGAGAGATATAAAGTGCCATGAAAACTAAAGGGACCCTACATTAGACTGGGGAAAAAAATAGTCAGAAAAGGCTTTCTTGAAAATAATATATTTTATGAAGTAACATAATAATAATTGTAATAGCAGCAGCATCTAATATTTATTGAGTGCTTACTATATGCCAGGTACTGTTCTAGTCTCACAAATGTATTTCTGCTACCTGATTTTATAGATTAATGGACTGAGAAATAGAAGGTCAAGACCTTCTATTAGGTTTGTTAGAGTATCTCATCCAGGTATGCTAAGATTATGGGTTCAATACCCAGTCAGGGTACAAACAAGAATCAACTAATTAATGCATAAATAAATGGAAAGACTTATGTTTCTCTCTCTCTCTCTCTCTCTCTCTCTCTCTCTCTCTCTCTGTCTCTCTCTTTCTCCGCCCCTCCCTTCCCCTCTCTCTAAAATTAATAAATACATTTTAATTAAAAAAAATGCTTACCCTCAGTTCATAGCTAGTCAATTGTGAAGCCAGTATTCAAACCTAGGCAGTCCTGCCATCATACTATTCTTCCCTTTCTTCATAGCAAAAGCCTCTGAGGTAGGGTGGTGCTTACCATTTTGAAAAAACACAGGAGTGACAGGAGTAACTGATAGTGGCACTGGACAGGGTGAGAGAGAGCAATGGGATACGAAGTTCACAAATTAGCAGAGGTCAAATTGCACAAAACTCTGTTGTTGGTTTAGAAGGCTTTAATGAGTTTGGACTGTTTGTATGTTTGATACAGTTCTCACTGGCTTCATCTTTTGCATTGTCAAACAGCCTATCCTATCTAATAAAAGTGTAATAGGCAAATTGACTATACTTCTGCTACACCAACAAGCCACGCCCACCAGCCAATCAGGAGTGAGTATGCAAATTATCCCAACCAAGATAGCTGCAGCCATGGAGTGAGCAGGAGGCTTGGCTCCACTCAAGGCTACAAAGTTTCAATTATAGAAGATAAATAAATCCCAGATACCAGGACCTTCGCTTGGGTCACCAGGGGTATAGCCAGCCTGCAAATCACCACAGGACTCTTACCCAGGCCACCCCACATTCCAAGGAAACTCCCACCCTGATCCGGGGCACCCTTCAGGGCAAGCCAGCCAGCCCCACCCATGCACCAAGCCTCTATTCTATCTAATCCTTCTAACTAATAAAAGAATAATATGCAAATTCACCTACATTCCAACACACAATATGGCTGCAACCATGTGGTCAAAGATGACTGCCCCCATGTGGACACAAGATGGATACCACAAGATGGCCAGCAGGGGAGGACATTTGGGAGGGACCAGGTCTGCAAGGGATGGCAGTTGTGGGTGATCAGGCCAGCAGGGGAGGGCAGTTAGGGGTGACTAGGCCTTCAGGGGAAGACAGTTGGGGGCAAACAGGTTGACAGGGGAGCAGTTAGCATCAATCAGGCTGGCAGGGGTGTTGTTAGGGGGTGATCAGGTTGACAGGCAGAAGTGGTTATGGGCAATCAGGAAGGCAACAGGTGAGCAGTTGGGAACCAGCAGTCCTGGATTGTGAGAGGCATGTCCAACTGACCATTTAGGCCAGATCCAGGTAGGTGAGCAGCCTACCTGGATTGGGCCTAAACGGGCAGTCAGATATCCCTCAAGGGGTCCAAGATTAGAGAGGGAGTAGGTTGTGCTGTTTAGGCCTGATCCTATTGGCAGGGGAAGGCAGTGGGGAAGGACCAGGCCTGCAAGGGAGAGAAGTTGGGAGCAACTGGGCCTGCAGGGAAAAGGGCAGTTGGAGGTAACCCAGGCCTATAGAGGTGAGCAGTTAGGGGTGACCAGGCCTGCAGGGGAGAACAGTTAGAGGTGACCAGGCTGGCAGAGAGGACAATTAGGGGTGACCAGGCTGGCAGGGGAGGGTAGTTTGGGGCAAACAGGCTGGCAGGGGAGTGGTTAGGGGTAATCAGGCTGGCAGGCAGAAGCAGTTAGGGGAAATCAGGAAGACAGGCAGGTGAGCAGTTGGGACCCAGCAGTCTTGGATTGTGAGAGATCCCAGATTGGAGAGGGTGCAGGCTGGGCTGAGGGACAAACCCCTCCCCACATGCACAAATTTCCTGTATCAAGCCTCTAGTATAATAAAAGGCTAATATGCAAATTGCCCCCTTGACTGTAAGTTAGAATGGGAGTTTGAACAGGGGGCAGGGCCTGGTGGCCATCCGCCTGCAGCCCCTCCCCACACTCCTGTTTCCAATCTGGGGCCATGATGGCCAGCCAACCTCCCATATCCCTTTCTGCCAGCAGGGCAGACCCCTCTCATGTACAAATTCATGCATCAGGCCTCTAGTTTACATATAACACACTCACAGGGGTTTTCACCATGAAAACTAATGAAACTTCAGCTTCAGAGTTCTTCACTTTCATGGGTTCCTGTGCTTTCTAGGGTTTTGTACTGTTTTGTTTGGGTTTGGTTTATACAGTGTTCTAGGTGGACAAGAGCAAGCACGTTGCAGTCAGAAAGATTTCTGGTCCATTACGAGGGGGTATCAGAACTACACTGAACAAAACTCAGATCCATCCATTCCTATCAGCATCTCTTATTTCACACACTGATTTTTAGGAGGAGGTCTAAGGAAAGGTGGCTGAGAATTATGGTTTTAAGGCAAGATATAGGAGGCATAAGATTCACAAGGGGTCCTGAATTCAGAAGTAGTTGCTAAGTCAATAGATCAAAAAACAAACTGGGTAAAAATAGGATATTTAAAGTATAAGAAATATATAAAGTCTACTAAAATAAAACTATAAAAATTTTGAAATTATTGTTTTGATTAATACAGTTACATCTGTTGATAGTTTAATGGCATTTTATTATTTTCAATTTAAGGCAGCTTTGAAATTTTATTTTATAAATGTGGAAAATAATCCTGGCTGAAACTTCCTGATACACTATTTGTATTTGTGCTTTCAGGTGCCTGATCACAGATTCAAAAGTTAAAGTATTAGCATTTAATAACAAATAACTTTATAGAGGTAAGTATAATTTTTCTTAAATTTTCTGTTTTTAAATGAAAGTAATTCTGTTTATTAATAGAAATATTAATAATTTATAAGGAAATAATCTGGTCAGTAAGAGACACCTTTACTATAACATGGGGTATTACTTTATTTATGAAGCAAACCAAAATACCATTATTCTCAAAGGAATTGACACAGCAATAAGCAGCTTTGATAATAAAATCATTTCCAGAATATTCTTCCTGATATTTATATCTCTTGATATCTACTATTAACCGACACATAGTAAATGTAACTATTCCACTGCCTTTGCTACTCTGACTACTGCTTCCATCTGCCTTTGCCATACTGACGCTGTTCTCAAAATGTGGTTCCACATCTGAGTCCCATAGTGTGGAGATGTCCATGGAAATTCATGTGCAAGGAGATAGGGAGGCAGCCAGGCTGTAGCATTTTCCTCCTCTCAGCCAGTGGCAAGGCTCCCACTTTTTTCTCTTCTCTCAGAGAAGATGCATCTCAGCAGACAACTAGAAAAAAAATGGAAAAGATAATTATTGATGGGGAAGGGAGAGGTTGAGACTTCAAGATCCTGCAGAATGTCAGTATGTGTGTGCCTGTATTGGTGCTCCACATTTCTTAAGCTCTGAATGGTTCTATGGTTTCATGACTACCTTTCTGTTCTTTTCTCTCTGTCTTTTAACTCTTTTTACTGTTGTACTGCTCTGTACTTGCCAGAGTGGACTGGCGGTCTGTGGGAGAAGAACAGCAGGAGGGAGACTGAAGAAACCCAAGGAAACTGTTGATGAAAGTTCCTAAGTAGACCTTGACTTTGGCCCAGATCTGAAGACAGCAACACAAACACCCTGGGACCAACACCATGTGCAGACATGCCAGCCCCTCACAACAAATGGGTTTGTATGTGAATGGATGTGACTGTGTGTGAACGTATGAATATGTGAATATGTGAAGGTGAGTGTGTGTGTGTGCATGTGCATGCATATGTGAATGTCAGTGTTTATGAATGACTGTGAATGGGTATATATGGATATGGGTGTCTGTGTGCCTATGTTGGTGCTCCAAGCAGGGAGTTTTCTCATTATAACCTCAAGGTCTTAAATTTACACTTTGGTCACATTTTCAGATGAAGTCACAGCTGAACACTGACAGCCTTGCCCTGGCCAGAGTGACTCAGTTGCTTAAGCATCATACCTTGCATCGAAAGGTCACTGGTTCCCCGAAGCCATCTATCTCATCAGTGTTTCTCTGCCTTCCACTCACCCTAAAAACAATTAGAAAACAATTTAAACCAAACTAACAAACAACAACACAACCACAGCGACAAAACAATGATTCCATCCTCTTCTAATGTATGTCCTGCAGTGGATTCATCCACTGCATATTAATTAGTACTTTAGAAAGTAATAGTAGTACTTTTATTACGTGGAATCAACTGTCTCATATTAAAACATGCATTAACACTAGAGGCCCAGTGCACAAAATTTGTGGACAGAGCTGGGGTGCCTCAGCCTGGCTTGCACCCTCTTCAATCTGGGAGCTCTCAGGAGATGTTCTACTGATGGCTTAGGCCTGTTTCTCGTGGTTCTCTGTTTTCTCCAGGGCCTCCCTGCTCCACATAGGGGCTATGTGCAAGCTTAACCTGCTGGGTGATGCTTGCAAGCTGTGCTTGCCTGTTCCCAGTTTGCTTCAGTTACACCGAAGTGGGCCCCTGTCTGCTGTCAAGCTGCACAGCTGGCTTCACCAAACACCCTGGAATCCCTGGTCTAACCCTACCTCCCTCTCTGGCCCTTCCAGTAGCCTCAAAGGCTACTGACCAGACCCTCCCCAGAGCAGGTACACTGAGGCTTCTGCTGCCCCACCCCCATAGCTGTGTGTGCAACTTCCTCCTGACTAGTCAACCCATTATGGCATCCCGGTTAATTAGGATACTTCTCTGCCCTCACTCAGTGTATTTGTATCTCAAATGGGTACCAAAAGTATTCTGTACTTTTGCTGGAGATCAACCACCCATTTGCCCTGAGCTTTCTATCAGCCAGTGCAAAGAGAAAAACTGATCAAGTACATGGTTTATAGGACCTGTTTTTAAAAAATATATTTTGATTTTTTTTTTTTTTTGCAGAGAGGAAGGGAAGGATAGAGTGTAAAAAACATGGATGAAAGAGAAACATCAATCAGCTGCATCTTGCACATCCCCCCACTGGGGATGTGCCCGCAATCAAGGTACATGCCCTTGACCAGAATTGAACCTTGGACTTCTCAGTTCCAGGCTGACACTCTATCCACTGAGCAAAACCGGTTTCGGCTATAGTATCTTTGATATCGAATAAATGAAGTACTCAAGAGAAGTACACTGAATGGCCAGATTATTATGCATTCAGATATCATAATAATCTGGCCACTCAGTGTATATATGGATAATCATTTTAAATAGGTCACAGTTTAAATCCTGTAAGCACTTGTCAGCTGGCCTCTTCCATGAGTCTCCGGGGACTCTTGGGGGGTGCAGTCTCCATGCGGGGTTCCATCCATCACCTGCGGGGCTGCTTAGTTCTCCTTGATGTGAGAAGGCATTTGCTAGGCTGGGTGGGCACCTCTCTGCACAATGGCAATTCCACACAAGTGGCATCCTTTGCTTCTCTCAATAGGACTGTAAGGTAGACACAAGGGGACCAGGGCTTGTCTAAGTTTTCTCAGCAGACTTTGGATGCCAAGCTCTTCTCACCACTGTGTGTCAGGAGGCCACATGAGAGCAGGAGTTCTCCTACCAAGGTTCTGTTTATAAAACCCGGTCTTCTATTTTTGTTGTTGATGTTTGATTTTTGGATATTTTTATCACAGTAAAACATATACAATGAAATTTACCATTTCAACTCAGTGGTGCAGCTGTCACCACCATCATTGTCCTCCCTGCTCCCTTCTTCTCCAACTGAAATTCTGTCCCCACTAAACAGCTCCCCATCCCCCTTCCCACCCCTGGTACCCTCCATCTTACCTGTGTCTCTATAACTGACAGCTCCAGAGACCTCATATGAGAGGGATCACACAGTATTTGTCTGTCTGTGACTAGCTTGTTTCACAGAGCATCATGTCTTCAGGATCAATCCAGGTTGCAGTGTATGTCAGGTTGTTCTTTCTTTTTACTTTCTTTCTTTCCATCTTTCTTCCTTCCTTCCTTCCTTCCTTCCTTGCTTCCTCCCTCCCTCCCTCCCTCCCTCCCT
>JAAGEH010000041.1:16298133-16400613 GCA_011751065.1 Lasiurus cinereus | reverse complement strand
AGAGAGAGAGAGAGAGAGAGAGAGAGAGAGAGAGAGAGAGCGCTTTGGAATATTTTTTGGTGCTCTGTGAATTACACCATTGCTATCTTAATAGCAATAGTGTTTAATATATAGATCGCTTTGGTTAGTATGGACATTTTAATGATGTAAATTCCTCTTATCCATAAACATGGTATAAGATTTCACTTATTTGTATCTTCTTAAGTTTCTTTCTTTTTTCTTTCTTTCTTTCTTTCTTTCTTTCTTTCTTTCTTTCTTTCTTTCTTTCTTTCTTCCTTCCTTCCTTCCTTCCTTCCTTCCTTCCTTCCTTCCTTCCTTCCTTCCTTTCTTTCTTCAATGTCTTTCTTTTTTTTGTTAATCCTCATCAGAGAATTTTTTTTTCATTGCTTTTTTAGAGAGAGTGGAAGGGAAGAAGGGAGGGAGGAGGAGGAGGAGGAAAGAGAAAGAGAGGACCAATGATATGAGAGCTAGATTGGGATGGAAGCTGACACTGAGGTATGTGCCCTTGACATGGTAGGGAGCACTTGACCTTTCAATGTATGGGCAAATACTCTTAAGCATTTTCTTGCTTTAGTATCTTACAATTTTTCAAGTGCAGGTATTTTAAGTCATTGGTTACATTTATTGTTAGGTGTTTTTTTTATGCAAAAAATGTAAATGAGATTATTTTCTTAGTTTTTCTTTTGATTATTATTGGTGTATAAAAATACAACTGCTTTCTGTATACTTATTTTGTATCCTGCTAATGTAATGAATTCATTGATCAGGTCTGTTAATTTTTTTGGTGGAATCTATTGGGCTTTCTATGTACAGTATTATGTCATCTGCAAATAATGATAGTTTTACTTCTTTCTTTCCAATTCAAATACTTTTTCTTTTTTTTTCTAATTGCTGTGGCTATGACTTTGAGTATTATGTTGAATAAGAATGTTAAAAGTGGTAAGGTCTTTTTCCTGATGTTAAGGGAATCAATTTTATTTTTGTCCATGGACTAGGATATTGGCTCTAGGTTTGTCATATATGACCTTTATTATGTAGAGGTGTGTTCACTCTATTCACACATTGCTGAGAGCTTTTATTATAAATGGGAACTGGATTTTGTCAAGTGCCTTTTCTGTATCTATTGTCATGTAATTTTTATTCTTTATTTAATTTATGGTGTGTAATTTTTATAGATTTGCATATCTTGTACCACCTTTGCATATCCCAGGAGTAAATCTCACTTGATCATGATTATGTTTGATCTTCCTAATGTATTGCTGGATCCTGTTTGTAATATTTATTTATGATTTTAGCATCTATATTCATCAGGGATATAGGCCTATTACTTTATTTCTTTGTAGTGTCTCTATCTGGTTTTGGAATTAGAATAAATACTGGCCTCATAAAATGAGCTTGTGAGTTTTCCCTTGTTTTGAATTTTTTGGAGTAGTTTGAGAACAACCTTTGAACATTCTTTGAGTATTTGATAAAATTCACCTATAATGCCATCTGGTTCAGCATTTTTGTATTTCAGGGTTTTTGTATCACTGTTTTAATTTCATTAGTTGGAATAGGTCTCTTCATATTTTCTTCTTCTATCTCATTGAGTTTTGGAAGTTTTATATTCCTTGTAATTTATCCATTACGTTTTGGTTGTTCAATTTGTTGGCACGTAGTTGTAATGTTTTCTTACAATTCTTTGTATTTCTGTGTAATTAGTTGTTACTTCTCTTTCATTTCTGATTTTATTAACTGGGGTCCTCACTTTTGTTTTTCTTGATGATTCTGGATAAAAGTTTGTCAATTGTGGTTTTTATTTTGTTGTTGTTGTTGTTAATTATCACCGAAATATATTGTTTCCATTATATATTTTTAGAGAGAGTGGAAGGAATGGAGGGAAAGGATAAGTAGGAGGAGAGGAGGAAGAGGAGAAGAGAGAAAGAGAGAAAAAAATGTCAATTGGTTAATACATTCCCTCACTCATGTGAGACACACACATCAGTTCTCTTCTGCACATGATCAAGTAGGGTTAGGAATTGAGCCTGCAATCCAGGTACATGCTCTTGATCAGGAATCGAATCCACAACACTTAAGTTTGTGGATTGTAACTATTGAACAAATCTTGTTTCATTTATCTTATTTTTTTTTAGATTCTATTTTATTTATTTCTGCTCTGCTCTTCAATTTTTTCTTTTGTTCTAAATTTGAAATTTGTATTTTTCTTTTCTAGTTCTAAAGATGAATATTTGATATTTTTCTTGTTTTTTGAGGTAGGACTTTAATGTTATGAATTTTCCTCTTAGAACTACTTTTGCTGTGTCCCGTAGATTTTGGGTCGTTGTGCTCTCATTTTCATCTGCTTCAAATTATCTTTTGATGTGTTTTCTAATCTCATTTATTGCTTAGTTATATGTTATTTAGCCTCTATGTCTTTATGTGTTTTACATTTTCTTTATCTGATAAGTAATATTCTATTGCAAATGTATGTGAAATAAGATTTACAATTTTAACCACATTCAAGTATAAAATTCAGTTGCATTAAGTACAATGATGTGCAATTATCACCGTCATCCATCCTGATTATTTCTAGTTTTATATCATTGTGGTCAGAGAACATTTTTTATATGATGTCAATCTTGTTATATTTATTGAGACATGTTTTGTGTTCTAACATGTGGTCTATCCTATCTTTTTCATGTGCATTTGAAAAGAATGTATATTCTGCTGCTTTGAAGTGAAATGCTCTGCAAATACCAATTAAAGTATATCAATTAAGGTCATTGTTTCCTTTTACATTCTGTCTGACATATATATCCATTGATGTCAATGGGGTATTATGATCCCATACTATGCCTAGATAGCTGTCAGTCTCTCCCTATATGTCCATCGAGATTTGTTTTATAGCCAAAATCAGTTTGGCTCAGTGGAAAGACCATTGGCTTGTGGACTGAAAGGTCCCAGGTTCAATTCCAGTCAAGGGCATGTATCTTGGTTGTGGGCACATCTCCAATAGGGGGTGTGCAGGAGGTGGCTGATTAATGTTTCTCTCTCATCGATGTTTCTAACTCTCTATCCCTCTCCCTTTCTCTCTGTAAAAAATCAATAAAAATATTTTTTAAAAAAAGAGATTTGCTTTATATATCCGGGTGCTCCTATGTCAGTTACATAAATGTTTACTGGGGTATGACCTCTTGTTAGATTGCTCCCTTTGTCATTATGTAGGGGCCTTCTTTGACTCTTAAGTTTATACTGGCACATATTGGTATTGCTACCCCAGCTTTTTTCATTCTCATTTGTATGACATATATTTTTCTATCCATTTAATTTTAGTCTGTATACATCATTCTGAGGTAAGTTTTATTTTCCTATCCATTCAGCTACCATGTTTATTATTGGAGCATTCACATTTAAAATGATTATTGATAGTTATGTATACTTTTCTATTCTATTATTTTAGCAAAAGTCCTCTACTTTTCTCCTTCTTTACCCTTTAAATGTTTTTTTTTTTAATACTAGTTTGGTAGTAATGAACTTTTTTAGTTTTTGGTTATCTGAGAAGTCCCCTATGCACCCTGTCCTCTGGGGCCAGGGCCAGGGGGGGACAGTTAGTGGGGACAGGAGAGCCACCATAGAGGGACAGGGCTGGGGGCATGGGGACTCTTCATGGAGTACATGGGCAGAGGGATAGGGATCCCCCCTTTGAGGGGGAAAGGAAAGGGTAAAATGGACTGTCCATGGCAGCAGCAAGACATGGAGAACAAGGAATCATCCATGGAAGGGAAAGTGCAGGGGAACTCCTGTCATGGTCCCCTTGGCACCCCAGCCCTGCCCCTTCAAATGGGGTTCTTTGTCCCCTGCCCTGTCTTCTCCATGGAGGATCCCCTGTTTTTTTTTCAATTCTGTCCCCTCAACTGGAAGTTCCTTGTGCTCCCTATGCTACTTCCTTCATAGAGAAACCCTTGTTCACCCTTTCCTGGCCCCTTCATAAGAGGGGTACCCTCTCCTTCTGCCCATTCCCCTCCATATACAGAGAGGAGAGGGCACCCTCCATGAAGGGAGCAGGGTATTTCCCTTCTTCTTCCAAGGACAGTGCCCTCCCTTGTCTGCCCTGCCCCACTCCATGGAGGATGCCTCTTTCCCTGTCCTGTCCCCTAAAAGGAGGATTCTTTGTACCCTTGCCAATTCCCCTCCATGTAGAATCTCCTATTCATCCTGTACTGGCCCCTCCATGGAGAGTTCTCTGTAACCAATACATGAAGATGCCTTCTCCCTCTGCCCTGTCTCCTCAAAGGAGGATTCTTATACCCCTGCCCATTCCCCTCCATGAATACTTCCCTTTATCCCTTGCCCTAACCCACATGGCTGGTGGCCTGTCCCCAGCTCATCTCTCCTGCCCTGTCCCATCAAAGGGGGATTTATTCTATGCCATCCATTCATCACCATGGGGCTTCTCCTACCTCCCCTACTGATTCCTTTCAAATTAGGGTGGCGCACCCCTCTGCCCTGCGCCTTGATGGGAGTTCCCTCCATAAAGGGTCCCCTTTCCCCCTATCCTGTCTCCTCCATGGAGGGTTTCCTGTACCTCCTGATTTGTCCTCTCCATGGAAGGTTCCCTGCCCCCTCCTTGTCCCCTCCATGAAGGGCCCCTTGTCCCCCTACATTGTCCTCTCCATGGAAGGTTCCCTATCCCCCTGTCCCAGACCCTCCATGGAGAGTACCCTCTCCTCCATGAACTCTCCCCCTTCATGAAGGGTCTCCTCTCCTTCCTGCTCTGCCCTCTCAATGAAAGGTCCCTCCTCCTTTCATCCTTCATAGAGGGTCCTCTCTCCCCCTACCTCACTCCCTCCATGGAGGTTTCCCTGTCCCCCCTACCCTGCCCCCTCCATGGATTGTTCCCTGCCTCCCTACCCTGCCCCCTCCATAGAGGATCTCCTCTCCCTCTGTCCTGTCCCCTCCATGGAGGATTCCCTGCCCTCCCTGCCATGCCCCCGTCATGGAGGACCCTTTGTCCCCTTACATTGTTCCCTCCATGGAGGGTTTCCTATCCCTCTGCCCTAGCCCCTCCATGGAGTATCCTCTCTCCTCCATGCCCTCTTCCCTCTATAAAGGGTCCCGTCCATGAAGGGTCCCCTCTCCTCCCTGCCCTGCCCCCCATATGGAGGATCCTCTCTCCTTTCTGCCTTCTCCCCTCCATGGAGGATGCCCTGCCCTCCCTCCCAAGGCCCCCTCCATTGAGGACACCATCACCCCCTATCCTGTCCCCTCCATGGAGGGTCCTCTGTTCTTCTCACCCACCCCCTCCATGGGGGTTCCCTGATCCCACTGCCCTGCTCCTTCCATGGAGGGTTCCCTGCTCCCCTGCCCTGACCCCTCCCCTAGAGGGCCCCCTCTCCCCCTCAGAGGTTCTCAACCTTTCTAATGCTGCAACCTTTTAATACAGTTCCTCATGTTGTGGTGACCACCATCCATAAAATTATTTTCATTGTTACTTCATAACTGTAATTTTGCTACTGTTAATGAATTGTAATACTAATATCTGTGTTTACTGATGGTCTTAAGCTCTACAGCAGCGGTTCTCAACCCACTAACAGGGTCTCCTGAGACCATCAAAAACATGATATTTACATTACTTTTTCTCCTCTCCATCTCCTCTCCATGGAGGGTCCCCTCTCCTCCCTGCCGTTTCCACTCTATGGAGGTTTCCCGCCCCCTACCCTACCTCCTCCATGGAAGGACCTCTCTCTGTCTGCCATGTCCCCTCCATGGAGGTTCCCCTCACCCCCTATCTTGTCATCTCCATGGAAGATCCACTCTGCCCCTGCCCTGCCCCCTCAATGGAGGGTCTCCTCTCCTCTCTGCCTTGCCCCCCTACATAAAGGGTTTTCTGCCCCCCATTCTCTGTCCCCTACATGCAGGGTCTTCTGTTTCCCTGCCCTGTCCCATTACTCACAGGCTCTGAGAGGTATGTGTTCTGGTCCCCAGTGTTCATCTGTCCTGCCTCAAGGCTGTGTCCACTGTCTGTACCTGAAGAACATCTCACTGTTTGCATTTGCCCAAATTTTGCCTGGCTCTCAGGACACATGTCAAATATCATTTCAAATGTCAAATCACTGAGTCATCTTTAAAAATATAAATTAGATCATCCTATTCTCGTGCCTAAAAGCCTTCATGTTTGTGACAGCATTTTCAACCCACCCTTTATTTGCCCACCCCCCTCTCCTGCCTGCCATCTCCTGCACCAGCCTGTTTCTCCCTGCCCTGGAGGCACTCGCTGTCCCTTTGGTGGTGGCTTCCTGAGTTCTCCATGAGGCAAACTCTGTCTCAACAGCCAATTCTGAGTTTTAATATGACAAAAACTTGGGAAGCCTTTCCCGGAGTCTCTTGGGGCATCACACTGAAGAGGCCTCAACCCAGGTGTGTGGGGTATAAGTTGTCAATAGGTCACAGAGCTAAAATAGGTCATAATGGTATGATAGGTAATAGAGGTAACCTGGCAACCACTCGAGGTCAGGCAGGTGGGCCAATGTAACCAGGGATTCTTGTGGGGTTGTTTTTTTAAAATCACTGAATGAACATTTTTTCAGCACCAACAAACCCCTTGTACAGAAGGTCATAAATATAAATGCTTATATACATACTAGAGGCCCAGAGCATGAAAGTTGTGTAGGGGAACGGGGGAGGGAGGTCCCTCTGCCTGGTCTGTGCCCTCTTGAAGTCTGGGAACCCTCACTGAGACATCCTTCTTACAGTCCAGAGCTCTCCCAGTCCAGGACCTCTTGCTTTACTGCTTATCTGCCAAGGAGTTGGGAGAAGCTCCTGCCATCAGGGCTGCATTTTTCAGTCAATCCTGGTTTCTGGATGAGCAGGGGCTCAGCAGGGGGGCAGGTGCACTGCTCATCTAGAAAGTGGCTTGCTGCTCCTTAGCGCTGGCCCTGCCTCCTGCCCCCTTGTGAAGGTGAGGGTGATCAGGGGCCTGGCATCCATTGGAGGGACTGTGGGAGGTTGAAGCATCATGTCCCACCTCTGAGGAGGTTCTGGATCCATTCCACCCCCCTTATCTGGTTGCATTTGAAGAGGGCGGGGCAGCGTCTGGACTGTGATGGCTGACCTGGTGGTGCAGGTTCGCTGGCCTGTCCTCCACCCACTGGAAGTTCAGAAAGGTCTTTCTTGCCTGGGCCCTTCAGCCTGGCTTCGTCCAGAAGGTTGTCTGGAAGGATGTCTAGAAGGACATTCAGCTGCCTGGTTTAATTAACATATTAAGTCTTTATTATGTAGGATTGCCTTTTATTACAAAGTATAGTTTTTAATTTAGAAATTTAATCCTAGATTGATTTTTTCCCAAGTGATTCAAGTTAGAGATTCTGTTTATCAGAGAGATGATAAACTGTCCATAGAACCTTTTTTCTTACATCTTACTCTTTATTTTAGAGTATTGTACTATACAGCTAGTATGTATTAATATGAAAGCATGCCTGACATTCACTATGTATCTTTGTGCTGATAAAATTATTTGTTTATAATTGTACCAATAGCTCACTTTATTAACTATTCTAGCTGCAGTATTTCCTCTCAAAACAGTCTTGCCTCTTGGTCCTTTATACAACATTTAGAATAAGCTTAGTGGGCTCCAATAATAATAATAATAATAATAATAATAATAATAATAGTAGTAGTAACTTTTGAAAATTTTACATTATGAAGTTGGGAAATTTACATCAGCACAATACTGTCTTCTCATATACTAATATAAGTACATTTATTGCTCCATTTATTTTGTGTTGGTTTTTTTTAGAAACCAGGGATACCTTCCATAAGATTTATTTCTACCTGATCACCCATAATCACTTGCCTGCCTCCCTATCTTCCTGATAGACCCTAAGCACTCTGTCTGCCTGCCTGAATGCTTCTAACCACTTTGCCTGCCTGTCTCCTTGCCCCTACCCACCTCTGCCTCAGCCATCGCAGTGGCACTTCGTCCAAAATGATGTCTGGAAGGATGTTCAGCTGTCTGGTCTAATTAGCATATTATACTTTTTTCTTTTTATTATAGATTAGCTTCTCTTGCAAAGACTTAGTAGGGAAAGTCTGATATATTAGAAATATACAACTCAAAATTGTTTCTTCAACTAAGATCTGAACCTTTCATATAATTATTGTTAAGAATCTGTTTGCCCTAACTGATTTGGTTCAGTAGATAGAACATTGGCCTGCAGATTCAAGGGGCCCAGGTTTGATTCTGGTCAAGGGCATGGACATTGGTTGAGGGCACATCTCTAGTAGGGGTATGCAGGAGGAAGCTGATCAATATTTCTCTCTCATTGATGTTTCTAACTCTCCCTCTTCCTTCCTCTCTGTAAAATAATCAATAAAATATATTAAAAAAACAAAAAAAGAATCTGTTTAGAATTCACCACAGGTTTACCAGAAGTATAGTTAGCTTTGTTTTATGTACTACTAGAGTGTGTTGCACAAAGATTCATACAAAAATAGGCCTTTCTTCCTCTGACTTCACTCCTGGATACCTAGGAGCCTACAAGTCCTTGCTCCTGGCCACCAGGGAGCCTGCAAGTCTTTTCTCTCTGCCAGAGCACTGCTCCTGTAACTCCCTCTGCACGCCCACCCCAACCTTCCCCTCATAGTAGGTGCCCTGCCTTGCCTGGCTGCACCATGCCTGCATATTTAAGTTAACCCACCATTTTTATTGGGTCAATTTGAATACTCACTCCTGATTGGTTGGTGGGAATTGTGGAAGTATGGTCAATTTGCATATTTCTCTTTTATTAGTGTAGATTGCTACTTAAAACAAAACTAGTAAAATTAAAAAGTAAGTATAGAGAGAGAACGCAGAGACAATGCCATCTTGCAGAGGGAGGTGGATGTCTGCGGCAGTCTGAAAAGCTACAGCTGCAGCACCCACCAAACAGCCGGGGGACCCAGAACACTGCTCTTCAATCAGCACAGACACACAGACTCAGAGGAGCTCCACATGCCACATGGAAAGTTCGTATTAATTACCATGTACTTGTTGCCCACATTTCTTGGGATTAGTGGCTGTTCTATTGGAGTTTCCTCCTCACATCTATAACTTATTCCCCTTTTCTCTCTTGTTTTATTTCTTTTCTCTCTGACTTTTTTTCTCTTTCCCTTTTCTTCAACTTCTTTTTTTATTTTTTTTAATATTTTTTATTTATTTATATTATTTATTTATTTTTATATTTTCTTCCTTCTCCCAATTTTATTTTGGCACTTTTTTCTTTTCTTTTTCCCTCATTTTTCTATTCTTCTTTCTCTACTTACCCCTAATTTGTCTTTATTGGTGATCACCTTATTTATGGTTATTAACATTGTGAATACATTTCTGTTCAGACCTTTATGGTTATACATGGTTGTGTTGTAGTTTGTGCCTTTAAATCAATAGGAGAGAGAACTGCATAACCAGACACCCGGAGAAGAAAGACCATGGGCAGATGAAGAAACAGCCCGCATATGACAGAAAAGCAGGTGTCACCAGAAAAGGAAGTAAATAAAATAGAATAAGAAATAGACCTACCAGAGAAAGAGTTCAGAAAAATGATCATAAGGTGGATGAAAAGAATAGAAGACAAAATCGACAATGTGATTAAGAGCCAAGAGGAAATGAAGAAGAAGCAAGAAGAAATGTAGAATAATCAAGAAGAAATTAAAAATGATATCACTGCTATAAAGAATTCAATAGAAAGCATCATAAGTAGACTAGAAGAAGCAGAGGACCTCATCAGTGAGCTAGAAGACATGGTAGGAAAAAATACTCAAGTACAGCAGCTTCTAGAAAAAAAAATAAAAAACAAGAGAGAGCCAAAGGGAACTTTGGGATAACACAAAACAAAACAACATCCACATAATTGGGATTCCAGAAAGAGTGGACACTGAGCAAGGAATAGAAAATCTGTTTGAAGAAATAATGACAGAAAACTTGCCCAATATAGGAAAGAAAAAATCCACACAAATCCAAGAAGCTCACCAAGTCCCAAGCAAAATGAACCCCAAAAACCGACAGCAAGGCACATTATAATTAAATTGGCAAACACCACCAACAAAGTAAGAATCTTAAAAGTGGCCAGAGAGAGACAGAAAGGTACCTACAAAGGAACCCCCATAAAACTAGTTACTTATTTCTCAACAGAAATTCATCAGGCCAGAAGAGAATGGGATGAAATATACACAGTCATGCAAAGAAAGGGTCTGAATCCAAGAATATTGTACCCAGCAAGGCTTTCAATCAAAATTAACGGCAAAATCAGAAGCTTCACAGACAAAAAAGGACTAAGGGAATATATTACCACCAAACCAGCAATGCAAGAAATGTTAAAGGGTCTGCTGTAATAAAAAGAAATAAGAAGCAAAGAAGGAACTCGGGGCAAAGACTAAAAATGGCGAAAAATAAGTACCTATCAATAATAACTTTAAATGTAAATGGGTTAAATGCTCCAATCAAAAAACATAAGGTAACCGATTGGATAAGAAAACATGACCCATGTGTCTGCTGACTATAAGAAACCCATCTCAGAAAAAGAGATGCACACAGATTGAGGGTGAAGGGATAGAAGATGGTATTTCAGGCAAATGGAAATGAAAAAAAAGCTGGGGTTGCAATACTTATATCTCACAAATTAGATCTCAAAGTGAAGGACATAACAAGAGATAAAGAAGGCCACTTCATAATACTAAAGGGAACAATCTAACAAGAAGAGATAACTCTGGTAAACATATATGCACCCAATATAGGATCACCTAAATACATAAAACAAACAAACAAACAAACAAACAAACAAACAAAAACTCCTGGAGTATATTAAGGGAGATATTGACAGCAATACATTCATAGTAGGAGACTTTAATATCCCACTGTCAACACTTGACAAATCCTCTAAACAAAAATTCAGCAAAGAAACATCAATCCTAAATTACTCACTAGACCAGATGGAACTAATTAAAATCTTCAGAACATTTCACCCCAAAGCCACAGAATATACATTCTTCTCCAGTGCACATGGGTCATTTTCAAAGACAACATGTTGGGTCATAGGAAAAGTCTCTTCAAATTCAAGAAGATAGAAATCATATCAAGCATTATCTCAGGTCACAATGGCATAAAACTGGAAATCAACTACAATAACAACAATACAAAGAAATCAAACACATGGAAGTGAAATAGCATGCTATTAAAAATGCCTGGGTAACAAGAGAGATCAAAGAAGAAATAAAAAACATCATGTCAACAAATGAAAGTGAAAACACAACAATACAAAATTTATGGGATACAGTGAAAGCAGCCTTGAAAGGGAAGTTTATACCTCTACACGTCTATTCAAAAAAACAGGAAACAATGGTAATAAATTTCCAAACCCTACAACTCAAAGAGCTAGAAAGATAGCAACAAGAAAAGCTGAATGTATACAGAAGAAAGGAAATAGTAAAGATCAGAGAAGAAATAAACAACATGGAGACCAAAGAAACAATGCAAAAGGTCAACAAAACCAAGAGCTGGTTCTTTGAAAGGAAAAACAAGATTGATGGACCTCTAGCCAGGCTCCCCAAGAAGTAAATAGAGAAGACCCAAATAAACAAAATCAGAAATGAAAGAGGAGAATTAACAACAGACCCCACTGAAATACAAAGGATTGTTAAAAAGTACTATGAACAACCCTATTCCAATAAATTGGACAACCTGCAAGAAATGGACATATTCCTAGTAAAATATAACTTTCCAAAACTCAATCAGGAAGAATCTAAACATCTCAATAGTCCAATAACTATGGAAGAAATTGAAGCAGTCATCAAAAAGCTTCCAGCAAACAAAAGCTCAGGACCAGATGTCTACAGAGGAGAGTTTTACCAAACATTCAAGGAAGAATTAAAACCTATCCTCCTCGGACTATTAAAATATATTCAAAACAAGGAACACTTCTAAACGCCTTCTATGAAGCCAGCATCACCCTAATACTGAAACCAGATAAAGACAACACATGGAAAGAGAATTATAGGCCAATATCTCTCATGAACATAGATGCCAAAATCCTCAACAAAATTCTAGCAAATCAGATCCAGCAGTACATCAGAAAGATCATACACCATGACCAAGTAGGATTCATCCCAGGAATGCAAGGATGGTATAATATCCGCAAATCAATAAATGTGAAACATCACATAAACAAATTGAGAGATAAAAATCTCATAGTCATATCAACTGATGCAGAAAAAGCATTTGACAAAATCCAACACCCTTTCTTGATAAAAACTCTCAGCAAGGTGGGAATAGAAGGATCATACCTCAACATCATAAAAGCCATATGTGATAAACCCACAGCTAATATCATACTCAATGGACAAAAACTAAAACCATTTCCCCTAAGAACAGGAACAAGACAGGGATGCCCACATTCACCTCTCCTGTTCTACAAAGTACTGGAAGTATTATCCATTGCAATTAGACAAGAAGAAGAAATACAATTAGACAACAAGAAGAAATAAAAGGCATCCAAATTGGAAAAGAAGTAAAGCTGTCCTTATTTGCAGATGCCATGATACTGTACATACAAAACCCAAAGGACCCCATCCAAAAACTAACTGAGTTAATAAACAAATTTAGCAATGTAGCAGGATATAAAATTAATGCCAAGAAATCTGTGACATTTCTATACACTAATAGTGAAATTACAGAAAGGGCGACTAAAAAAGCAATCCCATTTACCATCCCACCAAAAAAATTAAGATACCTAGGAATAAACATAACTAAGGAGGTAAAAGACCTATATGCAGAAAACTATAGGACACTGAAGAAAGAGATAGAGGAAGACGTAAACAGATGGAAGAGCATACCATGCTCATGGATTGGGAGAACCAACATCATTAAAATGTCCATACTACCCAAAGCAATCTATAGATTCAATGCAGTACCCATTAAAATACCAATGATGTATTTCACAGACCTAGAAAGAGCTCTTCAAAGATTCATCTGGAACAAAAAAAGACTGTGAATAGCCACAGCAATCCTGAGAAAGAAGAATAAAGTAGGTGGAATCTCAATACCAGATTTCAAGCTGTATTACAAAGCAACTGTTTGCAAAACAGCCTGGTACTGGCACAAGAACAGACATATAGACCAATGGGATAGAATAGAGAACCCAGATATCCACCCAAACCACTATGCTCAATTAATATCCGACAAAGAAGGCATGAACATACAAGGAAGCCAAGATAGCCTCTTCAACAAATGGTGTTGGGAAAATTGGACAGATACATGCAAAAAAATGAAACTGGACCAACAACTTACACCAAATACAAAAATAAACTTAAAATGGATACAGGACTTAAACATTAGACAGGAAAGCATAAAAATACTAGAGAAATCCACAGGCAGCACAATCTCAGACATGTGCCGAAAGTACTTCTTCACTGATACTGCTCCAAAGGCAATGGAAGCTAAAGAAAAAATAAACAAATGGGACTACATCAAAATAAAAAGCTTTTGCACAGCCAAAGAAACCATCAACAAAACAACAAGAAAGCCCACTATATGGGAGAACATATTTGCAAATGTTAGCACTGATAAAGGTTTAATCTCCAACATCTACAGCCAAGTTATACAACTTAATAAAAGAAAGATAAATGATCCAATAAAAAAAATGGGCAATGGACCTAAATAGAACCTTTTAGAAAGACGACAGAAGGAAGGCCAAGAGACACATGAAAAAATGTTACAAGTCACTAATTACCGGAGAGATGCAAATCGAAATGACAATTCGGTATCATCTCACACGTTTCAGAATGGTAATCATCAACAAATCAACAACAAGTGTTGGAGAGGATGCGAAAAAAAAGGAACCATCGTGCACTGTTGGTAGGAATGCAGACTGTTGCAGCCACTGTGGAGAACAGTATAGAGTTTCCTCAAAAAACTAAAAATGGAACTTCCATTTGACCCAGCAATCCCACTCTTAGGAATATATACTAAGAAATTACAAACACCAATCAGAAAGGATTTATGCACCCCTATGTTCATCGCAGCAGAATTTATAATAGCTACAATTTGGAAACAGCCTAGATGTCCTTTAGCAGATGAGTGGATCAGAAAACTGTGGTACATCTACACAATGGGATTCTATGCTGCCATTAAAAAGAAGGAATTCTTACCATTTGCAGCAACCTGGATGGAACTGGAGAGTCTCATGCTAAGTGAAATAAGCCAGTTAATGAAGAAACACCACAGGAAAAACTCATTTGTGGATAATAAAGAACTGATAAACAAAAGGATAGACACAGAGGCAGTAAAGCATCAAACAGACTGTCAAATTATAGCAGGAAGATTAAGGAGAAGTGGGGTAGATAAGAGATCAACCATAGGAGTTTTATGCATGCAGATAAGCCTAACCCACGAACCCCAGACCCCGGGGGCCCGGGGTTTGCCCGGTTGGGGGGGGGGCATTGCAAGATATGTATACATATAACACAATAAAAAATTTAAAAAAACAAGAATGTAATCACACACACACAAAAAAAAACTGAGTATGAAGATTTTATGTAACATTTTATTGATTTTCTTTATATGCCAAATTACAAATAATGGCAAATTTAGATTTTCTATATTTTTATCATTATAGAAATGGAATAGATACTTCCTTCTCCTTCAGTTTTAACCAGAATGACAATCTTTAGTATTATTATTTTTAATTAAGATACTTGTAAATGACTACCATGCCCTCATTCTGTTCAACTTATTTTTTCTAACTTTATTTCTTTCTCAGTAATGGCTTCAAACCAACTGAATTACTATATTTAACACATAGAGGAGATAAATGGTGATAAAAAAATAAACTAAAATATTTTTTAAAAGAAAAAGTATAGACTGACAAATCTCAAAGGGAAGTGGGAGGGAAGGATGAGATTAACCAAAGAATTGATGTGCATATATGCATTATTCATGGACTCAGACAATAGGATGGTGAAGCCCTGGGGCATGAAAGAAACTTAGAGGTGGGCATGAGGGCATAAAAAGGAGGGTATCTTCAATATTTTCAACAATAACAATTTTAAAAAATAGAATTTCATTGTGTGCATTTTACAGTTTTTTTAAAGCAACTATATATTTTGTTATTTTTTTAATTTTCTTTACTTAAAAATGGGAGTGATTAGAAAATTTTATATGACTAGTAAGAAATAAATCTTAGCAAAAATGTAAAGAAAATTATAGTTATTGTAATCTCTATTACCAACAAAGGCAATGTTGTAGGTATTGTTCTACTCTTCTGTTAATCTACATATCATTGAGGTTTGCATTTTCTTTGAGCAACAATTTTCTAAACAGTGCTATTAAATTTTAAATTCTGATATATATTTATAGATAGATGATATACATAGATAGAGATAGAGATAGGGATAGGGATAGAGATAGATATGAATATCAACCCTTTTCTACAAAACTTGTGAAGCTACCAACTGTTTAACATTTCTATCAAGGATAGATCAATTAATGTGGTGATACGAAGAGTAAAATTATCATATGGTAGTAAGGGATGGGGGAAAATTGCAAATTGAAAGAGTATTTCTTATTGGCTCTACACTTCCATTGCAATTAGGTCAGGTATGCTGATTATCAGTCACTGATATACCCAGGTTGATGGAGGATGCATTTCCCAGAACATTGCCAATTGCTGTAGTATACACCTGAAGAAAGAGACAACTCGGGGGAGAGAGAGGCAAAATTTGAATGAAGCTACAAACCACAAATGCCAAACACTATTGGTACCCACAAGAAGCTAGGAAGAGACAATATGTATATGTTTCAGCCACCTCATTTACAGTAATTTATTACAGCAATGCTATGAGTTTAATACAGAACAGCTACACTAAGTCATATGAATATTTGTTTAGCTTTTGTAAAAAATCATCACTTTCTTATCATTTTCAATGTAGGAAAGTCCTATTTATTTTATATTCTATCCAACACTTAGTATTAGCAAACATTTAATTTTAACAATTTCTATTGATGTGTAATGGCATCTACCTTTGGTTTCAATCTGCATTTCTTCAATGACTAATGATTTTGAGCATTTTTGATGTGGGTTTTGTTATCTAGATTCTGTATTAGATCTTTTAATTTTAATCTTTTCCTTCCTCTTCCTAAATGTTTCTCTTGTCTCCTCTCCTCTTCACTTTCACTTAGTATATTTATGTTAATTTTAAAAATATGTTTTGTATAATGTAATAATATAGTTTCTGGTAGAATAAGAGGTTTTGCATGCATTGAACCCATCATTTTTGCAGAGCTTCAGGTCTAGATTTTTTTTTAAATACTTACAAATATTGAAATGAAAATTAATGAAAACATTGTACTAAAATATACAAATTAACAAATTGCATTGTCTTTAAAATTAACTTTCTGTTTTTCTAACAATACTAGAGGCCCAGTGCTTGAAATTCATGCACTGGATGGAGGAGGATCCCTCAGCCTGGTCTGCACCCTCTTGCAGTCCAGGACCCCTCAGAATATATCTCTTTGCCAGCTTAGGCCCACTCCTTACTGCCTACCTACAGCAGAGTCAGAAGAGGTTGCCGCCACCACCACTGTGCTTACCAACCATGAGCCCAGCTCCTGTGTTGAGTGTTTGCCCCCCTGGTGGTCAGTGCATGTCATAGCAACCAGTCGTTCTGCAGGTTGGTCAATTTGCATATTAGGGTTTTATTATATAGGATAGGAATTATGTACATATTGATTGCATACTCATTGACAATAGGTATAAACTTAACATGCTTATATAAGTGCTAGATTTCAGTATTCTCAGCACTGCTAATCAACCTCTGTGGTGATTTTAAAGCATGTTCAATCTATTTTTCATGCTCCTTCTTTCAGGAGATGAGGCTAAATTTCTTTCCCCTTGGGTGCAGGCTAGATTCAGGGACTTGATACTAATTAAAATAATGAGAGAGAAGTGACAATGTGAGAGTGACCTTCAATTTCTCTTCCTAGTCAGCTAAAGGATACTGATTTCAGCTCTCAATATTGTACTCAACTATCATAATTGATTCATATTTTTGCATATTCAAGAAAAATGAGCAAGTAAACCCCATAAATAACCAAATAAAATAGACTATATTATCTGTTTGCTTTACATTATTTTCTCTTAATCTATCCAAAATTAATCTGGACTTTAAGTACTGAACTATAGTAACCACAAAGATAGAGTCCTGTGGTCTGGCATTTGACATATAAGAGGGAAAATAAAGTATTCATATAATTATTTCCTCTTTCAGTAAAGTCTTGTGAGAACTGAAACGAGCATATTTTCCTGTCTCTGTGTTAAAGAATTATGGAACTAGGCATCCTTTCCTGTCCCTATATTAAACAATACTGAAGACAAGAAAAAGATAAAATAAATGTTTGCTACAGTTACATTTCCATTACTTTTTCCTGGAAAATAAGACTATGAAGTATCTGAACATCTTACATGTCAAGATGAACTGCTTGATCATTTATCTAACCTTGAGACATCTGCCTCCCTGGGCTCAAAAATCTAAAATTAATATTTTATTAACTCTGACCACTCCAAACTTAAATTCTAATAATATCCTCTCCTGATTTTCTTCTTATAGGAAGGGTACTAGTAATTATCTCTTAAGGGATTGTCATCCCTTATTGCACTTGCAATTTGGCTTAAAGGCTTAGCTTTGTTTAATCAATTTTCTTTTTTTGCTTGTCTTATGAGGATAAAGATTTGTTTTTAAGATTACTGGCCCTTTTAGAAATAGAATATATATTGACATCCAAAGCTAAAGTGATTATTGACTCTAACTGGCATCTGTTTCTTCATTGAAATAATATATCTTATATCTTTAATAAATTGGGAAACATGTTAGAGAAAATAAAGCATATACAGGATATAAACATATAACTTAAATAATCTAAAAACATTGCATTGAAATAATCTTAGTTTATCCAGAAATTAAATTATTTAGTTTTCTAAAAGGTTTAGGCACTTTAGTTTCCTATTAAGTATCTTAAACAGCTATATGAAAAGAGTGACAGTTGAAACAACAGTAAAGGTAATTAATATTTTCAACATGAAATGGCTAGTCTTTAGCTCTTTTCATTTATATTTTAGCACAAAATTATTTCAGACTCTCTACTGGGAGTTATTCTCACAGTACTGAATAGAGCAGGAAGTATGACTGCCACAGGGTGACACTAAGTAATGTGAACAACAGAAAAGAGGAAGTCACTAAAAAGCAAACTGTGTATGAATTGTGATTCATTCTTTACTTAGGAATATGCCTACTTTGTTTTTTTATTAATTATAAAATATTTCATTTTCATGCTCTTACCTGCTTCTGGAGTTAGATGTTTGGCCATATTGGAATAGTTCTTGTGTCACTCACTCAGTTATCATCTGGACATGTGTGAAGGAACTTAGCATTATAGAATCAACTCTCAAAATTAGATATTTCAAAGCCCTCTAGTAAGTTTGTATAAACTTGGATTCTGCCTTATTATTCTTTTTCATCCTATTTATTTTATTTGAAGGTTAAGATTAACAGTTTATTATCATAACAGTCTTATCAACTATTTCAAGAAAGTCAGCATGCTTTATCCTTTTTATCACTAGTTTTGTCTATCCTTCCTCAAAAACATTATATTTACTTCTTTAACCATTTTTACTTTTTATTCTAATAATTATTACAAATATCACATAGTTCAGACTAAGATTTTTTTAAATATATTTTTATTGATTTCAGGGAGCAAGGGAGAGGGAGAGATAGAAACATCAATGATGAAAATCATTGTTAGGCTGCCTCCTGCATGCCCCCTACTGGGAATCAAGCCAGCAACCCAGGCATGTGCTCTGACCAATAATTGAACTGTGACCCCCTGTTTCATAGGTCAATGCTCAGCCACTAAACCACACTAGCTGGGTCAGACTAAGATTTTAAAAAATAATTACAGAGTAACAAGAAATTGAAAAGAAAGTACAGTAATATTTCAAGTACCTTTTAACCCAGTTTCCCCCAAAGTTTACTTTTTACATATTATATGCAATATCAAACCCCAAGAAAGTGCATTGATACAATATGTGTAAAGTTCTATATCATCTTTTCACATGTGTGGATTTGTTTAAGCATCTTCACAATTAAGACTTGGAACTGTTTTATTACCACAAAGATTTTCTTCATTCTATTTATTTGCAGTCATACCCATTTGTTCCTCTCTGTCATCCCTAATTCTGACAATGAGGAATCTGTTTTCCATAGATATAGTCTATCGCTTATATAATGCTATATGAACGGAATCATATAGTATGTGAGCGTTGAGATTGGATTCCTTTATTCAGTGCAACACCCTCGAGGTTCATCCAAGTGGTTGTGGTTCATCAATAGTGTGTTCTATTTTATTTCTGAGAATATGGCCCAGTTTGTTTAACCACGAATCTACTCAGGGACATTTTATTATTTTCAGTTTTGGGTTATCATGAATAAAGTTGCTATGGACATTTATGTACAGGTTATGTTTGGCATCATTTTTTATTTCTCTAGGTAAGTGCCCAGGTTTGCAATTATTAGGGCATATGGTAACCATACATTTAGGTTTTTGTAGGTGTGTTTTGTTTTTTTTTTACAAAGTTTCATAGTGGCTTTATCATTTGACATTGAAACAGCAACAAATCTCATTTCTCTGCATCCTTTCTAGCATTTGGTATTGTCACTGTTTTTATTTAAGATACTTTAATATATGTGTAGGTATATCTATTCTGTTATAATTTACATTTCCCTAGTGGCTAGTGATGTGGAATATCTTTTTTATAGACTTATTTTAACGTTCATATATTGTCTATTTTTACATTTATAATGTTCTGTATTATATCTATATTGTCTATGTGTATTGTAGTATGTGTGTTGTGTGGATATGATAAATTCCCATTGATTGGTTTCCCAGCACACCGCTAAGGTAATTTCACTATTCCATGCATTATATCCTACTGAACATCAAAATATCATTCATTTCTACTTGGGAAAAGGCATGACTTTTTTTCTGATAATTTACTAAATAATTTGATATCTATGAATAAATATAGCATATAAAACTTCTAGATACCTGGTAATTAATTACCCAAACCCTCCAACTTATTCTATCTTTTTAAAAATTTATCTAATCCAGAAACAAAGATTTATTAAGTTAACTGGGGTTACACAGTCATCAAGGCAGAAATGATTGTTATTAATTTTTTTAATTCAATTGACATTGTAAATTATGCAGAGTTCTCATGGCTACATCTCAAGTGCCAATTCAATATTTCTAGCTTCCAAGGAAGTGTCCACTTCAAGTTTTTAATCTAACAAGACACAAAATACTTTCCCATTTTTATTATGTTTAGAAATAAACTGATTACTTATATATTCATGCAGAAACACCGTTTCTATATAAATAATGGGAAATCAACTCAAAGAGGTCAAAATTCTAATAAAATAGAGTTATAATTAGTTTCACTATCTTTGTTCTAATTTATGCAGCACAAATTATTTATAAACCCAGAATTCCTTTAAAATTGATTAAAATGCAAAACTTCAAAGATAATATTTCCTAAAAGAACTCCTATCATCTGTGGTTCCTGGGCTTGACTATATCCACTTTCATATTCTTCCCTCAACAGCGGAGCAATTCTAACACACTATGTAGTTAAATAGGCTTATAACTGTACTTAGGAGGCCTATAGAGGCCTATAACCATGTTAGAACATAATGGTTAGGAGCCAGGGATCTTTGGTTCAAAACCTATCTTTGTAATTTACTATCAGAGTGAATCAGGGCAAGTAATTTTGGTTTTTAAACTTTACAATTTCTTCATCTGCAAAATAGAAAAGTGATGGAGCATAGCTCCTTGAGCCTGAGGGAGCATAAATTGAGATGGCACATATAAAGAGTTCAAAACTGGCTCATTAAAATAATACATGTTAGCTATTTTATTATTGTTTCTATATAATAAACAAACAATTAGAATTTAAATCTTAAAACATAACATCATTTATATTAGCACTCAAAAATGTAACACTTAGATACTCAGGTATAAATCTAACAAAATATGTACAAGATATATGTGAGGAAAACTACAAAGCTATAATAAAAAAAGCCAAGTATAACTAAATAAGTAGAGAGGTATTCCTTGGTCATGGATAAGATAACTCAATTTTGTCATGTTACCAGTCCTTTCTAACCAGACATAGATTCAACACAATCCAAATTCCAATAATTAATTTTTGTAGGTATTGATTCTAAAATCTATATGAAAAGCAAAAGATACAAAATAAGCAGCACACTATTGAAGCAGAAGAACAAAATTGGAGGATTAAGGTTACCCAACTTCAAAATGTACTATAAGGTTGCAGTAATCCCAATAGTGTGGAATTGGGAAATAAATAATAGACAAACAAATCAATGGAACCACATAAAGAACCTAAAAATAGATTACACAAATAGAGTCAACTGATATTTGATGAAAAAGGCAATCTAATTAATATATAAAGCAAAAGTTTAATTAAATTTAACTAAATTTAATTTATATTTTATAAAAATGTATATAAGTTTTAAGATAATAAAGAAATAGGCATATTTATCATATGAATAATTATAAATATAAATAAAAATGGCAATATATGTTTTCTCTCTTTGTCATTGTCAGATAGTCTGACTAAAGTAAGAAGAATTACAAAGTACCAGTTCATATTGCTTTTGTATTTATTTAAATTTTCTTTCCATGTCATATGTTTCCAGTTTTATAAATGAACAAAATAAATATATGTATTTATATTATGTTTCAAAATATAAAACAGTAATAAATATAAAAAGCTCTATAACAAAAGAATATAAATGTTTTTCTTTTTGCTATTTTCCTGGGAAGTCATAAGAAGGCTTAGCAAAAAAAAAAAATGCAAACAAAAAAACAAGACTCATTTATTATCATGATTTGAATAACTAAGCAAAATATTTTTCAAGTTTTATATGAGTTTTTACAGAAATTATTTGAATTATATTTTGTGAATTTAACTATGTGATCATTAAAGATTAATTAATTAAAGATTTGTTAAATACCTATTTAAGCCAGTTATTATGCCAGTTCATAGAAACACAATTAAAAAAAGAAGCCACAGTTTTTGCTCAAACAAGGAGATATAACTGACTTTTAAAAATGTAAAATTCTATACTAGAAAAAAATATCTTCTATCACAAGAAAAACAGATCATTTGGAACAGGTTTACTAAAATTATTTGAAAAGCAAGACCTTGAAAAAAGTAGAATCTCAAAATATGGAAGATAGTCTATTGGAGTGGGTAACAAATTCAAGTATTAGGGAGTGTATCAGATGAGGTAGATTAGTGGTCCAGAGACAAAAAATTTAAGTTAGCAGAAGTTCAATGTTTCATGAGAAAAGTAGTTTCATCCAAAAAAATAGCTTTGGTTTTATTCTATCAACATTAATATTTATTGAATTATTTTTATCATGAAACTAATATACAACAAATAACATTTTAGGAAGATTATTTTGAAAGCTATATTGAGGCCAGATTAAGTAGAAAAAGACCAGAAACAAAGATATAGCTTAGTAAAATATTATATTGTTTTTGGACCTGCAATTTGTTGTTTAGTGGGAAGATGAAAAAAGGAGTATATGGAATCTTAAAAAATGAAATTAAAATCATTTTGTTTTCCTACTTGCTTGCTTGTTTTTACCTTTTTCACCTTTTATAGAAGCAAAATGACCTTGTCCAATAAAGAGTAATGGTATATATTTTCATAAGTGAAAGATAATAAGTATACCATTGTTTTCTTTCCTTATTTCAGTTAATATAACTGATATTTTAATTCCCATTAAGATCTCCAAAATTATTATGTTAACAATAATTTAATTTCAAATCTCATATCTAAATAATCTTGCTGTTATAGGAAGATTTTTATTTCCAAAAATTATATACAAACATTGCAAGAAGTAGTGTCTCTATTTCTCTAAATCACTCATGTTAATAAAAATTGTTTTTGTATCAACCTTAACATGAAACTATCTAAATTTCATAGATCTGTTAATGATTTATGAAGTTGTGGCAATCAGACCAATGAAGCATGGGTTTGTTTATTATATATGTTTTTGAATAAATAACACATTATGTTATATTGAGCAAAATGTGTGTGTGTTATAGCACTGTGTGCTATTTATGGTAAGCAATAAGCCAACCTCTGTTTTTCTTTTATCCAACAGTTGAGATTCACATCCTCCAAAATCAGGCACAAAAGACAGAAAATTCTCTTGCATAAGGTCATTTGACTCATAGCTCATTTTCACTGAAGTAATCGCTATCTTATTTTTGACATAACTTTTGCAAAATCCAAAATTATTCCAATTTCAAATATTTGCTACTTTCAAATTCATATATACTGAGAATATTGAAGCACAAAATAAGCCATATGTAACATATCTAAAAATTTTATTTACTACATTATTTCTTTTATTTCAAATGTCTCTAAAATTAAAAAAGATCCTGAATGCCAACCCCTAAAATCCTTATTTCAAAGCAATTTGAATTGCCATAATTAACATAAATCACTCTAACAGGATAATTTTCTATCAGTTATGACACTATCACATGTAAATTAACTGGAGCTTTTCTAAATAAAACATAACCTTTTATACTGAGATAATGCCATGTGCCTCTTCTGCATTTTTGACTCAACTGAGGGTTAAATTAAAATTTAAACCTGAATAAATAAAAGTATTTTATTTAACATATTTAAATTCACAGAACTGGGTTGGTTCATGAAAAAGATATTTTAATACAAAAAAGAGCCTTGGTTTTATTCAATCAACACTAGTAATTTTCAACATTATTAAAAAATTATATGGCTGCATTATAAATAATCAGATGTGGTAGAAATGAACTCAAGTTATGGTGAGACTCTGAACAAGAGTCTATTACCAACAAGTGTAGTTACTTCAAATGGTTACTGAAGAAAATGTGAATTCAAATTTCTGGAGATCAGATGTTATTTGCTTTAATTTGCAAGTATAATATAATCATCAAAACCATCATTAAAAGTATCTGCCATGGAAAACCAAGATGGCAGCATAGGCAAATGCCTGTACTTGCTGCCTCCCACAGTCGCATCAAAATTACAGCTAAAATACAGAATAACTATCATTTATAACAGCAAGAAAGCTGGATGAATGGAAGTACTACAACTAGAGAGGTAAAGAAGGAAACACATTGAGATTAGTAGGAGGTGTGGAGGCATGGAAAGGGCTAGTTTGGCACCCAGGTGCGCCACTTTTTTAATCCGGAGGGAAACTGCCTCTGCAGAGACTGCCTCGAGAAGCGAGGGGTCCTAGCCCCATACCAGACCCTGAACCCAGGGTTCCAGAGCTGGGGAAAGAAGTCCCTATGGGCTGTAAGAACTATGGACTACAAAAACCAGAGCAGATTGGGACTGAGTGACACACAGGCTGCTTGAGACCCAGCTTAAAAGGCCGGCACCATGAACTGAATTTACAAGCTCCGGCTGGCTCTGACCTCCAGTGCCAGGTGAGGCTTGGGGGGACCCAGACACACATGGGGAGAAACTAGACTATCTGACATTGAGGTAGAAACTCAGGGTGGCTTTATTCCAGATGGAGGTGCCCACTGCACTCATTATTCCTGTACTGGAGTCTCCCTGGTGCAGGGTTGACTGGCAGCTATTTCTGTTTGCTCCACCCTAGTGATTCCCTGAGACCTCGCCCCACCCAATTGACAACCCCACCCAACCTGTGAGCAGTGGCTATTGCATAAGAATGGCCTGTCCTTTCTCAGCCTAAAATCTGTTAAACAAGCTGCAGCTGGGTTAGGGAGCCCCAACACTATCAATACAAGGCCCAAGGCCTCACCAGCACCAACCTGCCTTGCCTCACTGTTTGTGCCTCATCTGAGCACTTCCAAACCCCATATAAAGAGGAGGAATAAGCAGATATCTCTGTAATTCTTACTGGGGGGGGCCAGACAGTGGCTAACTTTGCAACTCCCTAGAGACCCAAGAGCCAATGTACCCAATGGTCAGTGTGAGACCCTACCAGATTACAACTCTTCACATCCATAAGTGACACACTCCAAGGGCAGACTCAATGAGCACCAAAGCCTCACTGAAGCAAGTCCTGCCCCAAAAGGGTGTCTTCTGCACAGCAGCTCTCCCACTTAGTCATAGCTAGTCCCCACAGCCAATTGTCCTGGTGGTCAGTTTCTTCCAGTGGGACCAATAGCAATCAAGGCTCAACTATAACATAATTGTGCACACAGCCCACAAAGGAGTGTACCAAGAGTTTCCACCTTAGGTGAATGGGGAGGCTGAGCTCCTGGGCCCTATAGGACACCTACTACACAAGGTCACTCTATCAGTTCTAGGAGACTTAGCAGCTCTCCAATACATAGAAACAAATACAGGAAAGCAACCAAAATGTGGAGACAAAGAAACATGTCACAAATGAAAGAAATGAAAGGAAGAAAACTACTAGATATAGAGTTCAAAACCACAGTTATAAGGTTAGTAAATAATCTCCCAGAAACCTCTGAGAAACTTAGTGAGACCTTCAAGGATCTTAGTGAGAATGCCCAAGAAATGAAAAACAACCAGTCAGAAATTAAACATACACTGACTAAAATGAAGAATAATATACAGGGATTCAACAGTAGACTAGAGGATCCCAAGAATCAAGTCAATGATTTAAAATACGAGGAAGCAAAAAACATACAACCAGAAAAGCAAAAAGAGAAAAGAATAAAAAAATATGAAGATAGTGTAAGAAGCCATCTTCAGGCATACCAAGATCAGAATTATGGGTGACAGAAGAAGAGAGAGAGCAAGATATTGAAAACCTATTTGAAGAAATAATGATAGAAAACTTCCCCTACCTGGTGAAAGAAATAGACATACAAGTCCAGGAAGCGCACAGAACCCCAAACAAGAGGAATCCAAAGAGGACCACACCAAGGGCAAAAGACAAAGAGAAAATCTTAAAAGCAGCAAGAGAAAAATGGTTAGTTACCTACAAGGGTGTGCCCATATGATTGTCAGCTGATTTCTCAACAGAAACTATGCAGGCCAGAAGGGAGTGGCAAGAAATATTTAAAGTGATGAATAGCAAGAACATACAACCAAGATTATTCTACCCAGCTAAGCTATTATTTAGAATTGAAGGTCAGATAAAGAACTTCACAGACAAGGAAAAACTAAGAGTTCATCAACACCAAACCAGTATTATATGAAATGCTGAAGGAAATTCTTTAAGAGGAGGAAGAAAAAGAAGGTAAAGATAAAAAATTATGAGCAACAAAGTGACAACAAATACATATCTATCAACAAGTGAATTAAAATTCAAATGAATATTAAAAAAAATCTGATGAACAGAATAAACTGATGAATGGAATAGAATCAGAGGCATGAAAATGGGACAGGGACTGATGATTCTCAGAAGGAAGGGTTTGGGGAAGTGCAGGAAGAGATTAGACAAAGATCTTACATGCATGTATGCATTACCTATGGACTCAGACAATAGGGTGGCGAGGGCCTGGGGTGAGGTGAAAGCCACATGGAGGGAAGCTATGGGCGGAAAAAAAGAGGGACATCAGTAATAATCTTACCTAATAAAAGAAAAACATGCAAATTTACCATCACTCTGCTACACCCATAGCCAATCAGAGTGCGTATGCAAATTAATCCAACAAAGATAGAGGTTAATTTGTATATGCAGCACAGAGCAGTGTGAAGCCTGCTATCAGGGGAAGCAGGACGGCAGAGGGAGCTATTGGAGTGGTGCTCCAGACAGAAGCAGGGACGTGCCAGCTCCCAGGCAGCCAGGGAGCAGGGACTTGCCAGCTCCCGGGAAGCCAGGGAGTGAGAACTTGCTGGCTCCTAGGTGACTGGAACGGGGAGCCAGAGGCTTATTCTTTCAGGAAAATCATGCAACAACCCTCTAGTTTCAACAATAAAGATTAAAAAAAAAAAGTATCAGCCATTGTTTTTAAGACCTGTTATGAGATGTTTTGTAGATTTACTTCATCTTTGTTAAAGTGAAACTTAATCTCAAAAAAGAGGACCTTCCCTAACTGGAAATCTATAATAAAATTAAAATGTTATCACATAGAACAAAACACACTCTAAACATAAAACCACTTTCCCATGCTATACTTTAAATGGGAAATTAATTCATAGAGATTAATACCTTAAGTAGATTCAAAGGTGCCCCAGTGTGATATGCATATATTCTTTAAATGGTAAAGTAATATATAAAAGTTATAAAAACTTCACTTTTACTTCATTCATATCCACAGATTACTAATCCTGTCTAATAAAAGAGTAATATGCAAATTGACCATCACTCCAACACACAAAATGGCTGCCCCCATGTGGTCAGAGATGGCTGACTCCATGTGGACACAAGATGGTCAGCAGGGGAGGGTAGTTGGGAGAGACCAGGCCTGCAAGGGAGGGCAGTTGGGGGAAATCAAGCTTGCAGGGGAGGGCAGTTAAGGGTGACCAGGCTGGCAGAGGAGGGAATTTGGAGGGAACCAGGCCTACAGGGAAGGGCAGTTGGGGGTGACCAGGCCTGCAGGGGAGAGCAGCTAGGAGCAATCAGGCTGGCAAGGGAATGGTTAGGGCGTGATCAGGCTGGCAGGTAGAAGTGGTTAGGGGCAATCAGGAAGGAAGGCAGGTGAGCAATTGGAGCCAGCAGTCCTGGATTGTGAGAGGGATGTCCAACAGCCCGTTTAGGCCTGATCCCAGTAGTATCGGATCTATAGGGGTAGTTGGACATCCCTCAAGGGTTCCCAGATTGTAGAGGGTACAAGCTGGGCTGAGGGACACACACACCCTGTGCACAAATTTTGTGCACCAGGCCTCTAGTTACCAATAATTATGATTTGAAAGCAATTATAGGCAAATGGTAATGAAACTAAACAAAATAAAGCCATGAGTACCAGTAGAAAATGTGAACTGATTTGGAATTAGCTCAGAAACAGGTATATTGCAACATTTATAATGCAGTCACCTATTCCTCTCATTAGCATGAACAACCTAGAGGATGTTCCAATCACTGGAAATTGCATGTTTCAAATTAATTCTATGTATATCATCTCCTATTTTACCTCTGTGATATTACATCTGTGAATTTATAAGAAATACTAGAAGCCCAGTGCATGAAATTTATGCACTGCAGAGGGAAGGGTGTCCCTCAGCCCAGCCTGCACCCTCTCAAATCTGGGATCACTCAGGGGATGTCCGACTGCCAGGCCTAAACCATAAGTGAAACGTCCCACTCACAATCTGGGACTGCTGGCTCCCAACCTATTTCTTGTTTTATTAATGTGATGACTTGTGGACTTCACATGAAGATGAGGGTCTGTTGTAAGTGGGAGCCAACAATGTAGTTTGAGGGCTAGAACTTTCAGTCCACCCCTTTAATTTCAGAAGAAGGGAAACATAATGGAGCCTCCTAGGCCTTTTTCAGAATTTCCATGAACAGGATTCAGAATACTTCCACATACCACTGTGCTGACCCTAAGATTCAAGGGACAGAAGCTCCTGTATTTAGATCCTCACCCTAACCTCACTTTATGTTTCTCTTCATCTGGCTGTTGATTTGTGTCCTTTAATGTACTTTGTAATAAATAGGTAATCTAGTGAGTAAATAAATTTTTTTAAGCTCTGTGAGCCATTCTAGCAAATTAAGCAAACCCATGCATGGGGCTGTAGGTTTGATTATTATAGCCAGACATTAAGAAGTACAGGTAACAACTTAGACTTGCAATTGGCATCCTGAGTTAGAGCTGGTTGTTGGACCCTCTAATTTGTAACCAGTTGGTCAGAAGCATAGGAACCTGGGTTTGCTGCTGGAGTCTGAAGTGCAGGGCTGTCTTGTGGGACTAAGTCCTTTACCTGTGGAACCTGATTCTATCTCTGGGTAGTGTCCGAATTCAGTAGAATTCTTGGACATCCAAATGGTATTCTGAGAATTTCTTATTGGAAATGTAAAGAACCCCCTCCCCGCATTGAAAGTTGGGTCTCAGAACGCCGAATAAAACCTCCCCATTGAATGATTTTCTAACTTGTCACATAAATCATGCAAGGCATCTAAATCACAAATGAAAGGAATTGAGAATGAAATTTGGAGACAACAATAACACAATCCTCTTCACACTTCAGTATTTTGAATTTAGATGTGAATGATATCTGGAAAGGTACCTTATTCTCAACTCAATGCCTTCTATGAATCTTTCTAAGGATATTCTAAACATACACACAGACATCACCTATTTATGAATAGCTTACCCTTACATGAAACTGATAGAAATATTAGAATATCATCTGAAGGCATACAAAGTGACTCTTAATCCCAAAGCAGTCATGAGCATAATTGTTATGATTGTGGAATGATGATTTTTAATGAATACATTTAATTTCAAGTCAACCACTCATTGATTATAATATTATCTCAGAGCCTCAAATTCCCATCTATACATAACCATGTTAATAAAAATAATATAAATTATGTATATAACAAATGATAAAAAGTGTGAAATTACTGATTGTAAAAAGACTATACTAATATTATTAGCAGATGTAGCACAATTAATAATTAAGAAAATTCACAAGTTTTGCTTTGAAAGGAGGCTGTTTATGGATAAGCTTTTCTTAAGCTAGTATTATCATTTCAATTCCTCTTACTCTAACTGAACCTAAAATTTACATAATTACTTCTGCTCTTCCCAGTTCTGAATACAATCAGTTTAACTCTATCTTTTTTGTCCAGTGGTTCCATTAGAACAGTAGCCTGCAAAACAGGAGCGACATGCAGCTCTTTAGCTCCTTGAGTGTGGCCCCTCGAGTGTATTTTGAAGAAATGGCATTAAAAGTAGTTTAAGTTTAAAAAAATTGGCCCTCAAATGAAATTTCAATTGTTGTACTGTTGATATTTGATTCTGTTGACTAATGAGTTTGCTGACCACTGCATTAGAACAATGCTTTTTTGCTCTAATTTTACTTCTGGGAAGTTTGTCGTCTCTTTTCCAGGCAACTGATTAGACGGTTCTAAATCCTGCATTTTGCAAGTGGACTGAAGGTTCCCTGGTTCGATTCTGGCAAAGGGCACATGCCTGGGTACTGGGCTTGATACCCAGTAGGGGGCATCAGGAGGCAGCCAATCAATGATTCTCTCTCATCATTAATGTGTCTATCTTTCCCCCACTCTCCCTTCCTCTCTGAAATAAATTAAAAGATATATTAAATATATAAGATATATTAAATAAAAAATAAATGACTAGAATCAGAAATCATATCCAGTATCAAGCTTTTAAATAATTTCAAGAATATTATTAATAACTGAGGCATGCAGAAGTTTGGACTACTAAAATCCCAGACAGGATTTTTATACCATACTAGAGGCCTGGTGGACAAAATTTGTGCATGGGGGGGGGGGTCTCCCAGCCTAGCCTGCACTCTCTCCAATCCGGGACATTTCGAGGGATGTCTGATTGCTTTTTAGGCCTGTTCCTGGTAATATTGGGCCTAAACGGGCATTTAGACATCCCTCTCAAAATCCAAGACTGAAACTTTGTATTCTTGAGCAGAGCCAAGCCTCCTTCTTGCCCTGTGACTATAGCCATTTTTGTTGTGATTTATTTATCTTCTATAATTGAAACTTTGTAGCCTTGAATGGAGACCTGAGCCTGCCAAAGTGTGTGGAAAGCTTGGCTTCCTCTACTACTGGGGACACCCAAGCCTCCTGCTCATTCTGTGGCCACACCATCTTGGTTGGTTTAATTTGCATACTCGCTCCTGATTGGCTGGTGAGTGTGCCTTGTGGGTGTAGCAGAATGATGGTTAATTTGCATATCACTATTTTATTAGATAGGACTAGAAGCCTGGTGTACAAAATTTGTGCGTGGGGGGGCGGGTGCCCTCAGCCCAGCCTGCACCATCTCCAATCCGGAACCCCTTAGGTGATGTCCGACTTCCAGTTTAGACTGGATCCATCCTAAACTGGCAGTTGACCATCTCTCTCACAATCCGGGACCGCTGTATACTAACCTGCCTGCCTGACTACCCCTAATGTCCCACCCTGCCAGCCTGATTGCCACCAACTGTGCCCCTCTGCTGGCCTGGTCACCCCTAACTGACCCCCCCCATCAACATGGTTGCCCCTTACTGAACCTCCTGCTTTAATTTTGATATATACAAGGTATTCCAAATACTGTATATACACGTTAGTAGCTGATAGCTCAATTTAGAAAATGAAATGTATTTTAATAAACACTGCCCTTATAATTATCCAAAGTGTGTGTATATATATTTGGGACACCCTATATTTGAATGATAACCCAGAATTTTTATTCACTTAGTAATCCAGTTTAAGATTTAGCTCCTTTCAACATATTTATTAATGTTTTGATTTTCCATGAAGTGCTTATTTACAGAATTTATTATTCTTCTGTTAAGTTGTATATTTATATTATACATTTTAATATTTTCTCTTTAATCAGATATCAGGATGTCATTTTACTTAGTCAAAAAAAACTTCTAAGGATTTTATTTTTGTTTGAATGTCCATTCAGCTTTATTGGAGAAAGCCCTGCACTACAACTGCTTTCAATAATATAAGCCCTATCTTCCCCAGTGCCTGCAGGGCTCAGAGGATCATTTCCAGCTGCTGGGCATTATTTGATGACCTGTTTGGCCAGCTCCATGGAGGGGATGGAGGTATCTTCTGGCTTCCGCTGCTGGCTAGCAAAGCTGTAATAGTTGATGAGGCCTAGGACCCATGCTCGCTTCTTGGTGTAATCTGTCGTCTGTTGGGTGTGTTGAAGACGAGAATCCAGGTAGCCTCAGTAAAGAGGATTTTTTTTGTAGACCTTATCCATGCACCCAGCAATCCCATCTCTGACAGTGTCAAGCAGAATGTCGATGAAAAAGGTCTACCTCTAGGCAGGGATGTTGCCTTTGGCCAGGATCACCTTATTGTTGCTGTCCTCCATTAGATATGCTCAAGAGGCCCAGGATGCTTGATGTATACATGGGTTTGGCTGTCCCTGGAGGCACAGCCACCCAATTCTGAGGCAGCAGGAAGAAAAGGTTATGGCCCAAGAGCTGGTATATGCATGCTGACTCAGGGAGCTGTCCAGGCCAGAATGAGCTGCTGTTTTGATCAGTTTGGTCCTTGTGGTTTGTAGGAAACTGAGCTCCAACAGTACTGGCTTGGGACTTCCCAGCTCTTCCCGGCACTTGCTGAGGATGAGGCATGTATGGTTCACTCCCCTAGAGCTGCTCATTCTTGTAGGCCATGACCATAGCCATGAAAGAATAGAGTTAGAGGAGCCCATCAGGCAGTTTCAACTGCAGCTACCATCTGATCACATTTAATGATTTTTATTCTCAAGATTTTATCTCCATCCTACCAAATTCTATCACATACGTATATCACAGAAATATTACATGGAACTTCTAACTCTGTAATTTTTTTTTTCTTTGTAGACAACACAAATATATCCATTGAAACACAGCCTATTTATTTCCTCAGTTTGGAGCCATCTTTGACTTACCAAGAAAGACATGATTCCCTTCCACTTTGATCTCTCAGGATCTTATCATTATCTCTGTTGTATTTATCACACTCTGTTGTAGCCCTTCGCTCATTTCTGAAAAACAAAACAAAACAAAACAAACAAAAAACACTCAGTTGTGATCTCTTATTCACTTGCTTCCAGATATTTATTGCAATGGCTAGTGCTTAGCAGGATTTCAATAACTATATTATAATAGAATAGATAAATAAGGAAACAAATTGAGCATTCATCTCTAGAAGACAGACAATAGCTAAAATATTCACTTGCAGGTTGTAAATTCATCATTTTGTGCCTTCCATTTCTGAGGAACAAACTCTAGTCAGATATAGGGAGCCACTTTTAGTCTTCATTATTTCCCACTGGCCTTTGGTCTACTGAACAAAATTATTTACATTTGTCTGATTGTATTGACTTGTGCCATCTATTACTATGTTCTTTTTGTTTCTTTATGTTTTAATTCATTCTCTTGGACCATTCTATTTCTCTGCTGATCTAGTATTAACTGGAAGTTTAATTAGTATAATCGCTAGTGCCTTTTTATATTGGTTCTGAATGCAGTAAGTATAAAAGAAGTTGGAATAACTCTCAGAGGTCTCTGTCTAGATAACACCTCGAGATTAGCTCTGACATGTTTCCTAATTGTTCCATGTTTGCGTCCTTGAGTTATACCTAAAGATATATTTGGTCTACTTTCAACCCAAGACAATAGGCTTACAGCATAAAAATAATTAAAGCACACATGAGGCTGCTACTTTCAAGTGTATTCTAGGCCACTGCCTTTCATTAATATGTCTTGACATTCAAAGCTGATTTGAATCTCAACCAAGATCTTTAAGTTTTGGACATCAAATCACCAGATGACCTTCAACTATGCAGAAGCAGAAAAGTTGGGTTTTAAATGCCCATAAATGGCCAAAATTCAAATCACAGAATAAAACCTTGTTGGGCAAATGTTAGCTGTTAATAATCTGGTTAGAAATTCACCTTACACTTTGTGTATCATTTTTAATAACAGACAACAGCTACAACAAACTTTTGGTCCATAGAGAATTTCCACAGATATTTGTTGATTAATCTAATAACTAGATACAGCAAATGTGGAGGATAGAGCACATCAGGGTGTGTAATAGGGACTGAGGCAGTAAGAAATCCCGGAGTAGTCATTGTCAGGGCCGTCAATGAGATGCAGATTACAGAGTCAGACTAAGTGATGGATAGTCAAAAGTCCAGATCAAAAAGAGATTGAAATCTAATCAATAGCTGTGACACAATCAACCAACTCCAGTTACAATTCAACAGATTCAACAGAGTCTGACCTTTTGATGAGGAAACCATTGTCTAAAGTGTGTAGTCATAAGAAGAAAATATGTTATTAGATAAAGGGGCATACAACCATTGGATGGCAGGATGTCCTGGTAAAAATGAGCAAATTGTGTCAAGCAGTCAAGAGGGGTGGCAGGTCTACAAGAAACATTCTGGCTAATATATTCTTCTGGAGAGGAAAATGCTTTGTCATAGTCCCTGCTTTTCCTTTGTTTGTTTTTTGTTAATCCTCACCTGAGGATATTTTTCCCATTGATTTTTAGAAAGAGTGGAAGGGAGGGAGAAAGAAGGAGAGGAGAGAAGAGAGAGAGAGAGAGAGAGAGAGAGAGAGAGAGAGAGAGAGAGAAATTGGTTCCCCCACATGTCCAGACCAGGGTCCCAGGATGAAACCTGCAACTCAGATATGCACCCTTGACCAGGAACTGAACCTGAGATACTTTCTTGGAGAGGCTGGCACTCTAACCACTAACCCATACCAGCCAGGGAGACAAATTCCCTGATTTATGAAATGTTAAAATTGGAACAAAGCATGTTATCAAATAGTTAAATTTCAAACCAATAAAGCAAATACATTGCAATTTATGTAAATATGTCTCTAACATTGAATGTGAAATAATTGTTGAAGTTTTTCACACTTTTTTTCTATTAAGTGACCATTTATTTTTTTCAGATCACCTCCAAATTTTCACCCACTCTACAATAACTAATACACACAAAATAATTTATGCTAACTTTTGAAATCCTCAATAAATGTGAAGAGAAAAGAATCACAAAATAATCTTAAGTAACATGCAGATGGTGGCTGAAGTTGAACATCAATTGTTTATGTAAAAAATTATTGCTCATAAAGTTAATGGAAATTGTCACGTAATTTATTATTTAACTATGGTTTACGTGTTACTTAAGGCCACAAATAAGGAAATAAAATATCTTATAAAACTTTAAAAGGAAGGTTTTTATAGGTCTGTGTTAAGTGTTAGATCAATTTCTAACTATATTGATAGTCAAATCATTAGTTGATATACCTTTTGCTTTAAACAATCCTGTTTTCTAAAAGTCCATGCTGATAAAATAAAAAGAATCAATCTGTAGGTAAAAAGTCATTTCAAAGTGACTTAAGTTAAAGAAGATTTACCTTTGTGTCACTGCACTTACAAATTCTGGGGAGTGTGAGAGGCTGATCACTTTCAAGGTCCTTCAATAGGAGAAAACATAGAGGGTGGTAAAAGGCTGTGCAGAAGGAATGGGCCTGAGCCATAACATACAGGGAAATTTAACAAGATGGAAAATTTAACAACGTTAGACCTAAGGTGAGACATTTTGGGTACCATTAATCTGCCATATGAAATTAGTACACCCTAAGCTATATAGCTCCTGAGTTTTGAAGGTACTGTTTTTAAATCTAAGTTTTGTCTTAAGTTTTAGGGTTAGACTATTTTTAAAATAAATTTTATTGATTTTTTTTTACAGAGAGGAAGGAAAAGGGATAGAGAGTTAGAAATATCAATGAGAGAGAAACATCAATGAGAGAGAAACATCAATCAGCTGCCTCCTGCACACCTCCTACCGGGGATGTGCCCACCTTGGGACCGTATAGTCCGTGGGCTGATGCTCTATCCACTGAGCCAAACCATTTAGGTAGGGTTAGACTTTTAAAAGTTGAGAGATCCGGCTTATTCATTTCTCTCTTTTTCTCTATCTCATTTGATCTATGTTATGACTTTTATTTAAAAAAATAATAATACACCACTGAAGTTCTTCAGAGATCAGAATAAAGTCCAAAGTTGAGGCTCCAGACAATATGTTCACTATGGCTGACTCCAGGATCTGGGTTTAGGAAAAGTAGGTAAGGAGAACACATGCTTTTTTTTAAATTTCCTTAGATTACATCCTCAAGTATAGCAAAGAAGAATAATCATGACAAATTCTCCAAAGAATAAAGATCTTACATTTGGCTACCACTTCCTTTATACTCAGAGTCTCTCAGGAGTCTAAATGTGCTGGGTAAAGGAGTGGATAGAACAGAGATAGCTGAGGAGTCAAAAACTTTAAATATTTACTTAAAATTGTTGGCTTCCAATTTATTTTTAAATGTGATTCATTGTTTTAAACTTTATTTTAAAGACAACCTTTCAGTATATTAGAGATTGATTGCAGTGAGTCTCATTGACATATCATTGCTCCTTAATATCAAAGGAATCACAAGTTTATTTATTCTACTGCTGTGGAAATAGGATTCTTCCATTAAGTCACATGTTGTTGTGAAATCTCAAGAAGAGCATTTTAGGGGCCCATGCAGAGGAGGATGTAAGAAATTGTATAGCAAAGTTTATTAGTGCGAAAAACAAGGACTATCCCTAGTTGCCCAATGTTTCATCTAGGATCAGGTGGCTCAGCTCCATCTCTCTACAGAAGTCCAGTCTCTGGGGCCTCAGACCTGCACTTGTTCTCACCAAGTCCAGAAGAAGTGCTGTGCTCTAGAGATGCTGTGCCATTAGCCTGGAATTGGCAGGACATCCAAAGCTTCCATAATTCAGTTCAGGCCATGCCAACACTTCAGTAGTCCATCTCAGCCTCTGTCCTCCTCTGGCTAGCTTAGTCTCTGTTCCTAGCAGGTGAGTCTCTGTTCCAGGCAGAATTCCAGCCAGTGCTGCCCAGGCCTGCATTTGAGCCTGTGCTTGAACAGCTGCTACTGAACACCTGCAAACAGGCAGGGTCTGGGCCTTTGCTAAGCCATGATTATATTATATTGGGTTTGGGAAAGAGTGAGCTTTCTTTCAAACTAACCAGTGTCTTTGATGGCTCTTCAGACTTCTGCTGAGCTCTCCCCCAAACCACTCTTCCCTGGATCTTCTAGGATTTTCCTTCTAGGAAAAGGATTTATACAATTTGATCTTTTCTCCAGATTTTCCAGGCTAGAGTTCTTCCCTTTTCAGTCACCATTTCTTGCCTCATAGTAGAAGGACCTCTACCTGCATCATCTTGGCTTCCAGTGTGCATGCCTCAGTAGGATTTCCTCTTTACAGGATTTCTCTCCACTCAGTGATCTGGAGAAACAGAACAGTTGTCCCCTGGGGAGATTGGAAAGCCTTAATGGAAAGTTGGTGGGATATTAATCCCCTTGGCAAGGAAACAATACGGCTGTCCCCTGGAGGGTCTAGAATCTGGCTTAATTAGATTTTGGCTCCATTTGCTCCCTACCTTAGTAAACAAGTAACTAGCTGCCTACACTAACAATACCACCAACTGCACTCATTTGTCACCATAAAATAAAATAATATTTGAATAAGGGGGTGGATAAAAAATGAAAGCATATGTAGAGATATACAATCATATTTGCTCCTGTGTATCTCTAAATATTGATGTTTATACTCTTGACAGAAGAGACAAACAGCTTTTGTGAAATTTTGGAAATTAGAAAATAAATTGTTGGTATAGGTGGTTATGTGCATTTTAATGACTTTCCTCACATACACACAAAGGAACAAATTTTTCTTGACCTTAAAAACTAAACTACAAATATATATATTTGGAGAGAGAGGAAGGGAGAGGAGTGAGAAATATCCATCCAAGAAACAAGTGCCTCTCGCAGGACCCCTCAGGGGGAGGGAGAGCAAAGGGGGGCTGGAGCTTGAAACTCAGGCATGTGCCCTGACCTAGAATTAAACAGCAACCTACCAGTGTATGGGCTGCTGTCCAACCAACTGAGCCATACCTGGTAGGGCCAGGCTACAACTTAGAAAAAATCCTAAACTGTAGCTTCAAATCCTCTCTGAAACTTTTCCTATGGAAAAACGTCTATTGCTTTTGGAAAGTACTATCTCATAGAGCACACTTTTCCTGGGTCTTGACTTTAAGACGCAAAGTCTAAATAAAGCTATAAAAAATATGTGGGTTGAACAACAACAGCTGCTCCATAGCACATACATTTGCAACAGAAGTGTGTAGAAAATGAGTCAGGCAAGGTTTGACAATTGCAGCCAAAATAAAAGTAGCTTTAAAGACCAACAGTATTTGATTTTCCCTGATTGCCAGAGGCAAATTATTTGAAACACTGCAACAGAGAGATTAGTTCTGTTTACTATTTTATTTGAAATTTCTACAATTATATTTTATAAATAACATTGAAAGCATTGAGCAAGCAAGTTCACTAAAACATGTTGTAATTTATCCTAATTTTGTCTCTCAATCTCTGCTGCAATATTCACTGTGATTTAAATGAAAGGATTTAAGTTGTAGATAAATAAATATTATTGACAATTAAGCTATCATGAAAACATGAAAGTCATGTCATAAAGTTAATTTTCAACTCTGTAAGAAATGTGTATTCATTATCCAAAGACAAAATTTTTCTATGTCAAAATTCAGTATAATTACAAATATGTTCTGTTAATAGATTAATAAACATACATCCATTTTTGGATAGTTAATGAATATTTAATAAGTTAATATAGATTGAATTATTGAATATTGGCATGACTGAGATTGTTATTGTGTCTAGATAAAGATATTTTTAAGATCAACATTAAATTCATATTTTTGAGAGAATTTTCTTATATAGATTAATCCCAGAACTACTATAAGTTTACTGATATTTCACAGTATGAAACTTTTATTCTATTGAAATAATTTTTGAAGAGTTAAAACATGACCTTCATTGAACACAGATAAACATGTATTGATTGTTATTTAACACATTAATTAATGAGGGAATCATTAAAATAATTTGAAGAATTTGTGGAATATTTATATATTCAGTCAATAAAAAGTAAGGCTGAAATGAATTTGTTAATAGATAAAAATATTTTTTAAATATTGTCAGAGCCAGCAAGTGTACTGCTCAGCATTGCTGCTCAGAGTTGTTCTGAGTCCCTATATCCTTCTAAATTCTTTCCGACTACACCAGAGCAGGTTCCTTCTCGAGCCCTGCCCACTATACTAACTGTTGGGAACTTAGCCCAAATTCCTCCTTTATCCTCTGCTCACTGGTTACAGGTGTTGGGTATGAGCCCCTCTGCCTAGGGCTGGACCTCCTTGGATGCTGGGTCTTAGACAAAGAAGCCATGAGAGGTTATGGTTCTATTAGAATGAGTCTTTATTGCAGAAGCCAGTGGCCATAACTCAGCAGACAAAACAGTCCTTCACTGTAATCCCATGTAGGTAGTCATACACCAGCTGGTCAATACATGTCTTTTCTACATAAGGAATAGCAGTCTCTATACCCACAGCTATTATCTGAGCAGCTTCACGGTGCCTCTAAAGTCATTCCTTACACTGTAGTGGTACCAGCTCTCAGCTTCATCTCCCCAGCACACTTCTTCACACTCCTGGTCAATAACCTATATATTACTCCAGAGACAAAGAAGGCTAGTTGCCAACAGTGACATCAATCACATTTTGGCTACAGAAGGGCACGTCTGTGCAGTATAAGGCTTGTGGCTACCTTGCACCTGCATAAAAGTATCTTGGTCTTCAGCATGGAGGTTAGACCCATGCTTAGAGAGGCCTTAGAGCAGTGTATTTATAGACAGGACCCTGCAAATATATTTTTACATATGTTTATTGATTTCAGAGAGAAAGGGAGAAAAAGAGAGAGCTAGGAACATCAATGGTGAGAGAGAATAATTGATTGGCCTCCTATATGCCCCCTACTGGGGATCAAACTCACAATCTGAGAATGTGCCCTGACCAGGAATCAAACCATGACCTCCTGTTCATAGGTCCATACTCAATCACTGAGCCATACCAGTTGGGAAATAGATATAAAATGTTTTACTGTTTTATAGAGCTAAACATCTGTAACCTTTGTGGTTATCTTTTCTATCTGAGTGAAATTTATATATTAACCTTTAACTTCTTATTTTATAGTTACGAAGAAATATCAAGTATCAATATCAAACCCAGGCATTTTATAGTGAATAACTAAGTACTTTTGAATGATATTTCTTTTAAATATTATTAAAAGAGCATGCAGCTGTCCACACACTTGATTAAAACTTGTGTATTGCATAAATTTATAATGTAGTCAAGTGGTCATATAGGAAAATTAACACACTTCTGTCGCCTTTAAAAATCAGTAAATATTTTTTGTTTTGTTTTGTTTTGTTTTTTGCTCTAACCAGTTTGGCTCAGTGGATAGAGTATTGGCCTGTGGACTCAAGGGTCCCAGGTTCAATTCCTGGTCAGGCACATGCCCAGGTTGTAGGTTGGGTCCCCAGCAGGGGGTGTACAGGAGGCAGCCAATCAATGATTCTCTCTCATCATTGATGTTTGTATTTCTCTCTTCCTCTCCATTCCTCTCTGACATCAATAAAAATATATTAAATAAATTAATTAAAAAAACAAAAATCAGTACTTTTTAACATTTTGACATCATCAAAATATCCACTTTTCAAATCATCCTTTGGGCCACACTGAGGTGAAATGGTATTTTCGAAATTGGCTCAGGCTTCTGAGGCAACTGAATGCCATCTGATACTGGCTAGCTGGGGAAGAGGAGAGGGATTTCTCCATGCCATAAAGATTTTGGTAGAATTATGGGATTTAAAGGATTTGGCAGAAAATGTAGTATATATTCGCCCAGAAGTTCAGAAAATTAATGTTTAAAACAGAAGCTAAGCACACATTCTTTTTTTGAATGTCAAATCAGAAGACTTAGTGACTAATGCTACAGAAATGGGAAGGAAAAAATTAGGATAATTCTGAGGCTGGCTAACTGAAGTGGCATTAACTTAAAAAAGTTTTTTTATGTATATTTTACTAATGACTTGTTTTCATTTATAAAACATCCTTGATATGAGTTCTTTATCAAAGCCCTCCCTGATTTTTAAGGAAAATAAAGTCTTTTAAGACAAATCACATGCAACTTTATATCTATTTTTGTTTCATCTATTTATCTCAAAATTATCAGTTTTAATAAAATATAGTAACCCCAACATATAGCTTTATGTATTAATCAGTTCCTCAAACAAATTACAATAGTGTTAACATTTAAAATGACTATACATTATGACAGATGTCACAAAGCACATTGAATAATACTTGAAGTGTAAACATTTCAGAAATAGTTGGTGTAAATTGGTAAAAGCTGAGATTACAGTCCACCACCAAATGTACAAAACTTCACTTGTGAAATATTTCAAACATCACAACTAGTCCGGCTCTCACACCTAGTCTGGGTCTAATCATAATTTAATGAATAACAGACATTGCTATTTTTACCCCGAGGTATCTAGAAGGTGAATCAGTTTCTTAAAACTTTTATTCTACCAACCAAGAAAAGGCCCATAATAAGTGTAAAAAGGTATTTCATAGATTCTAATCACAGGCACTCCTTACTTCCTCATTAAAGTCATCCTGAATAACTTTAAGAAAAATAAAATTACTCAGGTATTTTCTTTTAGAAAACTATTTTCATTGTAATAGAGCATTGTGAGGTTTGAGGAAAGCTAGTAATCATACACAATTCAGTTCAAGTGCCTGAATGGTTCGTAGTCTAACTAGCAGGGGTATTTTTGTATTCATAGCATCTAGAAAGAGAACCTTTGTGCCATTAAGAATCATGCTTATAATGCCTTTTCAAAAATACAGTTATTATCTGAACATTTAGACAGATTTCTATACATCTGCTGCCTGCAGACAAACTTCTGTTGCTTAAATATCTTCTAATGTCAGAAACATGCAACCAATTTTCGTAGTTTATTACAAATCAGCTCCACAGTACAAAACTAAGCTTTAAAAGCTTTCCTGACATAGGAATAAAACCTATATGTAGTTTCTATTTCATTATTATTTCCCCTAAATAGGAAATACCTACAATTGCTCATTCAACACATGCTAAAAGATACCAGTAGAAAAAATACATATAATAGGAATTTAGGAGGACAAGATAAGGACTAGAAAAATAGTCCTTTGTAACTTAACATTGTAACTTAACATTGACTAATCCCTGAATTGAAGTCAAAGTCCTTCTGAAGATATATTCTTTAATTCAAAATGATACTTAGAAAAGTTTCAGAAGTACAGATTATAATAAAATAGTTTTAAAATATTAATGTATTAAAAAAAACTGATGATGATTTATGTATCTATGCAATTGTTTGTTTGACAAGGGTATCAATGAAATTTGTCCTGCTTTCTTCTATTTAGTTAAATAGCATTCAGCAAGCCATGTTGGTTAAGAAGTATATAAAACAAATGGGTTTTACTTTAAAAATTGACATTATACATCAAGACTTTTATGCTGAAAACTACATTTTAATGTATTTTTTTAAACTATTTAATAGGAAACAAGCATGCTTAAAACCTGTTACAGCAGATTTGAAAAGAACTAGAAAATTCATATTTTTAGTGATACAGAGAAATGGCTGAAGGGATTAATTTCAGACTCTTATTGATTATGGGGCCCAGTGTGGTCCCATCTCATGTTCATTTTTTCATTTTCTTGTCTGAACCATGTAGTGATAAATTCCTTTCTTCTATGTTCTCTCCTTTACAAACTTGGACGTTGTTTTATTGTATTTTAAATGTATTTTTCAGCTTAATTGAGCTATAATTGAAAAATAAAAATTGTATAAATATGTACAATTGATACTGATTTTTTTATGTTTTTATATATATAGTGTATATACACAGAGTGAAATAATCACCACCATAAGCTAATTAACCCTATCCAATAAAAGAGTAATATGCAAATCAACCATCACTCTGTTATCCCACAAGCCATGCCCACCAATCAATCAGGAGTGGGTATGCAAACTAAACCTACCAAGATGGCTGTGGCCCCAGAGAGAGCAGGAGGAAGGCTTGGGTTTCCCCAGCAATGGAGGAAGCCAAGCTTTCTGCACACCTTGGCTGGCCCAGACCTCCACTCAATGCTACAAAGTTTCAATTATAGAAGAAAAATAAATCCCAACAAGAATAGTGGCAGTCATGGAACCAGAGAGAACAGGAGGCTAGGGTTGACCCTAGCGATAGAGAAAGCCAAGCTTTCCACATACCTAAATCTGCCTTGGCCTCCACTCTAGGCTACAAAGTTTCAATTGTATAAGATACATAAATTCCAGATACCACAACCTCTGGTTGGGTGGCCGAGGGTGGGAGGTTGGGGGGATGGCTGGCCTGAAAACCACTACAGGCCCTTCATCCAGGCCACCCCACACCCCAAGGGAACCCCCACCCTGATCAGGGACACCTTTCAGGGCAAATCAGCTAGCCGCACCAGGCCTCTATCCTATCTAATAAAAGAGTAATATGCAAATTGGCCATAATTCCAATACACAAGATGGCTGCCCCCATGTGGTCAAAAGATCCTGCCCCCATGTAGACACAAGATGGCCACCAAAAGGTGGCCAGCAAGGAAGGCAGTTGGGAGGGACCAGGCCTGAAAAGGAGGGCAGTTGGGGGCGATCAAGCCTGCAGGGGAGGGCAGTTGTGGGGGACCCAGGCCTGCAGGGGAGAGCAGTTGAGGTAGACCAGGCCTGCAAGGGAGGCCAATTAAGGGTGACCAGGACTGAATGGGAGGGCAGTTAGGGCCAAACACGTTGTCAGGGGAGCAGTTAGGCTGGTAGGGGAGTGGTTAGGGGGTGATCAGGGTGGCAGGCAGAAGCAGTTAGGGGTAATCAGGAAGGCAGGTAGATGAGCAGTTGAGAGCCAGCAGTCCTGGATTGTGAGAGGGATGTCCAACTGCCCATTTAGGCCCTATCTCACCCCTTGAGGGATCCCAGATTAGAGAGGGTGCAGCCTGGACTGAGAGACACTCCCCGTGCATTAATTTTGTGAACAGTACCTCTAATATATCTGTAACTTTAATCAATTCACATAGTTTGTTGTTATTTTGTGAGACCTCTTAAAATTACCTTCTTAGCCAATGTCAGATGTACAGTATGGTATTGCTAACTATGATCACCATGCTTTTACCAAAATTTTGTACTCATTTACCAACTTATTCCATCTCCCTCACTCCCTGTCCCTGGTAAACTCCATTCTATCCTCTGCTGCTATGAGTCTATTTTAGAGTCCACATATATGGCAAGTGAGATCAAACAGTGTTTCTCTTTCTTTGTCTGTTTTCTTTCACTTAATGTCCTCTCTAGGTTCATTCACATGATAACAGATGCCAGAATTTTCCTTTCTTAAGGCTGTCCATTTTTGTCATAATCATATATATGACAAAATATATATATTAATATATATGTAAAATTTTCCATGGTGGCTGAACCAACTTGTATTCCCACCAACTGTGTACAAGGGTTCTATTTTCTTCACATCCTCACCAAAACTTGCCTTTTGTTTTTGATAATATCCATGCAAACAAGTGTGAAGTGATTCTCATTGTGGTTTTACTTTATGTTTTCCTGAGGAATGGTGATATTGAGTACTTCTTGATATACCTGCTGTATTTCAGCAATAAATCTCACTTGGTCTTGGTGTATGATCCTCTGAATGTGGAAGGCACTGTTTAAATATAAGTCATTTAACTTTTGCTTTTTCTTTGCTCAACTCTTTTTGTATCTTTGAAAATGGAGTTTGGTCAATCTAAGCTTGAGTGAGAAAGGAAGGAAAATATTTTGTAGAATGCTTTTCCATTAGAATTTACCTGATGTTTTAGCATGATTAGACATCTGTTTTGGGTTATTACAAGAAGACCACAGAGATAAAGTGACATTTAAATTACAATACAGTATATCAATTATACTATCACAATGATTTATTATTGTGAATGTTGACTTTGAGCATTTGTCTAGGGTAGGATTGTCAGGTTTATCCACTAGGTAAACACTATATTGTACTCTAAAGAGGAAGAAGATAGGGAGTGAAAGAAGATATAACTATTCAAGATTATCACCTTATTTCTTCTACTCATACTAAAACTCAGCCAAGAAGGGTCATGTAGCTACCTATTTGCAATGGGGTGGGGGAAAAACTCAAATATGCTTTAAAAAGTAATATAACCTAATCTGGGCATATAAAATTCCAAAACAATTATGCATGTGTTTTATAATAAAAGCAAAATGACCAATATATCCTCAAGAGGCTATTTCTACATCAAGGGCAAATAAATATAAGTGCCTACATTAAAAAAGCACAACATCTAGCTCTCAAGTAGAATGCTGTCAGCTCTTTTTAATAGCAGCTAAATGGCAGGTTTTTACTTTGCAAAACAGATAATGTTTGGGACATTTGAATTCATATTGTATAAATGATAGGTTTTGATAGAAAGACTCTGATTTATGTTAAAAACATAACAGATAAGGAATGGAATATAGAAAAATAAAATTTTCCAACCTTTCATGTTTGCCTTATACAGTGCTGATTGGTGTAGATAGTGATATTTGCGTTCACATTTGGTTAGTATAACTGTAAACCTGACTTATAATACAGAACTGTTTATATTTGCTTGAAATGCAGCAAAACAAACAGACTTTAGTCAATAGAAATCTTAATTGTTAGACTTCAGTGCTTTCAAGTTATTATTTGCTAACTAGAGGATTGGTGCATGAAATTTATGCATGGGGAATCCCCTCAGCCCAACCTGCACCCTCCCAAGTCTGGGACCCTTCAGAGGATGCCCAACTACCAGTTTAGGCTTGATCTAGTTGGACATCTCTCTCACAATTCAGGACCACTGGATCCTAACTGCTCACCTGCCTGCCTGCCTGATCACCTTTAACTGCCCCTCTTGCTGATCTGGTCACCCCCAACTTCCTCCCTGCCAGCATAGTTGCCCCCATCTGCTCCTCATCAGCCTGATTGCCCTTAGCTGCCTCCCTGCTGGTTTGGTTGCGCTTTAGTGTCCACTTGCCAACCTGGAAGCCCTCAACTGTTCCCCCCCACCAGCCTGGTGTCCCTTAACTGCTCCCCTCCAGCCTGGTCACCCCTTATTGTATCTCTTGCGGGCATGGTAGCCCCTTAATGTGTCCTCTGCTGCCCCTCCTGTCAGCCTGGTCACCCCTCACTTCCCCAAACAGTCTGGTTGCCCCCAATTATACCCCACTGCAGGCCTGGTAGCCCCATGCAGCCTGCTGTTTGGTCACTGGTCGCCCCTCACTCACCCGCCCTGCTGGCATGATTGTCTCACACAGTCTGCTTCTCAGTCATTTGGTCATTCCTCACTCATACCCTGCCAACTTGTGGTTGTTTTAGATGTGATGGTTGCTTAGCCTATAGATAGATAGATAGATAGATAGATAGATAGATAGATAGATGATAGATAGATAAATGATAGATAGATAGATAGATGATAGATAGATAGATATAGATATAGAATATATAGATATATAGATATATAGATGTATAGATGTATAGATGTATAGATATATAGATATATAGATGATATATAGATATATAGATGTATAGATATATAGATATATAGATATAGATATAGATATATTTGGATCTTTCATGAGCTGTTAGCTCTTTGTCATAAAAGAGATCTTTATTTTATGTATGTATGTATGCATGCATGCATGTATTTGTATTAATGTCTAAAACAAGACCTTAGAAAAAGAAATCAGATTAATTCAGAGTTTGGGCTAATAAGACAGGAGTGGTAATAAATAACTTGAGCATGGCATACTGGAAACAAAACATACCTGTTTAGGTTATGTGAGGGACCCCACACTGTTTGACATCCCTGTTTGAGTACAAGAAACAAATAAAACAAAACAAACAAGAAAACAATTTGTGCTTTAGTTATCTTCATATTCTCAGTACTTGTCACAAAACATGTAGAAACTCAATTTTTATATGTAAGCATACACTGTTCTCACGAACAAAATTCTAATACTAACTTCTATGTTATTGTTATAGGATATAATGTAACAACATGTGAAGATACAAGTAATAAAGAGGCAATGCATCAAAATAGATCACTTCTCACTGAGCAACACATATTTGGAAACTGTATTTCTAAAATTGCATTGTAGGGATGTGCAGATTATATAGTTAGGGGAATCTCAAACTCTTTTTTCTAGTAAAAGAACTATCAAATCAAAGCAGTATTCCAGACAAATGATAATGGCTTTTTAGAGACATTTCTATTAATGGAAGTTCACAAATACACAAGATTAGCAAACTAAGGAGGTGTGCATGGAAAACCAAATAATTCACTGTTAAATGACAATTTTCCAAGTGTTAAAAACATAACAGCCCTTGTTTTAAAGTATGGATTTTATTTGTTCATGTATAGTGAGGCCAACAAGTCAAGATAATTGCTGTTTAAATAATTATTACTCACAGTTCACAAGAGGAAAGGGCCCACCATGACACACAGGGCCACACAGAACACTGAGATAGATCAAAGGCAGAAGGAGCAAGTGCAACTGCAGGAGAGTAATGATTGAAAGAAGGCCAAGCAGGTTTAGAATTGGTTAGTTTGAAGAATTTCAATGAGCTCCAAGGAATAGGGTTTTTTCCTATTTGACTGATGCCTGCCCCTGGGTGATTTGGACAGGGAAATACTGTTCTGGAAAGTAAGAGTCTAATAAAACAGGCAGGTAGGTGAAGGGTAAGAGCTGTGAATATCTTAGTTTACCTATGAAAGATTCACTCCAAGGTGAGTCATTTATTATACCTAAAAGTCAGCTAGTCCTTTTAGAGGTGGTCTCTCCCTGGTCAGCAAAGCCCTGTATTTCAAGCATGACATACAGAAACCACGAAATGAGGTTAATGCACTTCTATAAATATGAGATGAACACATACTAAAGATTTTATTCAATTTGTATTGAATAAAAAGGGAATAAATTAAATCGTAAAGCTGGTTTCAAGAAACTTTTAAAAACAAGATTTATGTAACCCATCCAAGAAAGCATCAATATTAGGAACATGAAAATGAGAATGCCATGTAAAATATAAATCAATCAGTATTCTAGCCCAGCCTGTCTGGCTCAGTAGTTGAGTATTGACCTATGAACAAGGAGATCACATTTCAATTCATATGCCCAGGTTGCAACTTGATCCCCAGTGCAGGGCATGCAGAAGGCAGGCAATTAATGATTCTCTCTCATCATTGATATTTCTATCTTCCAATTCCTTCCTTTCTGAAATCAATAAAAATATATTTTATAAAAATAAAATTGATCAGTATTTTAAAAGTAAGAAAACATAAGCTTTGTGATTATCCTAGAAGAAAGAAATCTACACTTTATAACTTAGCAAATCAAAGATTAAATAGCGAAATCAAGCTCAGCTACATTCATCTAGATAATTAAAATACTCTTTGCTCTTGTAAGTTTATTTCTAGCCTACAAAGGCAAGATGTTTTTAAAGATGAGAATTGGGGGCGGGAGGACTGGGGGGGTGGGCGGCCAGCTACAGAGGCAAAGAAGCAATGACCAGACTGTCATGCTACAGTGGAAAGGCAGGGGAGGTTGGGGGCAGGGGCTGTAAGAGATCAACCAAAGGACTTGTATGTATGTATGTAAGCACAGCCAATGGATACAGGGCATTGGAAGGGGAGAGGGGAGGGACAGGTAAGGGCATGTACTGGGGGGGGGGGAAGGCCAGGGGGACGGCAGTAGAAAAAAAAAAAGGAGACATGTACCACTATTTGTAATACTACAAACAATAAAAAATATTTAAAAAATGAAAAAATAAAAGTTGAAAATAAAATAAAATACTCATAGATATCTTTCTAAAAGTGTCAAAGATTGACTTTGAAAGGAAACCAAATTTTTGTATTATTTCTAATTTTGAATAAGCGTTTTAACATTCCATTTCCTTTATTGAAACACTTTAATATTTTTAGTGTTCAAAAATAGAAATTTTAAAGTCTTTAGTAATTCATTTGTTTTCCTTTCAAACTTTACATTTATTCATCACTAGATTTTCTCTTTCACTTATTGTTTTTAAAATGGCTCCCATTCTTTTTCTCTTCTGTTAACAGCATTTTTCTAGACCAGGCTATTTCCATTTCAAGATTTATATTCAGTAGAAAGCTACATTGCTTGTCCCCTCCTCCCATTTATTCTTGTTTCTAGGCTACCAAGTGTATTATTTCCTAAGGAAGGTTTTTTGTGTTTGTTTTTTTGGTGTTTTTTTGTTTGTTTTTTTTGTTTGTTTGTTTTTTTGAGATGATGATTGCTGGACCAGATGGAAAAAATAATTTAATGTGCCTTCCTATTGTCAACCACTTCAAATCCCATCTTTTACCCTCTACTAGTATCATGTCCCATTCTTACTTCTCACAAGCATTTCTTTGCTTTTAGAATGGTGCTTCCTAGACAAAAAATATGCATGGAACGAGACTATATGACTTCTGAGAGTGGATCAGCAGTCTTATAGGTTCTGCATTATTCTCTTGGAGTACTCATTCTCTAGATTCTCTTTTTTTATTCATTTTATTATGAAACCCCAAGCTACATAACAAATGCATGTTCATGTGCTCAAGCAGAGAATTTCATGAGTCATCTCATCTTGAGTGAAGAAGCCTCCAGCTGACTCAAAACACTAGTCTTTACTTTTCCCAGCTTTGAGACTTCAGACATTGTGAAGCACAGTCCCATCTGAAACCCATGAGCATAAAAGCTGGTAGTTTTTCACCACAAATTTTGGAGTGATTTATTACATCACAATAGAATAATAGGACTGTGGGCAACTGAATTGTGTGGTTGAAGCAGAGTATGTACTCCAAAAATAGAGAAAGAATTGGGGTTCTAGAAAACTATAATAAAAACATAGCCAATAATACTAGTTAAAGAAAAAGAATAAAACAAAACAAAACAAAAAATGGAACTGTTGTTATTGAAGGTACAGCTAGAGAACTGCAAAAGAGGAGCCAAATTGAAGATGGTTGTATATAGCTTTGTGCTTTGAAGTACATGATATAAAACGAACTTCCAGATTCCTTGCAAATTATTCCAATCATCTTTTATTATTTTTTGGAGAGAGTGGGTTGTATGATTAAGAGAGTGTTGTCTGATTTAAAATAAATAAGTTTAACAGACAATCTGGAATAATGGCTGTATTTCCTACTTCTTTAAGCCACCCTCATGTAACAAAGAGTTGTGACCATTGGACTTAAATTCTCTGTTTGATTATCACAGGTGATAAAATTGAAACATCAAACTATATTTTTCCAAAATTGGGAACTACTCTATATTCCTTGACTTGTCTCAGACTTCATATTTCTGTTTTTCTCCCCTCTATGTCATAGACATATTAAGTATCTAAAACATATACATCTTCCTGCTAACTACAAAGAATAGGACCAGTATCATTTTCAGATTGGTATTGCTGCCAGAAGTAAATAAATCTTTCTTTTTCCTCATTATTTTCTTGAGGTCTTACTCTGAAATCAATGATATCTGGCTATTTATCTACTTATCCCCTTGTTAATTGTGATAACCCATATTTCTCAAATGCTACAAAATTCTTAATTTTCTCAGTGTCCTTTAGTTAACTTACTATGAGAAATCTGAGAATTCTTTTTGACTGAACTTGTTATTTTTTTATTAGAGAGGGTGGAGCTGAATGTAATTCAGTGCTTATCAAGTATCTGAACAGTCTAGAAGTCAATAAGCATATTAATCACAGATAAAACTCTTGGGAATCTATGAAGGAAGCAGTACCTTAATACTGGTGTTTCTTATCTCTGGCTCTCATGGATATTACACCCTCTGTCACCTTTTTCCACTTTAGTTTCCCTATGGCCTTTGCTATTTTAAGAAAACTGAAATTCTTATCTGTATGACTTGCTGAATTGCACTTTTTATAGTCATGTCATACTCATTTACACACTGGTAATTACCTTCATGAAAAAAACTTTAAATTTAATTAGCAAGGTGGGATTTGGTAAATGTTATATCCTTAATTTGAGTGGTACAAATTCCCACTGGATAACTGTTTTAAGGATATGAATAGAGAAAATCCAAAAGAAAAATGAATATTTAACAAGCCCATTTGAGCTTTATTTCTCAAGTAATGATGTTGTTGCAAAATATAGTCAAGAAACCTCTTAGGAAATATAGTAAATACATGTGAAAAAACTCGTATTTTCCCTATAAGGAAATGAGATGTCTTACTTGTAAAATCAAAATTATAATACGCTGTAATGAAGTATTACACAGGTGTAATTTCTTATGATAACAAAATTATAATTATAGGCAAACAGATGGGTACATTTTGACTTGGTTGATTGTTGTCAGCTAAGAAATATTTTAAGGAAGAAACAACATTGCTTTCTGTTTCCCTTTAACATCTTGCTGAGTTTTATTTGTTTTCATGCTCTTCCACTCCTATGTTCTTTATTTAAGTTCTATAATACATATATATGTATACACCAGTGAGTTTAAGCAAAATTTCTGGAATGATTAGAATACTTGAACTACTTAATATTCTATGTGAGATTGGTAGGTGCATACTGCTTCATTTCTTATCATCTCAGGCACAATACATACTCTTTTTCTAAGATACAAAATTGCCCCCCAAAAAGTTTTAACAATAGCCCTTTTCCTATATTGCAAAAATATGTTCATAGCATTCATCCCTGGAAAACCTCAGCATGGTGTTCTGCCCACGATTTTAAACCACTCGGGGCTACCAAACAGAAGGAAGCATTTTAACATATAATACGTGAATTATATCTCAGATTTCCCCACCTTATAGATACCATGCTGTGGGTAAATCAATATGTGGATTTTTTTTCAATCTGATAAATGGTAGATTGGTAGGGGGAGGGGGTACTACATTGAGACTCCCATATATAGGCCTCTTGCTTTAGGCAGTTTCTAAAATTTGAATGTGTGGACATAATACTTAGGAATCTTGTTAAATAGAAATTCTGATTTATGAAATCTGACCTTAAATTTCACATTTTGATCAAGCTCCCAGGGGAGGCAAATGTAGCTAGTCTGTGGAGCACACTTTGAACAGAATGGAATTAGGATTCTTTGGTTAACTCAGATAGCTATCTATAAGCATATTTATCACTGGGAAACCAGAGAAGGGGTGCTTTTGCTGAAAGCCATTTGCTCCAAATCAACCAAAGTGCAGGTCTAGACACACTAGCTTCTTCAGATAATCACCCCGTTTTGCTCTTTTGTTCTTGGACTCTGGTGATAAAGATTTTCGAAGGGCCTAAAACTGCTTAGAAATTATGAGTCTATACTAAGATCTGGAGACAGGAGCCTGCTTGCTTTGGATCACTAGGTAGATATCTAGATTACTCCACATCTTAATTTCAGAAATCTCCAGGAAGCCTGGATCATGACCCAGGAAGCCTGGGGGCAAGCCTAGTTTTTACCCTCTCCTAGATCTCTGCTATCACCCAGGTAGATTGACTGCATGATATTCTAGGAGAGAGGCAGTATGTCTCAGCCTCTGTCAGATCAGCAGTTCCAGGGAACAACCTGAGGGATGCTCCATGAAAATGTGGCTGGATAATAAATGTGGCTCAATGATTAACATTTAACTTTTGAGACAAATACATAGGAGCTTCCATTTGAATTTCTGTTCTAGCCCACACAGATTTTAGGAGCAGGCTTATTGGGAGTTTTCAGCTATATCCTTTCCCAAAATACCAGAAAATCAAATCTAAATATATTTGACTTATAGCAATTCAGGAGAGGATATTTCTTGAAATTTGGGGTCTAATTGGGGCAATTTAAAAATGTGTATGTATGTATGTATGTGTTTATTTATTTCATAGAGGAAAGAAGAAAAGAGAGAGAGAAGCATCAATGATGAGAGAGAACCTTTGATTGGCTGCCTCCTGTCCTCCACATGAGTCCATAACCTCGGCACATGCCCTGACCAGGAATAAAATATTGACCTCCTGGATAATAAATTGACACTCAGCCATTGAGCGACACTGGCCTGGTTGGGCTGTTTTCAAGATAGAGCCCAGAAGGCAGGTAAAATGGTGGGGATTTAGTGGAGGTTATCACAGTATAATAATAGCTTTGTGTTGGTAGGCATAGCAAGGTGGGACTCTGGGCATAAGTCTTGATAAGAAAGCTGTTAATTTTCTAAGCCTGAACATTTTGGACAGAACTGAATATCAAGAATAATTTGATGTGAAGCAAATATACTCATGGACAATTTGGACAGGACAAATATCCTGTAGGAGTGTGGAATGCAGGGAGAAGGAAATTGTGATGAAAAGCATAATTTTCTTAACCTCATGCCAGGAAAAAAATTATCAAAGAATTACAAGATATGAAAGCACCATAGAAATATAAAGGGTTATTACACAGAATTCTTATTTTGGTTTTATTAAAGTTATTTGAACTACTAATATACTTTTTGTATTTAAGCCAACAATTTCTAAAATCATTTTATCAATAACAGGTTTTTTTTCAAAAATTTTACTTCTGAGATTTAAAAAAAATTCAACACAAAGAAAATATATGGTAATGACAAGTTTTTAAAAATTAAATTATCTCAAGTCACACAATTGTAGATTAATAATCAGAGACACCTATTAATGTACATCTGATATCATTTCTTGACTGTGTCTCCATTTAAATTATACAAAATACCATATTTATTATGATACATTTTTAATCTTGGCTATTTTGAATAATTTATAATTGTTGCTATTAGAAATTAATAAATCAAATTACACTTACCTCAATATTATATGATTTCAAATCCTTCACACGTCTGCTTATTCTACTTGGCATACCTGTTCTTTAAGAGTCCACCTGTATTAAGTCAGAGTTCTCCAGATAAATAGAATCAGTAGGAGGTGTGTGTGAGTGTGTGTATGTATTGCATATATATATATATATATATATATATATATATTTATATATATATATATATATTCACGTGATTGTGGAAGCTAGCAAATCCAAAACCTGAAAGGATGGCTAGCCAACAGCAGACAAAGGAAGAGAATATGCTAGAATACAAGTTCAAAGCTGTCTCCCTACAGAATTCCCTCTTGCTTGGAAGGTGGGAGATAAGGCCTTTCAGTTTATTCAGGCCTTTAATTGCTTGGATGAGGTTACTTACATATTATGGAGAGCAATCTACTTTACTCAAAATCCATCAATTGGAATGTCAATTTCGTCAAAAAGCACTCTCACAGAAACATCCAAATAACATTTGACCACATACCTGCTACTGTGGCCCAGCCAAGTTGACACTTAAAATTAATCTTGACAAGTCCACCCATTGTCAACTTGGCACCTATACACATCTCTTAAACCATATAATGCAAAATCACATCATTTGTACCCACTGCTATCATAAAAATTATAATTCCAGGATAGCATATTAATTTAAAAGTACCACTTTACATCTAGATATTTGGGCAGCATTGATCTGACACCTTCATACTTTTTGTATTCAAGGCAACATTTTCTAAAATCATTTATCAATAACACTTTCTTTTCCAAAAGTTTGCTTCTAAAATTTTTGAAAAATAATTATGCTTACATCTTGACAATCTTTATCTTATTTTCAGTCTCAAGAAGACATATTGTGAAATTACACTTCAGGGGATGATATGCTTTTTATAAGATACAACTGAAACATTCCATATTGCCAGTGCCAACCCAGGTGTCTTGCAGGGAATAAGTTACTCAAGGCCTTTGAATAATATTAGCTTCAATTGGCTTCCTGGTAAACAATGGTAAGTTTGTAGAAAGTCATTGAAAAGCTGGCCAATTTTATTGACAGGATCAATTCCCCCTATTAAAGTGCTACATGATATTTTTTTAAAATATATTTTATTGATTTTTTACAGAGAGGAAAGAAGAGGGATAGAGAGTTAGAAACATCGATGAGAGAGAGAGACATCGATCAGCTGCCTCTTGCACGCCCCTTACATTCCCTTGACCAGAATCGAACCTGGGACCTTTCAGTCTGCAGACCGACGCTCTATCCACTGAGCCAAACCGGTTTCAGCAATATTTTAATTACACCATAGAAATCTGCAACTGATCTACCTCGCTTGTTAAAAATTATTTTTTGGACTTGCTAAACTGTTAAAAGTATGTGCAAATCATAAATCTATTTCCTTTATATTTGATTGAAAGCACATGTGATATCCATGTGCTATCCATGTGCTATCCATGTGCTATCCATTCTCTTTCTATATTTAGAGTTTACATATAGTTTGAGTTGAATATGTTGTTTTCATTTCATCCTTAAAGGTGAATGCACATGTCACAGTCTGGCTAACTCACCACATTTTGATGTCCTGGGGTCATGCCAATGCTGCTTAAAACATGACACCCCAAAGGCCAGGTCTGTTGATAGCTACCAACTAGTTTTGTTTTAAGACTCATAGATAACAGTGGGTCCTAAGATTACACATAAATTTCTTACCTTATTATAGAGAATATGGAGCTTTTCTAACTAGTTCAGTTTTAGTTTGTAGGTCAAGGATAGGTAATACTTTGGTGTAAAATGTGAGTACAGAATGGTCATCAAAATTTAATCTTGTATCATGTGTGTCTTTTTAAATGAATGTTTGAATTTTTTTATCAGCTAAATGGAAATAATGTTTTGTTAATGGATGGCATTACTTAGTGTAAGCCTTCATTTATCATTCGGGAAGATCACATAATATACCACATAGGTAGATCCCTTGTCTAGCAGGCAGACATTTCCAAAAAATGACTAGAGAAGGAAAAATTTTAGGCAGACAGATTTTGGCAAATGATATGTAAAGAGTTATATAAATATTCAAAATCCTATAAAATGTCAGTAGTTTCTATCTACCCCAAACTAAAATCCATTACCTTCTGAACATTCCAATTGGTTCCAGTGGATTGCTATAGGAGATGATAAGTGTTATTCCCAAGACTTGCCTCAAAGAGCTGTCCAATTCATTATCTATTCTATACATTACACAATGCTTCATTGATTTGAGAAGCCTGCCAAAGTTCCAAACCTCTCTTATGAGTCAGAGTGTTGATCTTTATAATCATTCTCTAAGAATACAAGTAAATCAACTTCACACCCCTTGGATAGTTGTAGTCTTGAGACCTGTTAGTTTCTTGCCAATGCCAATTTAATTTTATTCTTTTGTCTCGTAACACTCAGTTACAAAATTGAACTAGTTATAACCCTGGTTCTTAACTCTGTTATGCAACTCAGACTCAGGCATATGGAGATAATAAATACTCCATTTTTATAATTAGTTATGTAAATGGCTACTTTCCCTCCCCTATAATGCATACATACCCTGCCTATTGTCCCAAACTGCTAATTAAGGACACTCTGCTCTATTTTCAACCCTCTCTCTCCCATTCATGTATCACCCTCTCTCTACATTTTTGGAACTAAATACCAATGCAGTGAGATTGAGCTACTTACTGTATATACATTATTGGATTTCCCTATCTCTTTTGTATGAGTCTCTAACATGGCTAGACTCTTTGTTAAAGCACTTCTTCTTGTCCTATAAACTAATTATGGGAATTAAAAGTTAGTTTCACACTCATATGCCCATGTCTGGGTTAGAATTTTTAAATCCAAGTGTAGGTCCTAAATCTTAATATACAAATTTAACTTGAATTGTAACAACACCTAGATTTTTAGGCCTGCTATTCTGGAACTGAGCCAACTCTCATTTCTTACCCAAAATCATTTTGCATAACTACATGTGTCTTATTCAGTTTAATGAACTTTTAAAGTTGTTTTGAAAGGGCTCAGTCAATATCTATCCTATATAATAATAGGGGAATATGCAAATTATTGTTACTCTGTAACATAATTACCAGTGTAGCAGGCTGTGTGTGCAGCATGCTCAGGTGGGTGGGCCATGGCAGGCGGGGAATGTGAGCATGTGGTGCCTCCTCTGAAATTGGGAAGCTAATGAGGAGGGCTCTGGTCCTCCTCCAACAGCGCACTCTAGCAGGCCGGGGGCTGCTGAGACCCAGGCCGGGTCTCTGGCCACAGATCTACAGGTTCACAGAAACCGACTCTACCAGGCTACCCAGAGGCCATGTGGCTGGGCTGCAAGGTGCCTGAACCCGGTGCCCATTCAAGACTGAAACAGAGAGGAGGTGCAGGAAGAAATCCCGAGAATGGGATATGGGGGTTCAAGACTCACTCCTTTTGGGCTTTATCCTTCTTGGAGCGCCTGAGGGGCAGCTTCCCGGCAAGCACCGCAGTTTTGGTGAAGCTGGCTTCCAGCCCAGGAGGCATAGAGTGGCACCTAGGTGGGTGCCCTGGAGGGGTCTCAGGTCGGGACAGGGGGCCAGTGGGCAGGGATCTGCCTCACCCCTGGAAAGAGAGGTTCTGCAGTGACCCCAAGACCCCTGGCACAGCAGGAACCAAGAGGTGATGACTGCTGGCATGGAAGGACCCCCAGGTGGTATACCTACAGCCTTGAGGGGTGTTGCATTGTCAGGTACCCCCACTGTGGTGGGCCTGCAGCCCTGAGGAGCACCGAACTGTCAGGTAACCCACTGTGGCAGTTCGGAGAAGCTCTTGGCACTAACCAGGCCTCACCCTGGAGGCCTGCACACTTGAGAGGCAGTGACTTCTGCTCCTACCATGGCCCAAAAGCAAGCCCACGTAGCCCTGCCCCAGTTCCTGCCTCACCATGCCCCACAGTAGTACACACCTGCATGGTGAGTGTGAAGCCTACCACCCACTCTCCAGAAGAGGAGGGAGGCAGTAAAGAATGGGGCCAGGGGACCAGGGAGAGGAAATAATGTGGAGTGTCCTTGATGAAGAGGTGCTTGAGAATGAGGCTCAGAAGCCTGACAGAAAGGTTTGTTCTGTTTGCCCTGCAGCTGTCCCTTGGAAGGGCAGAGAGCATGGCTGTGAAAGTTCCCTGCATGCTGAGTTCAGTTCCACAGCGAACTGAAATTGGTCTGTTTCCTGGTCCGTAAAATGGATTAAGCATGATCCAGTACATTTGCTGAGCTTTGAGGGAAAATTGAAATCCTATATAAAGAAAATGAGGGAAGAAGTGAGAAAAAAAAAGGAATGACAAGCAACACAAAAGAAAGACTGGAAGGAACCTATAAACCTTTTGTCACTTAAATAGGGAATAAGTCAATAGTGTTGTAATGCTGGTATGATGCCAGGTCCTGGAAATACATTGTAAAGTATACGATTGCCTAACCACTATTCTGTAACTAATATAAAACCTGAAAATCTAGTCTGCTGTTAGGACTCTGTATAACATTTTTTTATTTCAGTCAGTGTCTCTAGTTGGTCCTTTTTCATCTCCTCTTAGGACTCGCTAAATTTAACCATCATCTCTAGTTGGATCTTTTGCATCTCTAGTTGGTCCTTTTGCATCTCCTCTTGGGACTTGATAAATTTATCCATCTTTTCTAGCATATTCTTGAAAAACCTTATAAGCATGGTTTTGAACTCTATATCCAGTGGTTTTTTTTTTCCTCCATTTCTTTTGTTTGTGATCCCTTCCCTTGTCTCGGTATTTTCACTATGCCAGGAGAACTTCTGTGTTGAATTCAGCCTTATGATACCAGACTTGCAAAACGGAAGAAGCCTCTGTTGAGCTTGGGATGGGTGGAGTCTCAGGGCTTAAGGGACCGCCTTGCCTTCCAGTGGGCCTTGCCCTCCAAGGCCCCTGAGTCTCATGTGATTGGGTAATCCCTGGAAAGGTCCTTGTGCATGCGTGCACCCATAGTGCTTCTAGACCACTGCCTTTCCGGCTCCCCTGCGCACCAGGACCAAATGAGTCTAGGTCCCCAGGGTTTCGCTCAAAAAAGGGGCTTAGTGCAGTCAGAAGTGGCACAGTTGGGAGGGTCTGTCTCCCGCCCACTCACGAAAGCCAGCAGCACAATCAGCAATCTGTCCTCTGTGCAGTGCCATGCGTGCCACCACCCTCTAATCTTTTGCAACTCCCCTAAATTTCCGTGCACCTCTCCCTTATCACAGTGCAAACTCCTCCTGTATGAGTTTTGGCTGGATCTGGGGTTTAGTGTCGTAAGATAAGGGGTTCAATGCCATTGGGAGTCTCCGTTTCCCTCCCGCCAGAGAAAGCCAGCCAGGTACTTTGGCACCTGCTCTCTCAGCGCTCGCGTCTCGGTACCTCAGCTTTTTGCAGCTCCTCTGGGTTTCTGTGAGCGCCTCTCTTTCCTTCTAGCTGTAGAACTTACACTCAGCCAGCTTTCCTGTGGTTCTGGATGATGTCCGTTCTGTCTTTTAGTTGTAGTTTTGAAATTGTTGTGCGAGGCAGCAGTGTAGGTGTTTACGTATGCCGCCATCTTGGAATCAAGTCAAAAATTTGAAATATAAAGAAGCAGAAAACACTCAACTGGAAAAGCAAGAAGAGAAAAGAATCCAAAAATATGAAGATAATGTAAGGAGCCTCTGGTACAGCTTCAAGAGTACCAACATCAGAATTGTGGGGGTGCCAGAAGAGAGAGAGCAAGATACTGAAAACCTATTTAAAGAAATAATGACTGAAAACTTCCCACATCTGGTAAAAGAAATAGAATTACAAGTCCAGGAAGCACACAGAACCCCATATAAAAGGAATCCAAAGAGGACCACACCAAGACACATCATAATTAAAATACCAAGAGCAAAAGACAAAGAGAGAATATTAAAAGCAGCAAGAGAAAAACAGTTCATTACCTACAAGGGAGCACCCATATGACTGTCAGCTGATTTCTCAACAGAAACGATGCAGGTCAGACGGGAGTGGCAAGAAATATTCAACGTGATGAATAGCAAGAACCTACAACCAAGAATAATCTATCCAGCAAAGCTATCATTCAGAATTGAAGGGCAGATAAAGAGCTTCACAGAGAAGAAAAAGCTAAAGGAGTTCATCAACTCCAAACCAGTATTATATGAAATGCTGAAAGGTACTCTTTTAGAAGAGGAAGAAGAAAAAGGTAAAAGCCAAAAAATTATGAACAGCAAATACATATCTATCAACAAGTGAATCTAAAAATTAAGTGAATTAAAAATTTGATCAACAGAATAAACTGGTGAATATAATAGAATCATGAGCACAGAAAGGGAGTGGACTGATAATTCTCAGGAGGAAAGGGGTGAAGGGTCTACAGGGAGAGACTGGACAAAAATCATACACCTATGGATGAGATCAATGGGAGGAAGGTAAGGGCAGAGGGAAGGGTGGGAGCTGGGTGGAGGGGTGCTATGGAGGGTAAAAAAAGAGAAACAAATGTTTAATAAAGATTTAATTTAAAAATAAATAAATAAAGAAATAAAACCTGAAACTAATACAAAACAATATTGAACATAAATAAATGAAAATAAAAGTGAAATTTTTATAATTTTCAAAGTTTAAATAAAGACTGTAAAGTAGAGGAAGAATAAAATAGTTTTTTCATTTTACCACTTTATTATTATTTTCAGTACATGAAAAAGACAGTTGTCTTTATATGGTGCTTTTATACTTTTCTAAGTAATCATCTCATTTGGTGTTCAGGGCAACTTAAAGACAAGATAATTATCCCCTCCACTATCCAACGAAAGGAAATCTTGGTGTCTGACCCCAATGATACAGTTGTCAAGCCCTTATTGTAAAGCAGGATTAGTGAAATTTTCTGTGAAGGGTCATATCTATACTAATAAAAGTTTTGGGGATGATCAGGCCAGCAGGGGAGCAGGTAGGAGCTAGCGGTCCCAGATTGTAAGAAGGATATCTGACTGCCAGTTTGGGCCCAATCCCTGTGGCCAAAACTGGCAGTTGGGCATCCTCTGAGGGGTCTGAGATTAGAGAGGTGTAGGCTGGGTGACGGACCTCGCCCCACCTGTGCATGAATTTAATGCACTGGGCCACTAGTAAATATATATATGGTGAGTGACCAGAATAACCAGAACAACTGATCACTATGATGTGCACTGCAGCAAGCTAACCAACCTGATGGAGGCAGGGCCAGCTGGCCAACCTCTCATGGTCCCTCCTACCAGCCAACCCAGCCCCTAATCAGCCCTCCAACCCTGATCAGAGGCGGGCCAGCCAGCCAATCTCCCAGGACCCCTCCTCTCAGCAGGCTAGCCAGACCCCACCCATGCACAAATTAGTGTACCAGGCCTCTAGTATTTAGCATAATTAACAAAATTGCAATCATAAGAGTGATCTCAATTTCCCACTAATAAAAAAGTGTGACAGGGCAACTTTATTAAATCAGAAACCAGCCCTGGCCAGTGTGATTCAATTGACTAAGCATCTTTCTGTGCATCAAAAGGTCAGTGGTTCAATTCCTAGTCAGAGCACATACTAGTGGGGAAGCATGAACCTTGCTCGGAAAGTTTATAAGGAGAACATTATGAGGAAAGGGAAGTGTGTGGAATGCTGCCTGCCCTGTTTATCAGAATTTTGACTTAGGGTAGATTTAGGGGAGTATCAAAGGTGATGCCCCTAACTATTCCTTGACCTTTCCAAACAAGTCTGTGCATGTGCAAACTCCTGGGTGCTTACTGAAATCCTTATGCCTAATCTTTGAGGACAATGCAAACACATGTGTCCTCCCAAGATTACTCACCTGACTGATTGTATCTAAAAATAAAAACTGCAATGAAAGCCTGATGAGGCAGGCAATCGAGGCTGTCTGATTACTTTAGACAGGCAGTCCTTTAGCCCTCTCTTTCCCAGCAAATAATTGTGTTATCTGTCCCTCAGGTCAGCCTTGGCACGTATACAGGCTGCAGGTTCGATCCCTGGTAAGGTTACATGCAGGAGGCAACCAATCAATGTTTCTCTCTTTCTCTCTCTCTTAAAAATAAATCAGAAACTGAAGATGTATTATAAATTCAAGTCACTGGATATAATGTCCTTAATTACTAGTGTCCCTATGCAACTTTTTTTTTAATTCTCATATCACTTATTTATTCTATCACTCTTATGATAGTATACATAAAATTTTGTATGGCTACTCAATGTTAGAAATGGCTAACTAGTTTTATACATATGCTGTGACTCCTATACCTATTATGGTTCTTTATATAATGCTAAATATATAGAATGTATTCAGTAGATATGTATTTAATGCACACCAGTTATTTTGACTGCCAGACAATATAAAGAAAATGGAAAAATCAGATAGCTTCTTATTTATTTCAGGTTGAGTTTCAAGAGATACTTTGAATTATGAAATAGGGCCTTGGAATATTTAAATTATTTCAGTTTCTGAAGTAGATATGTGTAGCAATTCAAATATTAAGGTTAATCACCTAAATGACTCAATTACTAACAATATTTCTATAACTTCATAACAGTTAAATAACAGAAAATATGGCAATTTTTATTATAGTCCAATCTTTACCAAAGTGGTAAATATCAGATTTATTATTTGTCATGTAAGTTCCTCTCTTGAATTTCTAGATGCCCATTTCACACTTAAGGGACTATGCTTTTAAAATATATTTATTTTTTTGTTTAGTTTGCAAGTATGTTTTGACTATCTATTGTTCTGAACTCTGCTGAGCTCTGGTGATAAATTAATACAAAAAGTTACAGTATAATAAAAAAGACACATATAAATGCAAAGAATCTACAATAAAACAAGTATAACAGTGAACATATTTACAATTCTATATAGATTCACTTGAAAACATGCTCTTGACTGAATAAATCAATAAGTGCAGACAAATGCTCTTGGTTTGGAGTAGTAAGTAGAAATTTTTAAAAAACAGAATAATTTTTGGAATGGAGTTTAAAACATAGAAAAGACTATGTGAACAAGCACATAGTCATAAAAATGTATGGCATTTTGGGGACATTCCTCATGGTGAGAAGTCTGTATCACTAACCTATTAACTGGTAGAAAATACAACTGGGGTGATAGACTGAAATCAAATTGTGAAGAAATTGTACATTGAAGCTGTGAGTTCACCCATTATACTCATTCATAGAGAGGCAACTATAGGTTTAAATAAGGATTGTGGTTCTCAAATTAGTTTTGTCTCATTTGCAGTGTGTGCATTTATGTGTGTGTGTAATTTAATTCTGCATATGTATAACAGATTTTTACTGAATTCTTAACAAAATGATGGCAGAATACAATACTACCTTTTCTCATTGCCACCTTGTAGGAAAGAAGGTTGGCATATCAAATCCAGTCCCATCAATAGGACAGTGTCCTATTGCCTAATGTATTCAGAATCATCTTATTGCTCACACCTGGATAATTATTAATCCAGGTATTTTATTATTAAAAATAGTTCATGGTATTCTTTTGATTAAAATAACTAGTTGCCCTGGCCAGTGTGGCTCAGTTGTTTGGGCATCTTCTTGTGCACAAAAAGGTTGCCAGTTTGATCTCTAGTCAGGCCACATGCCCTGGTTGTGGGCTCAATCCCTAATAAGGGTGTGTAGGAGGTAGTGGGTTGATGTTTCTCTCTCTCCCTCTCTTTTTTTAAAATCAATATAAATATTAAGAAATGATTGGTTAATGAATTGTTACATGATTCAATTTATGTCAATAGACCTGAAATAAAGATTCTGTGGAATTTTTCAGAAGGAAGATTCTTTGTTCTGAGATATCTACCAGAAAATATCTTCTGTTGATGGATATGTAGTTTGCACCTGTTCTTTCAAGTTTTGCTTCACTAAATGCACCTGAAATTGGTATATTATCAAAAGTATAAAACTGTGGATAAACTTATATTATTATTAGAGGCCCAGTGCACAAATTCATGCACCAGTGAGGTCCCTCAATCTGGCCTTTGGGATTGGGCTGAAACCAACTCTCTGACATCCCCCAAGGGGTCCTAGATTGTGAAAGGGTGCAGGCAAGGCCAAAGGACCTCACCAGTGCATGATCGAGGCCCAGAAGAGATGGGGGAGGTTGGCCAGGCAGGGAGGGAGGTTGGTCAGCCAGGGAGGGACTGAGGGAGGACTCCAGAACATGTTCAGCCAGTCTTGCTCAGTTCCAGTTGGCTGGACCCCCTCAGCAAGATAACCTACTGGTCAGACCTTCTGCCCCTTGATGGTCAGTGCACCATCACTGTGAGCAGTTGAGTGACCTTACCATATCATTAGCATATTATGATTCTATGATTGAATGCCCGACTGGACAACCGGACACTTAGCATATTAGATTTTTATTATATAGGATGTGAAGTGATCCAGAAATTGGTGTTAGTAAATTAAGTTAATACAGGTTGTGGTCCAATGTACAAAACAATAAATTTATTTAAATTCATCATTGAAACCCCGTGTTAAAACTGACTTTAAGGTCAAGTAAAAAAGAAAATATTATGGCTCAAATAATGTATGAAAGATTTTGAAATGATTGACAAAGAAAACTTTTACTTAATACATTCAATTTTTAAAATATTTCTATAAAAATATTTCTAGCCAAGACCGGTTTGGCTCAGCGGATGGAGCGTCGGCCTGCGGACTGAGGGGTCCCGGGTTCGATTCTGGTCGGGGGCATGTGCCTTGCTTGTGGGCACATCTCCACTGTGGGGTGTGCAGGAGGCGGCTGATTGATGTCTCTCTCTCATCGATGTTTCTGACTTTCTGTCCCTCTCCCTTCCTCTCTGTGAAAAATCAATAAAATATTAAAAAAAATATTTCTAAAAACATACATAAAATGTCATTGTCATTTTTAAGACAATTTTTTAGCTAACCATACTATTACCAACCTTACTATTATCATTACTGATACTTTTATTAGAGGCAACAACTTGATGTATAATCATTCAGCCTCCCATGAAGAAGCTAATATATTTAATCAAACTTGGAAATATTGGGAATATAATAATTTTGGAAAGTAGTTTAACAGATATCTTTAAGTAATTTCAATTTTTTATTTTATTATGATTTTGATATTGGAATGTTAGTTAATCATGGACTTAATCTAGTATATTTATGCATGAAAAGCCTCTGAGTAGATTTCTTTTGAAAACAATAAATCAATTTTCTTTTTGGATTTAACCTATTTATGATCCACATGTGAGCTTGGCAGCTTTTTATAAAAATGAGCTAACCAACATTAAATAAAAAATAAACACAACTCCAAGCTCTTTTGTTCAGGATGTTTGGAATGGAATGAACATGAATTTGAGTAGACAGAAATAATGACATTTTACAAGATTTGAAAACTTTACACAGTTCTTTTAAAAAGTAAAGATAATTTATGTACAATAACTTCAAAATTATAGTTTGATAGGACCTCTAAAAATTCACAGGTTCTACATCCAGTTGCCAGTATTATGTAAGCTAATCAATAACTAATAGCAAAAAATTTAAATACCAAAAGAGATTGTTGAAGAGGCCTCTGAATTGCATAAATTTATTTCTTACCATTTTCCATAATTAATATTAATAGTTAAAGTATTTTAATGTGATTCATAGATAATAAATATGTTATTGGAGTGGAATGCAATGAAATCTAAGCTTGTCTAACTGAGCGCAACTTTTTTTTAAGTAACCAACATATACTGAGTTTATTGGTACTCTACATTATTTAAATATCAACATGCACCTTTTCAGTGAATGAATTCCTGGGCCATGGCCAACATAGAACTTTGATGACAAGTCATTTGGCCTTGGTCCTTCTGTTTCATGGAAGAACCGCATAATGTGTAATACCTACTTTGACACTTTAATCCTTTCAGCCAATTTCATTAGGAAGAGGCAGCAGGGTTAGACATGGGGGCCTGTCTAGCTTGTTATTCTTTACTGAAAAACTGAGAGAAGTATTCAATGACACATGAGCAAATTGAGATACTCTAACATTTCCTGGAAAATATTTAAAAGCTACTGCTGTATTAGTGTTAACTTTTTGTATAGCCTAATTTATTCACTGATTACCAGAGTTATCTAAATAATTGGCAGGAGTCAGTGCAAAAAAACACACAAAGAGCCAGGCTGGCATGGCTCAATGCTGTGAACCAGAAGATCACTGTTCAATTGCCCATCAGGGCACATACTCAGGTGGCAGGCTCGATCCCCAGTGTGGGGCATGCAAGAAGCAGTTGATCAATGATTTTCTTTCATTATTGGTGTTTCTATCTCTCTCCCTCCCCCTTCATCTCTGATATCAATAAAAATATTTTTTAAAACAAATTAAAAAATCCACTGGGCTTCTTATTTTTTAAAAAAGCAGAAGACTGTTTCATTAATATTTGTAAATTATAATGCATTTTCCTTTGTTTATTGTCTTTCTTTATTTGTTATTTTAAAAATGCTATTTGGTGTAATTCTAAGAAAAGTCAAAATAAAACATTTGATTGTTAATAAAATTTACCATTCATCTTTATATTATGTCTTGTAAGATTTAAATCTATATATATAAAACCCTAATATGCAAATAGACCAAACAGTGGAACAATCAAATAACTAAACAACTGATCATTATGACATGTGCTGATTACCAGTGAATGTGCACAGAACATGGTGGTTGTTGGCAGCAGGTGACAGAGCACAGAACAAGGTGGGCATTGGCTGCAGTGAGATGGTGAATCAGTTGAGCAGGGGCTCCATATCAAGATGGTGCCCTGGTCACCATCATTGAGGCAAGCCTCTTGTAGTTAGTGAAAATTCTTTGCTACAGTGCACCCTGGTCTCACTGGGGACTAACACCCGCTGCTGGCACCAGAGCTGCCACTCACACCCACTGCCAGATGTCACTGTTAGAGCTTCTGCTCATACCTGCTGCTGGCTCCCAGCACCAGTCCCAATCATTCAGCACCATCATTGGGTGCAGGCAGTGGCTGCCAACTCCAATCTCACCTGAGGGCTTCTCCATCTCCCCCTGCACCTGAGGGGTAATTGGGGCAGCAGCCGCCACTCACACCTGTTGATGACACTGACACTGTTCACATCTGCTATTGGTGCCAGCCCCAATTGCTCCATGCCATTAGTGGGTGCAAGTAGGGTTGGCATCATTAGGTAGCAGTAGAAGTAGGGCTGTGGGCAGACAGAGGGCTGGGGGCCATTGCAGGAGGAGCGAAGCAGGGGCACAGAGGATGGGCTGAGACCCAGTCCTGTGCCCACTGCAGTCCCATTGCCCACAGTTCCTTTCAAGGTGCACGAATTTGTGCACTGGGCCCCTAGTACAATTATAAGAGCATTGGACTCACATAAGAATTCACCAAAAGTATACAGTTTATATTACATAGTTTACACATGCATATGTATTTCAATCTTTCCAGAATATTAAAAACTGTACATAATTAACTCAATTGTTTTCATTTCACATCTTGATACACACATTCTATTAATCATTTCCACTTCCAGCTTATTGATCAGTAAGGACAGAGTTAAAGAAAAATATAATCCGGTTGCCCTAACTTTCCCTTTTCTTTTATATCATCATTTCCTGTCAATGGTTGACTAGTACAGGAAAGTAATACATTCAAAAGAATACATGATGGGATTTCTTAATAATTTATGCATCTTAGAATGTCTTGTATTCTTTTTGTGTTTGGATAAAGTTCTGATTTGAATGGAGAGCATAACACTTTGAGGCTGCCAAACCCCGGTTTATAAAGGTGTAGATGTGAAATGCATACCATATGTTTACACTAAGTCTTGTTGAATTTCCGTGAATGATAGTCCAACAGAATTCTAAGCTCATGGAGCATCAAAAATGCCATTACACTTTGCTTATTTTTCTCAATATTTTATTTTTGAGGTTTATGCTGGCAAATATTTATGGGAATATATCATTAATTTTATGTTGTAATTATTAAATTATGCTATATTAATATACTATATATAAATATATCCATTATTATGTTGACATTCAATTCCTTACATATTTTTACTTTGCTACTGCTAATAGTGCTTCAAAAATGGCTTTAAGCATGTTACTCTTTAGTGTTTTGTCATAGTTACTTTTAGGTTAAATAAACCTATACATGAAATTTGTCTTCATTAGGCACAGCAAAATTCTCTAGCATTGTTGCACTTTACATGTTTTCCTATTTTCAATTCTAACCCCCCTCCTTGCATTCTTAAATAGATCTATTGGATTCCAATATTTGTGAAATGTGAACTTTTAAGTTATGTGCTTTGAGCTGTCTAAAGCCATTTGTTCCTCTTTTGTTATTTGTTCATTTTTAATTGTTTTAATCACCAAGTAGAACTTGTACTTGCTTTGTTTTAATCAATAAATATTTTCTCAGTATGCTTTTCAAGTTATTAGATGCAGGCTTCTTAAATTTAATACCACATTGATTTCATAATGTATTCTATATTTGTGACAAAAGAAACAAGATTTAGAATTGATTGACTAGTTGATTTATACCTCAACTAACCTTGGTAAATATCCTGGTTTGTAGATTTCATCTCTCAGATTTGTTTGTGGCCTTTGTATTCTATCCTGAGGAGACATTCTCTTTTGTAAAGCTACCTGCTCCATCTATATATATAAAAACCTAAACAACAATTCTGCCCAGTCAACTGAATGACTGGTTGACCAGTTGCTATGATGCACACTGACCACTAGGGGGAAGACGCTCAATGGAGGAGTTGGCCCCTGATGGTCAGTGTGTTCCTATAGCCAACTTCCCGAGATTGGCCAACATGCTGTCATCCCTCCCCACAGCAAGCCAGCCCCAATCAGACCTGATCAAAACTAGGTGAGACGGCCCCAATCTGCCCTGATCACAGGACAGGCTGGGGTCCCCATCTGTGCATGAATTCATGCACTAGGCCTCTAGTGATTTAATAATTGTCTTAACTGTAACTTTCCTACTGCTGGCATTGAAGCATCAGGCTTCACTATACCCTGTCCTATATCCACGTATTCTATCATCTGCTCTGACATCCCAAAATGCACCCATGACAATATTGGGGATTCTGTTCTGTGTTTTTTCATTTCTCCTTTTATGATCATTTTTCTATGAGATTTACTTGACAGACTCTGAAATCTTGGAGCATAAAAAAGACTACACTATGATAATAAAAAGTGAAAACTGAAGACCAATCTTTATTAATGAATATGACACAATTTGTTTGTTCAAAGATGTTTACTACTCCCTGTATGTACATGTGAATATATAATTACAGGTCCTGAAAAGACCTTCTTAGATCTCTTCATGCTGCCATTTGTAAGAAAACAAATGTTGAAGTTAAACCAGTTATTTCAAGACATAGAAAATCTGTGAGATGAAATAAGAGGGCTCCAATAGTTTACAGTACTATCAGTATTGTAACAATTTATAATACTATCAGTATTGTAACCAATACCTCATAATTACAACTTTCTTAAAATTAACTTTATTGAGGTGACATCGATTAATAAAATAATATAGGCTTCAAGTGTACAACTTAATGATATATCATCTGTGTACTGTGTTGTGTGCCTACCATTCAAAATCAAATCTTCTTCCATCACTATATATTTATCCCTTTACCCTTTACTCCCTTCCACCCTTCTTCCCTCTAACAGAAAAGTAAAAAGTCACATGATTTAACTCATATGTGGGACATACAACTAAAAGCAACAAGTGAACAAACAAGAAAAACAAACAAAAACTCCTGCAGACAATAATACACAGAAATTTTAATTTATATCATTTATCCTAATAGTGATTTTATTCTCCTGCCATTTGTTTTAGATTGATAGAAATGGTCTAAAAGTTAGAAGAAAAATTTAATAATAGATATCACCCTAAATAACAAAAATAACCTAATATTGTTCATTTCACCATATCTTATTTTATTTATTTATTTATTTATTATTTATTTATTTATTTTTGTTAATCATCAGCCAAGGATATTCTTCCATTGATTTTTAGAGAGTGTCCATTCAGTAGAAACATCCCAGACAGACATACATCAACTTTAGTCTCAGTTAAGATCACTTCCTATATGTCTATTGCATTTTAGTAGGTGAGAACTACTAAGGTTGTTCATCATTATATAGTAATTATTTTATTTTCTACTCTGGATTTGAATCATATTTGCCATCTCTCTTTGTTATAAAATTATTTTTTTACCACAGTTGGGGGTGGGGTGGAGTGACAAGTGTATTCTCTCAGCCTTTAGTTGGCCCTGTGCTGCACTAGTAGCCCATACCATCATGCACAAGTCTGCTACTCCATTTATTACCAACCCACCTACCCCACTTCCCTTACTATAATTGACATCAAGTAAATCTCCTTGCTGGACACTTTCATTGACTATTTTCTTTGCTTATCCATCAACTACCAGAGCTATAATATCACAGGCTAACTGCTCAGAAAAGGAGTAAAATCTTAAAAAGGAACAAGGCCATGGTGTTTGGAATCAAAATTCTTAGAGGGATTTTTCAAATACTTGGAGGCTGATCTTTGAACAAGAGCAACTTGAGATGATTTTCCCATCCGACAGATGGCTCTCCTGGACTCAGCAGGAAACAATTAGAGTATGTTCTGCAGCTTTTAGAAAATAAGTATGTTAATAACTTGGAAACACCCAATCCAGTCCTATTACTGACAGAAAGCAAGAATGCAAATGAAAGATATGGTGAGAACTATGTGTCTGCACTCATGGAAAAAAACAACACAACACTATGCAATGGAGATATTTTCTGAATATAATTTTCTATTTACTTGGAAAGAAAAATGCTAAATTCTGGCAAGAAATACCTTATCTTTGGATTCAAAAGGTTTATAAATGGGAATCAACCATACATGAGAAACTGATATGTTTATAAAGTTGCTGGGTGAGAGGCATGCTTTATGAAAATAAATGAAATAATGAGAATACACTTGCCAAGAGAAGATGTGAAATATTCCCTATAGAATTTTCTCCCACTTGATCCCAAATTATGCTGTTATTTTTGGAAAACTTTCAAAGCAGGGCTGATTTCAAAGCTATAAAATGAATAAAGGGAAAGGCACTCATTCCTAACTGAGATTGGAATATGAAGGCCCTTCAGCTCAGTATTATATTTAAAGACAAATACTGAAACTTATTCTTTCATATGCCAGCAATTATCTACAGCTCCCATACATAGTTGCCTTTAAAATCTTAAATTAGTTATTTATTTAATACATGTACAATGAACATAGATAAAAAAAATAGACTACTCTGCACATTGTTACTCACATTCCTACTCTTGAAAGTATCTCCCAAGACATTCTGATGGTCTGAATGTCTTCTTCCTGGATGAATGTGTCTAGCAATAAATAAAATGATTACAATTTGCTTTTGAAGACTGATGCATAAGGCCTTGTAGTCCCATTTGCCATAGGTTCTGGGTTTCTCGATTTTTCTTTGTTTCAGACTTAAAATTTTTAGAGCAGTTTAAGCAAAATAGAGGAGAAGAGACAAGGAATTTCCATATGTAGTTTCTTTTTAGTTGTTAGAGGTTTTTAAAATCTGCTTGGTCTGGAATATTCTGTAGTTGTCATACAAGGTATTAGCTTTTCGAACTTTTCTTTCTTGCTATCTTCCTTAATACCATGGTATATGCTTTCATATTTACCTTTATGACTGCATTTGTGTCTTTTCCTAAATCCTATTCTATTCCTCACTTCTTAGATATGGAGCTATTCAGAGATTCAGTCCTCAGTTATTTGCTATAATTTATTCAAAGTTAGTATATCCTCTCAAAATATAAACTCTCTGTGTGTTTGGGTCCTCATACTTTATCTTTTTATCACTCACTTATTCAAAATGTTTTGGATGTCATTCCTTTTTCATGATTTATTATTACCTTAAATTTTTCTATCTAAAGAAAATTTACTGAACTCTCCTGATGCAAAAGAAAAATTCCTATGAAGCATTTTTGCATATATTGCAATCCATTGTTTATAAGACCATGAATGAGAAAAAGGTATTTAAATGGACAGTGTTATGTGATTTTGAATCTGGTAACTGCCTAAACATGCATGTATACAAAAGGGAAAAGGCATACCTTTAGGTATTCACCATATTCAAAATTCAATAATTTGGTATATATTTTGATAATCTGATTTGAGTACAGCATGAGCTGGTTGCCCTCCATTATATGATTCAGCATTGATAAAGATTGAAATAGAAAGATAAAAAAATAGTTTACAGTAGCTAAATGTTAAAATTAAGAAACAAAACATTTATCTTCTCTAACTGATCACAGCACTCTTTTTGATGCAGATAATTCAGTTGGGATATCAAATTATAATAAAAAAACTAATTGAGTAGTATAGAATTTTTACATTAAAATATATATCAATGACCCTAGCCCTTAAAAATCCTGCCAATGCCCAGCCAATGTAATTCAGTGGTTGAACATCAACCTATAAACCAGGAGGCCACAGTTTGATTTTTGCTCAGGGCATATGCCCAGCTTGCAGGCTTGATCCTCCAGGGTGGGGCATGCAGGAGGTAGCCAATCAATAATTCTCTTCATTCTCTCTCTATCTTTTATTTCTCTCTCTATCTTTCTCTCTGATATCAATAAATATATAAAAAATTAAAAAAGACACTTGCCAATGTTTGAGTCTTTGATTTAATTTGTTTTACTTTCCTACATGAATTGTACATTTTCACTGTATTTACTGATGCCTTACATAAGACTAGTAACAAATATTATCCTGAATGCATCCTATCTTTAAAAAGAACTTTGAATATGGATGATCTGTCCTTTCTAATGTCTATTTTATAGGTTAAAACTTGAAGAAACATCTTATTTTTATATTTTTAAGTACAGCCAGAAAAAAGTAGCAAAAAGGGGGAAATAGATTCTATGTACTTTCCCATGGTCATTTTTTCCTATTACTAAGTAGCTCTTTGTCATCTTATATAGTACCTTGGTAAAAACATAGTAGGAAATCAACATTTAAAGTTAGAAATTAATTAAAAAAATGGAAGAATTAAGTGAATTTCATATTTTACTGTTAAACATGAAACTCTGGGAAAATTTAGTCGTGAAAATTACTAGAAAATATACTAATGGCATAGATTATGGTTCCATTTTTGCCACTTTATAGAGATAATTATGTTCACATTATACATATATTTGAAAACTGGGACTTTTGTTTTTATGCTCAGATGAGAAGTGAAACAGAGAACCTGTTACCTAGAGATAACTTTCTTGGAAAGATGAATAATGAGCTAATAAAATATAGTAAGAAAATTTAGGTTTTAAACAAATAGAACTTACTCAAACAAGGGGAAAGCCTTATAATTTTGTCTAGTTGTTATAGTCTATTCTTAAACATAATTTTAAAAGGAGCAATAAAGGGAATGTGGAATAGGAAACATGTTTTTCTATTTCCCTATCCTGACCCCTTTATATTAATCTACTGTAATACCATTAGTGCTGATAGAATTTCAGAGAATGAAAAAATCCTAGTGGAGCTCAGATATTCTGCAAAAATCCTATTAAGTTGTTATCTGAAAGACTAATTTGCTTAGATCTTATTTTAACAGCACATCTATATTATTTAACAGCTAAAGGCCCAAAGCATGAAAATTCATGCAAGAATAGGCCTTCCTTCCTTTGGCTGGTGGCACTGTCTTCACTCCAGCCCAGAGCCGCCTTTCTGCCTTCCCATGCTGCCCTGAGGCCTGGAGCAGCTGGAGCAGGGTAGAACATCTGCATCGTCGCCATGGTGGTGACTCAAGCATTCCACCCCACCCCCAGCCAGTTGGCCCCTGTGCATGCAAATTAATCTACCATCTTTGTTAGATTAATTTGCAAATTCACTCCTGATTGGCTGGTGGGCATCATGAAGGTACAGTCAATTTGCATCTTTCTCTTTTATTAGTGTAGATAAAGGTAAATTTGAAAAAAAAAAAAAACAGCAACAGCACAAGTCATTAAGGCATTGGCACAACTGAGTGTCTTACCCTGAGCATCCCCTCAGCCCAACAACAGTAGGCAGCTAATTAGATATTAGTGAAAGAGAAAGGATTCAGACACCTAATTAAATCAGATTACCTAGGAAGCTACAGTTTCACTAACATCCCAGGAATAGCAGCATCCTCCACCAAAGGGACTTAATCCCAGAACAGGCAGGAAAGATTGGCTTTCCAGTCACCCTGGTGAGTAACCACACATTAGCCCAATTACACTGGGGAGGAATTACACTGGGCATTAGAAGCTAAACTGGTACATGGAGAGGTCCTTCTACTAAGGTCCTTCTGCAGAAACTAGAAGCCAGAGTAGCACAGCACGATGAGGCATGCACAGTTGGAGCCCAAATGGCAACCGTAAAAGGGAGGAGTCTAGCCTGAGAAAATCTGGGGGAAAGACAAGATAGGATTAGTCCACAAAATCCTGAAATGTCCAGGAAAAGGATTCCATAGGTGGAGGTACCAACACAAACCTGCAAAAAGCAAGGAAAGAGATTGGATAGGTTGAAAGTAGGCCTAATCAATCTTAACAAAGGCCTCAGGTGCATTCTCTTTCATTGCAGCTGTGCAGGCCTATGTGTGGAAACCATAGGGGCTGAAACACAGTGCTGACAGCCAGCTGGATACAACAGAGACCCTGATGGACTACTAAAGCCTCAGATGCAGGGGAAAAGGCAAGACAGTGCTGGGTCTGGCCTTCCTTCTGAGGTTGGTGAGGACAGGTGTGGGCCTATATCCCCAAGAGGTTAGACTGCTTCCACAACAAAACAAAGCTCAGCCACCTGGTGTTGGATGAGGCTGTGTGGCAGCCTCTTCAGGATATCTGTGTCCTGTGCACCTTTCCACTTCCAATGAATCTTGTCACTATACATCAAATCCTCCTACTCATGAGTCCCTGATATACTTTTCTCCTGACTTCACAAGAACCCATTTCCAGACTTTTCTATCACACCCACCTGGGTCTTAGTTCACGGCATTATTACCTATATTTAAGCATCTCTCAGATATCATTAAACTTATGTTCATGCTACACATATACTGCCATCACTGGCAATCTTTCAGAGGTCCATCATAGAGGGTAAATACATGTCACTTTCATCTGACATACTTTAACTTCTTCCTAGCATTCTTAAAAATGTGCCAGACAACTGTATAACTTCTATATGTCCACAACAGTTGTCCCTTTTGATTATTTTGTGTAATTCATTCTGGAATCATCTCAACTTCCTACCCCAAATAAAATGTAAAATAAAAATAGTTCTCTTGAGAGCAAAAACATCCATGTTCTACACCAGTTGTTATCAATAACTGATCCTTGAATCAACAACATCACTATTACCTCTTTATTAATTAAAATGCAAATTCTCAGGTCCTATTCTAGACCTAATAAATGGAAATGGCAGGGTAGGATCCAGCTATCTATGTTCAAACAGAACCCCAAGTGATTCTGATTTGTGCAAACATTTTAGAATCACTGCTTTATACTATGTTAAATGATGTTGGACAATACACTGTAGATGCAATAATAGCAGTAGATGATAAATATTGTTATGTGTCAGAGCAGCTAGAGCACAGCTTCTCTGAGTCTGTATATTCTTCTGAATCCTACTAAGGGCTACGCTAAATGTCAGGGCAGGTTCCTTCTTTAACCCTGCCTATTGCACTAACTCTTGAGGCTGAGCCCTTCTGCCAGGAGCTGAGCCTTCTTGAAACTCCAGATGGTAGATGGAGAAGCCATGAGAAGTTGTGGGTGTATAAGAATGAGTCTTTATTGTAGGAGCCAGTGGCTATAAACCCTTAGACAAAACAGTTCTTCACAACAGAGTCTCATACAGGAAGCCACACACCAGCTGATAAACGAATACAGTACATCTTTTTTAAAAAGCAACAGTAGCCTCTGTACCTATAGCCATTATCTAAGCAGTTGCAGCCTGCCTCTGGACTTACAGCCTCAAGTAGCAGAGAAACCTGAGCTCTCCCTCAGAACTATAGCCTCGGTAACCTCTCTAGCTTCTCTCACCTCTCCTGGCCTTTTTTCCCTTTAACATTGCAGCAATACCAGTTCTCAGCTTTGTCTGAACTCTCAAGCCTTAGTGATATACTTTAATACTTAGACAAAAACAGCTTCCTGCCAACAGTGCATCAATCATTTGGCTTATAAAAGGGCACAGTGTACCATAAGATTGCTGTGGCCTTGCATCTGGATATTGTCTTTGGACACCCTGATTAAGATTTCCATGCTCAGAGTGGCCTTGGCCATCAGACATACTAACAAGTCCTCCACAGTCTAATTAATATTTGCTATCCGGTGACTCTGACATGGTTCCCATAGTATGCAACTTTCAAGTATAAGTAAATCCAAAGATTTAGATCTGCAGAGATGAAAAAATCTAGCATTTGATAAAATTCAAGTGATTCCCAAACAATAAAAATGTAATTGAGGTAGGTTTGATTAAGGTGTATAAGAATGAGTCAATTTGGTCATGATTACATTAGATTAGTGGTTCTCAACATTTCTAATGCTGAGACCCTTTAATACAGTTCCTCAGGTTGTGGTGACCTCAACCATAAAATTATTTTTGTTGCTACTTCATAACTGTAATTTTGCTACTGTTAATGAATTATAATGTAAATATCTGTGTTCTCAAATGGTCTTAGGCTACCCTGCTACCCACAGGTTGAGAACCTTTGCATAGAGTCTAAGACTATAGGAAAACACAGATATTTACATTGTGATTCATTAACAGTAGCAAAATTACAGTTATGAAGTAGCAACAAAAATAATTTTATGGTTGGGGGTCACCACAACATGAGGAACTGTATTAAAGGGTCACAGCATTAGAAAGGTTGAGAACCACTGTATTAGATACTTAAAACAAATCCAATAGAAATTAAATCAATATATATTTTTTTAGAATGTTGAGAAACTATTTAATTTTCAAAAATAAAATAATATCAGACACAACATGAAATTAAAGGCAATGGTATGGGATTAGAATGAAGAGTTTGGACATTCAAAACCTATCTCAATTACTTAAGATATGTGTGCCCTTGGGTAAGTTGAGGGATTTATAAGATTTTTGTAGGAGTGGCATTTGATTGCCAGTGAGAGCTCATAACAGATATCCTGGAACAGAGTAAGTACTCAACAAATTGCCAGATTAATGATCTAATTATATATAATGAAATAGACACCTAAAACTTGAGTGGTTACTTTTTTTCATTTGCTGGCATAAACCTAGTTTATTTCTTGAGACCTCATTGCTCCAGTTCTCTACTTTGATCTGTATGAAATCCACAGTCATTTTACTGAAGTTGTAAAACAAGGCTCCTTTGACCATTTACAGGTATTCTCAAGAGATTTATGCAAATACTTAAGATGCCCTTGAGGATTTTGCATTTGGATCTGTGATAAGATAGAATGAATCAAGCACATTTTGAGTATCAGAACCCTTGAGGCAAAACATCTGAAGAAGCTAAAGAATTGATATTGTTCTTTTTTTAAACCCTGGCCCTGCATTTCTCTTACTAAAGAGCCTTAAAAACTACTGCAGATAAAATGTATGTGAGTAAATTCTTATTTACTCATGCAACCATATTATTGAGCTTTCTACAAGTAGGAGGTGATGGGTGGTCTAAAGGCCAGAAAGGCTGTTCCTTCAATTGCATATGTTTCATAAATATTATAATGAGATGGAATATTAAAATATGCTCAATTAATTTGAGATTGCCTAAATGAATGTATATTATTATCTCTTTATAAAGATCAAAGTGATATTAAGCAATTAAATTTCTGCTTATTTCATAAATAATATTCTGAATAACATTTATGTCTTAGGGTTGATATATATATATATATATATATATATATATATATGTGTGTGTGTGTGTGTTTATATGTTAGAAGAGATATTGAGACCTTCTCCTGGGAAATCTATCTAAAGAAAAGAGACAGAGGGATCTCCAGAAGGATATGAAACACTGTTTAAAGGATCTAATACTTTTGCATAATCTTAAAGTGGTAGGAGGATAGAAAATAAACTTAAAATAATAAAATGATACTTGGGTAGGACATGAATAGCTACAAAGTGTTCAATAGTCTAAATCATAAATCTTGAGGAAGTCAGCATTAGTATATGTACATAGGTTAAATAGAAGTCAAATATTTAAAAAGGGTACCTAAAAATAAGAGATTGAATTAAAGTCACTGGCCTGAACATAATATAAGGGTCCAGTCCAAGGAAATTCAATATTATTTAAGTGTTTTGTTTTGTTTTGTTTTGTTCATGGAAGAGGAAATTGAGGTTAAGAGAACTATTCTTTGGCTAAGGCCTTTCAAATAGAAGCAAAGTTGAGGAAATTTCTAGGACTTCTTAATGGCAATAAGAATGCTCTTACATCCTTTGCTACATTGCCTCAAGGAAGAAGGTAAGTAATGACAGGTATGCCTCATTTAAAATAGGATTGAAATATTAATGTCTTGGTTGCAGGAAGAATCCCAATAGGTTGCCAGATTAGTGGACTAATTGTAATGAAACAGGTCCTTAATATTCATGGTGAGGTCCCTGATCTTGATTCAAGAAGCAGATTCATCCTATTTCCCAGTTGATGAAGGAGGTACTTCCAGGAATCTGTAGAGAAGGATATTAAAGATTATAAAAATAAGACAAAATTTAGGAAACTGTTTTCAAAATCATTATTTCTTTTCAAATATCAGGTAGGCGAAAATTAAATTCTACATGCCTATATATTTTTTCATCACATGGTTTATATTATTACTCTACTTTTACATGTTATGGCTGAACTCCCTGCAACATTTCCCCTTCTACTCATCTTAGGTTTATTGTTGAGGGACCTGCAAAATGCACTAACAAGAGACAGACTAACAAAAGGAAAACAAAAAAGTTTATCAACATTAACATTATGCTCCTGAGAGCATCCAGCAAGCAGTAAAGCAAATGGGTGGTTAGAATTTGGGTTTAGTAGTATATTTCACTTTAACAAATAAATAATACATTTTTAGATAAATGAAAAGACAGGGGGAAAGGATTTTGAGCTTTGCAGTGGGCAAATTTTAATAGCACAAGTATTGGGCAAATTAATGACAGATAAGAGCTAGTTTCAGCAAGTTTTATTAGTAGACTTCTTGGGTTTTGTTTCAGGGCTGATAGGGGTCTAGAATGTCCTTACTGCTAGAGAGGAAAGGGGAACACCATTGAAAAGCTACATCCTGCTATTGAGCAAATAGGAGGAAAGCAGAAAACTTTTCTTGTATTTACTTCTTAAATGCCTTCAGCTCAGATCCTTTAAACAGAGGTTATACAAAACATATATCCCTAAATATATTTGCTAACTCCATATCATCTTTTGCATCCTCTTCTCTTCATTATTGCTTTTGCCACCATGACCAATGTGCTCTTTACTACATTAATGAATTGAAACTCAACTCTGTTATAATTTCTGATATCACCACATTATCTTTTACATACATACACACACAAGCATCAAAACTCCTTGAAACTTTGTGGCCAAGGTAATCTGGTGAAATGTAAAATTCAACATGCAAAATTATCACCTACCTGCTACCACTAATCAGGCAGAATACTATATAATTTTTAAATAAGATTAAAATATTTATGTTCACAGCAGAATGGTTTTACCATGGGTCATAAGTTCACAAACCAGATCATTATCATGGAAGACATAGGCAATGCTGTTCAATGTGTCATCTTAAAAGACATGTTTTCAAGTTAGAAAACTATTTGTCACTCTACATATAACCAAAACTCTGAGATACTTTTTAAGTGTTCAGGTTTATAAATTCATATATTTCAAATCTAATGTTTCCTAGGTACATTGTACAAAAAAGCAAGAAAGTTATCATTCCAACTACTATTACTGTGAGAGAGTGAGCATCCAGATAACAGGTGTAGTAATTCCAACTGGAGGGAAAAAGTCCCAGAGATGAGGACTCATGCTTTCACTACCATGACATTACCCTTTCAAATGACTAAAAATTTTTGAAGCACGATGAACATATTAAAATGTTATTTACCCTTTCATAAAATAATTTGCATACTATGAAAGGAAGTTAATATTAATTTATTGTCAAATTCTTCCAATTGGTTTGGCAAAATGTGCAAGCCCTTTTCCCAGTGGGTTGCCAAGTAAGTAAACATTTATAAAAATAACGTTTTTTGGTGACTATTTTCAATACAACTTAAAAAATTGATGAGAAATCAAGCAAAGTCAGACTAGCATTATTAACTCTAGTGGGATTAAAACTATATTATTGTTTTAGATAAATAAATAACATACTTATAAATTTGTGTGATTAGTAAAGAACAAGTCAGGGTAATGTTATACTTAAATTCCAAATGATGTTAGATGAAAGGTGGATATATGGTAAAGCTGTAGCGCATGTCAAAATATAATCTCTAATTTTTCTTAAAGTAAAAATTCAATTTGAATCTTTAGATTGACACAAGGGGGTGGCTATTGCTACTTTATCAGTGAGCCTAACAAAGTGATAGATAGAAGTCTGGCAATCACGCAAGTAAAGAATCATTTGCAAAATTTGTGACACAAACACTCTTAATTTATGATTACATTTTTCCTGTCTATTTCTCTCTGCTTATGAAAATCTAAGTGTAAATTACAAAGGGTAATACATCATTAAATTATTGGAAATTGATTCATTTAAATACTCACCGCCACTCATGTTAAATAGAGGTGATATGCCTTCTGGGCTGTGAGAAGCTGCTGTCCCAAGAGCAGGCTGCTGGACCTCACCGCTGCTCTCCCAAAGATAGGCTGTTCCTACTTCTCTGGCTTCTCACTAACAGCAGATGGAAATGGAAGAATCTTTGACATGGCTTCTCCCCCCATTCCCACTTCATGCACTGATCTGCCCACTCACGTAACACCAAGGCTGTTATCCAGGGCTTTTTAAGGGTCGTGAGAAAAAAGCAGGAGGACACACTAACCAGAGGGACAGTGCCCTTAATTCTCTGTGAGGATGTATGTTGCACCACGAAGTGTGATAACTACTTAAAAATCTCTTCAACGCCCTAGTAATAAAAGACTAAGTTAAAAATAAATAAATATATACCACTGCCCCCCTGTCTGGTTTGTTCAGTGGTTAGAACATCAACCTGAGCATCAAAGAGTTTCTATCCCCACCCCGGTGGGAGCAAGTGCAGGATGAATCCAATTGATTCTCTCTCTCTCTCTCTCTCTCTCTCTCTCTCTCTCTCTCTCTCTCTCCCCTCCTCTCCCCCATTCCACTCTCTAAAAATCAATGGAAAAATTCCCTCAGGTGAGGATTAACAAAAACAACAAAAAGTACCCACTGCCTATTATCATATACATAATTTACATAATTATATTATCATATACATAATTATATATTCTTTCTTTCAATGCTCCTGTGTCTTCTATTAATTATAGTCTTCTCTCAAATGTAAGGTAACTTACAGACATTACCTGATGATTTTTCCAACAAACCAGTGAAATAGTTACAGTAAAAATAAACATTTTTATTTCCTAACACATCTACAGATATTTTAGTTCTTGTAATTAATTTAGCTATTGCTATGGGATATATTCAAATTAAAATATTAAAAATTAGTTATTACAATGGGGTACATTCAAATTAACATATTAAAGTTGGGTGCTCTCTTTATTTCTGGTCATATCAATTAAGTTATAACAGGGTGCTGTGTGTTAGTTCCTACACACTGCTAAGTTTAGTTTTGAAGGAGACTTTGAAAATAATTGGTGCCCTTTTAAGCTCCTAATTCTCATTTGAGGTATATCTAAAGTAGTCATTGAATAATTACTCCCTAACAGTTAATAATAATAGATCCCAGAGTTGGAAGAAAATTGAGAGTGATCCACTTCATTATTAGATAACTGATAACTTCTTCTAATATAAGGTTTTATGTTATATATAATATATATGTGTACATATTATTTCTCAGATGAGTTACAGTTTCCCTTTGATCTTCTTAATCCAAGTCAAATAAAATTTTTCCAGATTCTAAGGGAGGGAATGACTGAGATAAAAGTTCTAAAATAAAAAAAATATAGAACAAAACATAGAAATTCAAGTGTAGTAAATTAATAATAATAATTTTGAAACCAAAACAAGATTAACTTGCAAAGAGAAAGAAACAAACTGGAGAGCTACTGTTCTCTTAAATCTGGGCTTTCTTAGAATAACTAGGGGCCCAGGACAAAAATTCATGCACCTTGAAAGGAACTGTGGGCTATAAGGCTGCGGTGGGCACAAGGGCAGGTCTTGGCCCATCTTCCATGCTCCCACCCTGCCCCTCCTGCCATGGTCCCCAGTCCCCTGGTCCCCTGTGTGTTGGCAGCCCTGCTCCTGCCACACAGAGCAATTGGGGTCGGCACCAGCAGCAGGTGCTAGTGGGACAGCTGCCAACAGTCGGTGCAAGTGGTGGCTGCTGCTCCCATTGCCTCTCAGGAACAGGGGGAGGTGGAGAAGCCCTTAGGGGTGATTGAGGACAGCAGCCACTGCGTGCACCTGCTAATGGAGTCAAGTGATCTGGGCCGGCACTGGGCACCAGGTATGAGTGCTGGGCAGGACTGAGGCACATGGGAGAAAGAATTTTCAGTAACTACCAGAGGCTTGCCCCGATGATAGCGACCAGCGCCCACTTTGGTCTGGCACCACCACTCACCTCCTCCACCATCTTGCCATGGCCGATGCCCGCCATGTTCCATGCATGCCCCCTGGTAGTCAACACACATCATAGTGACTGGTTAGGTTGTTTGGTTGTTCCACCATTCAGTCTATTTGCATATTAGGGTTTTATATATATAGTTTTTTTATATTCAATAAAGAGTAAGTAAGATTTTAATTTGCACTGTTTTCTTTTCTTTTCTTAGTGGTATAAGTTAATGGTTCATTTTTCAAGTGTTGTCTTTAGTCCTATGAAATAAGATACCATAATGCCTATTTTATGGAGATAAAAGGACTGAAGCCAAAGAAGAGAAGTAAACTTGCCATAGGTGCAAGTGATATACTTCAGACATCCTGGAGCCAGGGTAGAATAACTGCTCAGAGAGTATCAGATCCTTTCCCTTTGGAACATAAGAACCAATTTGTCATAAGCACAGAAAGAAGTAATTGTTAGGTGCTCAAACTCAATAATGACCTTCTATGTTCAAGGAAATACTGAAAATAATTAGAATAAAATAAACATACTATTAAAAATTATTTCCATTTGTTCAATCATGAAGGATATCTTTTATGAATAACTAACACAGAAAACATTTTGTTTTATTCCCTTAGATGATTAGCACATTAAAATACAAACAAAAACTTTGGGTGAATCAGAAATTCAAGACCTATTCATTTTAATACTACACCAAATATGTTCTATTTCCCAAAAGAGAACTTTTTTTTAACCATAGATTTAATGCAGTAAACTATCTAGGTGTCTGGCAAAGCAATGATATATACCAGAGAGAGTTAACTTCTAGAATGTTTTGATTGATGTTTTAAAGAGCATCAATAAAATGCTAATGAAGAACCATCAGTTACTCTGTATTTCATGCAAAGAAATTGGCACATATTGCATGTTTTTTTATGAAGCTCCTCCTTAAAAACCAATCAAAGGTAGTATCTTTCCTGTCACGTTCAAAATGTTGGAGGAAGAAGACTGGCATAACTGAAGGTCAGTTAGCAGCCAGACTGCATGTCCCCTTAGGGGGCCAGCCTTGTTCTGCTGCATTCCTAATCAAGTTTTGTCTGAGACCTCTCAGCCTGGCTCCTCCTCAGGGCTGAAGCCATTCTCCTCCCTCAGCTTCAGCAAGACTCAATATGTTCATGTTGCAGGGCAGGCACTGAGCCATTCATTACATAGGAAAAGGAAGAGGCAAAAAGCAAAGATCATTCAACTGTGAACTTTGTCTTTACTGATCCTATAGTGTGGGAGGTGAGGTAAGACAGTTATGTCAATATTTGGGCTACAAAAAACTAAAGAAAAAAGAGATTATATCCATGTGAGAAGACTGGAACAATTCACAATAACATTTGAGCAGCATTTTAAAAATAAATATAACTTGGATTTTAAGATAAGCTCTGAGACTTTAAGGATTTGTCTAGGGATTTCTTCTTTTCCATTCCCTTAAGATTGTTTATTTTCTTCTCATTATTCTTTTCTTGTTAAATCTATTTACCTGTTAATTCATCTTCCCATCTGTACTTAAGAACATTTGAATAAAAACTAACTGAAATGTCTGCTCAGTCTTAACTTATTCTTTGATTCAATAAATATTCATCAAATGTAATAAGAGAGGAAGGGAAAGGGAGAGAGCGAGAGAGAAATATCCATGATGAGAGAGAATTATGGATCGGCTGCCTCCTGCATGCCCTCTACTAGGGGGATAAAGCCCCCAACCCCGGGCCTATGCCCTTGGCTGGAATCGAACCTGGGACTCATCAGTCCACAGGCTGACACTCTATCCACTGAGCCACACTGGCTAGGGCTTCAAATGTAATAAGAATAATCTCTCACTAAGGTGAGAGACAAAAGAGACATATTCCCTTTCCTTCCTCATGGAGTTTCATCGACATAAAGATGCAGAGCCATTGTTTGATTATTGTTTGGAGTAAGTGAACTTGAGTAGGGGCATGACATTTAGGACACAGATCATTGATTACTGTAATACAACGTCAGGCTATGTGATTAAGGAAAAACCTTAAATCATTTAGGGAATAAAAGGCAAGAGATATTTAAAGTAAAATAGGAACTACTATTTTAATGGAATATTTGCAGAAATATTTGTACTGTATCTTTTTACTTTTTTTTTTCCCTAGTGAACCATGCTAAAGGGACTTTATAAAACAAAGGGAATCTTAGTTTTAGTGATGATTTTAGGCCAAGACATTCCTGAAAGCCAAGTCTCACTGCAGTCAAGGTCTCTGATAGTCGTGGAATAATAAATGAGCCTTTAACCTTTATGACCTATCCAATTGGCTAAAATATTTTCAAACTGGGCACTGGAGTCACCTTTGTATATGTGATGATTTATATGAGGAGGAAAGGTTGTTAAAAAGGACTAAGGAGGTAGAATTCTTAAGATATCAGACAAGAAACAGTTTGTTCTTATAAAATTACTTGAGTATTGGAGACATGGCCTTCAGTGGTATGAAAGGTATTGAATTCATTCTTCATATTTGTCTTAAGTTCCTAAACTTCCAGATGAAATATTGCGGTTTTTTTTCATATAACTTAAATCTAATTCAGACTAGATAAAACTAAAATATTTTGTCTATATCACATCATTTTGCACTTTAGTTTTCTACATATATGTTTACATGCTTCTTACTATGTATTGGTTGAATGTACCTGTAGGGACAATTTATTCCAAAATTTGCTTAGCATTTGGAACAAGGCAAAGCTAGAAATAGGGAATAGATTGAGAATCAATGATTCATAAGTTTATGATCAGCTGTATAACTAACTCTTAGACTCTTGTGCTGGTACCCTCAAAAGTGAAGAATCCACAGCAGGAGCAGAATTAGAGCCAGAAGCTCACAGAGTTTAGAGTCCAGTAAGAGCAGCTGATGGCAGCAGCCACAGGACTGACAGACTGTGATGCTGGCCTACAGCCAACTGGAAGATGTTAGACAAGGTGGAATATGTTTCCCTATACCTTCCCAAACACCTACACTGGCCTAATTGAACATGGTTTTTCAGCACTCAGCAGGCCACAGCTATGGCCAGCATTCAATATCCACAACCCCATTAAATCTTAATCAAGTAGGAAAAAATGAGAAAGAAAGAGAGATGGTATAATTTTGTTTTTGCCCTTTCTTGGTTCCTGGGGTCAAAAGTCAGCATTTATATGAGAAAAAACACTAATAGAGGTCAAATTGTGTACACAAATTAAACTCTTAGCCCTGTGACAACCTATTTAATTTTATGTCAAATTTCTGGCAATCTCAAAAAGTTGAAAGAGTTAAACCATCCCAGCCAGCATGGCTCAGGGATTGAGTGTCAACCTATGAACCAGGAGGTCACTGTTTGCGGGCTCAATCCCCAGTGTGGGGTATGCAGGAAACAGCCAATCAATCACTGTGTCTCATCATTGATGTCTCTATCTCTTTCCCTTTCACTTCCTCTCTGAAGTCCATATATATATATATATATATATATATATATATATATATATATACACATATATACATATATTATCTAATAAAAGAGTAATATGCAAATTGACCATACCTCTGTTACACCCACCAGCCATGCCCACCAGCCAATCAGAGCGAGTATGCAAATTAACCCAACCAAGATGGGTACCGCCACAGAGAGAGCAGGAGGGAGGCTTGGGTTTCCCCTGGTGATGGAGGAAGCCAAGCTTTATGCAAACCCTGGCCAGCAGGCTTCCGCTTAAGGCAACAAAGTTAAAATGGCTGTGTGAGCAGAAAGCTTGACTCCACTCCAGGCTACAAAGTTTCAATTGTAGAAGATAAATAAATCCCAGATAACAAGGCCTCTACCTGAGTCACCGAGGGGCGTGGCCAGCCTGCAAATCACCACAGGCCCCTCACCCAGGCTACCCCACACCCCAAGGGAACCCCCATCCTGATTCATGATACCCTTCAGGGCAAACCAGCTAACTCCCACCCGTGCACCAGGCCTTTATTCTATCTATAAAAGAGTAATATGCAGATCGAAAATCATTCCAACACACAAGATGACTGTCCCCCTGTGCTCACAAAATCCTGCCCCCATGTGGACATAAGATGATCATCACAAGATGGCCACCAGGGGAGGACATTTGGCAAGGACCAGGCCTACACAGGAGGGCAGTTGTGGGTGATCAGGACAGCAGGGTAGGGCAGTTTGGACAACCTTCTCACAATCCAGGACTGCTGGCTCCCAACTACTTTTCTGCCAGCCTTACTGATTGCCCCTAACAGCTTCTGCCTGCCAGTCTGATTGATTCTTAACTGCTCCCCTACCAGCCTGTTTGCCCCTAACTTCCCTCCCCTACACGCCTGGGTCCCCTCAACTGCCCTTCTCTGCAGACCTGGTCACCTCCAACTTCCTTCCTCTGCTGGCCTGATCACCCCTAATTGTCCTCCCATGCAGGCTTGATCACCCCCAACTGCCCTCCTCTGCTGGCCATCTTGTGGTGGCCACCTTGTGTCCACAAGGGGGCAGTATCTTTTGATAAAATGGAGGCAGTCATCTTGTGTGTTGGAGTGATGGTCAATCTGCATATTACTCTTTCAATAGAAAAGATAGAGGTCTGGTGCAAGGGTCAGGGCCAGCCAGTTTTCCCTGAATGGTTTCCCAGATCAGGGTAGGGGCTCCCTTGGGGCATGGATTGGCCTGTGTGAGGGGCCTGTGGTGGTTTGCAGGTTGGCAACGCCCCCCAGTGACCCAAGCAGAGGCCTTGGTATCTGAGATTTATTTATCTTCTACAATTGAAACTTTGTAGCCTGGAGTAGAGCCAAGCCTTCTGGAGGCAGCCATTGAAATTTTATTGCCTTAAGTGGAGGCCTGGGCCGGCCTGGGCCCACCAGGGTGTGCAGAAATCTTGGCTTCCTCCATCACTGGGGGCAACCCAAACCTCTCTCCTGCTCTCTCTGTGGCAGTAGCCATCTTAGCTGGGTTAATTTACATTCTGCTCCAGATTGGCTGGTGGGTGTGGCTTGTGGTGTATCAGAGATAGGGTTAATTGGCATATTACTCTTTTATTAGATAGGATATAAAGAGGCAAAACTGACATGTGTTGTTCATTGTAGTTGATAGAGGACTGTCACATACATTGTGGTCCTTGAGAATCAAGGGAAGAAGTTATTAGATAAGAAGTTATTAGACTTTTACATGTGCTTTTTCCTCAAGGGAATAAAAGGTAAACTTAATAATAGGAATAATCATATCAGCTAATTTTTAGCACATTTTATAACCTCTATCAAACCTCATAAATGACAAGCCTATAAGTCAAACCAGCATTATTCACTCCAAGCATAAGGTACCTCCTAAGTGCTTTCCATCATATAACATCCAAGATTCTAAACTATATATATTCCAAATACATGCTTCTGAGAAAACAAATTTCATAGTTAAATAGAAGAAGATAACATAAAAAATGTTTATTTGGTTTATTTACTATAGAGTCTATAAATATTTTATATCTTCTTTTTAAACCTTAAGGTATTAAAGTAATTTTTTAAAAAACAAGGTAAAGAGAGTTGGTAAAAGCAAATATCTATATTTATTAAAGCCTAGGTGACCCATGTGTCCTCCTTCGATGCCCTCATATAATCACAAGATGGCCACCCCATGTAGTCACAAGATGGCTGCCTCACATTGTCACAAGATGGCCACTACAAGATGGACACCCCCACATCATCAAAAGATGGCTGCCCCATGTTGCCATAAGATGGCCACCAGAAGATGGCCATCACAAGATGGCCACCACAAGATGACTGGCTGGGAAGGACACTTGTGGGAGATCCAGTTAGCAGGGGAGGGCAGTTGGGGCAATCAGGCTGCAGGCAGAAGTGGTTAAGGGCAATTAGTCAGGCAGGCAGGCAGGCTAGTGGTTAGGAGCCAGCAGTCCCAGATTGTGAGACAGATGTCTGACTGTTGGTTTAGGCTTAATCCCTGCAACAGTCAGACATCCTCTGAGGGTTCTCAGATTGGAGAGGGTGCAGGCTGGGCTGAGGGACACCTCCACTTCAGTGCACAAACTTTGTGCATTAAGCCTCTAGTAGTAGTGATAAAAAGCTATAGTTATAATGAGGAAGCTAAAATTGAGAATTGTGCATTCTATGCAAACAGACATAAATGTAAATACTACAATGAGGAGATACTGTGTCTTCTCAGATTATAAACTGCTTTACATAATGTAATAATATACACCATGTCTTACCACACATTATACTACCTTATTCAAAAATAATGACCCCGAGACAACAATAAAAATGGAAATTGTGTTTGGAATGTTCCACCTACAAAAATCAAGTAATTGTATTACATGGTTGAGACTTTTATCTACAAGAGAAGAGCAACAGCAGCAACAAAATTATTTGATGGGATGAGCTCCAGTTCTTTGGTAAAAGTGTTAACAAGACAGGTAAGTGATGTGCAATTCATTTCAAATTAACGTTTTAAGAGCAAGCAAAACAAATTACAATCAAATTTATACTGAAACAGCTTACAAAAATCTCTATAAAAATAACAAACTTTAAGAACATAACGAAACTGCAAACTCTTATAAAGAAGTGCAATGAGCAGTCTATGAAGTTCCCATTAAAATGTGCAGAGTTTAAAGGCTCATAAGCAAGCCTGTCCAGTTGAAGAGGAAATCATGCCAGTGCTAGGTCCCAACAAGTCAATGGTCCTCTATGTTATGATAGAGGAAGGCCCTCCCTTTGGGTGTATATGATTGATTTTACATACCGCTTCCGAGTTAGTGGACCCAAACTATGTGTCGTTTGTTTATTCAAACATACGTTTAAAATGACTGATATATGTTGGGAGATGTGAAGATGCAGTGTAATAAAAAAGATAAAAAAGTTTGAACCATTTCTATATATGTCTTCTGAGAGCAATGCAAATATATTCATTCAAACTTGCTGAAACCTCCCCTATAATTTAAAGGTTTAAAATGTATGCAAAGGGGTAGCAGTATTTTCTATTATGAATTTTCTTAGAATAAAGTGAAAATGATAACAATAAAACACCTGTATGTAGAATATTCAGTGATTATAGTAACAGGCATAATATATAATTTTGGCTGAAAGGAGTGGAATAACAGGGCTTTCTGGGTAACCAGGAAGGGAAGACTGAAAGCAATAAGGAAGGGAACTGTGGCCATACAAGGAAGGCAAATTAGCAGGAAGTGAGGAGTAGAGGGCCCCAAAGATACACTGTGTTTGCTTTGTTTTTTCTGGCAACTTGAATTCTAGAGTAATGTACAGCTGTAATGAATTGCTTCACACTTGACTGGAAATGCCAAGAAATGTGGACAATGGGTGCACTGTTTTTCTTTGTAGATAATCAACTTAAGATATTCATCCTTCATAGAATATTGGAAAGAACATATCTTCAGGAGACAAACCCAAAAATTAAATTCAGGTTGCTCTACTTTTTAAACCACTAAATTTGGACTAAGTACTTACCTTTTGTCTTATCTCAAAAATTGGCTATACCATTTCTCTGATTACAGGGAAGATTATGACATGTCAAGTACTGTTCTAACCATATTAACCAAATCAGTTCACTCTTTCTTGCATAACCTTATAAGACACATACTACCAGTAACCTTTTTTAAAAAATATTTTTTATTGATTTTTTTACAGAGAGGAAGGGAGAGAGATAGAAAGACAGACGCATCGATGAGAGAGAGACATCGATCAGCCACCTCCTGCATGCCCCACAGTGGAGATGTGCCCGCAAGCAAGGTACATGCCCCCAACTGGAATCGAACCTGGGACCTTTCAGTATGCAAGCCGACACTCTATTCACTGAGCCAAACTGGTCTCGGCCAGTAATCTTTTTATGGAGAGGAAACCGAGTCACAATACTTTTATGTAATTCATCTAAGATCACACAGCTAGGAAGTATGAGAAGCAAAATTCAATACCAAGACCTCTGGCTCCTTTAAAACCCTTATTTTTAACTACCTCAATAGTTTAAAAAGTCTACCCCAAAATAATATCAGTACATATGGGTTAGAATGGCTAAAATCCAAAACACTAACACCATTCAATGAGGATGATGATGAAGATAAACAGACATTCTCATTCATTACTAGGGCAAATGCAAGATGTTATAGCCATTCTGGAAGGCAGTTGGTGATTTCTCACAATGCTAAACAGGTGTACAACAATATCTATCAATTAACTTCCTAGGTATTTATTTATGCAAACGAATTGAAAACTTATGTGCACACAAAATTTTACACATGTATTTATATATTAGCTTTATTCATAATTGTCACAGATTGGAAGCAATTAAAGTTCCCTTCAAAAAGTGAATGAATAAACAAATTGTGGGACATCTATTCAATGAAATATTCAGTGATTAAAAGCAATGAACTGTCAAGCCATGAAGCAAAAAAACATAGAAGTTAGACTGCAAATTGTTAAGTAGAAGAAGCCAAATTGAAAAGGCCACTTACTATGTAAGCTCAATTATGCCTTATACTAAAAAAGCAAAACTGTGAAGAAAATAGAAAAATCAGGTGTTGTCTAGAGCTTGGGGGTAAGAGGCATTGTCAGAGCAGGGAGCCTTTTTAGTGTAATGAAATTATTTTAAATGATACTATAATGGTGAATGCATTATATTACACATTTGTCAAAACTCATAGCAAGTACAACACAAAATGTTAACCCTAATAATGTAAACTATGAACCTCAATTAATAAAAATATACTAATAGGCCGAGACCGGTTTGGCTCAGTGGATAGAGCATCGGCCTGGGAACTGAAAGGTCCCGGGTTCGATTCCGGTTGGGGGCAAGTACCTTGCTTGCGGGCACATCTCCAGTGGGGGGCGTGCAGGAGGCGGCGGATCAATGTCTCTCTCTCATCAATGTTTCTGACTTTCTGTCCCTCTCCCTTCCTCTCTGTGAAAAATAAATAAAGTATATTTAAAAAAATAAAAATATACTAATAGGTCATCATCAATTATAACAAATGAACTTAACTAATACAAAATGTTAATAATAGGATAAATTTCCTGGGTAGAATAGAGATGAAGGATATGGGAACTCTCAATTCCAACTGTGCAATTTTTTGTAAGCCTAAAACTGCTGGAAAAGGAAACACTATTTTTAAAAATTATTTTTAAAGGCAACATTGTACTGTTTGAGGAATAAATGAAAAATAATTGTGTGAAACACTGACTTCCTGTAACTATTTAAGGAAAGAAATCCTACAAAAGTCACTCTAAGTTTTTATAATTACCTTACTTAGAGGATAATGTCAAATGCAGAAAATTTTTCCAAAATGCAGTTACCCAGTGCTTCTCACTCAACGAAGCTATTTCTTCTACCTGTAAAAGAAACTTCAATGCATCCCTCTAAAGGCATTCTGATAATTAGATATAAAGCAAACTTCAAATATTAAAAGCTGAAAGCTGAGACTTTTCTCCCTATAGGTTGTATTTATCTTTCAAATACACTCTCACTAATTGTTTCTTCAGTAGCCCGCTGGGTTTCCTCAGGCTCTCTGGATGGTGATCTTTTCTAAAGCTACCAGTGCTTTATGGGGGGGGCGGAACACACAGAGAAAAGCAAGAATTTATTTTTCACTTAGCATGATAATTTTCCCAGCAACAGTATAATCCTGGAAAGGAATGCATTTAAGGCAGTCATCAGATGAATTCCCCTATTTTCAAATATGGTAGTGCATAAATTGGATACAAACATTATCTATCAATCATATCTTGACAGTGTTATGATGGCCTCTGAAATTATCCACTTTCAGGTGTTTGTAATATTGGAAAGATGTATTTAAAAGATAGTGAGTTTAAACTCTTTGGTAGAACAAATAAACATGTTGCCCGGACAGTATGGCTCAGTGGTTGAACATCAATCTATGAACCAGGAAGGAAGTCACAGTTCAATTCCAGGTTAGGGTACTGGCTCAGTCCCTAGTGGGAGATGTGCAGGAGGCAGACAATCAATGATTCTTTCATATCATTAATGTTTCTATCGCTCTCTCCTTCTCCCTTCCTTTCTAAAATCAATAAAAATATATTTTAAAAATAACAACAAATAAACATGTAATAATTCAATGTTGCAATTATTATGTACTCGACAAATCCATTTACTAATCTGAGACTAATAATTTCTCACTGAAATTTTAAAATTCATTATCCACTACATGTTTAAATACTAGCAGGATTTTAAAAAAGAAAAGGAAACAAAATGAAAAAAAGAAAAGAAATGAAATATTACCTGCAAATGCTAAGGTTCTAAGAGTTCAATAGAAGGAAAACACCCTTGAAGCTTTAAAATTGTTCTGCTTTTTGTCTCCTCTATAAAGAGCTTGCTCTGTATTGAATTTTGTTTTATTATCACCATATTTCTTAAGGATGGGAATACCTCAGTGTCACAGGTAGAATTAGATAACTTATAGACTTTAGAACTAGTTCTGTCTTTCATCGGGGAGTTCCAGCTCACAGACACACATAGACACACATAGAAGGAACTTCAAAAGTGACTCCTGAAACCTGGGTCACTGACACCATCATCTGTTTATCTCGTGTGCCAACTCTGACTATATACTCCACCTTTATATCTAGATCTTTGCAAGAAGTGCTCTAGGGATGTTGAAACAAAACCAAAAATGACCACTTGTAAAATTTGCAGTATCCTAAAAGAATAAGCCATTCAGATCCTCAGGAGGAACAAGAAATAGCACAATTTCTGACACTCAGAGCAGAGAGAAGATTCCCGCAATAATTCCAATAATACTGTATATGATTCAATTGAGTGAAAATCATTCCCAGTTAAACAAAGAAAATTTATTTTGTAGAGCTGTTTATCCATGGCATCATACTAAAGCAGAATGTAGTTTAAGTAATTACTTATGGAACTAGAATTGTGTGTACCTGGTGCAGTGTTCTCATGGTGACAGTTTTAAAATTAAAAGTATTTTAAATAATTTTTCTCTTTTTCCTTTCTTTATTGATTCCTTACCTCATTTTGGGTGAGGTAAGTGGGGGACAAGGGTAGCTCTTGGACATTTTAGAATTTAACTTATATGTAAATATATAACTCTGATTTAAAAAAAAAATCAGGGAGTTCAGGAGGCTCTGAAATGCACCCGTGAAAGCGTAAGGAGGCCATTAATGGATGAATATATAGCATATCCTCCAAGGGTTTTTATATGAAAGCTATTATCTCCCAGTTGAGATTGTAGGAGTAATGGTTTTCAGTGAGTTCTAGGTTACCGTTGGTCACAAATACTTAGACCTGAATGCCTAATGCTGTGTGTGGACTTCATTCCATGCTCTGAATGTGAGCGCACGGCCTCACACACAAGTGGTCAGAGGCTCTGGTGAATAAAGGAAGGTCTGGAAAGAAGTACAAGGTAAACTGCTCTCTCAAGAATATGAACTGTATGATGACTTCCATCTCCTCATTTAAGAAAAGAAAACTCCCCCATAGGCTCATTGGAGGCATTTGTCATCCCTCACACAGTGGAGGGAATGTCACAGTTGTCAAAGTCTATTCACTTGCAGGGATGTGCCAGTTATTTCTCCTCAGTCTCCTCAGACTACAGTCCACGAATACATTTTCCTACTTGGCAATTTGGGAACTAGCCAAGGTAGTTTCCAAACAGCCTACAGATAGGAATAACCTAGTTAGTTTTAACAAGTGGATCTTGCATCTAGAAAACCTAGTATGGTTAATCTGGAGAGGAGTGTAGGCATGGGAATTAGTAAAATCCCTTAGGTAGTCTAACACAGAGCCATACTTGACATTCACTCCTATTATCCCAAGTATGTGTCCTATCCAAGGGGGCATGTGAAACCCAAAGCCCATGTCCTTAATATTAACTGTTAGGAATTAGGGCAAAATTTTGGTCTGAGTGTGTTCTTGTTGCTATTGAAACACACTTTATAAATTTCTGCATTATAGAATGATAAATGTGTGCTGTTTTAAGCCACTGGGTTGGTGGTAACTCATAGCAGGAGCAGCAAGAGCAAAATGAATACCAACAATGACAGGTTTTATGGTTGTTGTTTCTTTGGTATTTTAAAGATTGTTAGATTTCCCAGAAATTGAGAATGAATATTTAAAATAGGTGATTATTTGAATCTAGCTTTATTTTTCAGTTGAGCTAGAGAGCATGTTCAAATCCAAGTTCAGATGTTATAGAGCTTGTCTGAGTTGATATGTTTCCGTCACTGTGCTGTAAAAAGTAAAAGCTGGCAGCAGATGCTAAGCAGCAATACCTTAGCATCTGGAAAATGCTACAAATTGTGCTAATCTGATAAGCAGGATAGATGGTAAAGTTTTGAAGAAATGAGAGCATAATCTTATAATATTAAAACTCCAACATCTAAAAGACTTCTTGGCATCTGGTGGCCAAAAATTATGTATTAAATAAATGTGTAATTGAATCACTTGCTCTTCCCAGAAATATCATGCTGTTTCTTATCTTCAGGTATTCTCATTGGGTATCTTTCAGAATGGCCTCCATTCCATATTCCACTCCTTTCACTGGCTTCTTTACAAACACCCCTTTAAAAAAATATCCTCACTGGAGGGTATGTTTTTATTGATTTTTTAAAGAAAGAACAGGAGAGAGGAGAGGCAGGGGGAAAGAGAGAGGGGGAGAGAGAGAGAGAGAAGCATTGATGGTTTAGGTTGGACAAATAAGATTTTTTCCATTTGTAGATAATACATATGAAGTTTCAATAAGCATTCATGTACATGATTTTTTGTCTATACTTTAGTTTATTTCTTAGAGATGTTTTATAAGTAATAATAATATGTTAAATAATAGGACTATTATAAGGTTCTCAATCTATATTTCCAAACTGAACTACAGAGAATATGAGTCATCCATGCCTTCACACATTCTATTATTGTGTCTTAATGTTATGCATAATACATACTTACTATATATGTTATAGATCATCTCATTCTATAGAAATGTATGCAAACTACAAATGAGATCTATATGTGCAATTTGAAAATTTTTGCTAGTCATATTTAAAGAGTAAAGAAAATGAGTTAAATTAATTTTAACATATTTTATGTAATCCAATATATGAAATCATTATTATTTGCCATCTAATTAATATAAATTAAGAATGAAAAATTTTATATTCTTTTCTCATAGTAGGCCTTTGAAATTAAGAAGGTATTCTATACTTACATCACATGACAATTTCTACTTATTCCATTTCAACTGATGGATAGCCATATGCAACTTATGGCTAACTTTTGGACAGCAAAATTATAGATATTTAAATGTTGTTAACTTAAAGACCTTGTCTCTATGGTTTAAGTTGCTATAATTCTGAAACACTTCTAAAAATTTTAAAACATGTGTGCACTTGTCTAAGAACACGTCTTCTTCTTTGAATAAGAAGTTAGTAATGATCTATCTCCTGGGAGTTAATTCTAGAGGAAAATCTTATACTCAAAGGTCATCTATGAAAAGTATGTATTAATTAGAACTTCAAAGATATTTTCCAAGATACCCATAAAATATTCCCATCTTAGTCTGTTTGGACTGCTTTAATAGAATATCATAGATTGTCTGGCTTATAAAAAACAGTGTACCATCTTTTTTTTTAATAGCTTTTTTATTTTAGAGACAGAAAAAAGAAGAGGAAGAGAGAGAGAAAAAAAAAAAGCATTGATGTGACAGCTAAATATGATCAGCCACCTCTTGCATGTCCCCTACCAAGGATCTAGCCTACAACCCAGCATATGCTCTGACCAGGAATCAAACTTGCAAACTTTTGGTACACAGGATGATGCCTAGCCAAGTGAGTCACACCAGCCAGGACAAAGACTATATCATCTTATGAAAGAAAAACCATGATAAATAAAAATACCTCAATTTTTATTAATGAGGGTACTCTGAGAAAGGAAAACACACCTCACCCTTAAACATCCAAGGTGGAATACCTATAAATATGGATGGTCAGTCTCATCAATTCCTGCAAGTTGCAGGGGCTACTCTTTTTAAATTAAATCTTATCATCTTCACGATATCACTGTAGGAAAGCCTGTTCCCCTGATTAAAAATACTAGAGATTTTCCCTACCTTCCATCCTTCAAATATAATCTTTGCAACATTACTGAAAAAATAATTGAAATAATAATTTATTTTCTGTAATAACATTCCTGCAATTTTAATAGGGAGAGACTTTGCAAATGGAATGGAATTATCAGATGGACCATTCATTAACATTCCTGAAGACTCCTCTCTTCTTATTTCAATTGTATATTCTCTGGATATGAGTGGCCTGGTGCATGAAATTTGTGAACTGGAGGGGGGGTGTCCCTTAGCTGGCCTGCACCCTTCCCAATCCGGAACCCCTAGGAGGATGTCTGACTCCCGGTTATAGGAATCAGGCCTAAACTAGCAGTTGGACATCCCTCTCACAATCCAGGACTGCTGGCTCCTGTAACCACTCTTCCTGCTGGATCAACCCCAACTGCCCCTCTGCTGGCCTACTCACCCCCAACTGCCCCGACCTGTTGGCCTGCTTGCCCTTAACTGACCCCCCTGCCAACCTGCTTAACCTCAACTGCTCCCTCCTGCTGGCCCGCTTGCCCCCAACTGCTCCCCCTCCACTGGACTGATTGTCTCCAATTGTCTCCCCTGCTGGCCTACTCATCTTTGACTGCCTTCCCCTGCTGGCCTGTTAGCCCCTAACTGCCTCTGCCTTGGCCCTGCCACCAAGGCTTTGTCTAGAAGGATGTCCAGAAGTTCTCCCAGAAGATCTCTGGGTCTAATTAGCATATTACCTTTTATTAGTATAGATACTTTTGCCTTGTCCACTATATTTGATGTATATACCTCAGATAAAGATCTTGACACTTTATCTGACATTCTATAATCTAAATATTCCCCTGACATACGAATAATAATTGGAGGAGAGCAAGATAGAATCAAATATGCTATACAAACCAATCACAGAAAATGCCAACAATTCCTGTCTAAGTATGTGGGAAGCCACCCATTGTTTTCACTACAGAGAAGTGTGAACAAGGTTCCAGAAACTCTGGTGACCCTTGAGCCCCTGGCAAGACACTGAGCTATGCACTGATTGTTCAGTCTAGACAATGAGGACTAAAGCTATTTCCTGACCAAATAGTCTCGGAGTAAATCTTTCTAATATTTACTGACCTTTAAGATAGTCTGTCTGTTACCTCAATTACCTGCCTGACTAAGAGCTAGATGTGTATCCAAAATTGAATAAAGGGTTGGCGGGGCCTGGGCACCAGTTGAAGTCCTTTTTCTTGCATTGGGCTTGACCGTCTGGCACCCAATATTTCCAAATTATTGTTTCTTGTCTCATCTCTTTCATTTGTGTGTGGCCCCTTCTCCAGATCCCAAACCCTAATCCACGTGGGACATGGGTCATTCACATAAATATACCTGATTCTCACCTTAATTTCACTATGAAGTTTTCTTACTACCTTGCCTGCAAAAGGCAAGTGATGTTGGCTAACTTCTTTGTTATTGCAAGCTCTAAAGAAATAGCTTCTACTCATTCTTATTTAAGTGATTTTTATTTATTTCAAACCACTGAAGGTAAAATGGGTGGAAAGGTATCCTCAATGAGAAGCTATAATTAGAAAACATAGTTCAAAGTCTGCAAAGGAGAGCCCCAAGAAAGGTATACTCTATCTTTCTGCTAGCCTGGGTGCTTGAACAGAAGAAAAGTTGTGCAAATAACATATGATGGAGATCCAAAGATTTTCTATGAAAGAAAAAGAAGCTGCTATAAGGAAGGTTCAGGAAGAAAGTGAAAAAAAGCTCTACTTTCAAATCCATGGCAATATATTTTGGGTGTTGAATTATTCAAATAGGTGATTTCATATTTAAATAGCTTATCCAACTTTCAGAATTCCAGTTAAATAGGGGGAAACTGGGCTAATCTTGTCTATGCCAAGAATACACTTCATACAACACAGGGAATAAGTAGTCAGAATACTTCATGAGCTTATGGAATGTGCTTCAGTTCTCTCAAAATATTTATGGTCAGGCAAATCTTCACAGTGAAATTAAGGGGAGTCTCAGGTATACTTAGATAGGAATGGCTTTAGATAATAATATCTCTTCTCTAGACCCAGATTTCTCATCTCTATCATAAAAGGCCTGTGGTCTATCTTGATGCCATTGCGAGCAATGGCTTTTGTGGCGGGTGGAGCATAAGCTATGAATGGTGATGGTCAGGGTGGCCAGCTGAGGCAAGCGGAAGCAAGCTACTCGCTCTGGGCCTCTAGTTTGTAAAATAAGGAAGGTGAACCAGAATGTTATGAGCACTTTCTCCAAATAGAAACCTACAATAAAAAGATCATATTGTGTCCCTCAAAATTGGTAAGAATCCACAACATGATATATAATGAGGTACAAGAGTGTGATGAAAACCGGTCACATGCTAACCTGACAATCTCAGGGAAAGCCTGCATGTCAGTTTTGCAAACTCAGAGACCTAAAGTAACCACAAAGGATGATCTGAAATTAAAACTTTTTAAACTAAAAGTCAGTTTATGGTGGGTAGTCATGTCATAGGCCAGTATCTTTCTTGAAAAAGGTGAATATTTATCTTAACTGAACCTGTCTATTGTTGTTATTGTTTTTGTTTTGTTTTGTTTTGTTTTTGCATCTATAATAACATATTGTTGGAATGTCAAAATAATATTCTTTTTCCAGACCCTTCAAAGCACAGGCAGTGTTCTTTGGAGACCACAATTCCCCTCATTGTTATTGAGTTAATTGTTGAATGTTAACTAAGAAATGCATGTCTATCACTTTATTTTTTAACCAATGCCAGAGATTTTCCCTATTTTGCTTTCTCCTGCCTCCCTAATCTATCACCAATGAATTTTATGTAACCCACTTACCTCTTCTCTCTTGATTGTAAAATGTAAAACAAGGTGCAAATGCCAGTCTCTGGAGCATTGTCTCAACCCATTGAGCTTCTTCTTTCTAGCATTTGGGTTAAATAAACATAAAAATTCTTCTCAATAAACACAAAAAACATTCTCTGAATGTTTCTTAAGTTAACGTAAGTTTCTGCAGATGATGTTCTTTCAAGGATATATTTATGACCTTTAATAAAGTCAGTCTGAGACAACCACACTTGGCTTTAAATGAATGCACATATTGTAACCAGACAACCAATGGGTCTGGGTTGCCTGTTACTACTTGCGCCAATTAAACTGAAACAGGGTTGAATCATATATGAGTGTTTATTTCAATACTGCAGCAGTTTGGGAGATCAGCGGGAGCGGGTCATCCACAAAAATCTGCTCTGTCCTTCCCTTAAGCCAGCTGCTTATATTGGGTAGAAGGACAAAGATTACATGGGAAAGTAGGCAAGGTGAAATGGTTACAGGTTACAGGCAATGTTGGCTAAGGGTAGGAGGCACAGAAGGTGTATGCCTCCAGGATCAGATTACAGGCAATAAGTGCTGGAGGTTGCAAAGGACAGGTGCTTTCAGGACTTGATTATTTTAGCCACAAGGTTGTAAATTTTTCCATCATGATAAGCAGTTCTCAGGACAGAAGGATAAACTACATTCCCATATTAGTTCCCATGTTCCAGGGCATACAACTCCCAACCAGGTTAGAATGTGCTTCCTCTAATCATAACCGAACGATCACAGCTAACAGAGCATGATTAATATTTCTTATAATTATAACTAGTCCCCACTATTTCTGCTCCTAACAATATCAGATAGGAAAAAAAATGAAATTGCTATATAGCTCCTGTCCTAACTCAGGAAGAAAGTAATTTGGCCTTTCAATTATTTTAAGAGTGAAAGTTTGAGTTGGCATAAAACTCCTCACAAGAATTTCTAAATTCACTGCAACTCAAGTTTATTCTTCAACCCCACTTCCTAGTTTAGCAATGGGTATTGATTTTTCCCCCTCTCTGAATTCTCTATTCAAATGTTAAGTACAGCAATCAAGTCAGATAAAGCACTGAGAATGTAGTCTTATAGAATTCAGTATTCTCTAAATATTAAGCTACAGTGCAGATAATGCTGCTTGAACTGCAGGATGGAAGCACAAATATGCTAGATAAATTTACCATTTTTAAACGTAATACATTCAGGAGTCTCTAGTGTAGGAGTCTTTGTACTTGCATCTTTCCTTTACAGGACAATTCTGAATAAAATGCCAGTTTCTTCAATTCCATATGGAAATATTACACAATAGACTTAGAATAGTTTGGCTTGTTTTTTTTTAAATTATTATTAGCAACATATTACAAAACTGATATTCTTCAATTTTTATCTTCACTTTCTATCCAAAGTCAGGACCATAGAACAAGAATAGTTTTTCCAACTGAAAAGAAAACATTTCATCTCTGTGAATGTTAATGTGCAGCCCTGGACTTCCTAATTTGATTTTCTTTCCCAGTTCTTCTCTTCTAGTCCTCTCAGGCTCAGTCTTAAAATTGTTTGCCAAATGCTGCTTACAATTACAATCTCAGTATATTTTAATAACAAAATGCACAACCAAAATAGACATTCCCCAAGGTTTGGATTTATGTCAAACCATGCCAGAAGGTCCACAATTCACTGGGATACAGTAAAAGAATTTAGTGGAGGATTCGGTTTCTTAACTGTTTCTCTGTTTTCTCTTCTTTCCCCTAAACATGCCCTAAATCTGACTGAGTTGCAAATGCAGAAATGTGCTTAGGTACTTGGGTGGAGTGTCAGGTTGAGGAGATCTTGCCCTATTATGTTACAAGACACCAAAGGAATAAAGTGACTTAGCAAAGATTAAATCCAATACAGTATTTTTTTTTTGAGTGACTATATGTTCATGGCCAAATACGCAGAAGTGAGGCACAAAAGATGCTTAATGTGCAAGTAGGGAGCAACACTATTAAGATATCAACCTTCAGGAAGTTGAGATTGTAGTGGGAATCTCATCTTGAAATACATACATTTTCCTCTAGTTTTAGTCAATCTTAATCCAATCAATGTGCTCCAATTTATAGCAAAATTATATAGTTATTGATGATAACCAATATTTTCATTTCCTATTCTCCCCACTCCAATCAGACCCTTATTCCTAACACTGTTGATACTATGATAATTTTGCTAATGACTTCCACATCACCAAATGCAATGAATAGTTTTCTCATTTTTACCTTACTTAACTACTAGCAGCAGTTAACCCATTTATTATTTCATTTTTCTTTATTTTTTAAAAATATGTTTCTATTGATTTTTTAGAGAGAGAGGGTTAGAGAGATAGAAACATCCATCAGAGAATCATGCACCCCACCCAGGGGATCTAACCCACAACCCAGGCATGTGCCCTGACCTGGAATCAAACAGTGGCCTCTTGGTTCCTAGGTCAATGTTCAACCTCTGAGCGATACTGGCAGGATCATTTTCCTTTAAATATGATCTTTACTTGAGCACCAGTGTAAGTCAATCTGTAATTTACCATCTATCTGTATATCTACCTATTTATCTATCTACCTATCTGTATTCATCATACACCTATTTATCTCTATATTTACCATATCTATCTATCTGTCTGTCTGTCTATGCATCTATTATCTATCTCTTCCATAACCCTTTCTCTGTGTCCTCATTCCACACTGGTAACTTCAGTTGCCTTTGCTGTTTCCTTCTCACCTTATCTCTAAACCTGAGACTGTCCCAGGATTCAGTCCTTGCCCAGAAGTCATTCTAAGCTCATTTCTTTTGAGGTCTTATCCAGCATCATTTTTAAATACTATGTGCAAGGATATACAACATTTTTAAAAAAATATATTTTATTGATTTTTCACAGAGAGGAAGGAAGAGGGATAGAAAGTTAGAAACATTGATGAGAGAGAGATATCGATCAGCCGCCTCCTGCACACCCCCCACTGGAGATGTGCCTGCAAGCAAGGTACATACCCCTGACCTGAATCGAACCTGGGACTTTTCAGTCCACAGGCCGACGCTCTATCCACTAAGCCAAACTGGTCTCAGTAATATATACATTTTAAGTTCATATCTGACCAGTCTCCTAAAGTAAATCTAAGAAGTATTTCAAACTAAATATGTCTACAATCAAACTCTTGCATTTTATTTCCAATATCCAAATCTTCCATAAATAAATAAATAAATAAATAAATAAATAAATAAATAAATAAATAAA
>JAAGEH010000041.1:16163353-16298123 GCA_011751065.1 Lasiurus cinereus | reverse complement strand
AAATAAATAAATAAATAAATAAATAAATAAATAAATAAATAAATAAAGTAGCAACTTCTGGTCTTTCCCAGTTTGGCAAATGCAACATCATTCAAATGACTGGAATGCATCTAATTCCCGGCCAGTGTGGCTCAGTTGTTGAGAATCAACACATCAACCAGGAAGTCAGGGTTCCATTCCCTATCAGGTCACATTCCCATGTTTTGGGCGTACGGGAGGTAGTCAATCAATGATTCTCTTTCATCATTAATGTTTCTATGTCTCTCTCCTTCTCCCTTCCTCTTTGAAATCAACTAAAAAAAAAAAAAAAAGATAATGCTGCCCTAGCCAGCTTTGCTCAATTGTTAGAGCATAGACCTGCAGATTGAAGTGTCCTGGGTTCAATTCCACTCAAGGGTACATGCTTGGGATTTCAGGCTTAGTCTCCAATAGGGGGCATGCAGGAGACATTCAATCAATGATTCACTTTCATTATTGATGTTTCGATCTCTCTTTCCCTTCTTCTTTGGAATCAAAGAAAGGATATTAAAAAAAAATAATGCTGTCGCTGCTGCTTCAGCATAAATCCAGAATCTCACCTCTTCTCTACTGTCCTTGACTAGTGCCTAATTATGTTTGTTCTGTATAGTCTTACAGTTGTTCCTTTTATCCCACCATTCATTTTCTATATAGGGACAAGAATAATGTCTAGAACTTAAGTCAAATTCTACACTCCTCTGATTATAATCTGCTGTTTGTTTCTAAACTCACTCAAAGATAAAGAAAGAAAGGAAGAAAGAAAGAAAGAAAGAAAGAAAGAAAGAAAGAAAGGAAGGAAGGAAGGAAGGAAGGAAGGAAGGAAGGAAAGAAAAGCTCAAATATAGCCTTTATTAACTTTTGGGTTCTGGTTGCAGACTAACTCCAATCCCTCATTCCCCAACCTTCCCACCAGATGTCCTTTTCACCAGCCACATAAGTATCCTTTTTCTCATTGAAATACCGAGTATGCCCTCATGTTAGGATATTTATATTTGATATATTCCTTCCTTAAAAAAATAGCTTCCCTGAGTACCTGAATACTCATATGCTCCCCTTCCTGATTCCTTTCAGGTCTTGACTCAGATGTGATCTTTTCAGGGAGAACCCAACTCATAACATAGATGACATATTGTGATAAAAGAATATTGTTCCTAGCTCCAAATTCATTATAGCTGACTAGTCTCCTTTTTAAAAACTCTCTTTAAGGTGTATTCTGTTGATGTGAGCTTAGTTGAAATGGAACTTTAAGGACCTGCTTTTAATTCCTTTCTTTCAAGTCCATAGGCAATACCAGTCAGGTTCTAGTTTCTTTACTTCAGCTCACACTGTATCCTTAATTAACTCTCTCATACTCACCTACCCTCACCCCCCCCCCAAAAAAAAATAAACTCTTACAAGCAAAAAATATCTCTCTTTTGTGGCCTTCAAACCACAAAGAGAGAAAAAAAGAGAATTAAAAAGAGGGAAGAGAATTTTATCATTTCTTCACTCCTCTCAAAATTTGGTTCTATATTATTGAAATAACAACTTTCATATGTTATTTAAAATTAGAAGAAACTAATGTTATATATATTAGCATGAGGACAAAGAGAATTGCACAAGTATCAGGGGAATTATTGCACTATTATTCAATAATTTGTGATAGAGAAATAAAAAATGTTGGAAATGGAATTGCTGAAAGACAGAAGGATTTGCTTCATTTCCTGAAATCTGTATAGCATGAAGGGATCTCTCGTATTGAAAAATAAGTGCATATATTGAAAAGCAGTGTCATCCCCCAAACTTTGCAAGAACATGTCATAGGGTAGCCCTCTGCTCTTTCATACTATCACCATCATTAACTAACTATGCTACAACTATAATAAACAAATAAATCTATTTGTTTAAGTTGCAGACAAATATTTAAAAGACAAGTGAATTGTTTGTCTGAACTAACTCTTTTTATTGCATATAACAGATATGTAAATCTCAGGTATACAATATAATGATTCTGCATTTGCATATACTGTGAATTGACCACCACATACGTCTAGTTAACATCTGTCACCATATATAGTTACAAATTTTTCTCTTGATAACAACTTTTAAGACCTACTTAGCAACTTTCAAATAGCAAAAGAGTAATATTAACCCTAGTCACCATGCTGTACATTATATCCCCATGATTTATTTATTTTATAACTAGAAGTGGTTATAATTAGGGAACTTTTAATTCCCTTTACTCATATCATTAATCCCTTATCCCATGCCTCTGGCAATCACCAATCTGTTCTCTGTATACAAGAGCTCATTTTGTTGTTGTTTTTGTTTATTTTAATATTCTACATAAAAAATGAGATCATAAAATATTCATCTTTGACTTATTTAACTTTATATAATATTCCTCAAGGTCCATCCATTTTTGTCAAAATGGTAATATTTGCTTCTTTTTTAAGTATGAATAATAGTAAATTGTATTTGTTTATCCATTCTTTCATCCATCAATGGTCACTTAGTTCGTTTTTAGATATTGGTTATTGTAAATAATGCTGCAATAAATATGAGAGTGCATATACAGTTTCAAGTTAGGCTTTTTGTTTCCTTTCACTGTAATATCATAAGTGGGATTGCTGGATCATATGGTAGTTCTATTTTTAATTTCTATTGTTTTTCTATAGAGGCTGTACAAACTTACATTTTCACTAATAGTACACAGTGCACAAGGATTCCTTTTTCTCCACATCCTTGATAACACTTGTATTTCTTTTCTTTTACTGTTTTCTTTTTTATAATAAGTCATTCTAACAGTTGTGAGGTGATAACTCGTGGTTTTAAGCTGGGATTCTCTGTTAATTAATTATGTTGAGTACCTTTAAATGTAACTCTTGGCCATCTGAACGTCTTCTTTGGAAAAATGTCTATTCAGACTATCTGCCCATTTTTTATTTATTTTTTATTTTTTAAATATATTTTATTGAGTTTTTAGAGAGGAAGAGAGAGAGATAGAGAGTTAAAAACATTGATAAAAGAGAAACATAAATCAGGTGCTTCCTGCACACTTCCCACTGGGGATGTGCCCGCAAACAAGGTAAATGCCTGAGACGGGAATCAAACCTGGGACCTTTCAGTCTGCAGGCCAATGCTCTATCCACTGAGCCCAACAGTTAGGGCTATCTGCCCATTTTTTAATTGGATTATTTGTTTTTGCTATTGAGTTCTTGAATGAATCTGCACTTTCAACAAAATAATTCTGTAAGTGCTTTTGTGCTGTGGGTCTTAGAGGTTATGAGAAGAATCCTCAGAATCTGACAAATCACTAAGCTTTAAAAATTGGAAAAACCTTTAAGACCATCCAATACAATTATTAAAATCTTGCTGTTGAAGATGTTATGCTAGTTTCTTTAAATACATTGCTTATATAATGTGATGAAGTGACCAATTGGGTGTCTATAGGTGATATTAGGTAAGAAGCACATACACACTATTTAGTGATCACTTTTGAGATTAGTCATTATACAATTTTTTATCCTTTTATTTTGTATCCAAATGTTTGAGCAGGTGGAAAATTTTACTTGAGGCAAACTTAATTTCAAAGCTCCAAATTTGAAAAGGTTTAACAGTTCTTTTTAAATGCTCCTAAACCATTATAGATGAGGATACAATAAAAATAACTGAAATTAATAAGATTGACTGAATCTATAGTTCACAATAAATTCAGACAGAGTCATAGCAAAATGCAAGAGCTGCCAACCCTCAGTAGGAAGTAGCTAACAAATGTTTGTTGACTTCTTGGACGTGTTTACTGTGAAAAAGTTATTTTTTCTTTCTTTCTTTTTAACACAGATGAAGAACAAATTCCTCAGTCTGTTCATTTTGATAGAGATGTTTTGCTTACTTTTCAACCTTCTATTTTAAACATTAAAACTGTTCTAGTAAGCAGTAACATCTAATTAAGGCCTCCACATGTTATACAAGTTTATGATTTAAAAAAAAAATCAACTAGGGCATGAGTAATAGGTTATATGCAACCTGGGATTTTAGTCTAATGCAAACATATGCAAGACAGTGACAAGGGAAATGCAGATAGCTCAGTTAGTCTCTACAGCAGTTATCATGGAACATATGTCTAAAGGTGATCTATCTGCTCATTTTATTGTCAATTAAACACTTAAATATTCAAACACTTAGTACCAAAATATATTTGGGCCAAATTTAGCTGCAGAGTTTTAATGTAATACCTTTTGATAGTTTCCCTTAAATGTTTTCAAGCAGTAAAAGATGAGGGTATAGAAAAGCTTTAATCAATTGGGTCAATTAAAGGTATTCCTCTCAGTAAGTTCTTAGCATCACTGTCAAAATTAGAATTATTTTAAAAGTATATACTGTTATGGAAGGTTCAAGTAAATATTTTTCAAATGTTGACTAATAAAAAATTAAATAATTTTTATTGAGAACTCATAAGTCTTCTTAAAGTCTTCAGTTGACATAATATTTTAGTTCCAGGTAAGATACTCAATTTTTTTCAGATGGATGACATTTTTATTAAATGTATTAGGGAACATTGGTTAATAAAATTATGTTTCAAGTATACAATTCTAGCATACATCATCTGTATATTGCATTGTGTGCCACCACCCAAAGTCAAATCTTCCTCCATCTGATCACCTTTACCTTTTACTACAACACCACTCCTATTTCCTCTGGTAACTACCATATTGTTGTCTGTGTCTCTGAGTTCTTGTTTCTTTTTTTTTCTTGTTTGTTCATTTGTTGCTTTCAAATATAAGAACTGTATCATTTCACTCAGATGTGAACTATTAAACTGATTATCCTATTCTTTAGCAGTGGTATTCTAGGCTCACCACTGGCTATTGTATATGTTTATGAATTAGAAATAGTAGAATTGTCAGTAAAATACTTATTTTTGTGATAATGCAAGAAATAACTTGCACAAAATTCTAATGTTTTAAAATCTACACTGGGCTTTAAAAATTTTAAAAATTAAAAACTCAAGTTTGCAAAGGCAATATATTCTATAATAAGGGTAATTTTTGAAGTCTCACAGCTTTAGATTCATGTATTTGCTTAAACTCTTTGAGTCTATGTGGCCATGGAAACATTATTCATCTACTGAGAGGCTTAATCTGTCTCATAAATAATTATAATGTCAACTTTAAATACTTATGATGAGGAATAAATATAATAATACATGTTTCCTTCCACAAAGCAAACACTCCAAACTTGCTTTATTGTTGTTAGTGTTCTTTATTGTTTTCCCCCTTCACCCTTGCTGTGAAAAGCTAGTCAGTCATCTCTGCAACATCGCTACCAAGTGGTCTATCTTCAGCATCTGATACAGCTTCACCAATAAGAAGAAATCCGCCAGTGGGTGGAAATTGTACTGAAATAAGATATAGTAAAAGACAATTTCTACATGGACCAAAATGCATATTATCTAGACAGCATAAAGAATAATCTGAAAATGTGTCAGAATTTTCTGACTTTTAGCAAATAATCCACTTTACATTTTCAGAAATGGACAAGGGAAGACAAGTTGGTCTTGGGAGGATGTCCTCTATATGGAAATGAGCTTATAAAATACTGAGAACAGGAGTGTTTCCTTGATCTCATATCAGATAATAGTGAAAATTACTAACCAGGCATATGGAAATATTACAACATATACTTTGTTCTTTACTTTGGCTGACCACTGCCTCCCAAGTAGAAAATGAATGGCTCTTGGATAAGCTTCAGTTCTCTCCCTGGAATCTTTAAGTTTCTTTTCTTTGCTGACAATTTCTCAAAAGTTCAGGGCAGAGATATTGACTTTCATTGGATGAAGTGCTAATCATTACCCATTTTTGGAAAAAAATCCAAGGTTATAAATTAGAGCAAGCTATCAGCTATGGTTGACTTATCATGCTGAGCTGGGAGATTAAAAACCTACATGCAAAAATAACCTTGAATATATCAGATAGGAAATAAACTTGGAAACCAAATGAAGTAGCCTCAAAGTGTAAAGCCTTATTTAAAAACTGATTGAACAGATGGCTAATGAAAGTGAAGAGCTTGATACAAAGAGAAAAATCTGAAAATCAATTATACTGAATTGTTACTTTTCAATTTATTTCTCAAAGATTTATTTGTCTTGATCAATATATACATAAAACATTAAAATATTGCCCTTCTCTCAAATAATAAGTTCATGATGGGAACACATGCAAACAAAGATTACAATGAAATACATTAATTGCTATAACTTAAATATGACCAAACTGGTAATAATGCTACATAAATAAATCAGTTATAGTTTTATGCAGGATAAGAGATGAGAAATGAATATTAAAAGGGTACATCACACACAAAGTGGAGAAGAAATTATTCAAGAGTGATAGAAATGTGTATGAAAATGCTTAGAGTTATGCTCATTGAGCAATTTCTATATGCCTACAAAATGTGGAAGCCTTATCAGGGCAAGGAGGTTGACATATGATTGGAAGAATGTTATGTATAATGAAATATAAATTGCAAGTATATAAAATATTAAGTAAAAGTAAAATAAATCGAGATATTTTGGGAAATGTTCAGTTGGTGTGGCCCAGTAGTTGACCCTTGACCCATGAACCATGAGGTCACAGTTCAATTCCAAGTCAGAACATATGACTAAATTGCAGATTCGATACCCAGTAGGAGGCATGCAACGATCTTCTCTCATTGTTTCTATCTCTTTCTCCCTCTCCCTTCCTCTCTTAAATCAGCAAAAAATATTTGTAAATGATATTTTGGGAAATTTCTAAAAAGAGAAATGGTAGACTGCCTTACTTTTGGAAATCTTATCTAGTCTTTTCAACATGTAGGTATGCTACTTGTCAATAGGTAAATGGACAGATAAATTATAAAGACCTAGCCAAGCATGAAAACAAAGAATGGATAGGTCCAGGGGCAAAATAGAAAATCAATCACAGCTTAAAAGTGGGAATGTTAATGTCTCATAGGACAGCAGTAAAAGCTGCAATGCTGCTTTAGAATTTGACACACAACCTGAAGCTGGATCCTACAAAATAATAGTTGCATCTGACAATTTTGTTCGAAAGCATGTAAAACATATTAGATATACTTTGTTCTGCATTATCTGGCCATTGCCTCCAAAATAGAAAATGCATTCTCTTTTGACAGCCTTCAATCCTTCCCCCCACCCCCTCTTGGAGGATATACATTGTTCTTCTTTGGGCACAGGAAGGGCCATGGAAGGAAATCAAACCAAGGAATTAGAATCTTAGTCTATAGCACATAAAGTTATGTGCCCTGGTTTTCTCAGGACTTTAAAAAACAGAAATTCTTAAAAATTTCTATTCAAGTAAAAAGCAAAGAACAAACTGCTTCCAGAACAATGATATCTTAGAGCTCAGAAAATTTAAAAATCAAGTGTTACTATCCCAACATCAGTGTGTTAACTCTATAATCCCAAGATTATAGAGTTAATGGGACTTCTGAAGGAAGCCATTCATCCTATATAATAAAGAGGTAATATGCAAATTAACCCTCATGCCCTCACAAGGTGGCTGACTATGACTAGGCTGGCAGGAGGGTTAGTGAAGGATGACCAAATGACTCAACAAGCAGGCTCATGGGGCCACCAGGTTGGAGGGGGAGGCGGGAGGCAGCTAGGGGTGACAAGGTAAGGAGGTCAGTTGGGGATGACCAGGCCAGCAGGGGGGAAAGTAGGAGGTGATTAGGCTGATAGTGGGGTGGGGAGGCAGTAAGGGTTGACTAGGCCTGAGGAGGGGTCAATTGGGGGTGACCAGGCCAACAGGGAAGGGGCAGTTAGGCACAACCAGCTTGGTGGTGGGGGGGTGGCAATTAGGAGCAATCAGGCCAGCACACAGAGGCAGTGAGGGGTGATCAGGCTGGCAGGCAGGGGCAGTTAGGGGTGATGAGGCAGGCAGGCAGGTGAGCAATTAGGAGCCAGCAGTCCAGGATTGTGAGAGTAATGTCTGACTGCTGGTTTAGGCCTGATCCCTGGACCTCCTCCCCTGCACAAATTTTGTCCACTGGGCCTCTAGTGTAATAAATAAATAATGTCAAAATAATGTCAGAGAAAACAATAATAAATTAACAAATGTCCAAAACAATAAAAATAAGTCAGAAACAAACATTGAGTTATATATATGCTAGGAATTAAGATACTGATAAATTATAAAATTTAATCAAAATTGTTGAAAACCTAGATGAAATAAACAATCACAATAAAACAGAATAGCCTTGATTTAAGAATAAGTTAAAATTGACCAAAATAATTAAAGCATATAAATTTTATTGCAATAAAATTCATTAAATAAGTATCATGCCCAGAAACATGTAGAAGTAAGTTCTACAAAACTTTTAAGAAATGGAAAATGGCAGTTTATATAATCCAGAGAAGTCAGTGAAGTAACAATATTCAAATAATTCTATGAGACTACAATAACCATGATAGAAAAACAGAAATGAGAGAGTAAAAGACAAGTTAAATTAGGCTAATCTCACTAATGCAAAAACATACATGCACATATCCCAGGAAAAAATTATTAATTTTACCTAAAAAATATATCAAAACCAAGGCAAATTAGGTTTTTCTCCGAAATACAAAAGCATTGGAATGTATAAGGAGCTACCCAATAGGTGTAAGTACTTATCAAGTTCAGAAAATGTAAAGAACATAGAATCTAATGGAAAAAATAATTAGTAAAATACAGCATAACATTGAACTCAGAAACAAAGACATGAATTTGGAAAGTGCTTTGTGGAGAACTTTTCTGAAATCCATGAAGCTGTGTGTGTATTTCACCAAGTTTCAATTATATATCAAGTTCAATATTTGTGTAATCCTTGTTTACATATGCAAGGTTCTTCTTTTCACCATTGATTATAATAACAATAAGGAATAATCCAGAGTTCTGTTAATAAAGGAAAAGAAAAATGGATTCTAATATTTTACATTGTTGAACATCTTCAAATAGGTAAAAGCAGTGAACTTGAAATACATTGATAAATCTGAAAACTGCATTAACAAGTAAAAATTAATTGCAAACCCTTGAATATAGTATTTTAACTAATATACTTTTTAATTCCCAGACCCTAATATTTTATGGTTTCCTATATGTACTAAATATATAAACATATAGCTTAGAAGTATATATAAAATATTCAAACATGACCTTTATTTAAGAAGGAATGGAAAAAGAATTGCAGATGTTTATGAAAAGGAAGTAAATATTAACCACCTTTATATTTTTTACAAAAATAAGCAAATACAATAAAACAATCTCCATATATTTTGCAGCTTAATTTTCTTAAAATTAAAACAAGAGACAAAAACTTGGAATATAAAGTGCTGTAACCTTCATGTTGGAGATAACAGCAATAATTAAGGTGAGAATTTGAACAAACCAAATGGTTTATGATTTATAAGTAAGGGGATGATTTGAAACCACTTTGTGAGAATAATTAAGAAAGTGTAGTGATTGATTGGATATAGAGGTTCAGAAGGAATACAGCAATTGAATGGATAGTGAAATAAATGAAAAACAAAGGTTAAGTCAGATATAATCTTTGAATCCAAATTACAATATGGTAAATCTTAGAGCAGAAAATAACTTTAGAAAAGAACTACTTCAAATCCTGTGGAATACTTGGTACACAAATACATTAGCATAGAAGGGATGCAGGAAGAGGAATAGGAGGTGTATGGAAAAAAGATATGCATATAATGCATGAAAAATCTAATTTATGTAGGTGTGTAAGTGTATATGTATGTAAGCATTTAACATTTTTTATGTCAAATAAAATTTAAAAAACATAGAATTAATCATTTTAAAGTGTAAAATTAGCAGCATTTAACACATTCTGAATATTGTTCAGCCAGCACCTTTATATATTCCCAAGCAGCCACAAATCTGCTTTCTTCTCTATGGGTTTACCTAATCAGATTATTTTATATAAATGGAGTGATATGACAAAGGACCTTATATGCCTGGCTTTTTTTCACTGAGCATAATGTTTTTAATTTTCATCCAAGTTGATGCAAGTACTTCATTCCTTCTTGTGACAAAACAATATTCCATAGTATGAATATGCCAAATTCTGTTTATCCATTCATCAGATAGTGGACATTCACTTTGCTTCACCCTTTGGGCTTTTATAAATAGTGCTGCTGTAAACATTTGTAAGTAAGGTTCAAATACCTGTTTTTAATTCTTTGGGTATATCTAGAAAGAAAGGAGATGTCCTTTTCTTATGCCCTAACTTCTTGGAAAACCAATTAATGATACCTGTTAAGAGAAACATACTCTGTCTATTGGATTTCCTTAGTACCATGCCTCTGGCTAAATTATTACTGATAGTAATTTAACCCAGACTCTATGAATGCTTTTTGAAACAGGAATTAGATTGGAATTCTTTCTTCAAGTTGGCTTTTGAAATATTAAGCAAACTGCATATGGATTTTTTAAGACTATCCTTACCAAAATTGAGACTTCAGTTCCTCCCTCTGCCTCACCTGTCTGACACACACGCAGACTTTAACCAAAAATAATGGAATATATCTTCTATTAACCTTATACTCTATTCCAAAACCAAAGAAACTCATTAAATTGAAACTTTTTCTGCCTTACCTAAAACTGCAAACAAGTTGTCACTAAATTATTTAATTTCTGTCTAGGGGCACCTCATTATATTCTCTAACAGCTGTAAATATCCCCTTAGTGCATTTGTTATCCTTTTTTTTTTAGTCATAGGTGTCAAAACATTTATTTGAATATAATAAGTGTAAAATCATCTCAGAACTAGCGATCAATTTTCAACAATAAAAAGCCTCAAATTAAAGGTTACAGTTTTTAGAGTTTTTTTTTTTTAATTGTTGTTTTCGAATTCAGGTAGAAATCTCTGTCAACAAAGTTCTTTATAATGGAATTTTAAGGTCCTTCACTTTTCCTGAATTAATTGTGTAGCTTTAACTATGGACCTAAAAACCTGAAATTGACCCCCACAAACACATTTCCTAAGGTGAAAAACTTCAATTATAAAAAAATTAGTTTTTTTTAACAGTTAAAAAGATTAGTATTTTTCAAAAAAAATTTCACACACACACACACAAAAAAAATCAATACAAATAAATAACCCTTTCAGTAACAGATGCTTCTGGAGAGAGCTGGTAATACAGGTTTAGCGGGATAGAAAATTAAGTACACAATACCAAGGTGGTTTCTTTATTCATGTAGCACTTAATGTGGTGGGGATTTCAAATATGTTTGTTGTTTTAGGTATTCTAATTGTAAATAACTTTGGCCTCATTTACTCCAATATCTGCTTCCAGATTTGTTGTATTCATATCAGATTTTAGAAGTCATTACTACCTAACAGGTTTCTCTCTCCATTTAGTTCCTCCAGGTCCATCCATCAAAATGCAAGATTTCCTCTTTTTTATGGCTGCATAGAATTCCATGGTGTAAATATACCACAGATTTTTTATGCACTCATCTACTGATGGGCACTTGAGCTCTTTCCAGATCTTGGCTACTGTAAATAATGCTACAATGAACATAGAAGTGCATATCTTCTTTTGAATTACTTCTTCAGATTTCTTCAGATATATTCTCAGATTTGTGATTGCTGGTCTAAAAGGCAGTTTATTTTTAATTTTTTGAAGGAACCCCCCCCACATTTCTTTTTAAGTTCTTAATTGTGAAATGCTTGCAAAGCCAAAAAGCTTTGTCAATATAAGATTTCAAAAATCAGCTTAAATTTTAAAAGAATTTAAAGAGTGAACTAGATTCTATTTGACACCATATACAAAATTTAACTCAAATGGATTAACTATTTAAATATTAAGACTTGAATCAATAAAATACATAAAAGTAAACATATATTAAAATTATGTTTTGGGCTCAGAGAGGTTTTTATGAACTTGATCCCAAAGGAAAAATAAATTGAATGGAACTAAATCAACTTAAAAAGTTTCTGCACAGAAGAGAGGCAACCAACCAAAACAGAACAGAGTATTTGCAAATAATACCTCTGATAAAGGGATAGTATTCAATATATATAAAGAATTCATACAATCAACAACAATTAATAAGCAATCATATTTAAAAAGGGCAGATGATCTGAACAGACAATTTTTCCAAAAAAACATACAAATGGACAACATACACATGGAAAGATACTCAACTCCACTAGCTATAAAGGAAATGCAAATCAAAACCACAATGAGATACCACCTCATACCTTTTAGAATGGCTATTATCAATTGGACAAGAAATAACAAATGTTGAAGAAGTTGTGGAGTAAAAGAAACTCTCATCCACTGCTGGTAGAAATGTAAGTTGGTACAGCCACTGTGGAAACCTGTATGGAAGGTCCTCCACAAAATACAATAGAGCTATCAGATGATTCAGCAATCCCTCTTCTGGGTCTGTACCTAAAATTTTTAAAACATGTATTCATATATTTATTGTAGCATTATTCATATTAGCCAAGACATGGAAACAACCTAAGTGTCCTTCGAAGGATGATTAAAGATGTGGTACATACCTACAATGGAACATTATTCAGCCAAGAGAAAAAAATGACATAAAGCCATTTGCAACAACATGCTTGGATCTTGAGAGAATCATACTAAACAAAATAAGTCAGATGGAAAAAGACACGAACTATAGCATTATGTGGGATGTAAAATAGAAAGCAACAAAACAAACAAACACATAGACATAGACAAGAGTACAAGACCAAAAGAGGGGGAAGGGTGAGAGGCAGGATGAAAAGGATATAGGGAGTCATATATAGTGATGGAGAGAGACTAGACTGTGAGAGGTGAGCACAGAACGCAATATACACATAATGTGTTATAGAATCATACACTTGAAACATATATAACATTATTAAGTAGTGTCACTCTACAAATTTAATTTTTAAAAAAAGGATTTGAGGCTTTTGATATATGTTGAATATATCACTAATGTATCAGCAACAACAAAAATATGGCATTAGCCCTAGCTGGTTTGGCTCAATGGATAGAGCATTGGCCTGAAGACTGAAGGGTCACAGATTCAATTCCCGTCAAGGGTACAGGCCTGGGTTGTGGGCTCGATCCCCAGTGGGGGCTGTGCAGGAACTAGCTGATCAATGATTCTCTCTCATCATTGATGTTTCTATCTCACTCTCCCTCTCCCTTCCTCTTTGAAATCAATAAAAATATATTTTTAAATATGGCATTAATAGTGCAATATAAAAATTACATAAGTCACCAATTTCACTGCAACATCTTTGCTTTAAAATCTGTGCTTTAGATGACAGCTTTCCACATTCTCTAGGATTTTTGTACTGTCTATTATTTGTTTTTTTAAACATATTTTATAAATTTTTTTAAAGAGAGGTAAGGAGAGGGATAGAGTTAGAAACATTGATAAGAGAGATACATTGATCAGCTGCCTCCTGCACACCCACTGTTAGGTATGTATCTGCAATCAAGGGACATGCCCTTGACTGGAATCAAACCTGGGACCCCGTGAGTCTTCAGGCCTACGCTCTATCCACTGAGCCCAACGGGTTAGGGTTACTCTCTATTATTTTTATAGTAGAGGCCTGATGCATGAAAATTCATGCAAGAATAGGCCTTCCTTTCCCCAGATGCAGGCACTGGCTTCTTTCTGGCACCTGGGACCCAGGCTGGCTTCCTTTTGGCTCTGACTTTGTCTGGAAGGACGTCCAGAATGACATTTGGAAATATGTTTGGTCTAAGTAGCATATTACCCTTTTATTATTATAGATGCCTACAGTTTTATGAACCTTTCTCCACATTTTTATTAATTTTTATTTTATTTTGTTTTTTTATTTTATTGATTTTTTACAGAGAGGAAGGGAGAGGGACAGAGAGCTAGAAACATCAATGAGAGAGACATTGATCAGCTGCCTCCTGCACGCCCCCTACTGGAGATGTGCCTGCAAGCAAGGTACATACCCTTGACCAGAATCAAACCTGGGACCTTTCAGTCCACAGGCTGACGCTCTGTCCACTGAGCCAAACCGGTTTTGGCTCTCCACATTTTTAAAATGTCCCCAGTTTCAATCTATTTTCCCATGGGAAGGAAACATACACCCACACACCCTCTCTCTATGGTTCAACGAAGGTGCTGATCCGTGACATGGCAGCCATCTGCTGGGTGCAGGTAATGACAGAGTCAGCTCAGGGGTTTTGGACAGATAGGAGGGCTCTGAAGTTCACACCAGCAGTTTTTGTATCATAACAGATTTGCTATGGTTTAAAGCTGAGTAGAACCAGCAACTTCCTTATCTTGCTACTTGGCCAAGGTGTTTCTAATAATTGGTGATAGAAGCTCAGAGATAACTAGTTTCTTCATCACTCCAAATGAATGTGCAGGTTAACTAGTATTATTTAATAAATGTATTTCTAATGAATTAGCTAGTGCCAACTCTGTCTGCTACAATTAAATACCCAAACCTATGTTGAAGTGCTTCACCTGCTAGCACTTTCCATGACTATTCACTCCCTTCTCCTGCATGATTTGACTTGGGATTTTGAATCTTTAAGCTATCCTAGTGATTCTTATCTCCTTTGATGAGTTATTTCCATTGTTAAAATATTGCTGTGTTCCACCATTTATTTTCACTATACAGTTTCCCTTATAGTTTCTACTTCTGAAACTGCTTTGAAAAAAAATTACCAGTGATATGATCAACCTAAAGGAACACTTTATAGTTCTTGCTCTGATTGACTATATATATATTAAGTCAGAATTACAGACTATCCCTTCCTTCCAAAATGTCTTATTTTCCCCATTCCCTTTGATTCTCCTCCTGATCTCTATTTTTGTCTCTTGCATGTTCCTAGATCTTGTGTTCCTAGATCATTTTAATACTGTCATATAGTAATACCTACAATTATTATAAAGATTGATTATTGATTATCATTCACCAGGCACATTGGAGGCACAGGTGCATGCTCAATAAGTAACATCAATCACATTGCAAGTCATTTTTCTTCTCTCCTCCTCCTTGCTCATTCTGATATACTAATATTAAACTGTGTTTAGTTTTGTTGCTTTATATGAAACAAATTGTTTCTAATTTAAAGTAACAATCATTCAGCTTAAACATGCCTAACAGTAATAAAGATTTTATGTGTCCACATAATTAGAAATGCTGTGTTATGTTAGGTTCCAAGCCACTGGCTCCATATCTCTGTAGTTGTGTGTTGATGCTTTCCCTGGTTTCTCTTGTAAGTTGTAGGTCACTTGCTGGTACACATGATGTCAGTGTCTCTTTGGTCATACCTATGCACATATTGTGTGTGTGTGGGCGGGAGTGGGGGGAAGTCCTCTGACTTTTGCCTAAAAACAAAACATTTCTACAATTATTCCCAAATGCTTCCAGTCAAACTCTTCTCATGTCTCAGTGGCTCACCTTCAGTTTCTGTCACTGATAACGGAGAAGAGAATACAATGAGAAGTTCAGCTAATTAGGACTCATCTCTGAAGCCAGTTTCAGATAACTTAGGTGCTGATTCCACTGGTCCACAAGCTACAACGAAACTGCCTATCACCATCAGACCCAATCCTTCCAGCCCTGCAATCAGGTTGCCTCTGCTTCTGCTGCCCCCTTCACCACATTGCAGCACACCTGAGACAAGGGAGTAGTGGCTCTTGATTAAATATCCATAATTCCCATTCTATCCTGCTTCTGAAGTTTAAATCCACATTCCAATATAGTATCATAAAGGTATAAAAGATATTTTCAAATTACTCAGAATGAGGTCTATACACATACCCATATACCTAATAATCCCCTTTTCCCCAGTATAACAGTGATAGTAAGAATAATAATGATAATAATGATACTGAAGGAATAATGTGTTTTACCTGTATCTTTCCCCACATCTTTATCTGTGATTCAATCTTCCTGGTACTCATACATTGCCCTTCCGATGTATGTTAACCTTAATGGCATAATGCAATATGATACTACTAGAGGCCTGGTGCATGAAAATTTATGCACTGGAGGCGAGGATTCCTCATCCCAAACTGCCCCCTCACACAGTCCAGGAGCCCCAAGAGGCAGAAGGCAACCCAGTAATCAGAGGAAGGCAACACCCCTATCACGCCTCTGCTGCTGCCACTGCAGGTAACACAAGCTTTGGCCGGCCCTGGTTTCCTGAGCTTTGGGAAGCCCTAGGCAGCTGGGAGCTGTCATCTGAGGCTTGCCTACACCTCGAGCCAATCATGGGTGGCTAGGCAGCCATCATCCAAGACTTGCCTGTGCCTCAGGCCATCCCTGGGTGGCTGGGAGGCTGGGGGACTGGGGGACTCCAGAGGCAGGAGTGCAGAGCAGCCGGACCTGCCTGGGGGCAGACCTAGCCATGCTGCGCCTGCTGCCCTGGTGGGGCTGAGGGGACAGTGCGCTGCCATCTTTGAGAGCGTGGCAGTCAATTAGCATATTCCCTCCTTATTGGCTATGGGTGCTGCCATCTTTATGAGGACATGATGGTCAATTAGCATTCCTTCTTTATTAGATAGGATAAGTGACTTACATAAATTGTAGGTTCTGAACCTTTTAGAACAATGAAGTCACTACAAAATTATGAAGGAACAATACCTTATTTAGTTTTAATATTTTTGTTTGTTTATTTATTTTATTGATTGATTATGGTATTACATATGTGTCCTTATCTCCCCATCCTCCCCCCCCCCGCCCCAACACCACCACTCAATTCCCTCATACCCTAGTATCTGTGTCCATTGGTTAGGCTTATATGCATGTATACAAGTCATTTGGTTGATCTCTCCTCCTTCCCCTCACCCTTCCCTGCCTTTCCTCTGAGGTTTGAGGGTCTGATCGATGCTTCTCTGTGCTTGGATCTGTTTTTGTTTATCAGTTTATGTTGTTCATTATATTACACAAATGAGTGAGATCATGTTACATTTATCTTTCTCCAACTGACTTATTTTGCTTAGGATAATGTTCTCCAGGTCCATCCATGCTGTTGCAAATGGTAGGAGTTTCTTCCTTTTCACAGTAGCATAGTATTACATTGTGTAGATGTACCACCATTTTTTAATCCACTCATCTGCTGATGGGCACTTAGGCTGTTTCCAAATATTAGCTATTGTAAATTGTGCTGCTAAGAACATAGGGGTGTATATAACCTTTCTGATTGATGTTTCTAGTTTTTTGGGATATATTCCAAGAAGTGGGATCAGTGGGTAAAATGGGAGTTCTATTTTTAGTTTTTTCTTGAGGAAATCAAAGCAGTTATCAAAAAGCTTCCAGCAAACAAAAGCCCAGGGGCCAAATGGCTTCACAGGGGAGCTCTAAAACCTATCCTCCTAAGACTATTCTAAAAAATTCAAGAGGAAGGAAGACTTCCAAGTTCATTCTATAACACCATTACCCTAATATCAAAACAGATAAAGACAACACAAAGTATTACAGATCAATATCCTTCATGAAGATTGATGCCAAAATCCTCAACTAAATTTTAGCATATGAGATCCAGCAATACATCAGAAAGGTCATACACCATGACCAAGTAGGATTTATTCTGGAGGATGCAAGGATGCAATAGCTGCAAATCAATAAACATAATACATCTCATAAACTAATCGACACTAATAAAAGAGTAAGATGCAAATTGATTGTACCTTTGTGACACCGACCAGCCAATCAGGAGTGAGTATGCAAATTAACCAAACAAGTCTGGCTGGTTAATTTGCATATGCAGGCTCTGAATGGCCAGGGGTGGGTGGGATGCTTAAGTTATTGCCATGGCGATGATTCTGATGGGCCTTTGGGCAGCGGAAAGGCAGCTCCGGGCCAGAGCAAAAAGGCAGCTCTGGCCGAGTGAAGGTGGTGCTGGTAGTCAGTGGAAGGAAGGCCCATTCTTGCACAAATCTTTGTGCATCGGGCCTCTAGTTGAGAGATAAAAAATTACATAGTCATATAAATTGATGCAGAAAAAGCATTTGACAAAATCCAACACACTTTCTTGATAAAAACCCTTAGCAAAGTGGGAATAGCGGTATCATATCTCAACATAATAAAAGCTGTATATGACAAACCTACAGCTAACATCATACTCCAATGGACAAAAACTAAAACCTTGTCTATTTTGATGCAAGTTAAATCTTATAAAAAGTAATTTAATTATCCAGTAAGGGAAAGACTCCCTTGTTGTGACTTAAATTTCTTTCCTGCTTATCTTTCTGTTGTTTAACCATAAGCCTTGGCCTTTGTTATTTGTGATAACAAAATCAATTTGGATCAACCATAAGTCAAAGAAAGAAATATTTTTTTAAAAGTTAGTCTAAAATAGCACTCAGAAAACAATTCCCTACCTACTGTAATTTCTTGCTTGGCTGCACAACAATTTTCTATCAACAATTCAACTGTTGGGGAAGCTAAAATATTTCTGGGGTTGGTCATACACCTAAATTTATTTCTCTCTCTCTCTCTCTCTCTCTCTCTCTCTCTCTTATCTTACTTTTACATTATCCATAGAATTGTCATTTTCCTTTATTTTTTAATGCCTTGCTTTCTCTATGAAATACATTTAAAGAACACAGAAAGCAGAGTAGCTTACATTAAAAAAAACACTTTTCATCTCAACTGCAGACACTGAAATTAAAAATACTCCTCAGTTCACGTTACATTATTATACTAGTAACCTATTCATGTAAGTTTTCTCTACCTATCTCTCAGTCACCAATTCTAAATTTTTTTTTAAAAAAAAATCTTTCCTTCTTCATTTCCTCACTTCTTTCACACTATATTATGTACTTTATGATCTGAAAATATTCCTAGATTCTGGCTTCCATCTCTGCCAGATAGTATACTCGTGGAACATATCACTTAGGATGGAAGCATAGGTTGCCATCATATTCCCACTTCCACAGCCAATGCCACATGGACATTTTCTTGATGATCTATGTGGAAATGTATGTGTAATCACTTTACATGACTTAACACATGTAATTTCACTAAGTATAGCCAATCTGCTTGTTGGTATTATTTTTTTCCTTGTTATTGAATTTATAGGGGTGACCCTGGTTAACATTGTTATACAGGTTTCAGATACACAAGTCCACAGCACATCATCTGTACACTATACCAGGATACTCTAAAATGCAAGCCTCCTCCATGCCATCTCTTGTTATTATGTACTTTCCTACTTTTGCCTTTGGGTGAGTGTAAAGTTCAGAAAGATGCAGCATTCAACTGTGGTTTAAAACATATCTAACAACCTCATTATCTTATGAATTCCATATTAACTTTCATGCATGTGATCAATGCTTTCTACCATCAGAAACTATAGTCATTTCCAAAAAAGGGAAGCTGAGACAGTGAGATTTCAAAGGTTTCAGAGGAGAAAAAAAAGCTGTAGCTATAAATATTATTTATTTGTTTCTCCCAATTATTTTATACTGATATTCCCATTTGCTAGGCTGTGAATGTACCTAGTTAATTATCAAGTAGTATCCCACCACCAAGGATACTGTGGTCCTGGTGTTGATGCTGTCATCCACATGAGCTCTGCCAATGCTTCTGGCAGTAACATAAATACCAACTGATAACTGGAATGGTGAGCCAAGGTGTATTTCCCCAGGGTTGTCTCTCACACCAAAGAATGAGCTACACTGATCAGAAGATTTAAGCAAAAGTGTAGAGAATGTATTACAAGAAGATACAGACTCCCTGCAAGTGGAGGAAGACCCAAGAATGGGCTGCCCATTTAAAGCCTTGTAGTCAGGGGTATATATTTGCTACAAGCCTTTTCTGTCTGTGTAGTCACCCCATTGACTCCCTCAATTGTTTTTGCCCAGCAATGGACCTGAACTTTCCCTGTTTTCATGTGCTCTTTCTCTGTTCCTATGATGAACTTTCTCTGTTTCTGTGTTCCTATGTCTTGTTTGCTGCAGGCCCTCCCTTGGTTTCCCATGCCTCCGGCTTTGAGTCCAGAAACATTTTATGATTTCTGCTTGTTGGTTCCTGTGGTTAGCCTGTTCACACTGCCATGTCTGCCCCTGCTTATGTGCCACCTGCCTTTGTTCTCCACTGGACCCCTGCCCCATCTGCCTGCCTTTCAAGCTAACTCCTCTCACAACCAATAATATGACCTTCACACCCAGCCTAGTACCATACGTGGCTGTCATCCCACCATAATAAGTGTGCTCAACCCTAGTGTCCCTGCAGTCAACAGTGCCATCATCAGAATCAACAGCACTGCCAATGTTAGTCAGTGCTGAGTCATGCTTGCCACTTCCACCCCTGGAGCACATGCTTGAATCACCTATCTCCTAATTGTCATACAGCCTAATGTTCCCCAGATTCATAGAAAAAATTTTAAAATTAATTTTTAATTTGGGTTTTAATTGTGTTTCCTAAGCTAAGAGACCTTTTGAGCATAGGTTTGTAATATATTTGAAATTAATTTGGTCTTGAAATAAATTTGCTTTCCAAGTTCCTGGGTCCCCTAGGAAAATATATAGTTTCCATTATGCTCCTTATTTTGTTACATAATTAGCTCTGAAGTTGATAAATGCCAAGGTAGGCTTGGTTAACAAAACTATTTCTCAGAGGGGGCCCTTGCTACAAAAGGTGGTAAGAATTAATAAATACTATAGGAGTGCTACAGAAAAAAAGTATTCTTCAGAAGGCAGAAAGTGTTTAAGTGTTGTTGTTTTTTTCACCTTTAAAATGCAGTGAAAATTTTGATATTTCATAGATAAAATAAAAAATAGCAGCAACTTTTATATAAAATATTAATAATAACATACCAAATAAGTCATAAAAATTTAAATCAATGTGACCAAGGTTATATTTTTATTTGGAATATTAGGCCAGAGATGAAATAGATATAACAAGGTGACAACAACATACTTATATAAATCATAGTACAATCTCTGGTAGGAGAAATAGGCATTTCACAATTTGGACCTTGCTTTTTAATGCTGTTTAAACATTTGAGTTTGGAAATAATGATGCAATAGTCTCAGATACTGTTTCTTAAATTTGACTTTAATATAGATGACACTATTAAAAGGGAAATAGCTTCAGTTTTCCAATGTTGAGTTAAATTATTTTGATTATGTTGCTTAAATATGTATAAACATAAAGCAAAATATAAACTCCTGATATTATAGCTTATACACAACCATAAAACTAAAACCAAAGCATACATTAAATAAAAGAAAAAAATACAATAAAATTCAAATTAACATTTATCTGAAGTGTCAATGGAGGGTTTTCTGAAATAAATTGCCATTCATTATAGAAATATGCTGTTGACTACTGTGGTGCAGATTCTTTTGAGTCAACACTTCTCTACTTCCTTAAACCCTTGGAGGACTCCATTTCTCACATTTTTCTATTCCAGGGATGATGGAAACTTTATTTATAAAGCATGCTTTAATCAATTAGACATCACTTGGCACAAAGTCATGTTTTACTTATTCAATTTATTTTTTTATTTCCTAATTACACTGAGACAATTAAAGTTATCATTTTGGGGCCATCATAATTTTAGGCACAAACAAAAATGCTGGTCCTAAACAGTATGGAGTCACTGGTTATAAGTTGGCCATATAAATAATCAATTTATGTCATTGAAATAAAAACACCTTCCTCTGACCCCACACACATACACCCAGTTAAATCTCACGATTATTCTATTACTTCTTTTGATTTAGGTAAGAGGCAGGAGAATATGCAAAATATTAATATCCACCAAAAACTAGAGCACTAATACTGAATAATGGTGGAGGACAGGGAAAAACTTAACATATATAGCTGAGAAAGTTTATTAAAGGCATCCTATTATTTTCTGTTTATTATAATATATCTTTATTGAGCATCAATCCTTTATTTCATATAGTCCTACATAGAAACTGGCATATAAAGATAAATGATTCATTTTGTATATACTCAACAACAACAAAAAAACCTAGTGTAAGACAGTTACTCAAAATATTAAATATTATATAAGGCCATGATGATCTTAACCGTGATATATAAGCTACATTCAGAAGTTAGAATAGAGATCTTGGTAAATAACACTTAGAGTGTAAATTTGCTATAACAAATACATCTCTGGCTCATTGAAGTGACTCTTGGGGAAAAGATGTTAGCCTTTACCTGAATTTTACATTTGAAACAAGGGAAAGTTTAAAATCATCTCACCCTCCCACATTCCATTAGTCCATTTCCCTCAGCACTATTTTAACACTGTGCTGATTAGAGTACTTTGCAGACAAACAACGAAGTCTGACTCTAGGTAATGTTAGGAAAAAGAAATTGATAAAGAGACTATTGTGTAGCTCACAAAATCAAGCATAGAGGAGAACAATTCAGCTATCAGAACAACAACAACAAAAATCCAAGAATCTCTGACTACAAAGGACTAAAGAATCCCTAATTCTAGTAAGTTCCAACTATTTTCTGTCCTTGCCTGGTTTTACTCAATATTCATGTTCCTGGGAGAGTTGGTCTAAATTTCCTAACAAATCTTAAATCCTCGTGTTTACCTGGAAGTCTAGTTACGTAAGCTGTTTATCTGTTTTATATCTGAACTAGAGGCCCAGTACGCAAGATTCATGCACTTGTGGGAGGGGCAGGGGCCTGGTCCCTCAGCCTGGCCTGTGCCTTCTTGCAGTCTGGGAGCCCTAGAGGATGTCTGACCGATGGCTAAGCCAGCAGTTAGACATCCTTAGCGCTGCTATGGAGGCGGAATGGGTTCCACCACTGCCACTACTCTCGCCAGCCATGAGCCTGGCTCAGGGCTTCTAGCTGAGTGGCGGCCCCCATATGGGAGCACACTGATCACCAGGGAACAGCTCCTGCATTGAGCATCTGTCCCCTGGTAGTCAGTGCACATCATAGTGACTGGTCATTGTGCCATTCAGTCGATTTGTATATTACCCTTTTATTATATAGTATGCCACATTGCAATGTAAGTGCAATTAGGAAATAATCTTTTCTGTTGGGTTTATTACTGGATATCCAGTGCCTATATCAGTGTCTAAGATATAGTTTCAGCTTAATAAGGAATTGTTGGCTACACTAATGAGCAAATTTTTCATCGTCTGCACTAAGGAAAGAATCCCTTCATTGACATCCTTAAAAACTGATTCTTTGAGGTAAAATCAGGAGAAATTGATGGTCAGTGGAATTGATGCTGGAAAAGCAACAAAAGAAGGGGAAAAACAAATATTTAGTAAAAACAACTACAATAGAAGTGATATTTTAAAGACTACTTACTCTTGTTTTCAGTATAGTTTTTAAGCATATTTTTCCTTTTCTTCAGCATTAAAGATAATATGTAAAAAGATGTAAGAATTCAAATCAATTACGTGAGCCTCCACCTCAAGAAATTACGAAAGAAAAAGCATTTTTTAAATAACAAGTAAAGCTTTTGGCTGGTTTGCTTAAGGGTTAGAGCACCAGCCTGAGAACTGAAGGGTCTGGGAGTTGATTCTAATCAAGGGCTGCTACCTAGGTTGCAGACTCCATCCAAAGCCCTGGTTGGGGCATATTAGGGAGGCACCAATTGATGTGTCTCTCTCACATCGATGTTTCTTTCTCTGTCTCTCCCCCTTTCTTCCATTCTCTCTAAAAATCAATGGGAAAATATCCTCTGGTAAATATTATAATAAATAAATAAAACAAGTAAAATAAAGGAAGTAATAAAGAGCAAAAATAAATAAAAATTACAATAGAAAAAAATGTGAACAAGATCTGTTTCTTTAAAAAGACAAATAAAATTGATATATCTCTCTCTGGTTGTTAGGTCAATGGAACCAAAAATAGTGCCCTTAAGTACACTCATACAAATATAGTTAACTGATTTTTAACAGAGGAGCAAAGTTAATTCAATGGAGAAATAATAGTCTTTCAAAAAATGATGGCATAACAATTGAATATTACATGTAAAAAAGTAAATTTAAAGTAAAAAAGTAAAATTTAAAGTAAAAAAGTAAATTTAAAGTAAAAAAGTAAATTTAAAGTAAAAAAGTAAAATTAAAACAAATTTTAATTGTTAAAAATTAATACAAAATGATAACATGTGTAAATATGTTCTCCCATACAGTAGGCTTTCTTGTTGTTTTGTTGATGGTTTATTTTGCTGTGCAAAAGCCTTTTATTTTGGTGTTGTCCCATTTGTTTATTTTCTGTTTAGTTTCCATTGCCCTAGGAGCAGTATCGGTGATCTCCGACATCTATAGGGTTCTTATACAACTTAATAAAAGAAAGATAAATGATCCAATAAAAAAATGGGCAACTGACCTAAATAGAATATTTTCGAAAGAAGATAGAAGGAAGGCCAAGAGACACATGAAAACATGCTCAAAGTTGCTAATTATCTGAGAGATGCAAATCATAATGACAATGTGATACCATCTCACACCTGTCAGAATGGCAATCATCAACAAATCAACAAACAACAAGTGCTGGTGAGGATGCGGAGAAAAAGGAACCCTTGTGCACTGCTGGTGGGAATGCAGACTGGTGCAACCACTGTGGAGAACAGTATGGAGTTTCCTCAAAAAACTAAAAATGGAACTCTCATTTGACCCAGTCAAAATTAATACAAGATGGATCTTAGCTCTAAATGTAATATGCAAAATTATAAAACTTCTAAAAGATAGTGAAAGAGGAAATACGGGTGATCATTGGTTTGTTGGTACTTTAATAAAATGTTGTGGAGTGAATGCGAGTGACCATGGAGGGTGCTAAGTTGGTAATAAGCAAGCAAGGATTTATTGAGCTGGCCAGCGACTGCTCTGCCTCTCTCCACACAGAGATTCCAGAGAGCAGCAGTGACCCTTTGTGTAGGACTACTTTTAAGCACATTTACCGCATCCTGTTTTTACAGAGCGAACAACCCAGGACAAAACAGTTTTTCCCAAGCAATGTCAGATTTGACGACCATGTTATTCACAGGGTCATCTTGTTCTTCAGAAAGCTGACAGTGTTCTATGAAAGAAGGCCTACATGCTGGGAAGGGGCCATGAGACCGGATCTCAAGGCCTGGCTTGATGTCAGCACTGACAACTCTTTCTGGAATAGGGCATGCTCAAAAATTTCCATTCTCTAACACATAGAAAGCGTAATTCATAAAAAAGTTGAAAAATTGAACATTAATTTTTTTTTTGCTCCAGAACTCTAAAACACAGAACTTTTAAAATTCAATAAAAAAAATAATCTAAATTAAAGTAGACTAAAATGTCTTCATCAAAGAAGCTACTAAAATGGCAAGTACACATAAAAAATTATAAATTAAAATAGCATTAGAAATTGCAAATTAAAATAACAATGAGATACTACTATATATCTATTAGTATGGCTAAAATTCAAAACTGATGGGACTTGATATTGATGTTCTGAAATGAGACTAAATTTAAAAATAATGTGGAATAGCAGGCACTCTTATTTACTGCTAGTGAAAATTAGAAAAGATATAGCCACTTTGAAAAACAGTACAGCAATCTGTAAAAAGCTAAACACAGTCTCAGCATAGGACTCAACAATTATCTTCCAGGTATTTAACAAGTATAGTTGAAACTGATCACATGAAAGCCAGCTCACAAATGTTTGTAGCAACTTTTTATATTACTCCCAAAACTTAAAGAACACAAGATACATTTCAATAGGTAGATGGATTTAAAAAAAAATCACTGTCTTACAACCCTACAGTAAAATATTATTCAGCAATAAATATAAATGACCTATCAAATCATAAAAAGACATGAAGGAAATTTAAGTATATGTTGCTAAATGAAAGAAGCCAGTATGAAAAAGCTATGTATTATATGACTCCATTTATTTTTACATCCTAGAAAAAACAGAATTATAAAAAATAAAATGTTTTGTGACATCTGGATGTTTTTGTGGCAATGGGTGGGGATGATGCCTAGGTAGAACACAAGGCATTTTCAGAGTAGTAAACTATTCCGCATGATGCTGTAATGGTGGTGTTATGTATTTGTCAAAACTATAATACCAGGTGAACTCTATTGTACTAGTATAGACTTTAGTTAATGATACATATCAATATAGGGCAATCATAACAAATACACAATGCTAATTCAAAGTGTTAGTTAAGCCCTAGCTAGTTTGGCTCATTGGATAGAGTGTCAGCCTGAAGACTGAAGGGTCCCAGGTTTGATTCCAGTCAAGGACACATGCTCGGGTGGCAGGGTCACTCTCCAATAGGGGGCGTGCAGGAGGCAGCCAATCAATGATTCCCTTTCATCACTGATGTTTCGATCTCTCCCTTCCTATCTGAAATAAAAATATATTCTTAAAAAATATGTTAGTTAATAATAAACTGTGTCAATGGGAAAGCATGTATATAGTAACTTTGTAATCCTTCTTAAATTTTCTGTAAACTAAAATGTTTTTGTTCGTTTTATAATTTTAATTAAATTTATTGAGGTGACATTGGTTAATAAAATTATATTGGTTTAAGTGTATTATTTTATGATACATCTGTATATTTCATTGTGTGTTTACCACCAGAAATCAAATCATTTTTGTCACCATACCCTTCATGATACTAATTATATTAATTAAAAATAATCTATAATTGATCTTGATCTTCTGAGAGTAAATTTAAAAAGTTATAGTTAGATAGCACTTGGTTATATACATTAATTTTCATGCTTCTATATGAATTTATAATATTTGGTAAATACTATAGTGCTAGAGATTTCATAATTGTGGATGAAAACACATCCAGTCTATTTCTTAAAAAATATTTTGTGCAATGCTAGATTTAGAATATCTGACTTTGTCTAATGCATTCTTCTCTTCTCATTGTCACTTTCATTTTGTAGCTACACCAGACTGCATGCAGTAATCCACTGCAGTACTGTGGGCATTATCACCTGTGTCTTACACAATACATTCATATAGTCAAGATTTTTGTTTTGGGTAGAACTTATCAAAATTTGTAATCTCATGATGTGTTAATTTAAGAAAAAATATCCAACAGTAAGAATGTTGGACCAGAGCATTCGGAGATTCACCACCTCCGTGGTCCGTAGGAGCCATTATGAGGAGGGCCCAGGGAAGAATTTGCCATTTTCAGTGGAAAACAAGTGGCGGCTACTAGCTATGATGACTTTGTACTTTGGATCAGAATTTGCTGCACCTTTTTTTATAGTAAGACACCAGCTGCTTAAAAAATAAGGATGTTTAATCCGTGATACAGATATGAAGAGGAGCATTTTAAGAGGTGCAGTCTCCTTGAAAAATGGATCAAAATGTTGAACTCAACATACTAGATGTGTTTGTAAATAAACTTATGGCATGAATCCTTAAAGCCTCTTCTCTGAAATACAAAAAAAAAAAATATTCTGAGAGATACATTATCAAGCTTGATAAGATCACCCACTTAATTATAGATTCCTTTGTGGTTTACCTACATTGGCATTCAATACTTCAAGGTGCAATTCAATACAGCAGGTGCAAGCGGGGCCAGTGCCATCAGCACATGGGAATGGTGGTGGCAGGAGTGAAGCTGCTGGCAGACAGGGGACCAGGAGCTGTGACAGGGGCTCAGAGGATGGACCGAGACCTACCCCTGTGCCCACTAAAGCCTTGTGGTCCACAGTTCTTTTCAAGGTGCACACATGTGTGCACTGGGCCCCTAGTCCAATATAAACTCAATGTGCACTGGGTCAGTTATGTCGTGTACTATGTCAAGACTGAGGTAAGGGGATATAATGGGAACACTTTTAGGAAGTGCCTAGATATGCAAAACCACAACTATGGACCATTAAATAAGGTTTCCATTTAGACACCCATATGAGTGGGACCTCCACCCTGCATAGGCTTTAAGAACTCAGACTTACCAGCCCTAGCCAGTTAGCTCAGTTGGTTAGCATATCATCCTGATATGCCAAGGTTGTGGGTTTGATCCCTGGTCAGGCCACATACAAGAATTAACCAGTGAATGCATAAATAAGTGGAACAACAACTCTCTCTCTCTGTCTGTCTTCCCCTCCCTTTCTTTTATACATATACTAGGGGACTGATGCACAAAATTTGTGCACTGGGAGTGGGGGTCCGTCAGCCCAACCTGCCCCCTCTCACATACTGCAAACCCTCAGGGGATGTCCTACTGATGGGGAGCAGGCCTAAGCTGCAATCTGGCCTCCCTTTGCACGAGGTGATGGGGCTAATTAGCCCATCACCCTACTGTTGCGCCACTGCCAGTCACCACAGCCACTAAGGTGGTTTCATCAACAGGGACTCCAGTCACTTCACCATGAAAAAAATGACAACTTTCTTTAAGCATTTTCAAGATGTTTTTCATAGTATATGACATTTCTTTATGTTTATTTTTATTTTTTTTATCCTCACCTGAGGATATGTTTCCATTGACTTTTAAACAATGTGGAAGAGAAAGGAAAAGACAGAGAGAAACATCAAAGTGAGAGGAACACTTTGATTGGTTGCCTCCTGCATGAGCCCTGACCTGGGCTGGCAGTGTGGAGCCTGCAACCTAGGTACATGCCCTTGAACAGAATTGAACCCAGACCCTGCAGTCGGCAGGCCAAAGCATTATCCACTGAGCAAAACCTGCTAGGGCAGGATATGACATTTCTTAGGCCTCCAGCAGCAGACCTTCGTTTTTTCTCCAGGAGTGTGGTGGAAAAACCCTAGATCACCTTTTTGGATTCTTATTACCCAAGTTACTAAGAAGTTTAGCAGTGGCATACAGGGAGCTTAGCCAATGAGTAGTCAGAAAAGGTGTTTCCTCTGTAGTTCACACTGATTGCCAATAGCCTCTGATCCCCAGCTCCACCCCTGCCCAGGCCTGCCCAGGCCGAAGGCCAGATAGCAGATTGCCCAGCTCTCTCCAATTATTGGCTCTGCCCTTGCCCAGGCAGCGGAACCGCAGCTTCCTCTGATCGCCAGCTCAACCTTGCCCAGGCCTGCTCAGGCCAAAAGCCTCTGGCCAACAGTGGACCTCCAGCTCCCTTTGATTGCTGGCTCTGGCCGTGCCCAAGCCAAAAGATCGCTGGCCAAGTCTTGGCCTAAGTCTTTAGGCCTGGGCAGGGATCCCAAGCTCCCTCCAATCACCAGCTCTGCCCCTGACCCCTCGGCTCTGATTGCAGGCTTGGCTATGCCCAGGAGCCCCCTTGCTCAGGCTATTCATAGGCTGCTCAGGGCCAATGCAGGGCCTACCTCAGAGTGACCTGGGTGCCAGGATATTCCTAGGACCCAGGCGCTGGGTGCCTATGTATGCAAATTAACTGCCATCTGTTGGGTTAATTTGCATATTCACTCTGATTGCCTATGGACATAGCGGAGGTACAGTCAATTTACATGTTTGTCTATTATTAGGTAAGATATATATTTTTAAGAGTTCTGACCACCCACTGTTCTTGAGGTTTGAACTTGGCTGTATCTGTCAGATTCAGAGCCCTGCCAGACTTCCACCCCACAAGAGGCATACCACCACTGTAGCTGCCTGGCTTGACACCTACACTTCACTCAAGCTACATATGGCCTCCAGTGACCACAACTTTGCACTGGATGCTCTCTCTGCTCACTTCTATCACATAACTTCCCCCTCTCTCTGTGCAATCTGCATGTGACTGTTGGCTAATTAGGGAGGTATCCCCTAATAAACCTGGCATTGTGGAAACACACAAATGTGTGAGTTACTCCTTTTGGAGATGCTCCTTTCTCATGACAAAAATCACCTATCTTATACATGCACATACATACATTTAAACATATTCAGATGATATATACATGCATGCATGCATGCATCCATACATACACATACATATGTGGGAGTACATGTATTCTGTGTATGAAGAACACAGTGTATATGTTCTGTGCATGAAAGACACACTGCAAAGGATAAAGAGCAAATGTATTAAAAGCCTTGCTTTTAAAAAGGCAATGATCTATTAAGGGACACATGCAACAAATCTAAAATTACAATAAAATGCCTAGTAGAAGACCTGCAAACTAGGTTCAAGGGTAGCACTGAATGATTAAATTCTGCCTTAATTAAGGTTAAGTAAAGAATCATTAAAAGAAGAAAAATACTATAGGTAGAATATGAATAAAAGTTTTTAAAAGGGGTGTATAGTGGAACAGACATATTTTGGGAATAGAGTTCTGTGAATCATTCTGGTAAATCATCATACCTGAGGGGTATCATGGAAACACTGATTTTATAGTCACTTGATCAGAAGTGTAGGGAGCAGGGGACTCAAGTGTGGCTGTCTTCTGGAGATGGTAGCCTTATAGGACCATGTCCTTCAACCTAGGAATTCTAGCACCATTTTCAAGTGGTTAGGATCAGAATTGAATTGTGTTTCAGCACAAAAGTTGATATTTTATAATTGACAGTTCTGCACTATGAAGATTTGAGAATAAATCTGACTGAACTTAGAGATATCAGAAACACTGATGATTTATACATTTTGTTGGACTTTACTATTTTGTCATTGGATTGGATAAATGCTTCTGCCTACAATGAACACCTCTTTATATTTATTTATTTATTTATTTATTTATTTATTTATTTATTTTGGCATACTAATTTTTTTATTATTTTTTATACATATCTCCCCATTGCCCCCCCTCCCTCCAAGGCATACCCCAACCCCCCAGTGTCTATGTTCATTGGTTATGCTTATATGCATGCATACAAGTCCTTTGATTGATCTCTTATCTACCTCACCTAACTTTAATCTTCCTGCTGTAATTTCACAGTCTGTTTGAAGCTTTACTGTCTCTGTATCTATCCTTTTGTTCATCAGATTATAATGTTCTTTATTATCCCCCAATGAGTGTGATCATGTGATGCTTCTCCTTCATTGACTGGCTTATTTCACTAAGCATAAGGCTCTCCAGTTCCAACCAGGTTGCTGCAAATGGTAAGAATTCCTTCTTTTTAATGGCAGCATAGAATTCCATTGTGTAGATGTACCACAGTTTTCTGATCCACTCATCTGCTGACGGGCACCTAGGCTGTTTCCAAATTGTAGCTATTGTAAATTGTGCTGCTATGAACATAGGGGTGCATAAATCCTTTCTGATTGGTGTTTGTAATTGCTTAGGATAAATTCCTAAGAGTAGGATTACAGGGTCAAATGGGAGATCCATTTTTAGTTTTTTGAGGAAACGCCATACTCTTAGCCACAGTGGCTGTACCAGTCTGCTTTCCCACCAACAGTGCACAAGGGTTCCTTTTTCTGGGCATACTCACCAACACTTGTCATTTGTTGATGTGTTGATGATTGCCATTCTGACAGGTGTAAGAGGGTATCGCATTGTCATTTTGATTTGCATCTCTCAGATAATTAGTGACTTTGCACATGTTTTCATGTGTCTCTTGGCCTTCCTTCTGTAGTCTTTTGAAAAGGTTCTATTTATGTCCGTTGCCCATATTTTTATTGGATCGTTTATCTTCCTTTTATTAAGTTGTATAAGTTCGCTGTAGATGTTGGAGATTAAAACTTTATCAGTGATAACATTTGCAAATATGTTCTCCCACACAGTAGTTTTTCTTGTTTTGTTGATGGTTTCTTTTGCTGTGCAAAAGCTTTTTATTTTGATGTAGTCCTATTTGTTTAAATTTCTTTAGCTTCCATTGCCTTAGGAGCAGAATCAGTGAAGAAATTCTTTCGGCATATGTCTGAGATTATACTGCCTGTAGAGTCCTCTACTATTTTTATTGTTTCCTTTATAAGTTTTAAGTCCTGTATCCATTTTGAGTTTATTTTTGTATTTGGTGTAAGTTGGTTGTCCAGTTTCATTTTTTTTGCATGTATCTGTCCAATTTTCCCAACACCATTTATTGAAGAGGCTATCTCGGCTCCATTGTATGTTCATGCCTCCTTTGTCAAATATTAATTGAGCATAGTGGTTTGGGTGGATATCTGGGTTCTCTATTCTATTTCATTGGTCTATATATTGGTACTTGTGCCAGTACCAGGCTGTTTTGACAACAGTTGCTTTGTAATATAGCTTGAAATCTGGTATTGAGATCTCACTTTATTCTCTTTTTTCAGAATTGCTGTGGCTATCCGTGGTCTTTTTTTTGTTGTTGTTGTTCCAGATGAATCTATGAAGAATTCTTTCTATATCTGTGAAATATGTCTTTGGTATTTTAATGGGTAGTGCATTGAATCTATAGATTGCTTTGGGTAGTATGGACATTTTAATGATGTTGATTCTCCCAATCCATGAGCATGTTATGCTCTTCCATCTGTTAACATCTTCCTCTGTCTCTTTTTTACTGTCCTGTAGTTTTCTACATATAGGTTTTTTACCTCTTTAGTTAGGTTTATTCCTAAGTACCTTAATTTTTTTGGTGCGATGGTAAATGGGATTGCTTTTTTAGTCTCTCTGTAATTTCACTATTAGTGTATAGAAATGCTTTGATTTCTTGGCATTAATTTTGTATCCTGCTACATTGCCAAATTCATTTATTAAGTCAATTAGTTTTGGGATGGAGTCCTTCGGGTTTTTTATGTACAGTATCATGTCATCTGCAAATAAGGACTGCTTTACTTCTTCTTTACCAATTTGGATGCCCTTTTTTCTTCTTCTTGTCTAATTGCAATGGCTAATACTTCCAGAACTATTTTGAAAAGGAGAGGTGAGAGTGGGCATCCCTGTCTTGTTCCTGTTCTTAGGGGAAATGGTTTTAGTTTTGTCCATTGAATATGATGTTAGCTGTGGGTTTATCATATATGGCTTTTATGATGTTGAGGTATGATCCTTCTATTCCCACTTTGCTGAGAGTTTTTATCAAGAAAGGATGTTGGATTTTGTCAAATGCTTTTTCTGCATCAATTGATGTGACTATGTGATTTTTATCTCTCAATTTGTTTATGTGATGTATCAAGTTTATTGATTTGCAGATATTGTACCATCCCTGCATTCCTGGGATGAATCCTACCTGGTCATGGTGTATGATCTTTCTGATGTACTGCTGGATCCGGTTTGCTAGAATTTTGTTGAGGATTTTGGCATCTATGTTCATGAGAGATATTGGCCTATAATTCTCTTTCATTGTGTTGTCTTTATCTGGTTTTGGTATTGGGGTGATGCTGGCTTCATAGAAGTTGTTTGGTAGTATTCCTTCTTCTTGAATGTTTTTGAATAGTCTGAGGAGGATAGGTTTTAATTCTTCCTTGAATGTTTGGTAAAACTCTCCTATGTAGCCATCTGGTCCTGGACTGTTGTTTGCTGGGAGCTTTTTGATGACTGCTTCAATTTTTTGCATAGTTATTGGACTATTGAGATGTTTAGATTCCTTCTCTTTGAGTTTTGAAAGCTTATATTTTTCTAGGAATATGTCCATTTCTTGCAGGTTGTCCAATTTGTTGGAATAGAGTTGTTCATAGTATTTTTTTAACCATCCTTTGTATTTCCGCGGGGTCTGTTGTTATTTCTCCTCTTTCATTTTTGATTTTGTTTATTTGGGTCTTCTCTCTTTGCTTCTTGGTGAGTCTGACTAGAGGTCCATCAATCTTGTTTATCCTTTCAAAGAACCAGCTCTTTGTTTTGTTGATCTTTTCAATTGTTTCTTTTGTCTCCAAGTTGTTTATCTCCGCTCTAATCTTCTCTATTTCCTTTCTTCTGGGTATACTGGGCTTATCTTGTTGCTCTCTTTCTAACTCTTTGAGTTGTAGGGTTAGGTAATTTATGACCATTGTTTCCTGTTTTTTGCAGTAGGCTTGTAGGGCTATGAACTTCCCTTTCAATAATGCTTTCACTGTGTCCCATAAATTTTGTATTGTTGTGTTGTCATTGTCATTTGTTGCCATGATGTTTTTTATTTCTTCCTTGATCTCTCTGGATACCCAGTCATTGTTTAATAGCATGCTGTTTAGTCTCCATGTATTTGATTTATTTCTATTGTTTTTATTATAGTTGATTTCCCGTTTTATGCCACTATGGTCTGAGAAAATGCTTAATATGATTCCTATCTTCTTGAATTTGAAGAGACTTTTCTGGTGACCCAACATATGATCTATCTTTGAAAATGACCCATGTGCACTGGAGAAGAATGTATATTCTGTGGCTTTGGGGTGAAATGTTCTGAAGATGTCAATTAATTCCATCTGGTCTAGTGAGTCATTTAGGATTGAGGACACTTTGCTTATTTTTTGTTTAGAGGATTTGTCCAGTGGTGACAGTGGGGTATTAAAGTCTCCTACTCTGATTGTATTGCTATTAATCTCTCTCTTAATACCCTCCAGGAGTTTTTTTATGTATTTAGGTGCTCCTATATTGGGTGCGTATGTTTACCAGATTTATTTCTTCTTCTTGGATTGTTCCCTTTAGTATTATGAAGTGGCCTTCTTTATCTCTTGTTATGTCCTTCACTTTTAGATCTAATTTGTCAGATATAAGTATTGCAAACCCAACTTTCTTTTCATTTCCATTTGCCTGAAATACCATCTTCCATCCTTCACCCTCAGTCTGTGTTCATCTCTTTTCCTGAGGTGGGTTTCTTGTAGACAGCAGATATGTGGATCATGTTTTCTTATCCAATTGATTACCGTATGTCTCTTAATTGCAGCATTTAATCCGTTTACATTTAAAGTTATTATTGATAGGTATTTATCTGTTGCCATTTTTAGTCTTTAGCCCAGAGTTCCTTCTTCACTTCCTATTTCTTTTTATTACAGCAGACCCTTTAACATTTCTTGCATTGCTGGTTTGGTCGTAATATATTGCCTTAGTCCTTTTTTGTCTGTGAAGCTTCTGATTTCACATTCAATTTTGATTGAAAGTCTTGCAGGATACAGTATTCTTGGATTCAGACCCTTCCTTTGCATGACTTTGTATATTTCATTCCATTCCTGTCTGGCCTGACAAGTTTCTGTTGAGAAGTCAGTAGCTAGTCTTATGGGGGTTCCTTTGTAGGTAACTTTTTGTTTCTCTCTGGCTGCTTTTAAGAATCTTACTTTATCGTTTGCGTTTGCCAATTTAAGTATAATTTGCCTTGTCGGTTTTGTGGGGTTCATTTTGCTTGGAACTCTATTGCTTGTTGGATTTGTGTGGGTTTTTTCTTTCCTATATTGGGCAAATTTTCTGTCAGTATTTCTTCGAACAGGTTCTCTAATCCTTACTCAGTTTCCACTCTTTCTGGAACCCCAATTATGCGGATGTTGTTTTGTTTCGTGTTATCCCAAAGTTCCCTTAGGCTCTCCCCTTGCTTTTTAATTTTTTTTTTTCCTAGAAGCTGCTGTACTTGGGTATTTTTTCCTGCCTTGTCTTCTAGCTCATTGATGCGGTCCTCTGCTTCTTCTAATCTACCTTTGATGCTTTCTATTGACTTCTTCAAAGCAGTGATGCCATTTTTCATTTCTTCTTGCATTTCTTCTGGCTTCTTCTTCATTTCCTCTTGGCTCTTACTCACATTGTCAATTTTGTCTTCCATTCTCTTCATCCACCTTATGATCATTTCTCTGAACTCTTTCTCTGGCAGGCTTATTTTTGCTTCCTTTTCTGGTGATACCTGCCTTTCTGTCATATGCGGGCTGTTTCTTCTTCTGCCCATGGTCTTTCTTCTCAGGGTGTCTGGTTATGTAGGTCTCTCTCTTACATTGATGCGAAGGCACAAACTACAACATGACCCAGTATAACACACAAGGTACTGAACAGAAATGTATTCTCAATGTTAATAATCACTAATAAGGTGACCTCCAATGAAAGACATATTAGGGGTAAGTAGAGAAAGAAGAAGAGGAAAATGAGGAAAAAGGAAAGGAAAGTTCCAAAATCAAATTGGGAGAGGGAGAAAAAAATAAATAAATGAACAAAAAATAAACTAAAATAAAAAATAAAAAGGAGAAGAAGAAGAAAAAGAAGAAGAAAAGAGAATGAGAAAAAAGGTCAGAGAGAAAAGAAAGAAGATAAGAGAGAAAAGGGAAACAAAATATTGATGTCAGGAGAAAACTCCAATAGAACAGTCGCTAATCCCAACAAAGGCCAGCAACCAGTACCTGGAGATTAATACAAACTACGAATAACAACTGGTATCGAGGGAGGAAAGGGAAAAGAGAGGTAAAAAACAAACCAGGGAGAATCCAAGATGGCGGCATAGGTAAACACCTACACTGCTGCCTCGCACAACAATTTCAAAACTACAACTAAAAGACAAAACGGACATCATCCAAAATCTGGCACAGTGGAAATTCTACAACTAGAGGGAAAGAGAGGGGCTCATGGAGACCCAGAGGAGCTGCACAAAGCTGAGGTACGAAGACGCACGTGTGGAGAGAGTGGGTGCCAGAGAACCTGGCTGATTTTCTCTGGCAGGAGGGAAATGGAAACTATCAGAGGCACTGAACCCCTTATCCTATGACAGTAAATCCCAGATTCAGCCGAAACTCATTCGGGGGAAGTTTGGACTATGAAAAGGGAGAGGTGCACTGAAATTTAGGGGAGTCACAAAAGATCAGAGGCTGGTGGTGCGCAAGGTACTGCTCAGAGGACAGACTGCTGCTTGTGCTGCTGGCTTTCGCGAATGGGTGGGAGACAGAACCTCCCAATTGTGCCACTTCTGAATCCACTAAGCCCATTTTGATTGAAACCCTGGGGACCTACACTCATGTGGTCCTGGAGCCAGGGGAGCCGGAAAGGCAGCAGTCTAGAGGCGAGGCACTGTGTTCGCACACAAGGACCGCTCCAGTGATTACCCAGTCACATGAGACTTAGGGGCTGTGGCAGGCGGGGCTGACTGGAAGGCAAGGCGGTCCCTTAAGCCCTGAAACTCCACACATCCCAAGCTCAACAGAGAGGCTTCTGCGGTATTGCAAGTCTGGTATCATAAGGCTGAATCCACCCCAGAAGTTCTCCTGGCATAGTGAAAATGCCGAGACAAGGGAAGGGATCACAAACAAAAGAAATGGAGGAAAACAAACGACTGGAAATGGAATTCAAAACCACGTTTATAAGGTTTTTCAAGAATATCCTAGAAAAGTTGGATAAAGTTAGCGAGAGCCAAGAGGAGATGCAAAAGGACCAACTAGAGATGCAAAAGATCCAACTAGAGATGGAAAAGGTCCAACTAGAGATGAAAAAGGATCAACTAGAAATTAAATATACACTGACTGAAATAAAAAATATTATACAGTCCTAACAGCAGACTAGAGAAAGGCAAGAATCAAGTCAAAAATTGAAATATAAAGAAGCAGAAAACACTCAACTGGAAAAGCAAGAAGAGAAAAGAATCCAAAAATGTGAAGATAATGTAAGGAGCCTCTGGGACAGCTTCAAGCATACCAACATCAGAATTGTGGGGGTGCCAGAAGAGAGAGAGCAAGATACTGAAAACCTATTATAGAAATAATGACTGAAAACTTCCCACATCTGGTAAAAGATATAGACTTACAAATCCAGGAAGCACACAGAACCCCATATAAAAGGAATCCAAAGAGGACCACACCAAGACACATCATAATTAAAATACCAAGAGCAAAAGACAAAGAGAGAATATTAAAAGCAGCAAGAGAAAAACGGTTCATTACCTACAAGGGAGCACCCATACGATTGTCAGCTGATTTCTCAACAGAAACAATGCAGGCCAGATGGGAGTGGCAAGAAATATTCAATGTGATGAATAGCAAGAACCTACAACCAAGAATAATCTATCCAGCAAAGCTATCATTCAGAACTTAAGGGCAGATAAAGAGCTTCACAGATAAGAAAAAGCTAAAGGAGTTCAACTCCAAACCAGTATTATATGAAATGCTGAAAGGTACTCTTAGAAGAGGAAGAAGAAAAAAGTAAAAGCCAAAAAATTATGAACAAATACATATCTATCAACAAGTCAACCTAAAAATTAAGTGAATTAAAAATTTGATGAACAGAATAAACTGATGAATATAATAGAATCAGGAGCCCGGAAAGGAGTGGACTGATAATTCTCAGGGGGAAAGGGGTAAGGGGTGTACAGGGAGAGACTGGACAAAAATCATACACCTATGGATGAGGTCAATGGGAGGGAGGTAAGGGCAGAGGGAAGGATGGGAGTTGGGTGGAGGGGTGCTATGGAGGGGAAAAAAGAAAAACACATGTAATAATCTGAATAATGAAGATTTAATTTAAAAAAAACAAAGCAATTAAAAAGCAAAATAAAACAAGTAGAATAAGCTAAAACAATGTCACAAAAAAGTACAAAAAATCAATATAATCACCGTTTAGGCAAATAGCAACAAAAGGACCTAGAGAAGAACAACTTTTTGGATAGTAAAGATAAGAAGAGAGAGATTTGTATGAACTTGTAGTAGGGGATTTGAAATTAGATATATAAGTGGGGTGAAATTTTAACCAGGCGAAGAGAAAGAATAGGGAGAATCTAAAGTTTGAAAAGGGAAAGAGAAATAAGACAACAAAATGGAGAAAGTTAGGAGGAAAGTGTTGGCATAAAGGTAGAGTGAGATGGAGTAAAATTTTGCTAAAGAAAAGATGAAAATAGAATGTAGAACTCTAATCCCAAAGTAAAATAAAGAGAAAACAAAATGACACTTGTTTTTTTTCCAAAAAGGTAAAATAGTAGTAGCAATAATATTAGTTGAAAACAAAAATGTAATGATTAAAAAGGTAAAATCAACTGAGGAGGAAAGAAAAAAATAGTTTTTTTAATTAAAATATGCAAAAATGAAAAAAAATAAATTTAAAAAAAGAGAAAAGGAAAAGGAAAAAAGAAAAAAAGAGAATGGTAATTCACTTTCACTATTGTTCTGCTTGGCACTCCTGTTTCCCAGTAGGGCAGGTATTGCAGTTCTCTGTGTTCCACTGATGATATTTTAATCTCTTTATTCTTTTGTGGTTATGTGAGGGTCAATTTGTGCGTCATCCACTTTGTGGCAGTGCTTTGGAATTGACCTCTGAGACAAAGCACAGGACCTCTCTAGGCTGTGCTCAGATCCTGCTACTCTGTGGTTCTCAAAACCAGTTTGTGGGGATTTTGCAGTCTGGACACTGTAATAACTCCCAGGCTGTCCCTCTGCCTCAGATCAAAATGAGTCATTTTCCAGAGCTCCCCTCTGTCAACAGTTCCAAGAGTTTGCCTCCACACTTAGGGATCACGCCCTGCCCCAACTCCGTGGACCTCTCCAGAGGCAGCTTTCCCGAAGCCCGGTTCCCGCAGTGTGTGTGTCTCTGTTCTGCGGGATAGGATACCTCACCTTATCCCAGGCGAAATCTGACCTTTCCGTGTGCTGTGTGGATCTCCTCTGAGTGTGTGTATCTGTGCCGATTGGAGAGCGGTGTTCTGGGTCCCTGGCTGTTCCGTGAGTGCTTCAGCCTCAGCTTTCAGACCGCCGCAGACATCCACCTAACCTGTGCAAAATGACACAGTCTCTGCGTTCGCGCTGGTGGCTCCGGCAGTCTAAAACCCCATGGCAGTGGGGCTGCCTGGTCAGGAGAGGCCCATCCAGCCGTCCCCCACCTTCTCCTGGAGGACAACTGACTCTTAACTTGCCAACAAACACTCCCAGTGCGACTCTCAGCTATTCTCTCTCCCTCTGCCCAGCGACAAAGCTCCAGCCACGTCTGTCTACTCCGCTGCCATTTTTCCTCCTCCATGGACACCTCTTTAAAACATGGAAAGTACTCATTGAAAAAATTTAAAACATGGACTATATAACAAGTAGCTTTATCTAGATTACAAAGATAAACTATGGGTAGGTAGGAATATTTGTCAGATAAATATAATCATTAGACTAGAACACAAATAAGAGTATAATGCAAATCATTACCACAAATACAAATCAGTACCACAATGAGATATCACCTCACACCTGTTAGAATGACTATTATTTTTTAACTTACGTTGAATTTATTGGATGATATTGGTTAATGAAAGTATATAGGTTTCAACTATATAATTTTATAACATATGATCTGTATATTGCATTGTGTGTTCACCTCAAGTCAAGTCTATTTCCATCACCAATTATCCCCCATATACCCTCTTCTACCTCCCCTAATTTCTTTCCTTCTTGTAATCACCTTACTGTTGTGTCTGTGAGGATTTGGGGTTTGCTTAATCCCTTAAACTTTTTCACGCAGACTCCAAAACCTCCTCTCTCTGACTCTATTCTCTGTATCTATGAGTCAGTTTCTTTTTTGTTAGTTTTATTAGATTCCAAATATAAGTATCAAAATCATATGGTACTTGTCTTTCTCTGATTGGCTTATTTCACTTAGTATACTACTCTCTAGGTCCATCCACACTGTCACAAATTAAAAGATTTCCTTTCTTTTGGGAGCTGAGTAATATTCCATTGGCACCAATGCTTTTTTAGCCACTCACCTAATGATTGGCACTTGGGTTGCTTCCAAAATTTTGCTATTTTAAATAATGCTGCAATGAACACAGGGGTGCATATATTCTTTCAATGTAGTGTTCCAGATTTGTTTGGATATATTTCCAGAAGTGGAATCAATGGTTCACCAGGAGGCAGCATATCAATATTTTTTTCTCTCTTTCTCCCTTCATCTCTCTCTAAAATCAATTAAAAATCATATTTAAAACAAATTTAACATATGTTTAACAAAAACACACTGACAGCTTTGAACAATGATTCCATCGGATTCTAATGTGTGTCCCCAAAAGTAGCAGCATCACCAGCACACCCCTAGGAGTTATCACTTTGGAAAGTACTAATAACAAATTACTGCATGGAATCAAAGTTTTCCAGATTAAAACATTTATTAATGTGAACATTAAAAACAAGTCACCATTTAAGTCCTGTCTGGCACTTCTCAGCTTGCCCCTGTGCAGAGTCTCTGTGGCACTGCTGGTGGGTGGGGTTGCCATGTGGGTCCATCCATCAGTTGCAGGTGGCTCTGCATCAGGCAGAGCTGCTCAGCTGTCTTCAGATGTGTGAGAAAGCAGCACTTGGCCTGTGTGGACACCTCTCTGCGCCTGCGCACACAGTGGCAACTCCCCCAACATGGCATCCTTTTGTTCTCTTAAGAGGCCTGTAAGGTAAACAGGGGAGAAGGAGGCTTGTCCAAGGTTGTTCAAGGGACCTCAGACCCCAAGCCATCTCATTACTGTATGCCCAGAGGCATCGTGGGAGCAGATGAGGTAACCTGAACACGTCCCAGCACGGTTCTGTTTGGAAGACCTGCCCTATTTTTTTGTTGTTGCTTTTTGAATATTTTGTTTGTTTTTTGAATATTTTTAGCACAGTAAAATATACACAAAAAATTACCATTTTAACTATTTTTGATACACAATTCAGTGATGTTGAGTTCACAGTGTTGTGTGGTTGTCACCACCATCTCCAACAGCTCTCCCATCTTCTCCAACTGAAACTCTTTCCCTGCTCCCTACCTCCTCCCCCTACCCCTAGGACCCTCCATCTTTATGACTGACAGCTCCAGAGACCTCATATGAGAGGGATCACACAGTATTTGTCTTTCTGTGACTGGCTTGTTTCACTGAGCTCATGTCTTCAGGTTGCAGCATGTGCTACAGTGTCCTTCCTTTTTTAAAAATTGAATTTATTGGGGTGAGATTGGTTAATAAAATTATATAGCTTCCAGGTACAGAATTCTATAATACATCACCTGTATATTTATTGTGTGTTCACCATCCCCAGTCAGGTCTCCTTCCATCACCATTATCTTTTCTATACCCTCTTCTACCAACACCTTTTCCCTGTGGTAATCACCATACTGCTGTCTGTGTCTATGAAGTTTTTTTTTTTCTTAGCATAATCCCTTTACCTTTTTCACCCAGTTCCCAACCCCCTTCTCCTCTGTTAGCTGTCAGTCTGTTCTCTGTATCTATGAGCTTGTTTCTATTTTTTTAGTTATTTTAATTTTTTTACATTAGATTCCACATATAAGTGAAATCATAAGGTACTTGTGTTTCTCTAACTGGCTTATTTCACTTAGCATAATACTCACCAAGTCCAACCATGCTCTTGCATAGGTAAGATTCCCTTCCTTCTTAAGGCTCAGTAGTATACCATTGTGTTAATCTGCCACAGCTTTTTTATCCACTCATCTACTCATGGGCACATAGCCTATTGAATCAGTGTTTCAGGTTTCTTCAGATATATTCTCAGAAGTGGAATTGAAGGGTCATAAGGCGGTATCTTTTTTAATTTTTTGAAGTAACTCCATACTGTTTTCTACAGTGGCTACACTAATATGCATTCCCACTGACAGTGCTCAAATATTCTCTTTTCTCCACTTCCCACCAACACGTTGATTTATTGATGATAGCCATTCTGACAGGTATAAGGTGATACCTCATTATAGTTTTAATTTCTATTTCTGTAATCATTAGTGATGCTGAGCATCTTTTTATAATGTATATCGGCCATCTGTAGGTCCCTCTTAGAGAAGTATCTATTCATGTTCTTTGCTCATTTTTAAATTGGATTGCTTCTTTTGTCAATTCTTTATAAATTTTGGATATTAATTCCTTGCCAGATATATCATTAGCAAACATATTTTCTCATCCAGTGAGCTGTTTTCATTTTGTTGATGGTTTTCTTTGCTATGTAAAAAAATTCAGTTTGATGTAGTCCCATTTCTTTATTATTTTTTGTTGTTTTCTTTGCTGAGGATATATATATATAATAATATATATAAGAAATAAAAATATCTATAAGAAATGTCCAAGATTTTACCTTATGTTTTCTTCAAAGATCTTTATGGTTTCAAATTTTACATTTTAGTCCTTAATCCTTTTTTAGTTTATTCTTTTGTGCGGTGTTAGAAGGTGGTCTAATTTTTTTTTTGCATATATCTATTGAATTTCCCTATCACTTATTAAATAGACTATCTTTACTCCATTGTATGTGCTTGTGTTCTTTGTCAAATATTAATCAAAAAGCATGGGTTTATTTTGGGACTCTCTATCCTGTTCCATTGACCTATATGTCTATTTTTATGCCAGTACCAGGCTGTTTTGATTATTATGGCATGTAGTTAATTGATATCAAGTAGTATGATTCCTCCAACTTTGTTCTTCTTTTCCCAGATTGCTGTGGTTATTCAGGGTCTTTTATGGCTCCATATAAATGTTTGGAATATTTGTTATAGTTCTGTGAAGTGCGCCATTGGAATCTTGATAGGAATTGCATTGAGACTGTAGATTCCTTTAGGTAAGATAAACATTTTAATGATGTTAATTATTTCTATCTATGAACACAGTAGGTACATCAGCTTATTTGTATCTCCATCACTTTATTAAGTGTCTTATAATTTTCTGAGTACAGGTCTTTTGAGTCCTGGCTTATAATTATTTCTAGATGCTTTGCTTTATTTTATTTTTATAGGAGACATTATGTCCCTCTTCTTCTTTTTTTAAAATCTTCACTTAATATGCTTTTGTTCATTTGAGAGATGGGAGAAAAAGAGAGAGAGAGATCAGTTGCCTTCCAAATACACCCAGACAAGGGATGGAACCCACAACCTAGGTATGCGCCCTGACCAGGAATTGATCCCATGACCATGGCCTACAGGAAGATGCTCCAGTCAATTGAGCTACACAGTCAGGGCCTTAGGTATTTTGTTTGGGGTATTTTGTTTTGTTTTGTTTTTGATGCAATTTTAACTTGGATTGCACACTTAGTTTCTCTTTCTAATAGTTTATTATTGGTGTATATAAATGCAGTTGATTTCTCAATATTTACCTTGCATCCTATTACTTTACTGAATTCATTTATCAATTCTAGTATTTTTTCTTTTTTTGGTGGAATCGTTAGGGATCTTTATATTCAGTATAATGTTATCTGCAAATAATGAGTGTTTCTTCCTCCTTCCTGATTTGGTTTTTTATTTCTTCTTCTTGCCTGATTGCTGTGGCTAGGAATTCCAATACTTCCAGTACTATGTTGAATAAGAGTAGTGAAAACAGACATCCCTTTATTGTTTCTGATTCAAAGATAAATGCTTTTAGTTTTTTGGCATATATCTATTGAATTTCCTTATCACTTTTAGTTTTTCTGGTTGAGAATAATGTTGGATGTGGGTTTGTTATATTTAGCTTTTGTTAATGTTTAGGTATATTCACTCTATTCCTACTTTGCTGAGAGCTTTTATCATAAATGGGTGCTGGATTTAATCAAAGGGTTTTTCTACATGTGTTGAAGTAACTCAGTATTTCAGGTGGTTTTTACCCTTTGTTTTGTTTATATCGTGCATACTGTTTGTTGATCTCAGGATATTGTACCAATATTGCATTGCTGGAATAAAGCCCACTTGATCATATGAATGGCCTTTTTAATGGATAGCTGGATTCAGTTTGCTAATAATTTTGAGGATGTTAACATCTATGTTCATCAAAGATATTGGCATGAAGTTTTCTTTTCTTGTAGTGTTTTTACTGGTTTTGCAATGACAATAATGCTGACAGTATACATGAGTTTGGGAGTTGTCCTTAGTTTTGAATTTTTTGGAATGATTTGAGAACAGGTATTCGTTTTTTGAAAGTTTGGTAAAATTCACCTGCAATGCCATCTGGTCCAGCACTTTTGTTTATTGGGAGTTTTTGTATTACTGCTTCGGTTTCATGAGTTATAATAGGTCTATTCAGATCATCTTCTTTCTTATTTATTTATGTATTTATTTATTATTTTTTTAATTAAATCTTTATCATTCAGATTATTACATTTGTTTCTCTTTTTTCCCCTCCATAGCTCTCCTCCACCCAGCTCCTACCCTTCCCTCTACGCTTACCTCCCTCCCTTTGACCTCATCCATAGGTGTATGATTTTTGCCCAGTCTCTCCCTGTACCCTCCTCAACCCTAAAAATTATCAGTCCACTCCCTTTCTGTGCTCCTGATTCTATTATGATGAGTTTTGAAAAGTTGTATATTTCTAGGAATCATCTATTTTGTTCAGATTGTCCAGTGTATTGGGGTATAGTTGCTTATAAGGTTTTCTTACAATTTCTGTCAAGTCAGTTATTATATCTCCTCTTTGATTTTTTATTTTATTAACAGGAGTCCTCACTTTTTTTTTTCTTGATGAGTCTGGATAAAAGTTTGAATATCATGATTTGTTGTTGGTGGTGGTGGTGGTGGTGGTCATTGTTGCTGTTAATCATCATTGGTGGATATCTGAACCTGCAAGCCAAATACGTGCCATTGGCCAGGAATGGAACCCATAAACCTTTGGTGTGTGGACCCTCTAACCACTGAATAACTCTAGCTTCATTGATCTTTTGTATTTTTTAGATTCTATATTATTTATTTCTTATCTGATCTTCATTATTTCCTTTGTTCTCATTTTGTGCTGTTTGCTTTTCTCTTTTCTAGTTCCTCTAAGTATAAAGTTAGATTATTTATTTGAGATTTTTCTTGTTTTTGAGGTAGGCCTGCATTGTTTGGAAATTTTCTTCTTAGAACTACTTTTGCTGTGTTCAATAGATTTGGGGTTTTTATGCTTCCTTTTTCATCTGTTTCAAGGTATCTTTTGATTCCGTTTTTGAGCTCATTGTTAAACCATTATCAGTTTCATGTTATTTTGTGGCTATTTCTTTTTGTGTTTACATTTTCTTTTTTTCTTCTTTTTTTTAATCTTATAAATAATAGCTTTTATTATGGCAAGATGTACATAACATAAGATTTATAATTTTAACTACATTTAAGTATATAATTTGGTTGTATTAAATACATTGATGTTTAGAACTATTACCACTATCCAACCCCAGAAAGGTTTTTTGTTTGTTTGTTGCTTGTTTGCTTCTCATGGTTTTTCTTTTCTTCTTTGTTGAATTTATTGGGGTGACAGGTTTTAGGTGTGTACAACTCTATAATACATCACCTGTATACCAGTTTTTTTTTCTCATTGATTTCTAGTTTTAAGTCACTGTGGTTACAGAAAATTCTTGATATGATTTCAATCTTCTTAAATTTATCCAGCCTTGTTTTGTGTTCTAAACTGTGGTCTATCCTAGAAAATATCATGTGCATTTGAAAAGAATGTATATTCTGCTGCTTTGCAGTGAAATGCTTTGCAGATACCAATTAAATCTACCCAATCTAATATATTATGTAAGATTACTATTTCATTTTAGATTTTCTGTCTGGCATATATATCCATTGCTTTAAATGGGGTATTAGGATCCCCTACTATGCCTGTATTGCTGCCAATCTCTTCCTTTATGTCCATCAAAATTTGCTTTATATAGGTACTCCTATGTTGGGTACATGTATGTTTACAGTGGTTATATCTTCTTACTGGATTGCTTCCTTTATCATTATGTAGGGTCCTTCTTTGTCTCTTAATATAGTCTTTGTTTTAAGTCTGTTTTGTCAAATATAGGTATTGCTACCCCAGCTGTTTTTGTTTTGTGTTTTTTTTTTCATTTTCATTTGTATGAAATATATTTTTCCTCCCCTTTACTTTTAGTCTGTATATTCCATTCTGAGGCAGATATTATTTTCCTACCCATTCAACTACCATGTTTTTAAATTGGAACCTTAGAGACATTTAAATTTAAATGATTATTGATAGGTATGTATATTTTGCCATTCTATTCTTTTAACTCTGTTCCTATCCCGCCCCCCCCCCTTCTTCTTGGTCCTTTGACAGTTCTTGTAATACTGGTTTGGTGGTAATGAACTTCTCTAACTTTTGGTTGTCTGGAAAGCTCTCTATTTCTCTGTTATTTTTAAATGATAGCCTTGCTGGGTAGAGTAGTCTTGGTTGTAGTTCCTTGCTTTACATCACTTGGAATATTTCATGCAAATTTCTTCTAGCCTGAAATATTTCTGTTGAAAAATTAGCTGACAGACTTAAGAGAGCTCCTTTATAGGTAACTAAGTACCTTTCTCTTTTTTGCTTTTAAGATGTTATCTGTGTTATTAATCTTTGCCATTTTAATTATGATGTGTTCCAGTGTGAGCCTTTTTTAGTTCTTCTTGTTTGGGATTCCCTATGCTTCTTGGACTTGTCTTTTTCCTTCACCAGGTTAGGGAAGTTTCTGTCATTATTTATTTTCATAGGTTCTCCATCCTTTGTTCCTTATTTTCTCTTTCTTGTACTTCTTTGTTGCAATTAATGTTCTTTGAATTCATATTGTCCCAAAGATCCCTTAAATAGTCCTCACTTTTAATTTTTTTTTGCTGTTCTGATTGTCTTCTGCTCCCCTGTCTTCCAAATCACTGATTTGATCTTCTGCTTCATCCAATTGCCTATTTTTTCTAGTGTATTCTTCATTTCAGATATTATATTCTTTATTTATAATTTTTAATGGATTATATATTCTTTTAAATCTCTTTTGTGAAGTTCTCACTGATTTCATCCATTCTTCCCTTAAGTTCCTTTAGAATGTTTATAACCATTTTATTTTTTAATGCTGTATATGTTGTTGCTTACCTCTACTTCATGCAGCTTTTTTTTTTTAAAGGTATCTCCTTTACTGTAATGGAGGGCATATTTCCTTATTTATCCATTTTGGCTGTCTCTGTGTGTTTGTTTCTATGTATTAAGACTATTAGATGCCCAATCTTGTTTGTGTGGCTTTATGTAGTAGGTGTATTGTAGGACCTGGTGGCACAAACTTCTTTTTTTTCAGAGCTGGGTGTTATAGGAATATCCCTTGTGTGTGCTATGTGGGCCTTCCTGTTGTTGTTGAGTCTACATTGCTATTGGTCTATTCATGGTTGACCTTCAGGCTGGCTGGCTGTGAGGATCAGCCCTTACCTCACATTGTAAGAGCTGCTCTTCAGGTGCTGACCACATGGAGCAGAATTTGTCACATCATGTTCTGGTGCCTGATAAGCTCTCTCTTTGAACATGCTGCATATTAAGCTAATTGGATTATGCACTGAAGTCATTTAAAGTTGGCCCCTATATATTTGTCCTAGAAGGGACTCGTGTGCCAGCTAATTTCAAATGCTTCCTGTGACTGGCCCTGGACATTCTCTTTGGATCTTCAAAGTGATCTGCAGTTTGTGGCTGCCTCTTCTGGGTCAGAGTGAGATCTGGAAGGTCCAAGCAGTGCACCAAAGCTAACTTTTACCTGCACTGGTACTGGGGGAGGTCAACAAAAGTCCCAAGACACCCCTGAGATCTGTTTCTGCTTGCCTCCATCTGCTATGTGCCTTTTTAGCTCAGTCATGGAAAAAGCCTCTGAAGGTACTGATGACATAAGAGGTAACTTCTCAGTGAGTTGTGTTCACCAGATTGATACAGATTCAAACGTGTTTTCTGTGCTGGGTTTGAGGCCACTCAGCAAATGTTCCAGGGTATACCAGGTCTAGCTTCCATCTACTGGGTCCTCACACACCTATGAGAAGGCTACAAAAGACCCAGGCCTACCTTTCTTTGTTGGAGTAGAATGAAAATGTCAAAACAGGCTACTTCCTAGGATTTAAGATTTCTGGGATGCATAAGTCTGAGATCAGCCGTATGAGTTCAAGTGCTTTGCAGAGGGTCTGTGGGTTGCCCAAGGCCATGAAGCTACTTCTTGTTGAGGGTGATTCATGGTCCCTGTGCTGCAGTGAAAAAGTGATATGGTGATGGTGTCCTGCAGCTCTGATCCCGTCACTGTGTCACAAAATGTTGTCATCTGGTGTAACTTATCCTCACAGATGCAACCCTCTGTTTCCATCCTAAGATAATTGCAGTTCTCTTCAGATGTCTGACCAGATGCATGTTCACTGGCAGCCCGTATAGAACCATCTCTGCCTTTTTTCCTCAAAGGTGGAGGAGCTAGGCTGGCTGGGATATAAGAAAGGGCAGATAAAGGGCCCTTGGGTGGGTTGAAATACTATTAGAACCATTAAGGCTTAATTTTTTTTTTTTTGGTGTTTGTATGCTCCCACACTACAACTAAACAGCCAAAGTAATATTTAGTTTGCTCTCAAGGAAGCACAGTTTTGCCTTGCACCAGTGTCACATGTCATCAGAGCAGTGAAGGAGGAAACTAGAGGAAAAAGTTAGAACATTCCTCTCCCAGCAGTGTAACACCATCACAGGCATAATTTACTCTGTAGAGCTGACCACTGCTGGAGCACTTAAGGCTTTTAGGCACAGAGTAAAATGATCTGGTTTATATTTTTTAAAGATCACCCTGATTTGCAATTTTATTTTTATTATTTTTTTCATAATTTAATTCTTTTTTCAATTAGAGTTGACATTTAATATTAGTGTCAAGTGTACAAAATAGTGGTTAGACATTTATTTAACACTAGAGGCCCAATGCATGAAATTCATGCAAGAGTAGACCCTCCTTCCCCTGGCTACTGGCACTGGCTTCCCTCTGTCACTTGGGACTAAAGTTTCCCTTTGGCTACTGGCAGGCACCTAGGAACTGGACTTTCCTTGAAGTCCTATCTTTGTCCAGAAGGTCATCCAACAGGACATCCAGTCTAATTAGCATAGTATGCTTTTATTATCATAGATATAAAGTGATCCCCTGATAACACTAGCATGGGGTCTCTTTTAAAAGGGTATTAATCCTATTCATGAGGGTTCTACCCTCATAACCTAATCAACCCCTAAAGGTCCCACCTTTTATTTTAATCAAATTTATTTGGGTAACATATATATTTATATAGGCCTAAGTGACAGGTCAACTTGGCTGGTAGCTATGATGCACAATGACCACCAGCAAGTAGATGCTCAATGCAGGAGCTGAGTGGCAGCAACTTTGCAGAGTACCCTCTAAGCACTCCAGGATCTCTTGTAGCATATTGGATTGCCAGTTTTGACTTGATCTTGGCAGGCCAGGCTGAGGGACTCCACCGGTGCGTGAATCTATGCACCAGGTCTCCAGTTAATTAATAAGATTGCATAGGTCAGCTGTAAAATTCTATAGTGTATCATGTGTATATTGTATTTGTGTTCACAATCTCTAAGTTAAGTCTCCTTCCATCATCATTTATCTCCCCTATGCCCTCCTCTCCCTTCCCCACCCCTTACCCCACCAACCTCCCACCCTCCGCTCCCCAGTTCCACCCCACCCCCTTCCCCTACTTGTGATTTGACATTTGAAATGATATTTGAGATGTGTCTTGAGGGCTCAGGTAGGACTTAGACAGATGAAAAGGTTGAGAATGTGCTTCAGGTACAGAGAGTGGGCACACAACCTGAAGGCGGGAGAGATGAAAACTGGAAAGACCAGAACATATGCCCTAGATGCCTGTGAGTGAGTGGTCAGGGCATGGAAACAGAAGATCTCCATGGAGGGAAAAGGCAGAGGGGAAAGGGGACCAACCACAGAGTAGTCAGAGCAGGGGAGACATGGGTCTCTCCATGGGAAGGCAGGACAGGGAGACAGGAGACCACGGGAGGGGTCAGTAGACAGGTAGGAGATGAGACCCTGGGAAGGGGACAGGAAAAAAGATAAAAGGGAATTCCCATGTCCCAGAGGGCTGTGTATGGAGGGGCATTACAGGGGGGAAATAGGACTCTCCATGGCAGTGAATGGGCAAGGATAACAGGAATCCCCTATGAGGAGCCAGGGGAAAAGGAGAGCCAACCCTCCATGGAGTGGAGACAGAACACCCTCAGTGGAGAGAACTAGGAAAAGGGAAAGATGATTCTCCATGAAAAGGAATGGGCAGGGGAATGGGGAACCCCCTTTGAGAAGACAGGGCAATAAGGAAAGGGCACCCTCCATGGAGTGAGGACAGGGGATCCTTAATGGAGGAACAGGGCAGGGGGAAAAGGGTCTTCTGCAGGAGGGAAATGGTCAGGATGATAGAGATCCCCCCTTTGAAGAGCAGGGAAGTGAGGGGAGCACCCTCCATAGAGTGCAGACAGGGATTAAGCCATAGAGGGGACAAAAGAAGGAGATAGGGGACCCTCCATGGTGATTCCCCTGTCCCTATCCCAAGGAGGGTGCCCCCTCCCTCCTTCCCTGTCCACTCAAAGAGGGATCTCTATTCCCCTGCCCATTCCTCTCCAAGGAGAATCCCCTTTTCCCTGCCCTGTCTTTTCCATTGAGGGATTCTTGTCCCCACTCCATAGAAGGTGCCCCCTTCCCCTGTCCTTTCAAACAGGGGTTCCTTGAACCTTTGCCCATTCACCATCATGGATGGTCCCTTATCTCTTCTCTTTGTCCCTCCGTGGAGGGCCCCCTGTCTGAAGGTGCTCTCTCCCCCATGCCCTGTCCCTCAAAGGGTGGATCCCTATCCTTCTGTCCATTCCCCTTCATGAAAAATCTCTGTGATCTCAACCATGCTCATTCCATGGAGATTCCCTTGATCTCCCTTTCTTGGGCCCTGATATAAGGGGCACCCTATGCCCCTGCCCACACCCTGCCCCCCACCCCTAGGCAGAGGGGAGAGGGCAGCCTCCATGGAGGGCGCATGGCATTGCCCTTCTTGCCCTTCTTCCTCCATGGAGGGTCCCGTCCTCTTCCTGCTCTGACCCTTCAAAGCAAGGTTCCCTAACCCCCTACTCTTTCCCCTCCAGAGATAGTCCTCTTTTCCCTCTCCTTGTCCCCTACATAGAGGGTCCCCTTATCCCTCCACCATGGGGCTGCCCCCACCTACATGCCTGTCTACTTAAAGGGAGGTTCTTTGATCCCTTGTTCATGTCTCAGGGGAGCCTCCATGGAGGAACAGGTCAAGGGGGAAAGAGGACCCTATATGGCAGTGAATGAGGAAGGCTATAAAAAACTTTCCTTTGAGGGGCCAGAGATAGAAAAGGGATGCCCTCAATGGAGTGGGGACAGAAGATTAACCATGAAAGGTCCCTTATCTCCCCTCCTTGTCCCTTCCATGGTGTGTCCCTTGTTCCCACTCTATGGGGGGTGCTCTCTGCCTGTTCTTTCTCCTCAAAGTGGGGATACCTATTCCCCTGACCATCCCCCTCCATGGAGGGTCCCCTTCCCCCTGTCTTGTCCCTCTATTGAGGGTCCTCTGTCCCCACTTCATGGAAGTTGCCCCCTCCATCCTGCCCTACCCCCTAAAAGGGGATCCATATCTCCCTGCTCATTCCCCCTACTGGAGAGTCTCATATCCCCTGTCCTGTCCCTTCCATTGAGAGTCCCTTGTCCCCGCTCCATAATGGTGCCCTAACCCCTGCCCTGACGCTTCAAACAGGGGTTCCTTATACCCCTGCCCATTCATCACTGTGGAGGCTCCCCATCTTCTCTCTTTGTTCCCTCCATGGAGAGTCCCCTGTCCCCACTTTATAGAGTGTACTCTCTCTTCCATGCCCTGTCTCTCAAAGAGGAGGTCCCAAACTCCCTGCCCATCCCCCTCAATGGAGGATCTCTGTGATCCCTACCATGTTCATTTCATGGAGATTCCCTTGTTCTCTTTTTCCTGCCCCCCTGAAATGAGGAGTGCCCTATTCTCCTGCCCCACTCTCCCTCCCCCCTACAGGTGGAGGGGAGAGGGTAGCTTCATGGAGGGATCATGGTATTGCCCTTCTTCCTCTATGGAGGGTCCCCTGTCCCCTGTTCTTTCTCCTCTAGGGACAGTCCTCTTTCCAGCTCCCTATCCCCTACATGGAGTGTTCCCTATCTCTCCTCCATGGGGGGAGGGCTTTCCTCCATGCCTGTCTTCTCAAAGGGGGTTTTCTTTATACCTCTGCCCATGTCCCAGTGGACCCTCCATGGAGGGGCAGGACAAAGGGGAAAGGGACCCTCCAGGGCAGTGAATGGGCAAGAGTACAAGGAACCCTCCTTTGAGGGACCAGGGGAGAAAGAGGGGACACCCTCCATGGAGTGGAAACAGGGGACGCTCAATGGATAGTATGGGGAGGGCAGGAAAGAGATCCTCCATGGAGGGGAATGGGGAGGGGAATAAGGATTCCTGTTTGAGTGGGCAAGGCAGGAGGGAGGAACACCCTCCATGGAGTAGGGACAGTTGACACCACAGCGGATCCCTTATCTACCCTTCTTGTCCCCTCCGTGGTGTGTCTCCTGTCCCCACTCTATGAAGGGTGCTCTCCCCCCCACCTGCCCTTTCTCTTCAAAGGGGTGGATCCATATTCCCCTGATCATTCCCCTCCATGGATAGTCTCATGTCCCCTGCATTCTCCCTCCAGTGAAAGTCCCCTGTCCAAGGGTGCTCCCTCCCCCTGCCCTATTCTCTCTGGGGGGATGGGAGTGTTCCTTGTATTCCTTCCCATTTACCACCATGGAAAGAACCCTATTTCTCCTCTTTATCCCCTGCATGGAGGGTCCCCTGTCCCCACTCCAAGGAAGGTGTTCTCTCCCACTTGCCCTGTCCCTCAAAAAAGTGTTCCCTGTCCTGCCCATTACCCTCCATGGAGGGTCCCTGTGCTCCCTGCCTTGCTCCCTTTATGGATATTCCCTTGATTCCACTTTCCTGACACCAGAAATGGGATGTGCCGTATTCCCCTTCCTATTTTACTCCACAGTCAGAGGGGAGAGGGCAGCCTTCATGGAGAGGGGTTCCCTATCCCCCTGTCTATTCTCCTCCATGGAGGGTTCCCTCTAATTTTTGTCTTGCTCCTGTCATGGCCAGTCCATTTCCACCCTTCCTTGCCCTCACAAAGGGGAAATCCCTATCCCCCTAACCATTCCTCTCTATAGAGTCACCTTTCACTCTGCCCATTCCCCTCCATTGAATGTCCCCTGACTTCACTCCATGGAAGGCCCCCCCTCCATGCCTGACCCATCATATAAGGTTCCTTCTATCCCTGCTCATGTCCCAGGGATCCCTCATAAAGGGATAGGACAAAGGGAAATGGGCAGTGAATGAGCAAAGGTATAAGGAAGCCCCCTTTGAGGGGCCAGGGGAAAAAGAGAGGGCACCTTCCATGGAATGGGGGCCAGAGATTCTGCATGGGGGGACATGGCAGAAGGCAAAGGGTCTTCTCCAGTGAGGGGAATGGTCAGAGGGTTAGGGATCCCCATTTGAGGGTATAGGGCAGGGGGGAGAGCACCCTCCATAGAGCAGGGGTAGGGGATGTGCCATGGGGGGGACAAGAGGAGGAGGTAGGAGACCCTCCATGGTGGGTTTCCTGTCTCTACTCCATGGAGAATGCTCACCACCTCAAATGCCCTGTCCCCTCAAAGAGAGAATGCCTGTCCCCTTGATCATTACCCTGCCCTTCTGTCTTGTCCCTCCATGGGTGTCCCCTGCTCCCCCTCCATGGAGAGTGGCCCCACCCTATGCCTATCCTCTTAAAAGGGGGTTCTTACTACCCCTGCCCATTTTCCTCCTTGGAAAGAATCATTCCCCCCCCCACCTGCCCTGTCCCTCTATGGAGGATGCCCTCTCTCCTCTACCATGTGTCTTCCAAAAAGTTTCCCTATCCTCCTGCCTATTCCCTTTAATGGAGGGTTCTCTACCTTTCACATCTTGCTCCTGCCATGGAAGTCCATTATTGCCTTCTTTGCCCCTTCAAATAGGGAACTCCTATCCCCAGCCCACTCCCCTCTTTAGAGAGTCCCCTTTCTCCCTGCCCTGTCCCCTCCATTGGGAGTCTTCTTTCCTCACTCCATGGATGATACCCCCTTCCCTGCCCTGTTCTTTTTCTAGGGAGTTTCTTTGTACCCTTGCCCTTATCCCCATGGGGACAGGGAACCTCCATGGAGGGACAAGACAAGGGGTAAAGTGGAACCTCCAGGTAGTTAATGGGAAGGGGTACAAGGAAAGAGGGAGAGACAAGCTCCATGGAGTGGAGACAGAGGACCTTCAATGCAGAGGAAAGGGAGTGGGGGAGGAGATCCTTCATGGAGGGGAATTGAAAGAGGAATAGGGATCCCCCTTTAAGGGGATCCTGCAAGAGGGAAAGAGCACCCTCCATAGAGTGGGAAGAAGGGATCAACAATGGAAGAACAGGACAGGGAGCAAAGAGTTCTCTCTATGGAGAGAAATGTACAGGGGAATGGGGATCCCTACTTTGAAGGGAGAAGGAAGAGGGTTAATGGACTGCCCATGGTGGGAGCAAAACATGGGGGACTGAGAACCCTTCATGGAGGGGAATAAGCAGGGGAATAGGAGTCCCCCTCTTAGGGGACAGGGAAGGGGGAAGAGTTCCCTGTCCTCCATGTTTTGCTCCTATCATGGACCCTGACCCCTTTCTTCCCTCCTCAAGGTGAGGATCCCTATACCCCTGCCCATTTCCCTCCATGAAGAGGACTCTTTGTTCCCTGTCCTGTTTCTGCATTGATGGTCCCCTTTCCCCATTCCATGGAGGTTGCCCCCTCCCTCCTACCCTGTCCCCTCAAAGGTGGGATCCCTATCACCCTACCCTGCCCCCTCCATGGAGGGTTCCCTGTCCCCCCTGCCCCACCCCTCCATGGAGGGTTCCTTCTCCTCCTTGTGCTGCCTCCTTTATGGAGGGTTCCCTGTATCCCTTGCCCCATCACAAAAGGATATGAAATAAAATTTAATTTTTAAAATTATAATAAATAGAAGGAAACCAAGATGGAGGCATTGGTGAACACCTAAACTGCTGCCTTGCACAACAATTTCAAAACGACAACTAAAAGACAGAACGGACATCATCCAGAACCACAGGAAAGCTGGTTGAGTGGAAATTCTACAACTAGAAGGAAAGAGGGGCTCACGGGGACTCAGAGGAGCTGCAAAAAGCTGAGGTACAGAGATGCAAGCATGGAGAGGAGAGGCGGCAGAGGGCCTGGCTTGCTTCCTCTAGTGGGAGTGAAACGGAGACTCTTGACTACACTGAACCCCACTTCTGACTGCACTGAATTCCAGTTCCTGGTGAGACTCATATGGAGGAGTCTGGACTCTTGTGAAAAGGGAGGAGTGCAGGGAAACTTAGCAGAGCTGCAAAAGACAGAGGCCTTGAGGTGTGCACGAAAGTGCGCACAGAGAGGGCTGACTGCTGATTTTGCCACTGGCTTTCTCTAGCGGGAGGAAGACAAAACCTCCCAACTGTACTGAAATCTAGGTGGACTGTACTGAACTCCAGTTTCGGATGAGATCCTGGAGGTCCTGACTCACACAGTTCCCCAGAGTGCACGGGAACTCAGAGAGGCCGAAAGATAGAGATCAGGAGGCACACGAGCATGGCTATGCACAGAGAGGGCTGCAGTGATTACCAAGGGACAACGAGACCCAGGGGCTGATGGGAAGCCAAGGTTGTCTGCTCATCCCTGAGACTCCTTCCCATCCAAGCCTAGCATAGAGGTTTCTGTAATCTTGCAAGTCTTAAGGGAGAGTCCAGCACAGAAGTTTTCCCAGCAGTGTACACACAACTGATACTCACAACCAATTGCCTTGGAGGTCAATCCAAGTGATACCAACAACAATCAAGACTTAAGTATAACAAGGCTGTACACACAGTCCACAAAAGGGTGCACCAAGAGAGTCCACCTCAAGTAACTGGGGAGGTGGAACTACTGGGCCATATAGGACACCTAGCACACAAAGCTACTCTACCAACTCAGGGAAGCAGCCAAAATGTGGAGACAAAGGAACAGATCACAAACAAAAGAAATGGAGGAAAACAAATGGCTGGATATAGAGTTCAAAACCACAGTTATAAGGTTATCAAGAATTTCCTAGGAAAGATGGATAAATTTAGTGAGACCCAAAAGGAGATGAAAAATGACCAACTAGAAATTAAGCATACACTGACTGAAATAAAAAAAAATATTATACAGAGACCTAACAGCAGACTAGAGGAACACAAGAATAAAGTCAAAGATTTGAAATACAAAGAAACAGAAACCACTCAACTGGAAAATCAAAAAGAAAAAAGAATCCAAAAATGTGAAGATAGTGTAAGGAGCCTCTGGGATAACTTCAAGCATAACAACATCAGAATTATGGGGGTGCCAGAGAAGAGAGAGAGCAAGACACTGAAAACCTATTTAAAGAAATAATGACTGAAAACTTCCCCCAGCTGGTGAAAGAAATATACTTATAAGTCCAGGAAGTGCACAGAACCCCAAACAAAAGGAATCCAAAGAGGACCACACCAAGACACATCATAATTAAAATACCAAGAGCAAAAGACAAAGAGATAATATTAAAAGCAGCAAGAGAAAAACAGTCAATTACCTACAAGGGAGCACTCATAAGATTGTCAGCTTATTTCTCAACAGAAACTGTGCAGGCCAGGTGGGAGTGGCAAGAAATATTCAAAGTGATGAATAGCAAGAACCTACAACCAAGATTATTCTATCCAGCAAAGCTATCACTCAGAATTGAAGGTCAGATAAAGAGCTTCATAGATAAGAAAAAACTAAAGGAATTCATTAGCACCAAACCAATATTATATGAAATGCTGAAAGGTACTCTTTAAGAAGATGAAGAAAAAGAAAAAGGTAAAGATAAAAATTATGAACAAATACCTATCTATCAACAAGTAAATCTACAAATCAAGTGAATTAAAAATCTGATGCACAGAATAAACTGATGAATATAATAGAATCAGGGGCATAGAAAGGGAATGGACTGACAATTCTCAGGGGGAAAAGGGTGAGTGGGGTGCAAGGAGAGACTAGATAAAAATCATACACCTATTGCCAAAACCGGTTTGGCTCAGTGGATAGAGTGTCGATCTGCAGTCTGAAAGGTCCCAGGTTCAATTCCAGTCAAGGGCATGTATCTTGGTTGCCGGCACATCCCCAGTGGGGGGCGTGCAGTAAGCGGCTGATCAGTCTCTATCATCGATGTTTCTGGCTCTCTATCCCTCTCCCTTCCTCTCTGTAAGAAACCAATATGAGGACAGTGGGGGGAGGGGCGGGGAGTAAGTGCAGTGGGAAGTGGGTGGGAGCCAGGTAGAGGGGAACTATGGGCATAAAAAAGAGGAACAATTGTAATAATCTGAACAATAAATATTTATTTTTTAATAAAGGATAATTGTCATAATATCTAAATGATTTTGCAATCAAAATCTTGCACTTTATAAGCCAACCATAAAAAAATTCTAATACAAAATTAATGCTAAAAAATTATAATAAATATAAAGTGAATGAAAGCTAAAACACAACACTTTCTTTTAACCACACTTGAAAAACTGTAACTTTCAGGTCTCTTTAGTCTGTAAGATTTCCTCACTTTGATCTCTGATGAAATGTGTTATGGCTGCTACATGACATTTCATGGCTATTCAAGTGTGAATCCCAGTGTTTTAAATTTATTAGTAAATTGTGAATTTTATTAGATTTCAAAATCAAATATTTAACTTTTAAGATAGTTTAGTTTAAATTAAGAAGCTCACCTAATTAGATAAATTTAACTGAATTCATCCTTAGTCATCTCATGAAGTTGACAGTTGGCATCAAGTCCCTTTCAGGTGTTTCCCTCCCTCTCTCCCTCCCCCCTTTCAAATTTTATTTCTTGGTTCCATTGATCATACCTCTTGAATGCAGTTTCCTTTGAATTCTTTGATTCCACCTTTGGGAACTGCTTGACTGGAAGTAGTTAGTTTCAGTTAGCCTATTTTCAAGTTAAGAGCCTCTTGTTACTACCATCCCTGAAGAAATGCAGGGATGATATCTCAATTCTGCAATATGATGTCAGCATCACAATTGGCTTCTCTCTGAAGAAAACCACTTATCAAACCTATGTAACCCCAAAAAGGATCCTGCCTCACCATATTCTCTACTGTACCTATAAAGGATATATTTATATTGTAAACCTATGGTTAGTTGTTCTTGTTCTGATCTTCTGTTGGACTCTGGTCTGTGCCAGAGACTTCATTTTTTGCCATCAGTACTTATTTTAGTATTCATTGTTTTATGTAAATGAACTCAGTTTTCAATTGACTAAGTACTAAAAATAAACCTTAGTATCATCACTGCGTAGTAGATTCTTGTATAGATTTTATGTTTAAGAAATACCTAGACATGATGTCAATTATCAAGTCTCTAAGTGCTTATTACATAGGGCAGTTTTGAAAGCCCAAAAAGTGCATAGTAGCAGCTTTGTAACTTCCAAAGGTTCATTAAGAAAACAAAACCCTAATCATTATTCATTTTCATAATTTTATAAACTATTGCAAAAAAATGTGTTTGAATAGGTTACATTCACTAGCTACATTTTCTTAATCTTATATTTCATTTTAAAATAATTTATATTTTAGTGAGATTTAATAGTCACAGATTTCCAAATGTAGTAAAAAACATAGTATGGCATTTTAGCTTCCATTCAATTTACACTCTTATTTGAGTCATCCATTCATGATTATGTTTAGCTAACAAACATTTCTATTTTCTTGTGACATGTCTTCACAATCTACATTCAGCTATTCACTTTTTTACCTCAGGCCAGGACCAGAGAAATTAATGGCCTTTACTGAGGACCTGAAGAATTTTCTATTGATTTGTTTAACTGTATTTTTAGCCATAGGTGCTTACATTGTTAGGCATTTACATAGGGGGAGACATTCATGGGCTCTAATGTATTCTTCTTGCTGTCTACATTTCTGTTTACTCTGAGGGTAATAGCAAGGATATAATTTCTATTTTTAAAGTTTAATGCATCAGAAATCACAAACACTGCATTACACATATCACAAAACAGCTTTACAAAGAAAAAATCTAAATTTCTTCACATGTTATTTTACAAAGTGTTTATTTAGAGAAGATAGAAAGAGGTCATTACTCATAAATAACATCCTTAAAGTATTGGAAAATTTTATTCATTGTTTTTGAAAAAATTAGTAGTTAATATCAGATTTTTGTAAATAGCACACTTTTAAAAAGTATGTATTTAGCAGTGAAAATAAAAATATAATAATATAAATTAAAATGAAAGAAAATAAGTATTTGACAAAAAACACACACAACAATTTTTTAAAATATATTTTATTGATTTTTTACAGAGAGGAAGGGAGAAAGATAGAGAATTAGAAACATAGATGAGAGAGAAACATCTATCAACTGCCTCCTGAACACCCCCTAATAAGGATGTGCCCACAACCAAGGTACGTACCCTTGACCAGAATCAAACCTGGGATCTTTCAGTTCACAGGCTGATGCTCTATCCCCTGAGCCAAACTGGTTAGGGCATACACACTTAACAATTTGAATCCCATCATGCCCCTGCACATTTCACACACACACACACACACACACACACACACACAACCTATGTGTGGGAAGCCACTATTTGTAGACACTATCATAAGAGTGTACCAAGGATCATGGAAGGCAGATGGACCTTGTGTGTTAGCAGGGCTGACAGTAAGCACCATTTGTGCGTGTTGAGATAGTGGTGGCTCAAGGTAATTCCCTAACCTGATAATCCTTTTAATTGTTTACCAAACTTTACCTTTGATATGCCTATAGGCATGTTAAAGGGAAAATGTGTATTCAAATAAATAAAAGGCATACCAGGCCAGAAGTCTGTGTGCCTCTTCAAGATAGAGGCTCCACCTGGTCCCTAATCACTTCTAAATTCATATTTTTTGTATAGCATTTTCATTTGTGCTGAAAGAGGTGATATTAAAAATTATTCCCCCTCCTAAGTTATGTTAACTATGTAAGAAGATGGCTATATTAATTAATCTTAATGTGGTAATAATTTCACAGTATATACATATTTAAAATCTTCATGTTGTACATTTTAAATTTGCAGTGTTGTATGCCAATTATCCATATATATATAAAAAGCCAAAGGCCTTCACAACCAATACAACCAGATGTAGTCCAAACAGGCTGCATGGAGCAACCAGACCAGCAGGGGGATTAGTGAGGGATGATCAAATGACCAAACAACAGGCTGTGTGGGGCAACCAGACCTTTGGTGGGGGGTGGGGGGCAGTGAAAGGCTACCAGGCTGGTGGGGGGGACAGTTTGGGGTGACCAGGCCAGCAGGGGGGTCAGTAGGGGCAACCAGTCCAGTGGGGGGAGCAGTTACGGGTAACCAGGCTGGAAGGGCAGGGGCAGTTGGGGGCAACCAGGCTGGCAGGGGGCCAGTTAGGAATGACAAGGCCAGCAGGTGGGTCAGTGAGTTGTGATCTGACCATCAAGCAGAGGTGGTTAGGAGTGATCAGGTTGGCAGGGGCAGGCAGTTAGGGGCAATCAGGAAGGCAGGCAGGTGAGCAGTTAGGAGCCAGAAGTGAAGGATTGTAAGAGGGATCCCAGATTGGAGAGGGTTCAGATTGGGCTGAGGGGAACCTCCCCCCCCCCACCAAACACACACATGAATTTTGTGCACAGGGCCTCTAGTATCTCGATAAAGCTGTGGTGGGGGATGCAAATTCCTGACCTACAAAATCTATTAACACAATAAAATTATTCCTCTAAAGCACTGCATTGTGGGTATGGTTATGTGGCAATAGTAATTAGAACACCTTAATATGATGCAGAATTTCCTGTAGGATAGTAGACAACCTCTATCATAGTACCTTTTATTAAAAGTCAAGAATAAGTCCTACAAGCCCTGCCTCTTTATTCCTTTCCCATTAGTTTTTTTGGAGGAGTATTTTGAGAAGTAAATTTTGGGGATTTGAATTTGCAGACACATAACCTATAAAACGCCAAATGTCATTTTCCTGTAAACAGTTAAGAAGGAAGAAGCCTATAATCAAAGCCTAAGGCAACTCATTTACTTGGGAATCAGAACTTTCCATCTGTTTTTCTTTGCATTTTTAAAATCTTTACACCCCAGTCCTTTGGCCATGTGTCAAGCAGCATTATATGCTGCACACATTTCAAGTAGATATTAATAAAACATTCCATGTGCTCACCCTGTACCTTAATCACTGCTGCTGCTCTCATTTTCTATAACCAAAATGCTGAATTGATGGCATTTGTAAACCCAAGGTCAAGTTTGGAATTTTTCCTTGATATAAAAATATCTAGCGCATATCTTGGTTAGAAAGAAATTGCTGTGAGGTTTAAAAGGTGACACTCTTCACTGGTAGATTCTTTACATCATCCCATAAACATACTACCTTGGTCTGTTCTTTGTTGTAACACACAGAGAAACTGTGCTGATCTTATTTGTTTTGAATAGGATATCTACTTGGGACTAGAGAGGTAAGAATTCTACTTGCGGCTTTGTTACAATGTGACTTTGGAAAAAAAAAACACAACACATTTGTTTTGGCCTTAGAGTTTTGTGTGTTTTGTTTTTCTTCTTCCTTTATACTAAATGAGAGTTTGGTTTAGATCAGTTGCTGACAAAACAGGTCAGCAGTAGAAATCCATATAAACACACACACACACACACACACAGTGGGTCTGTTATGTTTGATACTTCCGGAGTTCTGATTGTCTTTGTTATGTATTATACACTGAGTGACCAGATTATTATGACCTCTAAATGCATAATAATCTGGCCACTTAGTGTATATATATATATATAAGAAATTTTAGGTCCTTTAAATGTTCTGCTAGCTCTATATATATTAGAGCTAGCTTTATATATATTAGAGTCCCAGTGCATGAATTGGTTCATGGGTGGGGTCCAGCCAGCCTCGTCAGGAGGAGGGGACATGGGCAGCTGGCCAGCTGGCCTGCCTGCTAGTCGAACTCCTGGTCAAAGGGGCAATTTGCATATTGGCCTTTTAATATGTAGGATATACACGGAGTGGCCAGATTATTATGCTTTCAGAGATCATAATAATCTGACCACTCAGTGTATATGGAAGATGCACATAAATACACACACTTTCTTCTAAATTTTTTAAAGGCAATGAACAACTTATTTATTGAGATGAAATTTATATAAAATGAAATTAGCCATTTAAAGTGGACAATTCAATACCAATTATTACATTTACAAGTTGGTACAACCACAAACACTATTTCTAAAATATTTCATTATATTTATTATTTTAAATAACTGTTTTCCTACTCATAAAATATTAATTTTTTTTTATCCATTTATTTTTATAATTTTTTAACTGATTTTAAAGAGAGGGAGAGAGGGAGAGAGAGAGAAATATGGATTGAGAGAGAAACATTAATTGGTTGATTCTCACATGTGCCCAATTAGGGATCTAATTCAAAACCTGGGTATTTGCCCTGACCAGGAATCAAACCCAAGACATTTTGGTATAGTGCTCCAATAAAATGAGCCATAATGGACAGCGCAAAATAATAACATTTTAGACGATGTGAGAAGATAAGTCAAGATTAAAATTAAGTTGATCTTAATGCCATAAAATAAAGCTAGAATTAAAATTTTAGAGTAGACATTCATTTTCCCTACCCTGGTCACTCAACACACACACTAACTTAACATCACCCATTATTAGGTTGTAATATAACCAAAAGCAAAACTGACAACATAAACTACTTCTATGTAGTTTCACAGTTATGATTATGTAGAAACTATCACAATATATCCTATTGTGCAGAAGCAGGGACATCGGGAAACACCCAGATGACCTTAATGATCACTGGTCAATAAGACGTAATGCAATATACTGTATAGCTTTATCTGCAAGTCCAACATGAGTTCCTAAATGTCTCATAAATAAATTAATTTATTACTGCAAAGAATGTCCTTTGTGGATCCTACCCAAGGATATCATGTCAATTCCTGTATTTAATAGCAAGTCAGGAATATATATAATAGTAACTTTCATTCAAAGTATACTGAGTTTTACAGGAGTTTCTGGGCATTAGCCACATGTAGTCAAAAGAATGATTGAAGAAATTAAGGTTTCCTTTATTTACATATAAATAAGAATATAATAACCTACAAGTTTAAGAATTTGTGGCACACTCCAAACTTTTGCTTCTTCAACTATCAAAGCAACTGAATGAGAAGTTGTATATCATGAAGTTGCATATCTATACTGACCCTCCTATTTCAATGTTCCATGTGGCTGCACAGAGAAAATCATGAATTAGAAAAAGGTTCTCCTAGTACAGTAGCCCAGTCTGTTTCTCCATGGTCTCATTTTCTACAGTCAACCAAAGCCAAAAATATTAAATAGAAATGTACCAAAATAAGCAATTCATAAGTTTTAAATTGTGAATGGCCTGCCCTAGCCAGTTTGGCTCACTGGATAGAGATTCGGCCTGCAGACTGAAAAATCCCAAATTTGATTCCTATCAAGGGCACACGCCTGGCTGCAGGCTTAATCCCCAGTGAGTGGTGTGCAGAAGGCTGTTAATCAATTATTATCTATCATCATTGACGTTTTTATCTTCTCTCTTCCTCTCCCTTCCTCTCTCTGAAATCAATAAAAAATATATTTTTAAAAATAAAATAAATTGTATTCGGCCTGAGTATCGTGATGAAATCTCAAATAGTCCTGCTCCTTCCCTCCTGCAAAATGGTGACTCGTGCCTTTGTTCAGGGTTTCCACTCTGTGTACAGCTCCTGCCTATGAGTCACTCAGTAGCCTTCTTAGTTATTGAATTTAATATCACAGTAGTGTGCTCAGTAAACCTTATTTTACTGAATAATGGTCCCAAAGTGAAGAATAGTGATGCTGACAATTAAGCTATATCAAAAAAGATGTACTTTCTTTAAATGAAAAGGTGAAGTTCTCAAATTACTAATAAAATAAAATAAAATAAAAAATTGTGCACCAAGGTTGCTAAGATCTATAGTAAGAACACATCTACCCATAAGATTGCCTAACTTATAAATCAAATTTATCATAGATATGTATAGGAAAAAGTAGTATGTAGAGGATTGGATACTATCTGAGGTTTTAGGCCTCCACTGAGGATTTGAATCATATTTTCTGTGCATATGAGGGGAACTATCACAGTGTTTCTGGGTGAGGGAATAATTGGCCAATCTGCAGCCAATATATTTCCCTCATGCACACATCTAATAGACATTCCTCCCCCAAAAGGGCATTCCAGGACTGTGCATCAATACTGTTGTGTACCATAATTTTCCTTACTTATTAATATTCTGTAAATATTTTCTATGACATCAATCATTCTACTATAGCATTTTAATGACTAAATCCTTTTCTATCATTTTGTTATTAGCATGATTTATTTAGTGATTTTGAAAACATTGAATTGGCATTTTATGAAAAATAAACAACCACCTTCATAGGATGGAATGACAGGAAAAACCACTCTGAATGAGCGGAAATTTAGAACTTCTTATATTTGCTTTGCTTTCCTATAAAGTATCAAGATTTCTTTAGCATCAAGCTCCACCTCCACAGCTCTGTGGGAATGTCTGGAGCCCATCTGAGTCCTCAGGAGTCAGCGAGGGAAAGACAGTGCTGCTGACATGCAGTGGCTAGAGACCAGGATGTTCCTAAACACCTGCAGTCTGCAGAATAGCATCCCACCATCAACAGCAACCATAGAATTATCTGGCCCACAATGCCAATGGTGCTGAAATGGAGAAACTCTGCTTAACATGGAGCACAACCAAAAGGAAGGTGACCCTGTCACACAGCTGTCTCCCTCATGGACACATTTTTGACTTGTGTTAATGCTAAAATTACTAAAGACAATTGGGATGTGTGTTGTGTGGAGATAGTTTTAATGGTTTTATTGCTCCTGTTTTCCTGATAGGCTTCCTAGTGTGTGGAGCTACACCCTTTCTCTATTTAACCCAAAAACCCAGCTCTCTTTATTGTCTGCCAGTCATTCCAAGTGCTGAAAATGCTGCTTTACACATAAAGAAAGAAATTTTAGGTCCTTTAAATGTTCTGCTAGCTAATTGGCTTCTACTGAATACTACTGGTCCTGTTCTGTTTATGTTTCATTATGTTTATTTAGATGTGTTTTTTTTTATTCCCACTGCTACATTGTTTCTGCCTTAAAGTCAAGATTTTACATCAATGATTTCAAGTTGTTTCATTTCATTTATAAATCAGGATATAATCCTTTCTTTTTCTCCTTTAGTGGGAATCTTTGAAATATTTTCACTTATGTTCACACTGCAGTTTTGGGTCTACAACTGAACACAAATCTCCAATATACCAGGGCTACTTGTATAACCTGCATGGTTTCATGAACAATGACTCCCCTCTCCTTGCCTACACTTGCTCTGGCATGTCTAATTATTGTGGACATGAACCTGACACAAAAATTTAGAGTTCACCATGCCATACCTTGTTGCATCCCCATCACAGGATATTTTCCTAAGTGGTCCAATGTAGAGAAAAGTTTCTTTGTACTACTTTAACGTATTTGCCTCAGATAGACTATATAAGCATAACGAAGTCATTTGCTCCCAAGGCCTTAGAATAAAACATTAGAATAGTGGCTAATAACTGGCCTACATGGATCCATTAGAATTTCTTTTTTAGTGCATTGCAAATTGAAGTTAAGAGACTCTAATCTACACCAGACAGATCATATACTTTAGTGGAAAAGGAAGAGGCCACAGTGGGAATAGTGGCAAATTAAAGAGTATACATCTAGTGGGAGCTGATATTCAGCTTCTATGGATAGTTGCTCTCTGAAAACCATGCCCTCTCCTTCTACATTGTCTAATCTAATTGTTACAAGAAGCTAAATGTCATATTTCCTTAGAATTCTCTTTAAAAAATCATGAATGTTATACTTAAATGTTTAAACAATATTCTAGATGACCAAGAAAGAAAATTGGTACTTGTTTCCCTAGACACTAGTTTTCAACCTCATTTCTACCTGTTCTGTGTTGCCTTTCCATTCATGGTAATTTTATAGTATATATTTATAAATTATGTGTCAAAATAGCAACAGTCAATAAACATTATTAGTTTAAAAGTCCCATTTTTGATGGACTGTAATAGCTATTGAATTAATGCTTCCAAACTGTAGAATTGTATTTCAAAGTAAAACTTTTGATATTTTAGCCAAGAGGAGAAAAAGATGGAGAAATATAGGTGCTATAAGAGGACAGTAAGTCCTTGCTGTGTGAGAGATGAGTTCAGCTGCTCTAAATAATAATTAGCATTGCATAGTGATTTCAGCTAATATTCCATGCCACATCAATGAATCCGATACACAAAATAATCCAGCTCCAGTTATGCTCATTTAACAAATTTTAAAAATGCAATCAGACTTGTTACATACAGATTTTGTTTATTTTTTTTCCATTGAAGTTTACATTTTATATTATTTCGTATTAGTTTCAGGTATACACAAGCTGTGGTACAGATATACAATGCACTCAGCCATTGAAAAGAACAAAATCTTACCATTTGAAATAGCATGGATGGACCTAGAGGGTATTATACTCAGTGAAACAAATATTTTTACGTTAAACAGTAAACCCAAATATTGATCTGACTTTAATTTTCAGATTTCATTTTGAAAAACATAGAGTATGCATATATATCTTCAAAAGCCTGTCCAAAGGGAGGAATTAAAAATGTACTGAGGCAGTGACTTTAAAAGATAGAATTTTACCATATCTCATTTTAGTGCTGCCGATACCACCTACAGATGGAGGTATTCTGGTGTAGTCCCCTAAAGCTTCCGTATTCAGGGGAACGTTAAGAAAAGGAACCAGAGTGGCTTGGCAATTGCCCATAGCTTTTCAATTAAAACAATATTAATTTTTTTAAGTGCAGTGTTTATAGCTGTGCTATTATGACATCTAAAACAATGATGAGCTGTGACTTTACAATAGAGCACAAATTGTTTTATTCCCAGAGTATGATGACATATACCTATTGGATTTTTCCAATGATGAGGACTGATTTTTCTCAATGAATGTTGTTTAAAGATCTGCCCAGAGCCTCTCTCTATTTGGGGTGGGCCTGAAGCCTAGGAGACTCAGGCAGAAATTCAGGTAAGCCCCAGAGAAAAATGTGCATGAAGCAAAAGTCTTAGCTCTTTTTATGACAAAGAGATGTTATAATTTTTTTAAATTACCACTTATTAAGTGTAACACAAGGTGCTGGAGGTTAAGCCATGGCTCCACAGAAGACTACTTGTACGTGAGTAACTGAAATAAAGACGTTTATTACTCAGGCCTGGGAAGGAAGTACACTGCATGCTTGGAGGGGCCACACTGGGAGGTAGAGGCAGGGTGCAGGCAGAGAGAGAGGAAGGTCCATGAGGCACGTGGCTGGAATGCTTTCAGGTTTTCAAGCTAAGGCCAAATTGGGAAATTCAAATAAAAGTTTAAATAGTGGGGTTTTGATCAACTCTATAGGGGTCTTATCTAAGAAGTGCATGAGAGGAAGGCCCTGGGAGGTGAGGGAGATTCCTGAGCACAAGGGCTGTTGGGAATGTCATGTCAGGAACTTACATTTACTTGTAACTCTGCAGGCTGTTATCTAGGGCATGCACTTGCATGAGGGGGCTAGTGTCAGTTCGAGGCCCCCTAAGGACTATTGGACAAATAAAATGGGTGTTGAGGAAAAACTACCATGAAGCAACTTAGCTAAACTTTTGAGAGGAGAAAATAGCTTTTATTTTTCTCTTCTTAAGTCTCATCTTTGATTCTTTTCAGTATGATGGTAGCAAGTTCTTAAGGGCCATGTAAATAGAGCATGGGCCTAGGAGAGAATCAACAAGAGCAGAAGATTGATGATTAGTCAGGAAGGATCCACATGTGTATTGACATCAAACAGGGGTCCCAATATGCAGAGAGAGGTTTGGAATAAAAAATATAAAGTAACACAAGAGTAACTTCACCTAGACTATTTCTCTCTATACCTGCTTACTTGTACTACTTCAGAGCTTGTGTGTGTGTGTGTGTGTGTATGTGTGTGTGTGTGTGTATTTGTATGTAATATTTTTCTATATTAACCACAAAATGTGTGGATTAACCTACAAGAAATACATGAATTAACAAACTATGGTCAGATATGCACAAAGGCCTGTGATTTGTAAAGTAGTTTTACTTCCCAAAGGTTATTCACTGTTGAATTTAATAACATTTTGCATGGGCAAAATTTCATGCAAAATTCTCATTTAATATGATAGTCTGAAAAACATATAAGTTTTAAAAGGATAGAGGTACAGTTTGAGAGTGAAATTGGGCTTTGTATAAAGCCAAAAAGTGCAATAGCAGGCACACTTCTCATGAGCAAGTGGATGCATTCAAAATGATATTTAATTTTAAATCTAAGGTGATTAGTTTTTGCAGAGAATGGGATCCTTTTCTGAGGAAATATTTGCTGTGCTGATGGGTAGAATTTATATGAAGCATTGTGCTACACTGACATACTTAAATTGTGTTTTCTAAAATATAAGTGTTTGAGATTATTATATTTTACAAATGTTATTGACTATAGAAATAGAAGTCTTTCTATTTTTAAGCCATTTATCTAGCTAGAACTATTACAAGGATTCTGAAAATATATCTGTTGTTAAAAATCTTCCCATAACTAGACTAATAATTCTATATAAGTTGTTTTTTTATATTAGAATAATATATAATGATTTTTTCTAGAATGCCCCTTCTTTGCTTCAGTCTTGAGAAACAGCTTAACTACAGATCAGATAAAGAATCCAGAATTTCAAGATCTGATCATCTTTTTTTTATTTTTTATTTCAAATCTCAAACATATGTGTAACTAAACCTTAGCTATATGGAGTTACTGCCCATTCTAATCACCAGATATTCTTAACGATCCATTTTGAGGCCTCCTGAATTTTATTTCATATCTATATCCTGCACACAGAGATATTAAAATAAATCAGAAAGGCTCTCTGTTCACCAGGGAATCCAAGATTTTTCAAATACATTAATCAATGATAGAGATGACGTTTAAGGATAAACTATTGCTAAGCCTGGATTGCCATTATTTAATACAAAACTAAAGCAAAAAAGCTAAAGGGTGTTAATGAGGTTTTAAACAAGTGTGTTTAATAATTTCTCTCCAAATAATAATAATAATTTTTCATATATGTGATATTGATTATGGATATTACTATATACATCTTTTCTCAGAAAAAACATTGTCATAAAGAAAAGACATGAGTGAGGTTATGGGTAGGACTGAGGATGGAATTTCCTAATGTAGACCAGTGAGTGCTTTTCCACTCCTCACTGGTGACTCCTCTTCTTATTGTGCTTTATCATTTTTAATAAATGTTATTTGTTTATTGATTGATTTTAGAAAGGGTGAGAAAGGGACAGAGAGGGAGAAAGAATCTTTGATTTGCTGTTCTACTTATGTATGTATTAGTTGGTTGATTCTGGTGTGTGCTCTGACCAGGAATCGAACTCACAACCTTGGATTATTGGAATAATACTTAAATCAACTGAACTACTGTGTCAGGGCATCATTTTTATTATAATACATATTTTCAAGAATAAAATCCATGGGACCAGTTAAATAGCACATAAGGTTAATATTTAGACATTTTTTAGCCAAAATACAGCTAAATTACTGACTACTATTTTAGAAACAATTGAAATTTCAAGGAAATAAACTCTACCAAATATCTTTTGTGTTTCACAATAGAAGGTAAGATTGGATGTTAAAATATGTCTGATTTTTTAGGATTTCATATTGAAAATTCTGCTCTTTATAAAGCATGTATATACTTAAGTGTGGAATTTCAATGTGACTAGTCCCTCAGCCATCATTATAAAGAGCTTCAAAATTTTCTTTAGAAATGCCATGGTTATCACAGTCACTCAGGGGTGACTCCACACGTCTGATTGTTCAGAACTGCAACAAAAGCAACTCTAAGTGCAATAGGATTTTATCATGCTGAGGCATCTCAAGGCATTTTCAAACCATATTAAAAATAAAATGTGAGTCAAACTTGAAATGTTTGTAATTCATGAAAGGTTGATGAGCAGGTCTCAGCACCAGCATCATGATCAATGATAAGTGCTTGCCTGTGGGGATTGTGCCATTATCGTTAGGTAGCGGGTACAGTCATGTCATGCAAAGCAGACAGCGGGTGTTCCTGCCTGACAGATGCTGATAAAATGGTGACAAGAATAACAAGTGACTAAAGAGATTGTTATACCAAAATCCTCTTTTGGGGATGACACACAGTGGTATAAACACCAGCCATGGTGGCTTGTGATGCCCTGCCTCACACCCAAACCAAAGGACCCTGTCAGGCCCTGCAGACACAGACTAGCAAAATTGAAAGGCAGGAATTCCAGATCCTACCAAAAGAGGAAATGCATGAAGGGGAGAAAATATTAATGGAATCAGAGCCAAAGTGTTAATGGAACAGCATCAAAAAGACTGAGTGTTTGAGCCAGAGAAGCTGATTAGAATTAGGAATAAAGATACTGGCACTTGTTAGCTAAGAGCTGACAATAAATGAGATGCAAGTAAAGAACTTCAGTGTATGCCATGAATCCTGCAACCTACTTAAAAATGCGTCTTCCAATATGTTCCTAAGTTCTTAATAACTGCCTTACTCACAGTAAATCCTAGGTAGTCATGTGCTGAATAAATGAAAATTTACTTTAAAAAAACCCCTTAATTATGTTAAATTACATAGCAATAAAAGAATGGGTGAATATTTTTCTTGCTTTTCTTTTCTTTTGTTTCTGTTTGTTTTTATAGTCCTTTCTTTTCACTGGATTATGAAGAAATGAAGGAGAAAAGAGGTCATGTGTTCTTTTCCAGTGACTTTTATGTGTAGCAAAACAGAGGGTATACGTAGACATTTTTGTTCATCAATAAGCCGTATTTACTAAAGGGGAGAAAAAAACCCTGCTGAATGACAAGGAAAGATGTTGACCAAGAATCTTGCTAGCTGCACCCTTAGATGGAGTCTGGAGGAATGACAGGACTGGTTTACATCTTCTGTAGCTCTGGGTGTGCAGCATCATTCACCCCATAGCCACCCTCTGAGGCCATTACACTTCTTCCAGTTGCTAATACTGGATATTCCTCCCCATGAGATTTCTGCAGGTTTGGCCTTGAAATGTGAGCCCCACTGATCTTTCTTCTCTTTCTTTTTCTTTTTTGTTTGTTTTTGTTTTTGTTTTTATCCTCGTTCCTGGGGAATTTTTCTACTGTCTACAATAAGGCGATTATTCTTATCGTTATTTCATCACCTTATAGCCTTGGCTTTTGAAACTAAATCTTATACTTCATATTCTGTTGTATCATTATTTTCTCTATAGATCAGATATCTCAGAATCTACCTATTTTAAGAAAGGAGGGGGAATCAGGGTACGAAAAATTCAAATATCTGCCTTCTCTCACAGCTTACCTCATGTTTATCATCTTCCAAAACATTAGCTTGTTCTCATTTTCTTCAATATTTCAGTCCCTTAAAATTTTAATACCTTTGTATATTCTGTTCTCACTTCTTTGACCTCTTTTCCCTGGTACTTCATTTTTAAATCTCATCTGTAATGTCATCCCTTAAAAATAGCATTTCCAGATGACACCTCTTAAAGTGGATGATGCTTCCCCTAAAACTCAAATACTCTTTTCCATAGAATTTTTTTTCTTTCGTAACATTTATAACAAAGTACCATATGGTTTTCCCATTACCATTAATCCAATGAAGTTAGGGACCAGGCTATGATGGTTTAATTCAATACTTCATAATATGAGCTTAGAATGACTGAATGCCTAATAATTATTTATTAAAGAAACATGCAGCAAACACAGATATATCCAAGATCCAATTTCCCCATTTCAGTTATTAACAGGATGTGTCTGTTTGTTTGTTTGTTTGTTTATTATTTACTGTGTGTTTAATTACAGTACTTATTTCTCAAAATTCCCTTGTAGGAAGGTCATAGTGCACAGTTTTGTCTCATTTAATCTAAGTCAAATTATATTGGAAAAGAGACTCGGTTTTTTTATTTCTTTTCCCCCCACTATATATTACCTGGCAAACAGAGACAGTGTGCTAAAGAGCAAAATCATCAAAAGAGCATGAGTGAAAAATTACACTCTACAATGAGAGAGCAGGAAGCTAATATGTCTTTCAGTCCTTAATGGCTGCCGTGAGCATTCATTCACTCTAGGCTTGAGCTATGCTTCCCCAGTTCTTCATATATGAGAAGTCAATTTTGACCTGCTTAAGGAAATATAGTGAGGTTTCTGTCATGTGCAATCCCAATTCAAAATGTGAAATTAGGAAAGTCATTCCACACCTACAGATCCTAATTTAATCATCTTGTCATTGGACCAGGCAATTTTTAAAATGACTAGTTCCAACATGAATTTTCCTTTAAAATAAACACATAATTTATCCAAGCATCAGCATACATTCAAATTAAAATTTTTTTTTGCTTTAAAAAACAATGTGATATGTGAATTTTGAGATAACTACTATGTGTAAGACAATGTGCCAGATGGCTTAATTAACAAGATTTTCTCTTTAAATGCACATGTTATACATTTCCCACATTTTCCATATTTTCCCTGCATTTTTAAGTATCAACATGTCATCAATTTAAATGGTTGCAATTAAGTATTCATGAAAAGACTAAAAAGGGACAGTATTCAAACCTACTTTCATACAATCAAATATTATGTTTTTTAACAAATTATCCTGAAGCCCAGATTGTAGTAGGGCAGGGAAAATGTGTAATTGAAGCAATGGCTCTAAAATGCCAGTTTATTAACCAGCACTAAGCAACTACATAAATTGCCTGGGTGATTTTCTAGACCCTTCCCAAACCCCATATGTAGTAAAGAATTTAACCTTACCCAAAGAGAGATATAGCCTTTGTCTTTGGCTTTGGGGAAAATCATGCCTGATAGGAGTCTTCCTTTGTCTGTCAATGTTGAGACAATTTGCTAATAATGTGGTGAGAACTTTGACTCATGCCATTTCATCTTGACTTCCTGTGGGTCTAGAAACTGTGATCAGCATGTAGGCAATTAACCATGCTTCTTTGATAGAGCTCTAATAATGAGTCTGGATACCAAGATGTAGGTGAACTTTCCTGGTTGACAATACTTTGTGTGCATTCTCACATATCATTCTTGGCAGTAATTAATGCTGTTTATGACTCCATGGAAAGAGGACTTCTGGAAGCTTTATGTTTGGAACTCTTCCAGGATGTGCCCCATGCATCTCAAGACCTACTGAAGGAAAGCAACAATAATAACAACAGTCAAAATTACTTGCAGTAACTCTTTCTCCAAGATTTTGTCAGGGAATCATACAGCCGCTCCTGGTAAAAATGTAAATATGGTGACTGTTCAGGGATTCATAGGCCTTGGTTTTGAAATTAGGCTAATTCCTAGGAACATGAAATGCTCTTGTAATCTTCCAGTCAATATAAGAACTTAAACACGGAGGGAGGGGGGAATGCAAAACAAAACAAAGGTTCTCACACATCTAAGAAAAAATGCATTATTCTAGAGGTGATGCATATGTACACAAGTCTCCATTTTGGAATCACCATTATAAGCTTACTCCTCTATGTAAAATGAGAAATCTATTCATTTTAATGGGAAAAATTAATAGTATTTCTAATAGCATGACAGACAACTTTTCAGAGACTCATGCCAAATAGTTAACAATGTTATAAGGTGTAGCTATTAGACACTAAGACTATACTGGTTTAACAAACATATCATAGTTTCTAGTAATAAACATAAACCCCTTATACCTTCAAGTACTAATCTTAGCAAGCAATATGTACATTCAAAAGAATCAGCAGACTCAGTATATGAACTTAGAAAATGTAGGCCTTTTCGTAGTTTGCGGGTTTTGATTTTAAACTTCCAAGTAAATCAGATGCTTCTGGATGAATTGTTTCCCAAAATTCATACATTGAAGTCCCAACCCCCAGATTCAGAATGTACCTCAGATTATAACCATATTTAAAGATAAGGTCTTTAAAGAGGTGAATAAGATAAAATAAAACATGTTGAATGGGGTCCTTATCAATCTGACTAGGACCCTTATAAAAAGAGATAGAGACCCCAGAGAATCCCACACAGAGGAAAGCCATCTATAAGCCAAAGAGAGAAGCCTTGAAATTAACCCTGCAGTCACCTTGATCTTGGGTGTCCAGACTCCAGAACTCTGAGAAAACATATTTCTGTTGTTTAAGACATATTTTTGACATATATCTGTGGTATTTTGACATGGCAACCATATAGCAAACTAATGCCTCAAAATTATGTTAATATATAACCACATACACAATATAGGTTTGAGAACAAGCATTCTTCTTAGAGAAGACTGTATCAAGCTTCTTATTATTGACTCTGTCTACATCATCAACTTCTGGTGGATTTCTAAACTCTTCAGTTTAGAACCATGGGTCTGGTTAAGGATACTCATCTATATTGTGATAATACTTACCTTACTTGATGAGTGAGATAATAATGAAATAAAACATGGTATATTTCTTAAAACAGAGTCTGTTTTTAGTATGTTCCCCATCAAGTTATAGGCTTGATTAGTTATAACTTTCAGAATTTTGGTCAGTCAATTCTTTCATGAAAAGTTTCTTTTTCTTGTATCTAATGATCAAATTTCCTGAAATCTCATATTAAATTACATATATAGCATATTTCTCTCTCAGGTCTCTTTAATCTGTCTACCATTATTTCTTCACCAAAAAGAGCTGATGAGAGTTTTCCTTATTTAAAATAAGTATTTAATTAATGACATTTTACAGACATCTTTAATAAGAAAAATGCCCTCTATGTCAGCTCCAATTAATTGTTTGTTAAACTATCTTCTCACATCAAGAAGAAAATAAAACTAAGTTTTCAAAATTTAAAAGGAAGCATAAGGAGTTATATGTCATTTTTTTCAGAAAAATAGCATCCCGTGACAGACTTGCAGTCTGAACCTAAGGTTAGTGCTTAACAGCGGTTGTTGAAATTGGAAATACCGGCTGCTTCCATTTCTGCAGTCACTTGAGAAAGCAAATACAAAGGATGGCACCAAATAGAGTTGGGGCATTGAAGTGGCAATCAAACACACTGCAGAAACAAATGAAGAGAGTGATACTATGAACTCAGAGAGGAGATGGTTCATCTAACCCAAAACCAGCAGAAGTGCTATTTGTTCTTTTCCAACTTGTCAAAGACAAAACTAACTTCTCTGTCTTTTATGGGGAAGCAACTGGGCAGATTGAAAACACCCCAAATATACCACATGGTTCACTATAACCTTATTTCAAAGGATTTTTTGAATGAATAAAATAATGAATACTAGAAATATGATTAAAATAACTGTTTTCTTATTATTTAAATACATACACAATTTTCAGTTTTTTTCTTGCATAAGAAGCACTTACTAATTTTATATCATAATCTATATATTTTATTAATTTATGTAACCTAGAATTTATTTATTATTTTTTAAGAAAATATGAGTGTGTTTAAAATGAAGTCTACTTAGTTACTTGTTGAATTTGTTTAAATTGCTTCTCATAGCCCAGTGGTCATGGCTCAGTGGTTTAGCGTGGACCTATGAACCAGAAGGTCATGTTTTGATTCCAGGTCAGGACATATGCCTGAGTTGTGGACTCGATCCCCAAAGTGGGGCATTCAGGAGGGAGCTGATCAATGATCCTCTTTCTCATCATTGATGTTTCCATCTCTCTCTCCTCTCCCTGCCTTGCTAAAATCAATAAAAATATTTTAAAGATAAATGAATAATTAAATTGCCTCATATGTCTGTTTCAATTGTCTCATCCCCACCTGTCTCACTATTCATCTGTTGCTTCTGTAATCACCATTTCTTTCTGGTCATTGATCAACTTTCTACCAGCAAACCCACCTGGCCGAGCATCTCCTGATGCCCATGCCTCCTTACACATGCTTTACACATTGAACCCTCATGGTGGGGTTGCTTTGTGGACCCACAGTAGAATTTGGAATGGCTAGTAGTTATCTATATGGCACATGGGCCATATAGAAACTAGAGGCAGGCCAGATTTAGCACTATAGTTTGTGAATCTCTCCTCTAAACATATGAAAAGTAATTCTTTTTCAAATTTATAAAATGTAAACACTTCAAAAGGATAGAAGGATGAAATTTTATTAAAATTCTGTAGATCATCTTCCTGCAGGAGATTAGAATTTAACACCCAGGTTGATATGCAACTGGTAAATTAGTAAGCGATATGACCAGTATCCATTCTGATTAGTTGATTCTCTCACAGGTAACTATTATTAAATATTTTCAATATTAGTCCTTATGATTTTTAAACAGTTTTATTGAGATATAATTCATATATCATAAATCCATCCATTTCAGATATACTATTCAATGATTTTTGACATATTGCATAAGTAATTTTTTAAACTTGTAGTAAAATATGTATCACAATATTTGCCATTTTAACCATTTTATGTATACAATTCAGTGGAACTAACTACCTCCATGAAGCTGTGCAACCATTATCTTTACTTTTAAAACTTTTTCATCAAAACCCAAACAGAAATTCTATAACCATCAAACAGTAATACCTAAACCCTGGTAAACTCTAATCTATTTTCAGTCTCTGAATTTGCCTATTCATAGAATTTTATGTAAGTGAAATCATACAGTATTCTTCATTTTAAATCTGATTTATATCGTGGCATAATATTTTCAAGGTTCATCCACATTATAGCATATATCAGAACTTCATTATTTTTATGCCAGAATAATATTCCATTGAATGTATCTACAACCTTTTGTTTATCCATTTATCTGTTGATAGAAACATGGTTGTTTCCACCTGTTGTCTATATTGAATGATGTTAAAATGAACTTTGGCATACAAGTATCTGTTCCAGTCCCTGCTTTAAAAAAATAAATAGCCACCCTAATTGGTGTGAAGTGATGTCTCATTGTAGTTTTGATAACTTCTAATATCTTAAACCACAGCAACATAAACATGTGTGTTGAGGGCTTATTGTGTATGTGCCTAGTATTGTGCTAAACACATATTACTTAATCTTGATAGTAGCACAATGAAGACACTATTATAATGTCCATTTTATAGATTGATGCTAATTCTTTATCAATTTAAATTACTTGCAAATGGTCATATATACAGTGAGTGGCGTGAGATTCAAATTCAGTTCAGTTCTGAGAGTGTCCTTTATAACAGAAGAGGCACAGAAGTTCCATAGTCAGAACAAATTCTTTCTGCTTACATAAATTCAGAGACTCAAGATAAAGGACAGATTCTCTAAAAGTATCCCATGTATAAATTAATTAATCATATGTACATTTAACCAGTTAACATGTATGTAAATCTATTTATATAAAAAGTAATTCAATTTATTTAATAACTGTACTTGCTAATCAATCCACAAAATATATTAAATAAACAGAAAGATATCTTCCTTCATGCTAGCCTCTGTCCTACATACAAGAGATGATATTCCTTTCATCATTCTTGTATTAGTTCTTCAACTGGCTAACAGTAAAATTCTAAATATTAAACTCATACATATATTTCCTGATTGTGTTGATTCTACCAACGTTTCTATTGATCCACCACAGACTATTCTGTGGCTATATTACTCATTTTTCCATTATGTACATTTAGAGCTGTAAGTAATAAACTTAAATCTCCTTGTATTTTATTCAAATGTAAGTCTTCGTTTAAAAGGAGGATATTGGGGCTTTTATTTTTAACCTAATTCCCAACTTTACATTGCTTTACATTACCATATTATGCACTTGTAGCTCTTCCTTGTTTTGTCTATAGGTCAATCCTAAAAAAATAATAATAATAACATTATAATAATGTAACTATTAAGTACAAATTAATAGGATTGTTACAACTGTACATTAAGAATACAATTAAGTTTTCTAAATCTATGACATTTTAAGAAAAAATATTTATACATCTGGTCAAATACTTTTCTATGCAGCATCAACTATTCAAAAATCATGCTGCAGTCAATTCTGTCTCATATTTCATCACTAGTTTTATAGATAGCTTTTAGATTGAAAACTAAAATCTAAAAATTAAAATGATCTATATTTTGAATTTTCAATGTAAATGGAATGTCTTATTTTTAATATCAGTTATATCATCATTCAGTGTTTTTAATTATGCTGTTTATTAAAACAAAATATAAGCTGAATTTCTAGGTCTTTTCAACAACTCTCATTCCAGAAATTCTTTCATTGTGTCTCTGTTTTAATATAATTTTCTAATTAATTTTATCTTCTCTCCTATCTTTTTTATCTTGATTTAGTCTTCCCTAAAATATTTCTGAAATTTCAGAAATATGAGAATATCTTTATTTTGCTCCACGCATTTATTTGAATAGCTTGATTTGAATGAAGACCTTGGAAGGTAGTGTGGCCAATACCTTTAAGAATTCAGTGTTACTGGTGAGAAATATGACCTGCATTTTGTTGTACAAAACCTGCTTTTATACTTGAAATTGTCTAATAACTTGGTTTAAAAATTCTGTTTTTTAAAATCTGCTGATCATACATCTGAAGTTTTATTGATAATAGTTATTTCTTTGTTTCACAACCTGTGTTTTTTCAATATGAAAATATGTATCCTGTCACAATTCTGGAAATATTTTTTTTATATTCTTGAAATTATATGGGAAGTGGCCAGCATCCAACAAGCTATATTCATAAAAACATGATCTTCAAAAAGAAGTAAAACAGATAGAGAACTAGGAGGAAAAATAAATAAATAAATAACTCTAGTTGGATATTTAAAAAAAGTATATTAATATCTGAAAAAGAGTTGATAATGTATGTTCCAATCCTGATAGAACCAAAATTGCCCAAGGATGCCCCAAAATGTGCTTAAAATAGTTCTAAAGGATGTGGATAAAGACAAAGCCTAGGATAATTATAGATTGACAAGAACAAAGGAGATACTCATGAGTATAGTATTACACAGTTACTATACCTTTAATTCAGAAAAAAAAAAAGACAAAATGAAACGAAGACATTAGGACTGGCATCTGAAAAGAAGGTCAAGCTTAGAAGTGAAGTGAGAATCAATACAGCAGCCCTAAAATAGACTAGCCCATTGCTGTGGAATGAAATGTCTTGCTGTCTTGTTTTTAAATATGAGACTATATCTACTTTAGTATCTCTCCTTCAGGCCCATAATTGCATAAGTGCAATGGGACTAAGACTAGAAAGCTGAATAACACATAATTATCAGGAGCAGAACATGGGGAAAAGATGAATCCAAGGGTACTTAAAAGCACATAGGATACACATTGAAAATACTAGTAGCTTAGGGCTAAGGTTAACAGGGCTCAAATAGCTGGCATTTTATTTATTCTGTGATAATTATTGTACTATTTAGCTCAGATATTTGGGGGGGGCTTAGTATTATTATGTGTTCAGAAATACATACACGAATAGCCAGATTATTACTACCACCCCATCAGTACTTGGTTGGCCACCTTTTGCATTCAATACTGTGACAATTCATGGCATTGACTCCAAGAGATGTTGAAAGGTGATGCAAGGAATCTGACACCCTGCCTGATGAACAGCACTGTCCAGTTCTGTGAGATTTGATGGTTGTGGAACCAACTGCCTGATGGCTCTTTTAACTTTGTCCCACAAATGCTCAATTGGATCGAGATCTGGTGATTGTGGGGGCCACCTAAGCAAGGTAAAGTCTCCCTCATGTTCTTGAAACCACTCCTGCACAATATGAGCACTGTGGCATGGCACATTGTTTTGTTGGAAGAAATCATCTTCATTGGGATATGCCATCAACATGATAGAATGAACTTGATCAGTAATGATACTTAGGTGTGTTGTGTTATTCAATGTTGTTCCACACAAATAAAGGGCCCAAATCATCCCAGGAAAATATGCCCCAAACCATAACACTGCCCCCACCATCTTGAAGGGTTGTACTCATGCATGTGGGGTTCATGCTTTCATACAATTTCTGCCAAATTCTTACTCTGCCATCTGCATGATGCAACTGGAAATGTTATTCATCGGACCAAATGACTTTTTTCCAATGCTCAACTGTCCAATCCTTGTGTTCCTGTGTGAATTGGAGACATTTTATCTTGGTAACTGAGACAACAAAGGTGTTTGAACAGGCCTTCTGCTTCCATATCCCATATGATGCAGTGTATGGCTAATTTGCCTACAAATGTCAGGTGGTCATAATAATCTGGCCACTCAGTGTATATTTTCCCCATACCATTGTGTGTTTTTTCCCCAATAACAAGAAAGATGTGTGATGTTTAGAGGTGCCATGAATCATACCTTTGGGAAGCACACCCTTGAGAAATACTGTGAGCAGTTATATACTTATTTAAGATTATTGGAAATGTCAAAACTAAAGGTCTAAGAACAATGGCTCTATCATTTGTTGGCTTTATAGTTTAGGGTTTCCTGTGTAACCACACTGAGCCTCAGTTTCCTCAGCAGTAATATAGTGATAGCAGCAAACAAACTGAAGCACTGTGAGCAGCAAAGTACATAATCTATACTTACTGTTGGTATTTTATTTTACTTTTCAAAGATCCAGTCTCTCACTGCTATTCATCACAGCCTTTCCATTTAATTCTGGATAAGTCATTGAGTCTATGATCTCTCTGGATTCTGTGATGGGCAATGAAATGTTGTTTACTTGTATGTTTGTTTGTTTGTTTTCATGTTTAAGAGGGGCAAAGTTAACTGAATTAAACTCAAACTCTAAACTTTTTCTCTCTGTGTAGGCAGGAGCTAAAATCTCTGCTCAGTTCTAGGAGTCTGTCCCATAGGTGTACTGCACAAATACCACATTACTGGACAGAGTTAGGTTTCGTTTTGCAAGAATTGTGGTCACAGTGAGCACTATCCACTCATTTCTCAAGTAGTAAGAGTGTCATATTCTTTTATTTTTTAAATATATTTTATTGATTTTTTTCAGAGAGGAAGGGAGAGGGATAGAGTTAGAAACACTGATAAGAGAGAAACATCAATCAGCTGCCTCCTGCACACCCCCTCCTGGGGATGTGCCTACAACCAAGGTACACGCTCTTCACCGGAATCGAACCTGGGACCTTTCAGTCCACAGACTGATGTTCTATACACTGAGCCAAACCAGTTTCAGCAAGAATGTCATATTCTTTTCATTAACTTTAGCTAGACCTCAAGGCAGCAGCTGGAGTCTGGCCTAGGTGAAAAGTCATGAAACAGGAAACCTTTCCCTATGTTCTTAGACAAAAATCCATAAGTAAAACAACAAAACCCCAAAGTTGCCTCCCTTCTAGAATTGGCCTGAATTTGCCTACTCTCCAATGCCTATATTTTTAAAAATATGTAATTTGTTTATTGCTTTTACTTTTTTTATCAAGATAGTTGACCTAATAAGAAACACTCCAGATTTGATTCCAATATAAACCTTCTAAAACTTTTATTGAAATGATTACCATTTAAAAAACACATAACTAATATGTATAAATAATCTCTCTAACAAAGCACTTAGAGGTAATAATATTCACTTTTCTCTGCCATTTCATCAAAATAGAGTAATAATAAAAATAAATGAGCTGACATGCTCCCCGACAGCAAATGCATAACAGTTAGCAGCTAGCAAGGGTAGAATTCCATGCTGATGATCATTACCTATCTTGTCTTCAGAATTCCTCAATTAAGAATGAGGTCTATGATTACAAGCTGATAACCAGAACGGTGTGCCTAGGTATTTTCCTGGGGTTGTGACTCTCCAATGCCAAAGAATGAGCTCTGTGGGCTTTAAGCAAAGTGTGGAAACTAATGGCAAGCAGATTGAGACTCCCCTACTGGGAGGGGGCCTAAAGAATGGGTTGCCCATTAAAGCCTTGTAGTCAGGGGTATATATTTGCTATAAGACTGTTCTATGTCTACCTGTGTCCTCAACTGATTAATTCCCTCAGTTGTTTTTTCCTACCAATGGACCTGAACTTTCCCTGTTTCTATGTGCCTATGTTGAACTTTCTGTTCCTATGCTGAATTTTTGTTCCGATGTGTTCGTACATTTTATTTACTGCAGGCCTTCCCTTGGTTTCCCATGCCTCTGGTTTTGAGTCCAGAAACATTTTTTTTATGCTTGGTTGGTTCCTGTGGTTAGGCTGCCCATGCCTATGTGCCACCTGCCTTTGTTTTCCACTGGACCTCGGCCCTATCTGCATGCATTTCAAATTAATCCTCTCAAAGACACTTACTGATCACAACCATGTTACTGCACTTCTAGTACTACCATGTTGCTGATATTTATCTGAGAGATCTTACTTGTTCTGCATCAGAGAGCCCCAAAATATAGGTGTGTTTTTGTTGTTGTTGTTTGTTTATTTATTGTTTTTTGTCAGATTAATCCAAATGTCTGCAGAGCACTATCTCAATAGGAAGTATCAAATAAACAGTGTTAACGAATGAGATATTTTTGACCTCTTAATTTTAAAGCATTCATTCGTTTTAAATGAATTTAATTCAAAAAGAAAAAAGGAAACGCAATGTTTATTGAGAATTATAAATTTTCTCTTCTGATGTACAGCCATAGCTACGGTCTTTTTATACCACCAGATGCTCAAATCTCATTAGATATGTCAAGTGCATTTGTGATTTGGCTGGTCATTTTTTCCCCACTATGAACCTCTCTATAGTTAATGATTGAGAAATTTGAGGAGACAATTGATTAGGTATCTCACTGAGGTCATAAAGGTTACAAAAAGTTTCCTCAAGACTTTTGTGCAATTATTCAGTGAGATAGGGCTCATCAGGGGTAAATTTTCTGGACACAAAAAAATATCCAAAATGTATGTGAAATTGGTGATGAAGTTAAAAAGTAAATGGTAATTGGAGGAAAATCCAATAGGAGCCTTCTTTATTAATTGCATCAGCTGCATAGAAGTTCAAGGCAGTGAGAATGATAGCAGTCTGTGGTGGAAAGTGAAGCTGAGCTATATAAAAAAGTCTTCAATGAATGAAGGGGATTGAAATGAAGGAAGTAGGAATCTACATTGTGGATATAGAAGATTTCATTTGTGTGTCATACATACTCAAATTGTGTATTTATCTGTCTTTTCTCATGCCATCTCCTCTATTTAAAATGTCCTCTCAATAGCTTATTTTGCAAATTTCTTTTGTCTTTTAATATTCACAACATCCAAGTAGCTGCCCTTTATGTTTTTAAAATACCTTGTGCATTTCTTTAGTATACTGTAGTCTGTTTCAAAAGGTTTTATACAGTTTTGTTTTATTAACTTTTTAAATATAAATGCTACAAACAAACATCAAGTAGGGTTGTCATTTCAAATATGCATATACTCATGAATATTTTAATCCTCACCTGAAGATATTTTTCCCTTGGCTTTTTAGAGAGAGTGGAAGGGAGGGGCAGGGGAAAGGGGAGACAGAGAGAGAAACATAGATGTGAGAGAGACACATTGATTGGTTGCCTCTGAAACACACCATGACCAGGCCACGGATCAAACCTGCAACCCAGCTACATGCCCTTGACCAGAACTGAACCCAGAACGCTTTAGCCCATAGCAGATACTCTATCCACTAAGCCAAACCAGCTGGGGCACTGTCACCATTTTTTATGAATATATTTCAGAGAATATTAGATTAGAAATAATATTAATGACATTTATATTCTCATTTTACTATTTAGAACACCTAGTATAAAGAATCTAAATCAAAAGAGGGCTTGAGGTAGTCAATTAGTAAAAACTATAGCAAGATTTGTTTATGCAGGTTTCTCAACTCTGAGTTCCTTAAATCTAGGATAAGAATGTCTCTTTCAGCCCCCTGAACCAAAGAGTGCACTTTTCAAAGGACAGATTTATTTTGTACCATCAAGGTGATAAGGGAGGGTCAATGTGCTCTTTGTGCATTGGATGCATGTTTGTTAAATAATTTTAACTTAAAGTAATCAATATGACAATGGGAATATTTTGGAGTGGCCTGTCATGGCCCCCAGCACTCACTTCTAATATATATAGCAATTATTTATTTAAATGTTTCTTAACTCTTGAGAAATAAAGCCAAACTTCCCTTTATACCTATGGATTTACTCCTTGATGTTGGGTCATAGGACACTGAGAGACAAATTGAAAAAAATAGTAAGAAAAAATAATGGAGATGATAACTACACTGATTTGATACAACTGAAAAAGAGGGACATATCTTTAAGACTGAGTGATTCTTAAAGAAGGAAGAAGGTTAATATCAGTCATTATCTTGCTCAGGGCATATGCTTAGTAGACCAAATAGCCAATTAAATTATTACTCTCCTTTAAAATATTCAAAATACAATTGAATATTAAGAAATTTACATTGCTGAATTGTGGTAGTGTAAATGATATAGTTCTCATTTATGCTTTAAGCTCTAATTTCTTAAACAAGAAACTATTTTGTATGTAAAGGCATAATAATATGTTAAACAGGCTCAAAGAGGATAGTCAATTAGAAATAAATTAGGAACCCTAGTCCAGTGATTGGAAAACTCATTAGTCAACAGAGCCAAATATCAACAGTACAACGATTGAAATTTCTTTTGAGAGCCAAATTTTTTAAACTCAAACTTCTTCTAACACCACTTTTCCAAAATAGACTCAACCAGGCAGTGGTATTTTGTGGAAGAGCCATACTCAAGGGGCCAAAGAGCCGTATGTGGCTCACGAGCCACAATTTGCCAACCACTGCCCTACCCAGTTTTGCTCAGTGGATAGAGTGTCAGTTTGTGGACCAAAGGATCCTGGGTTTGATTCCAGTCAGGGGCACATATCTTGGTTGCAGGCTCCTTCAAGGCCCACACCCTGGCCTTGGTCGGGGCTCCTTGTGCAAGAGGCAATCAATTCATGTGTTTCTCTCACATCTATTTTTCTCTCTGTCTTTCCTTCTCTCTTCCACTCTTTCTAAAAATCAATGGAAAAATAGCCTTGGGTGAGGATTAACAAAAATAAATAAATAAATAAACAAACAAATAAATAAGGACAGGCAGTATCTACATTTTGGGTTCTTTTATTGAGCAGGGTCATTTGCTTCCCTGGGTTCTTGTTCCAGTGCATTCAAAGAATGAAATCACGGACAAAAGGTGATATGTGAAAAGTGCAGAAGCTTTATTGCAGGAAAACACTATCTCTAAAACCTAATTCTAAATTCTAAGTGTAAGACTGAAATAAAAAAATCCTGCCTTCATGTTCCTTTGTCTCTAGTTTATGTATGGTATAGTTCTTTGTCTGAACCTGACCCCTTCTTATTGGTCATTCTGCTACATAGAACTTGTTTTCAGAACTCAAAGCCAATGTGGTGTCCCCCATTTTCTCTCCCTCTTATCTTGTTGGTTGGAGTCACTTTTGATTTATCTTATAGCTCTCGCATTTGTGTTGGCAGAGAAAGCTTTATCTTATAGCTCTCCCAGATACTCAGGCTATTTTTGACCTAACTTATGGTCACTTTAATTGTATCAACATCAAGCTCCAGTGTATGTGTGTGTGTGTGTGTATATATATATATATATATATATATATATATATATATATATATATATAATATGTTTTTATTGATTTTTTTTTACAGAGAGGAAGGGAGAGGGATAAAGAGCTAGAAACATCAATGACAGAGAAACATTGATCAGCTGCCCCCTGCACACCCTCTACTGGGGATGTGCCATAACCAAAGTATATGCCCTTGACGGAATCAAAACTGGGACCTTTCAGTCCACAGGCTGACACTCTATCCACTGAGCCAAACTAATTGGGCTCCAGTATATTTTTTATAACAATCTATAATAATAAAAACATAATATGCTAATTAGACCAGACATTCTTCTGGACATCCTTCCACACGACCTTCCAAACGAAGCTGTGGCAGCAGGGACCTAGGCAGAGGAAGCATCCACAGTGGAGGGGCAAGGCAGCTGCCATGGCCATTGGGAGCTGAGCCCCTTGAACGAATTTCAAGTAACAAAGTATTTAGAAAGAACAGCCTTGTTAATAGCATTCACCTTAGTTATGACATATCTACAAACCTTGTATTAAAGCCTTGTCTCCAAATCTTCAAGACCTCTTAAATGAAGACTTACAATTTCTAATTGTAACAGGACAACCAATGGATCCATTTTGCTTGTCAGTACTTGAGCCAATTAAGCAGAGACAGCGTTGAATTATATATGAGCATTTATTCTAACACTGTCGTCAACATGGAAGAGCAGCAAGTCATCCACAAAGATCTGCTCTGCACCCCACCATAAGCCAATTGTTTATATTGAGTAGGAGGACGAAGATTACATGGGGAAATAGGCAGTTTATGGGTAATGGGGGCTGGAGATTTGCAATGGCCTGCAGGTATGCACAAGGGCTGGAGATTTTCAAAGAGCTATGATATACAAAAGGGCTGGTAACCTCAAAGAGCTGGCAATTCAGGTTTCTGCAACAAAGTTGTTAATCTTTCCATGATAATAGGCAGCTCCAAATGAAGATGATGGGCTGCATTTCTAGGTGAGCTCCCCTGTCCCATACAATGTACCTTCTTTAATCAGAAACAATCACGGTTAACAGAGAATAATTAATATCTCTTTCAATTCTAGCTGGTTCCCAATATTCTATTTTTGCCCCTATTACAATTAGCATGTTTTATGCCCAGATTCCACTTTCATTTCTCTTAGTAGCACTTATCATTATCTGCTATTATATTTTAATGGTTTGTCTACATTTGGTATCTTTCTATCAATCTACAATGTAAGCTCTATAAAGGCAGAAATTTGATTCTGCATGTCCACAAAATGTTCCAGGTTCACAATAAAAACTCAATAGATATTTGCCGAGTGATTATAAATAAAGGCAAATTTACTGAGAAGAAGGTGAGAAGGAAAGAATATAAAGGTCCTTATGAGTGAAAAGACCCCATGAAGAAGCTGAAAAGACTAGGATTGATCAAAGTATGTGTAGGATCAACTAAAAGAGAAATATGTCTCGTATAAACTAAAATAACAGAACAACAGCATGAAGACATAAAACAATGGTTTAAGGGAAAACTTGGACCAAATAAAAGAACTAAATAGTTCATATCTAAAAAATACAAAGAGCTCATTTAAGTGGAGAGGAAAAAATTGTAACCTCAATAATAAATGGAGAAAGGATATAAATTCACAATTCAAGCAAACAACACAGGAAATTGTACAAAAATATAGAAATGGCATAGATGCAAGTTAAAGCAATAGCAAGGCATTGTTTTCTATGCATAAAGTTAGTCAAAAACCAAGAAAACATAATTTCTAAAGTGAGTGCTATTTACTGAATTATGCTCCTCTAAAATTTTTATGTTGAAATCCTCATTCCTAAAATGACAGTATTTAGAGAACTGGCCTTTGGGCAGTAATTAGAGTTAGAGAAGGTCAGGAAAATGGGACTAAAGAAACCAGAATATGTTGTCCCCAAATCAGCCCCTTTAATATAAAAATTATTGAAGCTGATAAGCAATTGAGAAATAGTGAATCTTATAAATTCTACTTTTATTAATGACTGAGTCTTATCAGACCAGAGATGGCACCATAGGAATCTATAAACAAACCTGAAGTCCATCAGTTTCATCCTGTATATTTATTTACCTTCCCATAATTTGCCACCTTGAAAGCTGAAAAAACTGCTTTCCTTTGCCATGTGTTGTTCTTTGTTGAAGATGCTATATAAAATGGATATTCTAAGCCATCATTTGGAGTCATTTTTGGTTTAGTTTACTCCCATGTGATGATGTGTTCTGCACACATTGTTACAGAAAATGGGAGAAGAACCAAGCAATACTTAGAAAGATGGAGTTATAGTTATTATGTGCAGGTCTAGAAGAAAATGTCTCTCAAATTCTGGGCCCCAAAATGGAGGAATTTTCCTATTTTATGTTTTTACCTTCCTTGTCTCCCAAATATAGGGTGTTTTCGGCCCCCTTTGCAAATTCTTAAAGAGCCCCTATGTGCTGGGGCCTTGAAACCCCAACCAAAGGCTTGGCCTGGTGCCAGCACTGATAATTTCATCTGGGGAAGGTTTAATGGCCTCTCTGAAGTGGGAGTAGTCTTATTTTCCTTATTATTTAATCAAGAAGAAAACATTTACAGAAACCAAATAGCAGGGTTAAAATTTCCAATAGCAGTTTTTATATAAGATGGATGCTTCAACATTACCTAATAAAATGTTTGTTTTCTTTTGTTAATCTGTCATTTGGTTAGAGTCCCAATTGAAAAACCTTAGGTGAGTGGAGGTAAAACTTGCCATCATGATGGGATTAGTGCTCTTATAAAAAGAAAAAACAGAGCTTGCTCAGTCATGTTCTCTCTCTCCTTCTCTCCCTCACTGTTTTGCTGTTTCTCTCCATGGAAAGACCATTTGAGGACACTGTGAAAAACAGGCAACCAGGAGAGAGCTCTCACCAGACACCTGCCCTGAAGGCACTTTAACCTTGGACTTCTAATTTCCAGAACTATGAGAAGTAAATTTCTATTGTTTAAGGCACCCAGTGTGATATTTTGTTACGGTAACCAAAGCTAAGACAATGGACATGGATGAAGCAAAATTGACACACCCTTATTATAATAACATCTTTATAAATTGTTAGAAGCATTTTGTAAAGTGATCTATAAATCAAAATGAAGAGAAATCCTGCATTTCTATTCCTAGAGACTTACCTTGTTTGGTCCACGCAAACAAAACTAGTAACAAGTTTTAAATATTGAAAAATAACATCAATGATTAATATCAGTACAGTGGTACCTCGAGATACGAGTGCCCTAACATACAAGATTTTTGAGATATGAGCCCTCGAGCGACCGATTTTTTTGCTTTGAAATACAAGCAACATTTGAGATACGAGTAATCGCGCGGATCGGTTGGCTGCACACGACCCACCAGTTTACCGCAACTCGAGCATCTATAGTTTCCCATGCCGCAGTCAGTGTGCTTGTTTACCTAGTTGTCGAAGCAACTTTTGTGCATTTACATACTTTATCACATTTCTTTTTATAACCATGGGTCCGAAGAAAGCGAGTGGAAAGGTCAGTGCTCAGAAGAGGATGCTGTCTATTGAATTAAAGTGTGAAATCATAGAAAAATATGAGCAAGGTGTGCGAGTGGCTGACTTGGCAAGGCAGTACAGGTGTAGTACTTCAACGATATGCACTGTGCTTAAACAGAAGGAGTCGATAAAGGGTATAACGCCAGCTAAGGGCATTACAATAATTTCTAAGATCCATAGCTCTCTCCATGAAAAGATGGAGAATCTACTGATGGTGTGGGTGATGGAGAAGCAGCTTAAAGGAGATACATTAACACAGGGCATCATATGCGAGAAGGCGTGAGCGATTTACGGTGATTTGCTGGAGCAGACCCCACGCACTTCCACGGACGAAGCATCGAAAGACAAGACAGGGCTTTTCTGGAAGAAGATGCCGAATAGGACTTATATAATGGAAGAGGAGAAGGTGATGCCAGGCCACAAAACCATGAAGGATAGGCTAACTCTCACACTGTGTGCCAATGCGAGTCAAGACTGCAAGATCAAGCCTCTGCTCATATACCATTTGGAAAACCCCAGAGTCTTTAAGTCACATAAGATTTTAAAAGATAAACTGCAAGTTATGTGGAGGGCAAACCCGAAGGCATGGGTCACCAGGCAGTTCTTTGTGGAGTGGGTAAACCTGGTTTTCGGCCCTTCTGTGAAGAAATATCTACAGGAAAACAACCTAACCATGCAAGCCCTCCTCGTCCTCCACAATGCTCCTGCTTACCCACCAAACCTCGAAGATGAACTCCTCAACGAGTCCAAGTTTATAAAGGTTGTCTACCTACCTCCCAACACCACTCCTATCCTGCAGCCCATGGATCAGGAGGTGATTTCTAATTTTAAAAAGCTGTACATCAAGCACCTGTTCCGGCGCTGCTTTGAGGTGACGGAGAACACAAACCTCACCCTTCGAGAGTTCTGGAAGAACCACTTTAACATCGGGATATGCCTCAGAATTATTGATCAGGCCTGGGTGGGTGTTACAACGAGGACTTTGACCTCTGCATGGAAGAAGCTGTGGCCTGAGACCTTAGCCGAAAGGACCTTCGAAGGATTCGAACCCGAGGTGCCAGTGGAGGAGGAGATAGTGTCTCTGGGAAAATCCATGGGCCTGGAGGTGGATGAGAGAGACATGAATGAGCTCGTGGAGGAGCACTCTCTGGAACTCACGACGGAGGAGTTACAAGAGTTGCAGTCTCAGCAACATGCGGAGGTTCTCCAAGAAATTGGTTTCAAGGAGGAGCCAGAGGTGGAGGAGATCTCTACAAGTGAGATAAAGGAGATATTAGGAATGTGGGAGAGGGTGTCACACTTCGTGGAAAAGAAACACCCAAAAAAAGTTGCTACTGGTCGTGCATCAGAGCTGTTCAATGAAACTTGCCTCACCCATTTCAGAAACATTCTGAAAGGGAGGAAGAGGCAAACCTCTTTTTTTGAAATCGGCCAAAAATGCAAAGACCAGTAGCAATTAAGTTCAGTGAAGATTAGTTAAGTTACATTCAGTTTAGGGATAAAGTGTAGCATTAAGAGTGTAATGAGTAAGTAAATACACTTTATAAAATCAGTTTATTCCTTTACATTCACTTTTATTATATTTTTATACAATATTTGTTATTTATCAGTACATTTTTCTTATTCAAAAACACGTAACAAGAACAACTAGGGTGGCATTTTGGGGGCTGGAACGGATTAATGGCATTTCTATTGATTTCAATGGGGAAATTTGCTTTGAGATATGAGCAACTTGTAATACGAGCAAGGTTATGGAACAAATTAAACTCATATCTTGAGGTACCACTGTATAATAAACATAAATTATGTTACTTCAACCTGATAAAATATCATTATGAAATATACATGGATATGTGGAAAATATAAAATATGATCTGCGGCAGAGTGGAGAATTGGACTGATCTCTCAAATGGAAATTCTGTCAGTGTCATGTGGAACTACTCTGGGCTAAACGTACATTTAAACATGACTTTCATGCAATGCTCCCAGACCCAGGAAAGGTAAAGGAGTCTGGGAAATACACAGACTGCACAATGCCTGCATGAGGAGAACTACTGCGACATTTGCTCCCAGGTCCCTTCTTCCCAGAGGCAGAAATTACAGTTCCATCATTGATTTCATCCTTGGCACCACTGAGTCCTTTTCCCTTGAGAGGGAGCTGATGGTTTCTCCCTGGAGCTGAATGCCTTTTTCCATTACTGACATGTGGATTTATGGCTTCTCATATTCAAGCCTGCCACTCTGTTGTCCTTTTCTGTATTGTCACAGCTTACCACAGAGGTAACCACACTCACCCCTGCCCACAGCAAGACTGAACCATGGGTGCATACCTTGGATTTTCCCCAAAGAACAGGGCGGGGGACAAAATCCATACCTGAGAATCCTGGTTGGAGAGGCAGGTGGTCTCTCCTGACAGTGCCACCTCCAACCTCACCTCTTTAGCATTGGTTTGTTTGTTTATTTATCTAACTATCTACTTATTTGTTTAGTTGTTTTTCAGTATGTATTTGTTTATTTCAGAGAGGAAGTGGGAAAGAGAGAGAGAAACATCAATGATGAGAGAAAATCATGGATCTGCTGCTTCCTGCAAGCCCCTACTGGGGATAGAGTTTACAACCCAGACATGTGCACAGACCAGGAGTTGAACCGTGACTCCCTGGTTGATGGATGGACTCTCAACCACTGAGCTGGGTAGCATCAGCTTTTTTAGAGCTGAACCTCCCTGATTGCCATTGGGAAGTTGTGCAGCTATAAGAATCACAATTCTTGTGATTGATCCAGAGAAGGACTTATTCCTGATGACAGACATTTAAACAACTATGTTGCTTTTGATTTCAGTGAAAAGAAATTTCAATTAATTAATGAAGTAATTTTGGCAAAATTGAAAAGGTATTATAAGAAATATCTGAAAGAGTTATGACATATTTTAAAATTAGTAATGTTTTTTTAATTTATTTTCTGATCATGAAAGTGCTGTCTGTTTATGACAGAAAATATAGACAAGAGAATAAGTGGTGCCACTAAGCTCAGAAGTAATTTTCTTTACATTTTGGTACATTTTCTCTCCTCTATGCACATTGTTTCTGCATTGTCACAAATACATTTCTTAATATGATGCACATTTTCTTGTTTTATTGTTTCTTTGCACATATAATTTCAATGACTTAAATATTATACAATCATTTTTATATTTCATAGCTTCATCTATATCTATTGAGATAGTTTGTTCATTCATGCATGTCCTTTGTGTATTTATTTTATAGACAAGGAACATCTTTGCATAAATATTGGTTTGTGTTTTATATGAGCTCCTAAGGATACATTTAAAAGTAAAATTTCCAAATCAAACATGACAAATAATTTTATTCTAATTATTATATTGCCCAATTATTTTTAAAAATTCTGTGCTTTCTCCTGGAATCTGAATTAAGCTGTCTCTAGAAAATATTGAAAAATCTATATTGTAAAAGGCCTGTGGTCATGGTGCCATCTGAGCATCGTGACCAACTACTGGACGCACCAGGGGGTGCATTGATGGGTCCTGCAGTGGCCATGGTGGGCAGGACTTCTGGAGCATCGCGAAATGCCAGCAGCATCTGAGGAGTGTCATGGGCCACTGGCAGTGTCCATGGAGCATGTGAGTCTTCACAAAGAGGCAGATATGGCCCTGAGGGCAGACTTAGAGGACAATACACACACTAATTTAATTGTGCACTAGGCCTCAAGTGTGATAATAAGTTTACAATTCTTAAACTGGTCTGACCAGCAATCAGATATTTTTAGTTGACATTCTGTTTAATCTTCTTGCCTACATGAATGAACAATTCAGTTCAGTAGTAAATTCAGTAGCTACTTTTTCAATATAGGATAACAGAAATATCTATTTCCTTCCTGCAGTCATAACAATCCCCTAGTCATAGATAAAATTTCCTAGTTTTTCATCCAAAATACTTATTATAGTAAGCCTACATATTAGGAACCCAACAATTAAATAAGCAACATACATAACAAATGAAAAATTAGTGTCACTATTCATCATAGAGTCCACAAAAGCACTTTTTTCTTGGCCTAATTTTTAATTCAAATACTTGACGTGACATGTTTTTCTTCTGTTACCTGCTTGGCCCCTGAAGGTCTATGAGGTTTTGAATGCTGGGCAAGTATATTATTCCTTCACTATATTTATAATCCCTTTTTTAAAGACAGTATAGTCATTGTAAACACAGGGCTAATATTTCTTAAGTTGTAATGTATTTGTAGTGTTCCATAACATCATTTTCTGAAGTGTCTCAAGTTTGGGGCACTTCCACTTTCACAGGTGATGCTTTACTAGTATGACAACTCCATCTCGAAGCTTTTCCCGAGCGAATGTCCTCACAGGCCTACAGTCAAGCTACTTTTTCTCAGGATGGCCTGGCCTTCATTTGCTATAACATGAATATATAAATCATCTTCGTAAAGTTCAGTATTAAGACAAAAGAGAAATTGAAAAAAGAAATGTATGGTAGTTAGAAGGGACTAGACATTTAAAGAAGTCAATTTATTTTTTCACTTTTATTCAAAATAAATACCTGCCTCTTCCAGTTTGATCTCCAACATGTAAAGTGCTTGGAAGTTTTTGATCCATCTTTGTAGAAACAACAAAAAACAAACAAATGGAAAAGTCAATGACTTTCCTTGGATTAATCAGAGAATGGAAATCACAGGGCAAATTGACAGTCTGTTATTTAGGGGAGCAGGCAAATACAGAGGGCCATAGCTGACATCAACCCAAAGCAGAAACCACTGGGAGCATAATCTGGTAGAAACATTCAATGGTAATTTTGATAAAATTCTGTAGGATGAGGGAGAAAAGCATAACATTCTGAAGGCCTGCAGTCTTCAGTGGGGACCCCATATATTAATGGGTTTTCTAAATATCCTACTAGGTAAAGAGCCAAAAAAAAAAAAAGGTATTTCATACTTTTGGAAGTGGAAGAGAAAAAGTAATAATTTTGAAATACTCCCAAATCATTCTCTATAACAAAGGGTTACTCTCCAGGGGAAGACTTTACCAGAATCTGGTCCCACTGGAGCAGAGATGGGGAATGCCCAGCTTGTGGGCCCATAAGAATGGTGAAATCATTTGGTTTGGCCCTATCAAGGCATTGGGGGTGAGTTAATTACATTTTGAGCTAATACAACAGGCTAATTTTTAGGCTGACAATTTTGTATGGCCTGTGAATGATGCTATAAATATCCAAATGGCCCTTAGCAGAATAAAGGTTCTCACCTCTACACTAGAAAAATGGGCATTTACCCATGACCAACCTCATCTAGCCTTCCTGTCTCTCTTGAGGGAGCAGGAAGCTAAGAGACTCTTGTGAAGGTCACAGGCTCACTAAATCACTGAGATTTAATCATTAACTTATCAAAGCTTTCCTTCCCCACACCTAATCAACACATCAACACAGACCCAGCATAATTATAATGGACTGTAGCTAAAAGAAGTATAAGGTAAAAACTCTATTTATAATGTTCTTAGATAAACCCAGAGATAAGAGTAGAGACAAAAGTAAATACGGTTAAGGAATTTGAAGCAGCTAAGTCTCTAGTAAATATAACACAACCCAACTATAACCAGATTAGTATTAAACTTCGAAGTAAAGACTTATCAACCTCAAATACTATTAACTGATAAATAGTGTTTGGGTTTCAGTAAAAAATTACAAAGCAGGCTGTCAAAAGATACAATGCAATCATTCAGCACCAAGCTCTGATTGGGAATTTCAGATGGGAAGTTTAAAATACTTATTAATAACAAAATTAATAAATAAAATGTGCCAATTACTTACAAGACACAAACTAACAAAACACACACAAGAAGAAACACATATCCTTAATGGCCTATATTTATTAAATAAAGTGAATCAATATTGAGTAATCTTTTTAAAAAATCATCAGACTCAGATGATATCACTGGGGAATTCTACCACGCATTTAAGGAAGACTTGATACTGACTATCTATATGTTCCAGAGAGAACACTTTCTAACTCACTGTATGTGGTCAGCATTAACTTACCTCTCTAATCAGATAACCATTATCAGAATGGGAAACAACAGACAAATATCTCTAATGAATACAGATTTTAAAATCCCCAGTAAGATATAAAAAAATATACAAAAAGAATGTAAACCATAGCCAAGTGACATTTCTTCCAGGTATGAAAGGCTAGTTTAACATTTGAAAATTAATTAATGTAACCCACTAAATCAAAAGGCTAAACAAGATACTTCATATGATCATATAAATTGAGGCGTACATGCATTTGAAAAAAAAACTGAAAACCCAAAGCTCACTGAGTGGAAATTCTACAACTAGAAGGAAAAAGAAGGGCTCATGGAGACTTAGAGGAGATGCAAAAAGCTGAGGTAGAGAAACATGTACGTGGAGAAGACAGGGCAGAGTGCCTGACTGGCTTCCTCTAGTGGGAGGGAGATGGAAACTCCTGACTGCACTGAACTCCACTTCTGTCTGCACTGAACCCCAGTTCCCGGTGAGACTCAAACGGGATAGTCTAGACTGTTGTGAAAGCGGAGGAGTTAACAGAATCTTAGGGAATCCGCAAAAGACAGAAGTCTGGAGGTGCATGCAAAAGTGCACAAACAAAGGGCAGACTGCTGATTATGCCGCTGGCTTTCTTTAGCAGGAGGAAGACAGAATCTCCCAACTGTACTGAAATCCAGGTCAGAGTGCACTGAACCCCAGTTTGGGGTGAGACCCTGGGGTCCCAGACTCATATGTGTCCCCAGAGTGCACTGAAACTCAGGTAAGCCAGAAAGGCAGAGATCTGGAGGCGTGAACACCTGTGCACAGAGAGGGTTGCAGCAATTACCAAACAACACTGAGACCATGGGCTGACAGGGAGCCAAGGCTGTCTGCTCAGCCCTGAGATTCTGCCCCATCCAGGCTTAGCACAGAGGCTTTTGCAGTCTTTCAAGTCTTAAGGCAGAGTTCAGCACAGAAGTTCTCCTGGCATTGACACAGCTGATCCTCACAATCAATTGGCTTGGAGGTCAATTCCCTCCATTGATACCAACAACAATCAAGACTAAACTACAACAAGGCTGTACACACAGTCCACAAAGGGGTGCACCAAGAGAGTTCACCTCAGGTAACTGGGGAAGTGGAGCTACTGGGCCATATAGGACACCTAGCACACAAAGCTACTCTACCAACTCATGGAAGCAGCAAAAATGTGGAGACAAAGGAGCAGATCACAAACAAAAGAAATGGAAGAAAACAAATGATAGATATAGAGTTCAAAACTACAGTTATAAGATTATTCAAGAATTTCCTAGAAAAGATGGATAAATTTAGTGAGACCCAAGAGGACATGAAAAAGGACCAACTAGAAATTAAGTATACACTGACTGAAATAAAAAATATTATGCAGAGACCTAACAGCAGACTAGAAGAATGCAATAATCAAGTCAAAGATTTGAAATACAAAGAAGCAGAAACACTCCACTGGAAAAGAAAAAAGAAAAAAGGATCCAAAATGTGAAGATAGTGTAAGGAGCCTCTGGGACAACTTCAAGTGTACTAACTTCAGAATTGTGGGGGTGCCAGAAGAAGAGAGAGAGCAAGGTACTGAAAACCTATTTAAAGAAATAATGACTGAAAACTTCCCCCACCTGGTGAAAGAAATAGTCTTACAAGTCCAGGAAGTGCACAGAACCCCAAACAAAAGGAATCCAAAGAAAACCACACCAAGACACATCATAATTAAAATGCCAAGAGCAAAAGAGAAAGAGAGAATATTAAAAGCAGCAAGAGAAAAACAGTTTATTACCTACAAGGGAGCACACATACGACTGTCAGATGATTTCTCAACAGAAAGGATGCAGGCCAGACGGGAGTGGCAAGAAATATTCAACGTGATGAATAGCGAGAACCTACAACCAAGAATAATCTATCCAGCAAAGCTAACATTCAGAATTGAAGGGCAGATAAAGAGCTTCACAGATAAGAAAAAGTTAAAGGAGTTCATCAACTCCAAACCAGTATTATATGAAATGCTGAAAGGTACTCTTTTAGAAGAGGAAGAAGAAAAAGGTAAAAGACAAAAAATTATGAACAACAAATACATATCTATCAACAAGTGAATCTAAAAATTAAGTGAGTTAAAAATTTGATCAACAGAATAAACTGGTGAATATAATAGAATCAGGAGCACAGAAAGGGAGTGGACTGATAATTCTCAGTGGGGAAGGGGTGAGGGGTGTACAGGGAGAGACTGGACAAAAATCATACACCTATGGATGAGATCAATGGGAGGGAGCTAAGGACAGAGGGAGGGGTGGGAGCTGGGTGGAGGGGTGCTATGGAGGGGAAAAAAGAGAAACAAATGTAATAATCTGAATAATAAAGATTTAATTAAAAAAAAAGACAAAGAGAGAATATTAAAAACAGCAAGAGAAAAACAGTTAATTACCTACAAGGGAACACCCATAAGATTGTCAGCTTATTTCTCCACAGAAACTATGCAGGCCAGACAGGAGTGGCAAGAAATATTTAAAGTGATTAATAGCAAGAACCTACAATCAAGATTACTCTACCCAGCAAAGCTATCACTCAACTTGAAGGACAGATCAAGAGCTTCACAGATAAGAAAAATATAAAGGAGTCCATCAACACCAAACCAGTATTACATGAAATGCATCCTCTCACAACCTGAGAACTCTCAGGGGATGTCAAAGAGGTGGTTTCAGCCAGCTTCCTGCAGGCCAGGCTGAGGGATTCACTGATACACAAATCTAGTGCATATAGGGCTTCTAGTATACATATAAGATTTTTGATTAATCTCTTCCTGCCCTCCCCTATCACCCACTCACCCCCATTTCCCTCTGAGATTCATCAGTATGTTCCATTTTTCATGCCTGTGGTTTCTGCTCTTGCATTGAGCATCTACCCCCTGGTGGTAAGTGTGTGTCATAGTTATCAACTGATCAGCTGGTCACTTAGGCTTTTTATAGACAGATAGATAGACAGATAGATAGACAGACAGATGGGGAGAAATAAGCATATGAAAGAAACTCAACATGATTTGTTATTAAGGTATTGCCAATTAAAACAGCAATGCAATGCTATAGCACATCTGTTAGAATGACTAAAATATAGAAATAAACAAACAAACCAAAAACAACAACAACAACAACAACAAAAACCCTGGCAATAATAAATTCTGCCAAGAGTGAATAGCGACAGGAACTCTCATTCAATGCTGGTGGGAATGTATCACTTTGGAGTGCAGTGTAGCAGGTATTTTTTACAGTTATTTTAATGTTCATCTACCCAAGATATATGAAAATTTATGTTCACCCAAATACCTGCATTCTAATGTTCATTATCAGCTTTATTTTTAATCACAAAACCTGAATGCAGCCAAGCAGTTTCTCAACAGGTAAAAAGAAAGACCAGTCTCTGGTCAGCAGCAATCAATTTGTTTATACATTGGAAATATCCCCAACAAAATTGGGATTATTTCCAGTTGTTGGGGGGGAAGCTCCAAAAGTCTAAATTCAGGATGGATTCTGAAGAACTGACATGTAGCTGTATTTAAATTCATAAGAGCTTTGATAGGAGAACCTTACATACAGGGACAAAGCAGCTGCTGCTGACAGTGGGTGCCCCAGGGGAGAGATTCACACCCTCCCAAGACAGTCTCCTTTATATTGGGGCTTATAGTAAAACCAGAGGGTGGGTAGTCATGTGGGCCACTGGAAAAAAACAATGCATTTCTAAACTAAGAGATACCATCAGCCAGTCATCACACTATACATTCATCAACCTCCTTCCTGGGGCCCGGTGTTTGTCTTTGGGCAGCATTTGGCTTTCTGGATAGTCAGCCAAACCTGAAGCTACAGACAGTTAAATGGGAGGTCAACATTTCTCAGAACCTTTGCTGCTGGTGCTATATTAAATCTCTAAAGTGAATTCCCCTGCACATGTCAATTGGTTATCTACTTTCCCTAAAATGTTTTTTTTAAACAAAAATCACCTCCAAATTTCATTGACTACTTATTCTGATAAAAGAGTAAAGCAAGTTAAATGCATCTGTCTTGAGAATTACCCAGAGAACATTCTGGTTCAGTTGCTATTCAAAGAACCATGGGAATGCATGTTTATTGAAACAATAGCTTAAGTGAAAATAGAACAAGAGATTTCCAAATTGCCTTGTTTTATACAAGAGAAAGATTCCTTTGTATTTATGAGGCTGTTGTGCCAGAATGGTTCCTTGAGTTTAATCCCCATGGTGCATAGGCTCCACCACTTTACAAGCTCTACTCCATCCCTCCTTCCTCCTGGGACTATTTTGTAAATTATAGTTTCTGCACACCACATAGATCTCTAGTGGCCTGCTGCAGCTAATATGGTTCCCCAAATGCATAATAACTCCCAGGTTGCAGGTTAAATAGTGGAAAATTATAATGAATAATGGAGAATTAAAATACCCTGAATTCCCATTCTTGGGGCAGAGTTGGGGGCTGGCTCTCTAATGATACCAGATGAAATGCAAGCAACATCAGCTTCAGACTTGTTCCCCACAGCTTTTCAGCATAGAAACAAATCCCAGCAACAGACTCTGAAAAGCCAAAGGGATTTTTTTCACTCATCTTCTTTGTACATGATTTGCAAATATCATTATTCTGACAATGTCTTTGTCATAAATTGAAATCATAGAAGAGCTTTTAAAATGCAAAGCAGTTTTGGGAGGTCTCTATGGTCTCAGTACCTAAAGGCCTAAATCTTCTCACTAGACAAACAATGGAATTATCTATATACTAAAGGCCTGATGCAGGAAATTCGTGCACAGGGAGTGTCCTTCAGCTAAGCCTACTCCCTCTCCAATCTGGGATCCCTCTCACAATCCAGGACTGCTGGCTCCCAACTGCTCACCTGCCTGGCTTCCTGATTGCCCCTATCTGCCTCTGCCTGCCTGCCTGATCACCCCCTAAACACTCCCCTGCCAGTGTGGCTGATGCCTAACTGCTCCCCTGCCAGTCTGTTTACCCCTAACTGCCCTACACTGTGGGCCTGGTTACCCCCAACTGCCCTTCCCTGCAGGACCGGTCATCCCCAACTTTCCTCTTCTGCCAGCTTGGTCACCCCTAACTGCCCTCCACTGCAGGCTTGATCACCCTCAACTGCCCTCCCTTGCAGGCCTGGTCCCTCCCAACTGCCCTCTCCTGCTGGCCATCTTGTAGTGGCCATTTTGTGTCCAGGATCTTTTGACCAAATGGGGGCAGTCATCTTGTGTGTTGGAATGATGATCAATCTGTATATTACTCTTTTATTAGATAGGATTATATTGGCCTGAATTTTTTACCAAAAATATTGTCAGGACACTCTGGATGCTTAGAGATGCTAAACAAATAGGTAGCTATGAGATCCCTCAAGTGCAGACAATGGGAAATTCCCTAATTCCCTGCTGTTCTCAGCAGTGTTGGCTGATAATGTTGGCAATATTACATCAAAGACACGGAAACACCATGTGACTTGCAAGAAAGCGTCCTCAAAATAAATAAGGAAATATGACTCTGGCAATGTAGGGGTTAAGAAAGGAAAAGAGAGTTTGCCTGAATGGGCTACATTTGAGTAGAAAATAGATTTGTCTTTCAACACAACATTGCTATAGGTGAATATTGTTTCTTATGTATCAACAGCTTCCTTGTGCCCACATCAGATCCAAGGGTCTGCCTGCCTCTGAAATTGTATCTCATTATCATAAGTATATATCTATATGCAGCACTTTATTTTTATCATATTTATTTATTTTTAATCCTCACCCGAGGATATTTTTCCATAGATTTTTACAGGGATTGGAAGAGAGAGGGAAAGACAGAGAAATATCAATGTGAAAGAAACACATCGCTTGGTTGCCTCCTGCATGACCCCCCGACCTGGGCGTACATGCTCTTCACCAGGATCAAATCTGGGACCCTCTTGTCTGAAGGCTGATGCTCTATCCAGTGGGCCAAAGAAGATAGGGCAGTGGTTGGCAAACCTCGGCTTGTGAGCCACATGAGTGTGGGTCTTTCACAAAACACCACGTGCGGGCGCACATGTACAGTGTGATTGAAACTTCATGGCCCATGCTCAGAAATCGGTTTTTGACTTTCAAAAGAAGTTTCAGTCGTGTACTGTTGATATTTGCTTCTATTGACTACTGAGTTCACTGACCACTGGGATAGAGCATATATATCCAGTACTTTAAACTGAACCAACCATCCCACAAATCTTTATCATTGGCTTGTCCATTCTCTGACTTTGTGTTATATTCTTGAATCTTCTTGGCCTTCATTTTTCCTATTAATTAATTTTTTTGTGTTGTGGTATTCCTTAAGATGATTATGTATTTTGGCATTCGTAGTTTTAACATTTTAAAATAGAATTTAAATAAAATATTTAAAATAAGTGATTTATTAACAGTAAAATGTTACCTCCTACAACTGTCCTTTTTTTTCAAATCAGATTCCAACTTCCAACTGCCAGAGCAAACAAATACTATTATTTTTGCTTCATTCAAAAGGTTATTTTATATTTAAACAAGAAAATATGAATGTCTGTTTTTTTCCTCCTTTTATTATATATTGTATACCACAGCACTATTCTGCACTATTTGGGCCAGTCCCATCCAAAATAATCATCTGTGATTATTTTGAAATCAGATAATTAGGGGCCTCAATTACATCTACTAATATCCTTTAATGTTTGACTTATAATTTGAAATAATTATAGGAGTGACAGCCCATCACTTTTTAAAAAATATATTGTTATTGTTTTCAGAGATAGAAAGGGATAGAGAAATAGAAATATCAACTATGAGAGAGAATTATTGATAGGCTGACTCCTACAAGCCTCATACTGGGGATCGAGCGCATAACCCAGGCATATGCCCTGTCTTGGAATTGAACCGTGACCTCCTGGTTCACAGGTCAATGCTCAAATACTGAGCCACACCAGCCCGAACAACAGACCATCACTTATACAGTATTTATTGGTTAAGGAGCAAATTATAGGTTCAGGGGTATGTTGTTAGGTATCATCTTAAAATACCACAAAAATATTCCCTAAAGTGAAATTTTGGGGTCAATTGCACTTTTAAAAGGCCCTCCAAAGAGAATTACACTTTCAAAGATAACCACATGATTTTCTTAAAGTAAGACCTGTAATATGACTTCCATCAGGCTTTCTATATCAGGAAATGCCTTTGGAACCTTGAGTCACTATGCAAGCAGTGAACCTGCACTGTCAGTATCTTGTTGGTGTCAACTGATGGTAACTAGCACCAATTAATGGTCAACAGGAACCCCTTGTTTGGGATGCAGTGGAAAAAAAAGAATTGAGTTCAAACTGCTCATTGGTGACATAGTGCAGCTGTGAATAGCATGGCTGTAAGGTGTCTCTGGGGCAAGACCCTTTCCTACTATACATCCCTACTCTACTCTACTCTTCTCTGTTCTGCTCTGCTCCACACCAATCTACTCAGCTTCACTCTGGTGAGATGTCTTCAGCTACTCAGCTCCAGCCAGAAAAACACAGACTTCAGTCTTCCCTGGAAAGGAAAAGCATCCTTTTCAAGCCTGAAGAGAGCTGACTTATGTACAGAAAAGATCATAGCCCTGGTCCATTATTGGCCCATTTCATGCAAATGAGGACTCCAAATCCTCACAGTGTGATTGGTCCCAGAAGCACTCTTTTAATTGGGCAGAATGGAGCTTCTGTGATTGGTCAGTGAAGATAGTAATTGGAATATATTTGAACAACTTTGACTAGGGAGGGAGGTCTCAGTTTTACTGATTGAAGTACAATGCCAGGAACTTTTTTATAAGGGCTGGCTCAGCTAGCAGGTGCACAGTACAGGCAGGCAGTTCAGTGAAGGATTCTCCCTGAAGTGTGGCCATCTGAGAGACCTCTGTTTAGAAACAAGCTAGACTGTTTGTTTTGGTTTTGTTTGTTTGCTTGTTTAACTTGAGCCCAGTTAGCCATCAGGAGTCCTCTTAGAAAATACCTTCTTTATCAGGGTCCACAATAAAGAACCTAAGTGAAGAGGTCACATAGAGAGATATAATGATGGAACCCCAGCTTATTCATCATCCAGCTTTCAACCCAGATGAAGAAGCTTTTTTTTTCACTTCCTTTAGCTTTTAGTAATATTAATAGGTTGATGGATAATGCACAATTTAGAATAAAATGGGGAGAAATGTAAGCATGTAATAACAAGTAGTTACTGCTCATGCATTCTTAAGTGTGAAAATCAATCCCACCACAGAATGTGTGAAGGTGCAGCCACACTGCAGAGCCTAGGGCTTGAAGACAGAAAAGGCGTGTCTGCATGTCAGGGAAACGTCATGACCGCCATTTTTGATCAGAAGATCATTGTTCCTGTTCAGCTCCCTGGCATACCCGCTTTGGTCATTCACTCATCATTACACACAGTTATCAAGTATCTTAACAGTTGCCTGCACGATTTCAAGTGCTGAACTAAAGCAGAGAACAGGCAGGATTCTGCATACCAAAGGCTTACATTCTAGTAGACAGAGACAAACAGAAACAGCCAACCCAACAAGGAAACAACAGTACTGCAAGTGGTGAGTACTATGCAAGAAAGTAAAATAGAAGGAGATAGTTAGGCTGAGATCTGAGTGAAAAGGCGGGGGTGGTGTTGTGAAAATCAGGAGGAACTGGACCACTTAACATTAAGATATTGTGATGCTAACATCACTAGTGTGATATGAAGACTCAATATGGATCCTATCAAAATACCAAAGGATTGTTACATAGAAAACCAGAGCATGAGTAATGAAAGGAAAAAAACAGGTAAATTAGATAATCGAAATTAAAAGTTTTGTGTATCGAAGGACAGTACCAAGGAAAGGAAAATACAACCTACAGGATGGGAAAAAAGGTTTGCAAATTATATGTCTGATAAGAATCTAGTATATATATATAAAGAATTCTTTCAACTCTATGACAAAAAAAGACAAATGACCCAACTAAGGAATAGGTAAAGAGCTTGAACAGAAGATATACTAGTGGCCAATAAGCACATGAAGAGTTGCTTAACATCCTAAATCAATAAGGAAATATAAATCAAACAACATTCTGTCTGTGCCTTTCATTTTCAGCACAACAGGAAGCTGAAGCCTTTGGGTCCCCTGCCTCTAAGAGCATGAAGCCTGCGTGGTGGTCACCCTGGAAATGACTGAGCTCCAGAGTTCCACTGCCTGGGCTCAACTTCTGGCTTCATCACTTTCGAGGGTATCCCTGGGCAAGTTAATAAATGCCTCTGTTTTCAGTGATATCATCTAATAGGAAGAAAGGAAGGAAGGGAGGGAGGGAAGGAGGAAAGGAGGGAGGGAGGGGGAGGGAGGGGAGAGGGAAGAAGGAAGGAAGGAAGAAGGAAGGAAGGAAGGAAGGAAGGAAGGAGAGAGGAAGGGAGGGAGGTTTTTTCTTGTTATTTTTCGTTAATCCTCACTTGAGGATATTTTTAGAGAGAGTGGAAGAGAGAAACATCAATGTGAGAGAAATATATGGATTGGTTGCCTCTTGCATGAGCCCTAACCAGGGCCCAGGCTGTGGAGAAATTTGCAACCAAGGCACGTGCCCTTGACTGGAATCTTAGTCTGCAGCCCGCACTCTATCTGCTGAGTCAAACCGGCTAGGGCAGAGTTTGGTTTTGAAGATTACATGAGCTTTTCCTAGTCTTCCCCCTTCCTTGCTCTTCTGACAGCAGCCAGTAAGCCCCACGGTCAAATTGAACTACCTTCCTCACAACCAAGGAACACTGAGGATGTAACAACACAGCAGAAAAAAACATGGTAGACCTTCCCAGCCCCCCACTGTGAAGGCCAACAGCTCCTGAGCACCTCTCTCCAACTCCCTCTGCAGTCAGCTTTCAGAAACACTAGAACTGTAAGTTACCTCAACTCTAAGTCAAGTAATAGAACCTGTCCCAGGGAAAATAGCAAGTTGTGGGTGAAGGGGTCTGCATGAGTGCGCATGTGCATGATGGGGATGGCAGAGGTGGGTGATGCGATGCTATGCTTTTGTTTGGGGAACACTATTTTCTCTGAAGAACAGCACTTTAAAAAATCAATTATTTAGTTCTGAGAGCGCCCCGTGGTATTTTATCTGTGTAAACTTAGTGGCAATGACAGGAAACCCTGACTCGGAACCTTTCTGGTAAACCAGGTGCTCCTTCTGCGTGGCTGGGATGTAACGCCTCCCGACAGGTGCTGCAATGAGGAGCCCTGGGCCATCCTGAAGCCAAGAGTTTGTAACTTTTTCCCTTTCGAGTCATTTTGGTGGGATTTCAGGAGGATGTCAAAGCATCATATGTGTTCAATCTGCTAGTGTAACCAGAATCCTCCTGGGAAGTCTTAAAATGTTTACAAAGACCTTGGGAAGAATGAGGTCAGGAGAAGGGAAAAAACAAAGAGAAAAGAAAACAAGATGGGGAAAAAGAGATCATGGAGATCAGAAAGGAAAGCCGTGAAGTTTGGGGTTTTTTCCCTTCAAATTCGGAACAATGAAATGTTAAAACATCTTTTGCATTAGACTTTATTATGTCAATATAAAAAGCAGCGAGAAGTAAAATAATAAATACGTTGAAGCTGGAGCAGAAATACAGGGAAGTTCTCTAATCCACTTTATCCATGTTTCCCTGAGAAGCCAGAAAACCACACTAAACATGAAATACCATTTCCAGGGGCCATTGCTTCTCACAGCAGTGTTATTTCTGACAGTAGAGCAGTCTCTTTCTCCTTTCCTGGGAAATGCTGAGCAGGAACCACGCTGAGGTCCGATGGGCAGATGAAGAAGCTTTGAGATGATCCCAGGACTAAGCCAGAAGTCCTATTTCCACTAAAATGCTTCTAAATCCTCAACCCACATAAATTATAAGTGATTATAAATAATTGTTGTTTTAAGCTACTACATTTTAGAGTAATTTGCTGTCAAGCATAGTAATCAGATTTTTCTTGTGGTTTACAGGATTCAAAATAAATTAATTTTAGTTCTGTTACCAAAAATATTCTAAATATTAATTTTCTACTTATCTAATTGACTAGATAATAATAACAACAACAAAATGATAATAATAGTAATCTATAATAATAAAAGAATAATATGATAATTAGATCAGACATCTTTCCAGGTGTCCTTCTGGACGACCTTCTGGACAAAGCCAGGACTGCAAGGGAAGCCTGGGTCCCAGGTACCAGAGGGGAGCTGGTGCCAGCAACTGGGGGAAGAAAGGCCTACTCTTGCACAAATTTTATATATCAGGCCTCTAGTGATAATAATAATAATAATAATAATAATAATATACAGGATCTTTGATTTGTTCCTGCCACTAATAGAACTGTGTTTAAGGTTTTATCTATACTGAGTAGCTAGATTTTATGATCTCTGAACACATAATAATCTGGCTATTCAGTATATATTAGTGCATGGGCAGGGGTCCAGCCAGCCTGGAATGGGCAGGGGTCCAGCCAGCCTGGAATGGGCAGGGGTCCAGCCAGCCTGGTCAGGGGGAGGGGACATGGGCAATTGGCCGGCCTGCCTGCTGGTTGAACTCCTGGTCAAAGGGAAAATTTGCATATTAGCCTTTTATTATATAGAATATACACTGAGTGGCCAGATTATTATGCATTCAGAGATCATAATAATCTGTCCACTCAGTGTATATATCACTAGTTTTTAAAGAATGCCACCAAAGTTCTGGAAATACTCATTTTCAATAGTCAGGATATATACTGAACTGTCCAGATACACCTGCAGGAACCATATTCATATTTTCCTAACTTTGACTCATAGCTTTGTATTACTTATGTACTTTTTAATATCAACTTTCTTATATTCAAATGTTATCAAATGTATAAGAAAATTCCTTATCCCTGTTAAGAATGCACATCTTTAAGGTGTTCCTTTAAGAAAGATAGTAAATCCTACAGTGAACTGAGGATTCTCAAAAGGTACCATGTGATATTTCAAAATTACAAATTAATATAGGAGAAATAATTTCTCCTTTCCTTCTTTTCCATGATTTGATATGTATTTTTTAAAAGAACCATTATATATGGCATATGGAAACTATTTGAAATTCATGAGTATTCTATTTACATCAAATGTGGGAATAATGTTTTATATTTTAAGAAATTTTCTGTGCCAAGTTGCAGGGAGAAAAAAATTATGAAATTCAGTACTTAATATCCGGGTGTTACTTTGGGGAATCATCTATTTTACCTCATATAAATAAAGATGACAAAAAAAGATAAAGGAGGGATTTAGATGCAAATAACTACATGTGTTTAATGAGGACATTAACCTCATTGTGAAGTACCATGAGGATTTCATATAATCTACCCTCAGGAAAGGTTTTTAAAATTATACACAGGCAATAATTTCTATAGTTGTTTTTCTCAAAATGTTTATGGAAACAAGGTTCCCCAGTTCCTTTAGGAGTAGGAAACAATTATTTATAACCCTGCTTTTCACCTAGTAAAAAATATCTAAAATATATCTCTTCCATTGTAAAATAATTTTTTTCACCTAATTAGCCATTAGTAATTAATATCAATGCTACAATAACACGTATTTGTCTCCATTTCCTTCCTCCTGCTAAATACAACTATATATTTTCTCCTGCAGGCTTCACTTACCTACTTTCATTAAATAATATGTTAATGTTCAATGAATGCCTAATTTGTACCAGGAACTGCTTAACTACTGCAAAGATAGCAATCATTCTCACAATGAACAATTGTGAAATAACTAAAGGAGCAAATGACTGGTTGTTGTTATTATTGCTTTTCCTTGAAGACAAGCATTACTCCTTTTTAATATTTGTAGCTTCTTTGCCTAAGATAGGCCATGGTGTTTAATATACATACATTATTTAGTTAGGATATGATAGAATAGTATCCAATGCAGAAATATTTAGAAAGCAAAAACAATGTAAATATTTAATACCAATTTAATTCTGAAAAATGAAAAAAGATATCTGGTGATCTGGTATTGTGTTGGAGAAGGAGAGGGAGAGGAAGAGGGAGATGGAGAGGGAGAGGGGGGAGAGAGAGATAAAGAGAGAGAGAGAGAAAGAGAGACAGAGAGAGGGAGAAGAAGGAGGAGGAGGAAGAGGAGGATGAGAAGGAGGAGGAGGAATATGAGGAGGGGGGAAGAAGAGGAGGAGGAAAAGGAGGAAAAAAGAAGAAAAGAGTATAAGACTCACCATTTGGATGGACATATAGCTGAGGTAGTGAGGAAATGGAGAGAAACAGAAGGGGCAAAAGAAAGTGAGAATTAACATTGGGATGCAGAATATCTTTCAGAGAAGTGGAGAATCAAACTTGATGGCATTACTGAAGCTAAATAAGCAGTGCAGTTAAACACTGAATCTTAGTCCACAGAAGTAGATACATGAAGCAGCTCTAGAAGAAGGAAGCCAAAGAAATGTCTTTCAGTCTCACATGATGTTACAGGTTACTAGCAGAGCCCAAGTTTTGGATAGTTTTATGTGTGTTAGATTAGTCTTCACAACAATTTGTAATCACATATCATAGGGCAGACTGCATTTTAATTTTACTTGAATCATTTACAACTTCTGAGATGTTGTCAAGCAGGATTTGCTGCTTGGAAACATGTTGACTCCTCTCAACCATCATTCACATCACTTCTTGGTCTTCTATTTCCCCTGAATTTTCTTCTTTTAAGAAACTATCTTGCCCTGGCCAGCTTGGCTCAGGAGATAGAGCATCGGCCTGTGGACTGAAGGGTCATGGGTTCGATTTCCGGTCAAGGGCACATGCCTGGGTTGCGGGCTCCATCCTCAGTAGGGGGCATGCAGAAGATCGCTAATCCATGATTCTCTCTCATTGTGGATGTTTCTACCTCTCTCTCCTCCCTTCCTCTCTGAGATCAATAAAGAAACATATTAAAAAAAAACTATCTTTTCTGTTTTCATAATAAATTTATGTGTCAAATATCCTACTCAGTTTTTGCATTTATTGTTTTCTTTCTCTTTCCACCTTTGAAAATCTCAATCCTTCTGAAGGTTAGTAATGAGAGTGGGTCATTCCTGTTGGTTAAAGTGGGATCTACAAAAAAACACATAAGATAATGGGCTAATATGCTTAACAGGCGTCTCTGCCATATTCAGAATAAAACATTTATTTCTAGCAGTTTAAAGCTAATTTGATTAACAAAACATCAAACTATGATTCCCAAGACAGTATAATTTTATGCCTTTGCATTTAAATGTCAGTTTAAATTTACTGGGAAACGTCAGTCAGGGAAATGTATTCTTTATGACCATCCAGGAAATGACTCTTACATGCATTTCTGCCTGCCCACACCTAGAGTCATCCTGACATTTATGATCAAGTCATTCTTCTGATTACGTAAATGCCTCCACTAGAATTTTTGAACTCTGCTTTGTTTCTTAGAATTTTGTTCTTGATTCCTTGACTTACCTAACATACCAGTGTATTTGTTCTCTATCTTGGCAATTTTCACAGTGTCTCTGGATCCTCTAGAACTGGGATCTGAACATTGTTAGGTTTTTATAAATTCCTGTCTGGCTCCTGTATATTTCCTTCCTTTTTTATAGAACAAAGATGCTTTCCTTAAAATGCTAAAGGAAGGGCAGTGAAACCTGTCACTCTAGCAGTAAAGACATATTCTGAGCAACTGGCAAGAATTTCCTGGGTCCCAGCCAGTAGAGATCCCTTGGGAGTTGGGGAGAGGTAGGACTTACTGAGAAGGCCTCACTCCAAAGATTTAGGAACAATGTAACAGCTGATTAAACTAAGGCCAAACTAGAATAGAGAATGCTGCCCTCTCCCAACACCCGGCTTGCAACTGTCAATCAACAAGTAATATCAATCTACTGCTGAGGATAAAACAAGAGAATAGAAAGAGTACATCTGTGAGGTACAGAGAGAAATTGTAGAACAGACACTGAAGGCTTTTGACCACATGGTTGTTCCCATTCCAAACAGAAAACACTAGAGGACCTAGTTGCTATGTTTTGACAGTAACAATGGCAACAATTAAAACCCAAACCCAAACCAGACAGAACACCTGATTCAATGGACTTAACCTTATTCCACATAAAGGCTAAGGGAAAAATGGTAAGCATTTTCTGACAGGAATATTTTTTTTTATCTGGCAGGAATATTGCTTATTGGCCCCACATAAGATGTCTGGCAAACACCAGAAACAAGAAGTAAAATAATATACTGCCAAAGGAAAGTCAACTCCCCAAATCAGATTGTGTTATGGCCCAGAAGTAGGAATATCTGAACAGAGGGTTAGAGATGATTGTGATTAATATGTTAAATGTTCTACTGGTAAAGAGTGACATCATGGCTGACCATAAAAAGTTCAGCAGAGATATGAATTCCCAGAATTCTGCAGCCAGTAAAAATGTCTTTCAAAATATGAAAATAAGATTTTTTTCAGACAAACTAAAACTGACAGAATTTTTTGTCAGTACATGTGCATAATAAGTAATATTAAAGGCATTTTAAAATGTTTAATTGACTCTATTGGGGTGACATTCTATATAATAAAAGCCAAATATGCTAAGTGTCTGGTTGTCTGATCAGCCGTTCAACCAATAAAAGCATAATATGCTAATGACATACTAAGGCAGCTCAACTGCTCACTACAATGTGCACTGACCACCAGGGCAATGCTTTGACCAGTAGGTTAGCTTGCTGCTGGGGTCCAGCTGATTGGGACTGAGTGAGACAGGCTGGACACACCCTCAAGCTCTCCTTTGCTCCCTCCCCAGCTGGCCAACCCCCTGCATCCCTCCTCAGTCCCTATCATACACTGGTGGAGTTCCTTGGCTTGGCCTGCACCCTCTCACAATCCAGGACCCCTTGGGGGATATCAAAGAGCTGGTTTGGCCGCTATCCTGCAGGCCAGGCTGAGGGACCACATTGGTGCTTGAATTCATGCACTAGGCCTCTGGTTAGTTAATAAAATTATATGTTTTAGTTATGCAATTTTATAATACATCATCTGTATATTGTATTGTGTGTTCACCATCCCAAATCAAGTCTTTTTTCACCACCATTTATCTCCCCTTTACTTTCTTCTACCTCCTCACACCCCTCTTTCCCTCTTGTAATTACCAGACTGTAGTCTGTGTCTATGGGTTTGTTTGTTTCTTTGCTTAAACACTTCACCTTTTTCTAAACAAAAGAAATAATATCAGACAAGAACTTGGAAGATACACATACATATAGACACACACATATATTAAGAACATTAGGCCAAAACTGATTTGGCTCAGTGGATAGAGCATCGGCTTGCAAACTGAAAGGTCCCGGATTCAATTCCAGTCAAGGGCACATATGTTGGTTGTGGGCACATCCCCAGTGAGGGTTGGTGCAGGAGGCGGCTGATCAATGTTTCTCTCTCCCTTCCTCCCTGTAAAAAATCAATAAGATATATTTAAAAAAGAAAAGAACATTAGAAGTATGTTGGTTTGCAAACTTGGGAGTTTCCCAGGTGAAATCTGAAACTGGCCCCATAAATATAGGGTAAGGAGCAACCAAAGAAAGAGGTAGGCCATTCTAGATGAATAGGATATAAGTTTAGTAAACCAGGGAACTTAAGTTAGCAGGCTTGACTTGGGCAGCCACAAGACCAATATATTTCTGCATCTGCCAATCAGAATCTAAAATATTTAAATAGAGGACTTAATCAGATTCAGTAATATATCTCCCAGACATTTTCAACCAAAACCTTGCTCTCAGGGCCACATTCTTGAAAAGGGCTTTGACTATAGGAACAATAAGTGGAAAGTACATTCCAAGGAGAGAGGAGAGTTGAGGAGCCTCTGATTGCCCAGGTTCTGCTCTGGGGTCAACCAAGAGTCATATGTTCTCAATGACCTCTTCTATCAAAATTATGTCAATTAGGGTAAATGTTAAGACTCAATTATTTTTTATTTTCAATGACTGAAAAATATAACTCTAAATAAAAATAATAACAGTGTATTATGTATTAATGCCATGAAGAAACTGTATGACAACGGAATTACAAAATATAGGGAGGCAGGATTTGGTGGTGTACTTCTGTGAGATCCTCACATTGCACTTCAAGTTGTATAATATTATTTTAAGGTAGACTGTAATTAATGAAACATGCATAAGGTAAGCCTTAGATATACACCCTGCACAAAGCAGTTAGAGAAAATGAGCTATATCTCCCATTGACCTTTCCCTGCTGCCTTTGCAGAAATAACTATTGCCATTCAAAGGAAAGTGTCCAGAGCTTTGGAGGATAGCCATAAACAAGCTGAAAATTGGCCTGCAGCCTAGCAGAGAAGAACAGGATAGTTCAACACAAAGTGTCAGATTTAGGGACATAGGTCCATAGGCAAAATTCTTCCTTTCCCCAATTACACTGCAAGGTAGACCCTAAAAATTGACATTGACATGAAAGACACTTAGAAAGTGCCACCTCAAAGATGGTTTAATAAATGCAGAGCACCCAGGATACACTGCTGAGGCAACAGGAAGTGAGAGCATCCTTGCTGTGCTGCCTTGGGAATATAAATTAACAACACTTGCTTCCCTTGAAAAGGTATTATACTATATGAAGGTGCAAACAGTAGCAGTCACTAAAGCTATTCCCAGGTTTGGTTTAAAGTCATATAGAGACTTGTATAAATTGGCATGGGTTGTTAGTAACAGTTCAAAAAAGAACATTAGTAACCACCTACATCAGGGCTAACTCCACTACTTCAGGGTCACAGGCATGGATTACTAACTTCAAATGAACCACTATTAATACATTTGTATACAACAAGATTAACTCAAAAACCTCTTTATCCTGAAAGCCAATTCTTCCCTTCAATTTGGCTGACTTATATGGGGACAGTGGAGTTTACAGCATTGCATGGCCAATAGCACCAAAAAAAGGGAAACATTTCATCTTCTGAAGAGTCATTGAAGCAGAGGCATATTTCCTATCCAGACAGATCCATGCCAGCAGCTAAAGGTTTATGTTTATGTAGTAAACCACAACGATATTTGAAAAGATCTACCCTGATTAGAATTTTTTTCTTCTAACACTGATTCTTCTCAAAAAACAACTTTCCCTCTCCTATTTCCCACAAGTCTATGTCTACCCTTCATTTTCTCTGATTTACAGTGCATTCTCAAAATCTATAAAACATTAAAAGAACTTTAGACCAGACCTGGGACATTTTTTTTCTGACTTAGAACCTGGTTTCTACCTGGGAGAATTAGGTAAGGCATAACAAAACTCATATCCCTTTTCCCCTTCTTCCATGATCTTGAATGTTAAACATATTCAAGGAGAAGGTTGATTCAGGGAGAGCCATGCAAAGCAGTACAGTGGGCAAAGGGCATCTTTGGTGTTCCCCTCAAGGCCTTTCACATTAAGGGCAGTTCTGAATTATGCTTCTACCATGGAGAAGTAGAGATTTAAATTTGACTTCAAGTCTACTCTCTGCTATCCAGTAATCTGAGGACTTGGAAAGATCACATATGCTCTCCAGGCTTCAGATTCCTACACTGTGAAAGGACATCCTGTCTATCTCATAGAGAAGATATTCATTACAACATTATAAAGGTTGGGAGGAAATGTACATTTTTCTAAATGCCAACAGTAGGTGAATGGTTAAATAAATGTTGGGCCATTCACAGAGTTGACTGCTTTACAGCCATTGACAAGTTATTTTCTGAAGAAATTTTATTAAAATATTAAAATAGAACAGTTTATACTATACTGCTTTTCAGAAAATCAGAATATAACATTTTACATAGACTATTAAGTCAATAATGTAAAATATATAGTTATATAATCTGTAACATATATACATACATGTGTATGCACATATGTACAATTTGAATACAGTACATATATACATATTATATATACATGTAAAGACTATATATGTTGACTGTGTGTATGTGTGTGTATTCATAGATATTTATGTGTATATTGAGATAATATTTAGGACATAAATTTTTTATTGGGTACTTATTAAATACTAGGCAGTGAGTTAAGTGTCTTACAAACATTATATAACAGTCTCATGTAAAAACCACAGATTAAATTCTACTATAAAATAAAGAAACAGTCCTAGAGAAGTTAACCCATCTAAGAATATTGTCTAAAATCCTACAACTGCCCTAACTGGTTTGGCTCATTGGATAGAGTGTCAGCCTGCAGACTGAAGGGTCCCAGGTTCGATTCCAGTCAAGGGCATGTACCTTGGTTGGGGCACATTGCCAGTGGGGAGTATGCAGTGGACAGCTGATTGATGTTTCTCTCTCATTGATGTTTCTAACTCTCTATCCCTCTCCCTTCCTCTTTGTGAAAACTCAATAAAATATATATATATTTTTAAAAAGTCCTATAGTTGATAAAAGGAGAAGACTTGGACATGAAAACAAGTCTATCCCATTCAGGTAGACTAGAGGCCAGGTGCACAAAATTCATGCATAGGAGGGATGTCCCTCAGCCCCGCCTGCACCCTCTCTAATCTGTGGGATTGGGCATAATTGGGCAGTCAGACATCCCTCTCACAATCCAGAACTGCTCATCTGCCTGCCTTCCTGATTGCCCCTAACTGTTTCTGCCTGCCAGCCTGATCACTCCCTAACCACACCCCTGCCAGCCTGATTGATGCCTAAACTGCTCCCCCACCAGCCTGTTTGCCCCTAGCTGTCCTCCCCTGCAGGCCTGGTTACCCCTAACTGATTTACACTGCAGGCCTGGGTCCCCCCAACTGCCCTTCCCTGTAGGTTTGATTTCCCCCAACTGACCTCCCTTGCAAGCCTGGTCTCTCTCAACTTCCCTCCCCTACTGACCTGATTGCCCACAACTGCCTTCCCTTGCAGGCCTGGTCCCTCCCAACTGTCCTCCCCTGCTGGCGACCATGTGCTGGCCATCTTGTGTCCACACGGGGGCAGGATCTTTGACCAGATAGAGGCAGCCATCTTGTGTGTTGGAATGATGGTTAATTTGCATATTACTCTTTCATTAGATAGGATAGAAGCCTGTTGCACAGGTGGGGGCCAGCTGATTTATTGTGAAGGGTGTCCTGGATCAAGTTGGGGGCTCCATTGTGGTTTAGGGCAGCCTGGGCAAGGGGCCTGTGGTGGTTTGCAGGCCAGCCATGCCCCCTGGAGTCCCAAGCGGAGGCCCTGGTATCTGGGATTTAATTATCTTCTACAATTGAAACTTTGTAGCCTTAAGCAGAGGGCAAGACAGGCCAGAGCTGCAGAAGCTTTGCTTCCTCCATCACCAAGGGTAACCCTAGCTTCCTGCTCTCTCCAGCTCTGTGGCTGCCACCATTTTTGTTGGAATTTATTTATCTTCTATAATTGAAACTTTGTAGCCCTTAGTGGAGGCCTGGGCCTGCCAGGGTGTGTGGAAAGCTTGGCTTCCTCTACCACTGGGGAAACCCAAGACTCCCCCTGGTCTCTCTGTGGCCTCAGCCATCTTGGTTGGGGTCAATTTGCATACTTGCTTATTGGCTGCTGTGCATGGCTTGTAGGTGTAGCAGAGTGATGGTTAATTTGGAAACAGAATCAGAAAGAACTTCCCCCAAATCACAATAAAAAAATATTGAGGCTACTATTTAATTCAGGCTTTTTGCTTTCTAGATCCACTGTTTACACAACAAAATACCAGAAATAGGAGACTTATAAAGTGTATGCAAAGTATATATAAAGTATAACACTTAATACATACATGCATATTTACATATATACTGAGTGGCCAGATTATTATGATCTCTGAACGCATAATAATCTGGCCATTCAGTATATATTAGATAAGATATTCACTACCCCTGAGGGTTCAAAGGACATTTATTAAAGCTAAAATGTGCCCAACACAAAGGTAAGAATTTTCAGGCATGTGACTCTAGGAGATCACAGAATTTGTGTTCTATGATAATGCTGCAACTCCTGTTTCTGTGTTTTTGTTTTTGTTTTTGTTTTAAATATGTTATTACTGATTTTACAGGGAAAGTAAGGGAGAGAGGTAGAGAAATAGAAATATCAATAATGAGAATCATTGATCAGTTGTACCCTGCATGTACCCTGCTAGTGATCAAGCCTGCAACCCAGGCGTGTGACATGACTAGGAATTAGACCAGTGACTTCTTGGTTCATGGGTCAATGCTCAACCACTGAGCCATACTGGCTGGACTGCAAATACTGCTTTTTACCCTGAGCATTTTGAGATACTGACCATATCCTGCTTCTTCTTTTTCTGATTCTAGTGCTTGACCCAGAGTTTAGTTACTGATTTCTGTTTCCTGAACTGAGACTCAAGGAATTAATGCTGAGTTACAATATTCAGCTTTTGCATAGGACTATACTGTATGTATTCATATATCCTATATAATAAAATGGCAATATGCAGATAGATTAAACGGTAGAACAATTAAACAACCGATCAATGCACAATTTGCTAATGATATGCTAAAACTGCTCAACCACTTGCTATGATGTGCACTGACCACCAGGGACAGATGCTCTGACTGTTAGGTTGCTTGCTGCTGGGGTCCTGCCTATCCAGACTGAGCAACATGGGTTGGACATGTCCTGCAACCCTCCTGTAGTCACTCCCAGGCCTGATAGTGCACCGGCGAGGGAGATCCCTCAGCCTGTCCTGCACCCTCTTGCAATCCAGAAACCCTTGGGGGATGTTAGAGAGCAGGTTTCAGCCTGATACCGCAGGCTACTCCCCTTGGGAGGGTGCCAGATGCAGGGCTCATGTCTAGTGAGAACTGCTGTGGCAATGCAAATTTCTCCCAATTGAGACTGATTGGGCACAAGCCCACAGCAGGAACAGTTGGGGCTAGGATGAGCAGGAGTGGCAGGTAGAAACTGCAGGCTGCATTGAACTGCAAGTTTCAGCCCAATCCCTGCAGGCCACCCAAAGGGAATCTATCCATGCATGAAATCATGCACTGGGCCTCTAGTATGTGTGTGTGTGTGTGTGTGTGTGTGTGTGTGTGTACACACTGAGTGGCCAGATTATCATGATATCTGAGTGTATATCCTATATAATAAAAGGCTAATATGCAAATTGTCCCCTTGACCAGGAGTTCAGCAAGCAGGCAGGCCTGCCAACCTCCCATGTCCCTACCCCTGGCCAGATTTGCTGTATCCCACCCATGCACGAATTCATACACTGGGTCTCTAACATATATATATACTGAATGGCCAGATTATTATGCATTCAGAGATCATAATAATCTGGCCACTCAGTATATATGTAAATATGTATGTATTTATTAAGTGTTTTACTTTATATATACATACGTGTGTGTGTGTATAGATACATACATATATATAGATACTTTGCATACACTTTATAAGTCTCCTATTTCTGGTATTTTGTTGTGTAGACAGTGTCTCTAGAAAGCAAAAAGCCTGAATTAAATAGTAGCTTCAATATATATATATATATATTGTGTGTGTGTGTGTGATTTGGGGGCAGTTCTCTTTGATTCTGTTTCCATATCCAAAATATCTACCTCAAATTTTTTTTTTTGATTAAACAAATAATAAAATATGTAAAGTGCAGGAAATAGTTTCTGTTACATTATATAAAAACACAAATTGTTTCACTCCTTTAATTGATTACTGTTAAATTAATAAATATGTCAAACACTGTGCCTGACACATTATGTTATTATTATTACGTTCTTTAACTTCCTGTGTCTCTCCTACTTTCCCCTCTTTACACTCATATGGAGGTGATTTTGAACAGTATGTACTAAACTAAATTAAAATTTATAAATTTGTTATTAAACGTATAAATTATTTTTATAATTGATGTTATTAACCATGTTACAATAAAATTAATTTTTAAATGTGCACATATTAACCCTCTCATTATCTTAATGAGAACTCTCAAATATATTTATCAATTAAAATTTATAAATAACTTTTAATAACAGCTGAAATCTCATCTTTGCTGGAGTTTCAGGTACCCGCCTGCCTTCCACATCAATTGCTGCTTGAGCGCACCTTCTGGAACCACACAAGAGGGGGAGTACAAATGGCCTCGCTGTTTACTAACCACAAATCTGCTGACATGAGGAGGTAATTGGAGAATAATGAAAGTTCCTTCAAGGTACAGGCTGAGTCTACTGTAAATTCTTCCCTTTAAGTTTACTCATCTATCAAATAGAACAGATGGTTTTCACCTTATCTTCAGGAAATTGCTGCCAAGTGGATATATTGATTTAGCTGGCCATTTAATGGGCTGATGTCTATTATATTTTACCACATTGGTAAATGGGGTTTATTTAATCCCATCCTCAGTTTAAAAGGTTTCAGCATTGATAAAATCTGCAAAGACAGATTGCAATAAATTGCACTATTTTAATGGAATTACTAGACAGAATGAAATGCCAAAGAAAGATGCTCACCCCAAAGTGTAAATTGCCTAAGGATGTCTCTACTTCACATATATTTAGTAAGCAATGCTGTTGACAACTTCAATTATTCAACCCTTGTAAATAGAGCTTCTTTTTTAAAGTATTGTTTTCCTTATGTCAAAGTCATTTGCTTGCAATGAAAGAGAAAAATTTGAAAACTCTACCATCCACTGGGTTGATTTGTTCAGTATATTGTAATAATGCAAGCAAGGTCCAATTTAATTTTATACCTGGGGCCCATCTCACTTCTTTCCATGAAAAGCAAGCAATTTCAAACTACCCCTTTCTAGTTGCTTCATTCATATACTGTATATCATTGCTATGCTAAACAGCTATCCTAATATATATGAAGAGCTAGGTGGCATCACGACAGAACAGGCAATGGGTCACCATGAAGTGCATGGAGCACTTCTTGGTGCCCCCTTCCCCCAGCCCCTGAGCAACTCACCATGAGCGGGGGCTGGTGGTGGGGCAGGACTTGGGACTGTTGAGCAGCAGTGGTGGGCTGCTTCACAGGGTGGCAGTGAGTTTAGCAGAGCAGTCACCCAGGCAACAGTGAGTTTTGCGAAGCAGTCAAGGGGCAGGGGAGTTTCAAGGAGCAGTGGCGGGGCAGGAGGAGTTTTGCAGAGTCCAGCAGCAAGCTTTGCAGGGCAGCAGTAAGCTTCAGGGAGCAGTTGAGGGGCATGGGGAACCTTGCGGAGCTGTCGAGGGGCCGCGAGCATCATGGAGCATCCTGGGTAGGAAATTTCACGTACAGTCAAAGGGTGGCAGAGGCCATGCAATGGAGGCCTGGCTAGGTCTAGGGATCCTAACCATGCACGATTTCATTTGTGCTGGGCCTCTAGTTTTATTTATAATTGTTTCATAGGTATATTTGCTCAACATATTTCTTATCTTGCCAATCTCTTAGAAATGATTAAATTATACTCCTCATTTGGCTTCCAAAGAGATCACATGTCAAATAACAGGTTACTAAATAAAATGAACAATGTTTTCTTTTTCAAAAAAGTAATTCAAGCTTACAACAATCTAAGGAAAAATATAAAACTCTAGCAGAGAACCTTGAAAGAGTAAAAAAATATATACAAATCAGATAAATTGACCAAGTTTTAATTTGAAAATTTTTCATGAGATCATACTGTGTATACAATTTTACCTTTTGCTTTGACTCAGTCTATCATAAGCATTTCACCAAAACTTTAAAAAAATCACTTTTATGGCCGAGATCGGTTTGGCTCAGTGGATAGAGCATCGGCCTACAGACTGAAAGGTCCCAGGTTCAATTCCGGTCAGGGTCATGTACCTTGCTTGTGGGCACATCTCCAGTGTGGGGTGTGCAGGAGGCAGCTGATCGATGTCTCTCTCTCATCTATGTTTCTGACTTTCTATCCCTCTCCCTTCCTCTCTGTGAAAAATCAATAAAATATATTTTAAAAAATCACTTTTATGGCTGTATAATAGTTCATTTAGTGTATGCATCATCATATTTTGCATAGCAACTTTTTTTTGAATCTCTGCTCTCATAAGAAATGCCAGAAAGATATTTAAATTTGAGATTCCCCATTAAGATATTATGTGATCAAAATGTATACATATTAAAAATTTAATAAAAGTTAAATTTATTTGGGTAACATTGGTTAATAACATTATATAAGTTTCAAGCATACAGTCCTATAATGTGTCATCTAAATGTTGGATTGTGTTTACCACCCAGTTTAGTGTCCTTCTATCACTACGTATTTCACCCCCTTTACCCTCTTTGTTCTCTCTCATCTACTTTCCCTCTGATAACCACTATACTGTTGTCTTTGTCTATGAATTTGTTGACTTTTTTCTTTTATTGTTTTCTGTTTTATATCTCACACATGTGTAAAATTATACGGTTCTTGCCCTTATCTGTCTGACTGTGTCACTTAACATACTATCAGGATTCATCCTCGTTGTTACAAATGGCAATATTTCATCCTTTTTATGGCTTGTAATTTTCCATTCTACGTATCTATATACCACATTCTCTTTATCCAATAATCCAGAAAAGGACATTTGCTGGTAGGTTGTTTCTATGTCTTGGCTACTATGAATAATGATGCAATGATTATAGAGGTACATATATCTTTACAAATAAATGCTTTGCTATTTTTTGAGAAGATACCCAGAAGAGGGAATGTTTGGTAATATGGAAGCTCAATTCTTAAGTTTTGAGGAACCTCCATACTGTTTTCCATAATGGCTCTACCTATTTACATACCTATCTACAGTGAATGAGAATTTATTTTTCTTCACATCCTCTCCAACACTTGTTTTTTTTTGTTTGTTTGTTTTGTTTTTTTCTTGTGTCAACAAATACAAGTGTTATTTTACTATGGTTTAAGTTTGAATTTCCCTTATAGCTAGTTATGTTGAGTATCTTTCCATGTATCTGTCAACCACATCCTTGTCTTCTTGGAAAATGTGTCTGTTCAGGTCCTCTGCCTATTTTTAATTTGATTGTTTGTTTGTTTTTGTTGATATTCAATTGTATGAGTTTTTAATATCTATAATAATAAAAGCATAATATGCTAATTAGACCAGACGACCTTACTGATGAAGCTTGGGCTGCAGCTGCAGTTTGGAGGCAGCCTCTGCATCTGGGAGGGCGGGATCCAGGCAGCCACCCTGGCTATGAAGACTAATTCTTGCACAAATGTTGTACATAGGGCATCTAGTATTTTATATATTAGCCTTTTATTGGAGGTATCATTTGCAAATAGCTTATTCCATTCATTAAATTGGATGTCTTTTTGCTTTGTTGATGGTTTATTTTGCTTTGCAAAAGCTTTTTGGTTTTGTATAGTCACATTTGTTTATTTTTATTTCTGGTGCCTTTGGGATCAAGTTCACAAAAACGCTCTGAGACCAAGATCCATAAGTTTAGAGCCTATATTTTCCTTTATATATATATTTATTATTTCAGGTCTTATATTTAAGTCATTTTGAGTTAATTTTTATGTATTGTATCCTGTAGAAGTTTAATTGAATTATTTTGCATGTGGCTTTCTAATTTTCCCAACATGTTTATTATAGTTTATTCTTTTTCTATTTTGTTTTTGGCTTCTTTGTTGAAAAGTACTTTCCCATTTATGTTTGGGTTTATTTTGGGGGTCTCAATTCTGTTCCATTGATCTGTGCGTTTATTTTTCTGCCAATACTACTACATTATTTTTATTATTTAGCTTTGTAGTATGATTTGAAGACTGGGTATATGATTCCTCTGGCTTTGTTCTTTTGTCTCGGGATTATTTCGGGATTTGATAGGGATTTTATTAAGTATATTGTTTAAGTAATATGGCCATTTAACTATGTTGATTCTTTCCACCTATGAATATGAAATATCTTTCCATTTCTTTGTGTCTTCTTTAATTTCTTTCAGTAATGTTTATAATCTTAAGTGTATAAATCTTTCACTTCCATCAATAAGTTTATTCCTATATATTTCATTCTTTTTGTTGCAGTTGCAAATGAGATTGTTTTATTCATTTCTTTCTTTGATATTTCATTGTAAGTATATAGAAATGAAATTCATTTTTGTATGTTGATTTTATATTCTGCAACCTTACTGTTTTTATTATTTCAGAAAATCTTTTGGTAGAGTCTTTAGAATTTTCTATATATAGATTTATGCTCTTCTTCATTCCCAATTTAGATGTCTTTCACTTACTTTTTCATCTTTCTTGGTTGTTCTGGCTAGGTTTCCCAGTACTATGTTGAATAATAGTGTGAAGAGTGGGCATCCTTGTCTTATGCCTGATCTTAGAAAAAAGCTTTTTGTTTTTCACCAGTGATTATGATATTAGTAAAGGGTTTGTCATATATCATGAATATATTTTTAAGCTGTTGATACATATTGTCAAATGGTTCCCAAAATAACCATAAAGCATACAAAATCACATCTGACATTCTAAAAGCCAACATGCAATGAAATCTAAAATTCTTTTCATAACTCATTTACTGACAAAAACTTACTTTCCTGAACTCATTGAGTGTCAAAAGATGAGCTGATATAATACGATGCCAGATGTCATTGCCTTCCACCCAAACTATTAAGGGTATACCTGCAATTGAACAAGTTGGGCTTACTACACAGCGTAGAGTAGTAAAGCAGCATAGACTAGTAAAGGGACCAAAGGATTATCTTAGGAAGAGGGTATTAGAAAAAACCTATTATAATTTGGAGCTTGGCTTGGGTGACACTAGGAAAAGTGTAAGTAAGTGGGGTTAGCTCTAGATTAGATACTGACAAAAAGCAGGGACAATTTTTTGGTTGGGTACCTCAATAAATATTATATATAAAAAGAGAAGACTAGAGTGAAAATAAAGCTTTGTTAAGAAACAGCCATTCAGTTTAGCTCAGAAAGTGAACATTTGGCATTGTTTCTATGTGTGCTTAGATAAAATTATGAAGTAGCCATGTTTTATCTCCATTCTCAGGAAATGGCAAAGGTTATGTCCTATGAAATTGTTTATTTAATAAATAGGAGAATGTCATGGCAGCTGCTGGATGTAAAAGACTGCTTTTGTTTTACTGTCCCAGAGCCTAATTGTATATTTTATTTGTTTTAGGTTATGAAATATTTATACACTACAGAAATAATAGTGTTCATTATGGGTGCTGAAAATTGTCTTGACTTTCTTACATCTGAAAAAAAAATACTATCTATATTTATGCCCAGCTTTTTAAGATAAGAGTGATTGGACATGTGGCATTTTATAATTGTCCATACAAATGAACTTGAAGGGCCATTTTATTTTATACTTGTCAGCATGAGTACCTTCACTGATAGAAAGCTTATTGTATTGCATAAATGGATTGATGTGCACAATTCCTAACTAGATGCTCCAAATGCAAAGCTCTAATATTGGAATCCAGTGTGATAGAAGATACAGTCTACAGACATTGTTGCTCCTTGGTCTCCATTCAGTTCATGCATTATGCCTGCTGTCACTCTCTATGGAGACCTAACCTACCCACTGTCATTTCACTCAGTTCTCTAAGTTCTACAGTTATATTTTAAGGAAAATAGATGGACATAAAGAAAAGTCCATGAAGAGAGGGAAAGAGTATTAACAGGAGACAAGACTTTAGCTATCAGAAAGTAGAGGGGGTCAATTTCTCTCTTTTGTTTCTTGGAGATGCTCTAAGTTCAGAGCTTTGGGGGAGAAATGAATCCACTTCTTATTCATGCATATGTCGTTAAGCTTACTTTGTATCAGAGTGACAATAATTTGCATTGAACCAACATTCATATTATTTAACATAGTAAACAAAGTTAATCTACTATTTAATCAATGCATGCAATTTATTGAAATAAAATCAAGAAAAGATTTGGTTTTTCTATATACCAACAATGAGCAATCAGAAAAGAAAATTAAGCAAACAATTTGATTTATAATAGTATCAAAATAATATAATGTGTAGAAATACATTTTTCTCATTGAAAACTACAAAGCATTGGTGGAAGATATTAAAGCAGACCTAACTAAGTGGAATTCTTCATGGACTGGAAGAGTTGATATTAAATCAGCACTAATTCTCAAGTTGATTTTCATATTCAGTGCAATTTCTATTATCTTTCCCATGATCCTAGACCTGATTCTAAAATTCACATGTAATCAAAAGACACTACAAATAATCAAAACATTCTTGAAAAAGTTGGAGAACCTCACCCAATATTAAATCTTACTATCAAACTTCATATACAAATATTAACTTTAAATGGGTCAATAAATACATAAGCTTAAACTATAAAACTCTCAGAAGAAAACATAGGAATACATTTTCATGACCTTAGATTTGGCAATGGATTCTTAGAAAGCACAAACCAAACACACACACACACACACACACACACACACACACACACATACACAAATAAACATATCTATAAAACAAAATTCAAAGTTTGAAACTTTAAACATCAAAGAACACTATCAAAAAAAAGACAATCTAAAAATGGGGTAAAATATTTTCAAATCAATATATCTGAGAAAGATATAACTAGAACATATATATATATATATATATATATATATATATATATGTTAACTCACACAAAGTGGGCAATATAAAGGGCAATATAAAAATTAAGTTAAAGACTTGCTTGAATGGACAATTTTCTGAAGAAAATGTAAAATTGGAAATCAAGTACATGAAAAGATATTCAATACCATTAGTCACTAGGCAAATACAAATCAAAATTAGATGCCTTTTTGTTTTCATTATAATGAATACTGTTTTTCATAGGTGTACCAGTTAATAATGTGGATTTTGTAATCAAAGAAAACATGATAATTTCAAGAGAAACATCAAAAATGCTTTATTCAAAGTAATGTCCATCGCTAGCTACACATTTCCCCATCTTTCAGGTAATTTGTGGATACAGTCCCAACATAACTTTTCTTGTTTTGAGGCAAAACGTTCAGAGACCCAATTTTCCACTTCATATGTTTTGAAGTGCTGCTCAGAAAGTGCATGTACCATCGATCAGAACAAGTGGTAATCTGAAGGAGCAAGGTCTGGTGAATACAGCAGGTGGGTTAACACTTCCCAGGCAAGATCTTTTAATGCATTTTTAACTGGTTTTGAAGTGTGTGATGGTGCCATGAAGCAAAATTACTTTGCCATGTCTTCTGGCACATTCTGGTCATTTTACAATCAAAAGTGTGGTTCAAATTGATTATTTGTTGTTAGGAGCAATCAGTATTAATGGTTTCACCTGGTTTTACAAGCTCATAATACACCACACCTTCCTGATCCCACCAAAGGCAGAGCATTGCCTTTTTTCTGAAGCCATGTGGCCTTGCAGTCAAAGTTGATGGTTGACCTGGATCAACCCATAATTTTGTGCATTTGGGATCCTCAAAATAAATCCACTTTTCATCGAGAGTCACAATTCGGTGCAAAAAAGACTTCTTTCGTGACATTGAAGCAACGTTTTACTGATGACTTTTCACTTTTTCATTTGTCTTTTGTTCAGTTGATGTGGTACCCATTTCCCTTCCTTTAAAATCTTTCCCACTGCTTGTAAATGATCGGAAATTTAATTTTTCTGCAAGTTGTTTTTTAGTTTGACACACATCTTCATCTAATAATGCTTGTAATTGTTCATCGTCAAACTTTTTTGGTTGACCTGGATATTCTTTGTCTTTTACATTGAAATCATCACTTTTTAAGCATTTAAACCAGCGTTCAGAAGTATCTTGAGAAGGAGTATGTTCACCATAAGCTTCCCTAAGCTTTCAGCATCACTTTTATTCAAAATAAAGTAATGAGTAAAACTTCCCACAAATGTTCTTTTTTTGGCACAAAATTTGACATTTTTAAGCATAAAAATATCTATGATGTTAATACACCTTTAGCAAATTTGACATATGAAGTTTTGAAGCTTGCTGTAAATACAACAAAATAGCACATATCATATCACGTATATATCAACATATGTGTAACTCCATCTATTGAAGAAAATCCACATTTTAGTAATTAAATTTTTTTCAAAATATAACATGTTAGTGGGACTTTAAAATGGTGCAGATACTGTGTAATATGGTTTAGAAGTTTTTCAAAAAATTAAACATAGGACCCAGCAACTCTACTCCTAGTTAAGTACTCAGAAGAATTGGTGTCTAGTGCCCAAATATAACTTGCATGTTAGTGTTTGCAGCAGCACTTTTCATAATAGTTGAAAGGTGGAAAATCATCCATATGTCCATCAATTAATGAATGGGTAAACACACACACACACACATACATATATATATATACATACACACACACACACACACACACACACACACACACATTGAGTGGCCACATGGATGGGGTCCAGCCAGCCTGGCCAGGGGGAGGGGACATGGGCAGTTGGCTGGCCTACCTGCTGGTCAAACTCCTGGTCGAGGGGACAAACTGCATATTAGCCTTTTATTATATAGGATATACAGTGAATGGCCAGATTATTATGTGTTCAGAGATCATAATAATCTGCCCACTCAATACATGTATGTGTGTGTGTGTAAATATATATGTATAAATATTTATAATTATATACAGTTTTATATGTAGTTATCTATCTATCTATTCAGTAGAAAATAATGGAATGAAGTACTATTACATGATAAAAGCAAGGCCAAACACATAAAGCCACCCCTGCCAGATATCATGTATGTGATTGCCAAGAAGAGGCAAATCCATAAATACAGTGCTCAGATTCGTGTCTGTCAGGCACAGTGGGGAGGAGGGAATGAGGGTAACTGCTTAGTGAGAACAGGGATTTCTTTGGCTGTAAACAATATATTTTGAAACAAAATAGTAGTATGGTTGTACAATATTGTGGATATACTATATGCCACTGATTTGTACACTAAAAAATAGTTAAAATGAGAAATTTTATGTTATGCGTATTTTTTGTTATGCGTATTTTACCACAATGAAAATGTTTGTTTTGAATGATCCTGAAGTAATCTTTTTGCGAGGTAAATTTCTTTTACTTTCACAGGTGTTAATTTAATTTTTGGTTACATCTATTAAAGGTATTTCTTTGAGTTTATCAAATGTAATAAAAATGTAACCGATAGCATTTTGTTTTAAGATTTTGCTGCCTCCTAAATCAAGTCTTGAAATATTACATTGCATGTTTATAAAAAATATACATACACTAAATTAGAAACTCCATCTGAAAAAAAGAAAAACCAAAGTTTATAAAATTTTGTCCCAGCTTACTTATACAGTAAGCAATAACATGTGATATTGTGATGATTGCTCTAACATCCTTAACCTAAACTAGGGAAAATGGAAAGTGGATATAGAAATGGGACTGAAAATGAAAACTCACTAGGACATTTTCAAGCTCTCTATATAAGGCCCACTACTGCTAAATGAACATTTAAATCATTTATTTTGGTCAAGAAATCACAGCCTGCCTCTGTAACTTATTTCCTGAGTCCCTGCAGCCAATCTGGCTCCCTTTGATTACAGCTTACTTCTTCTACCTCTGTAGCTCTGTAGCTTTCTAAATAAAATGTGTGTGTGTGTGTGTGTGTGTGTGTGTGTGTGTGTGAGAGAGAGAGAGAGAGAGAGAGAGAGAGAGAGAGAGAGAGAGAGAGGGAGAGAGAGTCCATTTGGACTTTTTCTCTCCAGATTTAGGCTATAAGGATAACCCTACCTCTCCTTTCCCAGGTGACATTTTCTAGATGATGGCTAGTATGATGGCTAGTAATAAATTCCTCTTCAGTATCTTCTTATGTCCTAAGGTGTTTAGTAAAGTCCTAGGTAGGACTCTTCCTAGATCTGTACTGGCTCCTGCATCTGAATACTTTCACTTGTCAGTGTCACAAATAAAATGTAAAAGTATCAGTCTTAGTGATTGCAACCATGCCTATTTCTCAGAATTGCCTGGAAAGGTTTTGCTTCAGTGAATTAAGGTGAACCCATATAGTGTAATTTTATAAAGAGTTTGAGTACCACTGAGATTGGCATTAAAATCAACTCTTATTCTCTCTATCACAACACAGATCCTCTATCCCCTGGGCTAATTGGCTTGCTATTCATTGAGCAACATTAGCTCTTACCCACCATCTGGCTCTTCAAAAAGAAACAGTTTAATAAATAACTTTTTATATTTTATTCAAAACTGTGCATTCCTCAGTAAAAGTTAACCTTTTCCTGAATGTCTCTCTGAAATCTACATAGTAATCAAATAACTTTCATCTTCTATGTACCTCAGATGAGTAAGTTAAATAGCATTTGTTGTGATGTTCCAGAAAAATGACTTACTGGAAAGTCGTGTTTTCTTACACAATAGATTCATACGTTTCTTAAGGGCAATGAGTACCTCTGTGACTCCTATTTACTCATTAAAGTATATGGCATAAAGCAATATATCTTCATGTATTTTTCCAAGGACCATTGAAAACCAGGTCCTCAAAAATGGCAGTGGTGTTACTCCATGGAAATGCCACTTGGGGAACCCTTGCAAAAGAATATATCGTTTCCTAGAGTCAGATTTTTATAACAAAAAGTAAATGCAAAAGAAGAGCAATATATTCAACAATACCGATGTAGTTCACACAGATTTAATTAGCTTGATTGGGATTGGGTAGTAGAGAGGAGGCTTACTAAAAGTCCATAAAAGGAGGTAACATCTAAGAACTGAAGGGTGATTGAGTCAGGGGATTCTAAGCAGGTTCAGTATCTGATTCTCTTTTCATATCTACTTAGACGTGTAGGGCTCAAAGCAGGTCTCAAATAAGCCAAGTCCCATGTATTGATTACAGTCTCACTGTGTACTTTCTCGTTTTATAGAAGATAGACTCAAGAATGAGGGAATATAGATAAAGATATTAACAGTGGGTTTATTTTCTTCAACTCTCTCTTTCTATTCCATAACCTGCTCCCAGTCCCAGAAGACATTTCACCATTGAAATGTTTCCATTTCACCCCGTGAAATGTCTTCAAGGACTCCATTGAAAATTCCCACACAGGACAACATATTCTGTTAGGCCTCTCGCTTCTAGCTTCTGCCACCATATCTGTCCTTTCACATCTTTAAAACACAACCTCTCCCAGCTTTTCAATCTCCTAAAGCCTTGAAATGTATTTATTTGCATTATAAAGATATTCTTAATCTAAAAAGTGAAAGAAAAGCAAGGGGAAGGAAGAAAGGAAGGGAGGGAGGGGAGAAGGAGGAAGAAAGAAAATGTTATTTTAAAAAGAAAATTCTAAAGATCTATTATACAGTTTTATGGAAGCACAATAAACTGGAAATCAGTAGTATTTACTGTTCTATAAACTTTCAATTTTTTTTTCTAGATGAAGAAGATTAAGAGGGGAGAGGAAATGTTGGTGATAAGAAATAATCTGAGGAACACTATAAGCAAAATAAAATAAAATTTACTGTAGACCCACTAGCTTTTGCCTTGCTTTTACTTGGTTTGCCAGAGGAATAATGAGTTTCATCTTTCTCATTGCATTTCCTGACTAGATCATGAACTGTGTCTTTTATTCTTACTGCCTAGCACACTGCTGGATACCAATGTTCTCAACAGTATTTAAATTCAATTTGCACAAATGAATAAATGTATAGCCACAGTGTGAGACTGGTGACAATGTGAAAGACCACCATAGTGACAAAATTTAATCAGGTATGTGGAACACTCCCCCCTTTTATTGTTTTAACTCATGGTAGAATGTCCTTCTGTTTAACCTGATCTTGAAGCATATGACATATCTTCTCACATTATTCTCTGTGTATAGATATTTCCATGTTTGATCATAACCCATATTTAAAAAGTTTATATGTCCACCTTACTAACATTGAAAAATATCAGAAGTTCAGAGTTAATGTTGTGACTCTTGCATTTTGAACATTCTTTCTATATGGAAATTTTAGATGTCATAATATAATATCCCATGGTAATATATTTCAAGTTGTTTAGGAACAAAATACCATATAGAGACTGGGGGGAAATTGATTTATATATTTTTGGATCAGGTACAAAATGTAAATTTAACTTGCAAGAGGAATATTAAATATGAGTTATACTGCAAAAGAAATGAGATGGCAATATTCTATGAAGTCATTTGAAGACTTCTTTTATCTTAGCAGAATTGTCTTCCATAAAATAATGTTTTTTGCATAGATATTTCATCTGTATCTGTTATAAAATAAGTATCTCTTCCCTCTGAAAATAGTTCACATGCCAAAATTGGCTCAGTGAACAGTCAACCTTTTCAGTCTGAGATTGAATCAATGAAATAAAAACTATATATTTATTCATTCTTTGCATACCCAGCTTAAGTGAGAAGACACTATAAGTCTTATTCTAATTCCCAGATGTTTAATAAAGTTTATACATATGTATGTTCTGTAAGAATGATCACATATAAATATCAAAATAATATTTGCAAAAATTTTATCTACCATTTTAGAAAATTCTGTTTTTTTTCCTTCCCTAGTTAGTAGTCCTGACTTAGAATAAAGTCTCCTTTAATAAAATAGGAAATTTGATACCACCAGAAATTATAGAAGTGAATTTCTGTCTTTATGGTTCTAGAGTAATTATTAATAATGTCAATTTTTACTCAGATTCATAGTCCAATATTGATGATACATTTTATGGTCACCTATGAAACTCTCATTTTCTATCAGGTGATCTTATATTATGTAGGTTAATCTTCTCAATTGTCTGTTTTCAGGTACAGCATAGCCATCAGCAGCACATCATGATATTTTATGATCTTCTTTCATTGTTTTTCTCTACTGTTGGTAAAAGCAACATGGATGAACCTAGAATCTGTTATGCTAAGTGAAAGGAGTCAAACAGAGAAAGACAAATACGGTAAGATCTCATTTATATGTGGAATCTTAAAAATTTTAATAAATAAGCAAAAAAAACTCATGAGAAAAAGATCAGATTTGTGATTATCAGAGGTGGGGCCTGCAGGGAGATTGGAAGAATGTGGTCAAAAGTACACATTTCCAGTTATAAGATAAACTAGAGGCCTGGTGCATAGATTTGTATACCAATGGGGTCCCTTGCGGGGAATGGATAAGAACCAGCTCTCCAACATCCCCCAAGGGGTCCTAGATTGAAAGAGGGTGGTTCTTGGGTGACACATAGTGGAAATGGGCTCCCTCTTCTCTGGTTCCAAGTGTGTCAACCAAGAACCACAGCTGCCAAGTCACCGCAGTTCAGAAGCTCCTGTATTGAGCATCTGCCTCCTGGTCCCCTGAAGGGACAGATGCTCAATGCACAGGATTGGGCTCCTTCCTATCTGGATCGGGCTGTAGAGATCATGAAAAACCGCTATCCAACATCCCTGAGGGTTCCAGATTGTGATAGGGCACAGGCCAGGCTGAGGAACTCCCTGAGTACACAAATTCGTGCACTGGGCTCTAGTACAGTGGTTCTCAACCTTTCTAATGCTGCAACCCTTTAATACAGCTTCTCATGTTGTGGTGACCCCCAACCATAAAATCATTTTTATGGCTACTTCATAACTGTAATTTTGCTACTATTATGAACCATAATGTAAATATCTGAGTTTTTGATGGTCTTAGGCCACCCTGCTAGTGGTTGCTACCCACAGGTTGAGAACCGCTGCTCTAGTATATAGATAAATAGCATAGACGTAATGTACAACATGATGACTGTAGCTAATACTACCTTAGGGTATATATAAGAAGTTGATTTTAAAATACACCTCTGAAGAATTCTAATCAGAAGGAGAATATTTTATCCTTTATATTTTCCTTCCATCTTTTATTTTTATTGAATATGAATTAGAAGATGGATGTTAGCTGAACCTTTTGTGATAATCATTTTACAAAACTGTAAATCAAATTGTCAAGCTGTACTCCGTTAAATTATATAAAAATGTTGCCCTAACTCATTTGGCTCAGTGGATAAGCATTGGCCTGCAGACTGAAAGGTCCCAGGTTCGATTCTGTTCAAGGGCATGTATCTTGGTTGAGGGCACATCCCCAGTTGGAGGTGTTCAAGAGGCAGTTGATAGATGTTTCTCATCATTGTGTCTAACTGTCTTTCCCTCTCCCCTCTTCTCTGTAAAAATAATCAATAAAATAATTTTTTAAATGTATGGCAATTATGTCTCAATAATACTGGAGAAAATACTTCAAATAAATCACCAGATTTACTCAATATATTAAAAAATGAATAATGATTAAGAATTATTTTGGTAACCTCTTAGGAAAAGTAATGGTTATTTTACACATCACATGTGGCTTGTGGTTTCGTGGTGTGATTTTTTCCTTTTTTAAATCTATAATTGCATCTAGACCAGCACATGCAATATTTTATATTAAAAATAAACTATCATTGCAGTGTGTCATCAGCAAGTTTTTGTAAAAATAGCACTAGAGAGCAACAAAACTAGACAGTAGTATAATGTATTTTGCACTGTTACTTAACATATAAATGGCCAACTGGATTTTGTTGGTTTCTATAACCTTGAGGAAATCTAAAAACTTCAGAATTCATCATATGCTGCATTTACTGCAACCTCATTAAAGTCTTGGGAATCATAATCTCTTACAATCAAGATTGTATCATTTTTATAATACTTTTAGAATTTTTCAAACGTACTTACTACATCCAAGTATTCATGAACCATTAGAGAAAGCCATTATCTTACATGCTTACACAATAATTTACATTTTTAATGTCTCTTAAGTTACAAGCCTCCCAGCTAGAAAACAATCCAAACCTTAAGAAATAATGATGCAGAAAAAAAAATTGCATCAAATAATCCAAAACCTTGATCATTGGATTGATGTACAAGAGCAAATAACACTTGACCTTCTTCCAATTTCTTTTCATCATGACAAGGGCTTAGTAATTCCCTGTTAAAGTGTGCTGAGTCAATTTGGCAAATATTATCTTTGTTTGATATCTCCATATGGTTTATTGTGTAATAAAAAGTTTCTTTCAAGCTAAAAGCATGATACTCTTGTTTGGAAAAACAAGATAACAGAAAACTTTAAATCTCAAGCAAGTTATTCCAGGATTTAATATTCTTTGATTTGGTGAATTAGTCAGGTTCCAAATCTTGATTACCTATGGATTTTTCAAATTATTTCTGTACATCTCAAATTCCATTTTTTGAACTGAGAAAGAAAAGATGTTTTCATCTGCCTTCAGCCTTCTCTAATGCTTTTGTTCATTGAGAATATTTTCTCAGCAACATTCAGACATTTATTCATTCATGCAACATGTTACAGGTGTTATTTTTTATGTGTAGATGCAGCAGTGTACAAAATAGGCAGTATCCTACTCACTTAAAACTTACTTGCTTGAATGTTGAAGGGTATATTGGGGGAAGGGAGACAGTTAATAAACTAACCGTAAATAATTTCAGAAAAGAAAGAGATCAGGAAGAATAGAAAAAGAGAGAGACAGAATAAGGAGTAATTACATATCACAGCATAAACATAGAGAATCCACTGGGTTAATAGCATGCATTAAATATAGATTATAGGTTAGATTATGATTATAATTGGTAAGAAGATTGCTTTGTTTGAAACATAGTTTGAGCAACATGAATAAGCTAAGAGGAGGAGGGGTGGCCTGCCTGAGGCAACATCCTCTCTTGTCCATGTGCCCCAAAGGCCAGTTATCAGGAAAGGCAGAACAAGGGCAGCAAGAACACAGGACTCCTTCTGAAGAGGATCTACTCTGGGTGCCTGCCCTCTGTGGCTGCATTTCCTGCTCTTCCAGGTTCCAAACAGAGGTATAATGCAGAAGTTTCTCCCGCCCTCATAGACAGGGTGAGCCAGTGTGACCATGGAGTCTCCAGGACTATATGGGGTGAGGGAGGGAAGGAGGGAGAATCAGAAAAGAGGGGAAGGCCAAACTAAGTGAAGCTCTAAGAGGGACTGTGGCAGCAACTCTCATCCTCCGTCTCAGGATGGCAGGAAGAACTGCCTCTGCAAGCCAAAGACACTTAGAGAATCCTTGCAGAAGGCAGAAGGTGAGCCTCCCAGAACAACTGTGCAGGAGTTTCAAGCTGAGTTGACAGCATTGGATTTGTCCCACTTAAGCAATTTGGGGCTGAAAAA
>JAAGEH010000041.1:16134845-16163343 GCA_011751065.1 Lasiurus cinereus | reverse complement strand
TGGATTTGTCCCACTTAAGCAATTTGGGGCTGAAAAAAGACATAGACTTGAAGGAAAAAAAAATTTCATATTAACACTGGACAGCTTTGCCAAACATGACCACACAATTGTCTTTAGAAAGAATGCTCATTAAATGATAAAATGCCTTTAAAGTAGATCTGGGTTTAAATCTATGCTTCAAATCCTATTTGCTATGTGGTACAGGAAAGTCTCTGTGTCTTTATGAGATCTGAGTTTTCTTAACTAATAAAATGCATGAACTCATAATGATTACTTAGATGGCCTCTGTGAGGCACAAATAATGCAAATGTTAATCATCCAAAGAGAATAGATTGTATAATTGTGGTTGAAAATATTTTTGTAGTAATTATAACCCACTTAATTGAAGTGGAACTCTGCTTCAATTCATTAAAACACTGTTGCTAACTCACTTCAATGCTACTGCAGTATTAAAGTCAAGCTTATCAGGTTTAGAGATGGGTAATGGGCCCAACAGTGTGTTAATTAACAAACAATGATTAGAGATTTACTATATGCTCAACACACTGCATGTTTCCATCCACAATAAAAATAAAAACACTGCTCTGAACACAGGCATATTTTCAAAGAAGGTAGACCAAGCAGATGTCATGTGTGTTATCTAATTGGCTGAGAAGAAAGATTCTAACCTGGCCAGGGTTTTAATAATCCTCTTTTCTCAGATTTGATTTCCATTTTAATTTCTAAAGCACAGGCTCAGAACAACATGTCTTATGTTCACCAAGCATCAGTTGTATGCCAGGAAAACTTGCTTTCCTTAAATTTGTCCGTATATCCTTATAACGTCCCTCTGGGTTACTTATTCTCAGCAAGCTGGCTCATAGAATCTAACTGCCTATGCCTTAGTTGCTTATTCATAAGTAGAAATAATAATGATACCTACTTATTTCATAGAGTCAGTACAAAAATTAAATGTAATAGCCAGGTAAAGTGATTAGCTTAGTAGTATCTTGTATTCTAGTTATTAGGATGAAAATAGTTGTCTCCCTGCTACAAATGGGGGCCAACATTTAAAAAGAAACCATTTGCACTACCTTTTAAAGAACATCACCTTGAACCTTGAACTGAGTTCTTTGGATTCCCTGCTCTATCCAGTCATGAAAATATCTTGGGATACCACCATTTAACTCCCGAAATTCCTAGTTCTCATAGTTGGCAGCAAAATTGATTTTTTCTTTTCCATTTCCCAGAATTCTGCCAGCAATCTGGCTAACAACTCCATCATTTGTGTCAGTAAAAGTTTCCTTTTGACTTCTTTCAAACCCATTCTTAAGGCTTTAAAAGGGGACCCATGTTTCTAAATCCATTGGCAGATTATGCAGAACTCACGCATGCTTTAATTAAATCCATCCATCTTATCTTAATTAATTTAATTATAATTTGGATTATAATTAGGAATTCAAATTGCTATACATTTGTTTTGAGGAATCTCAGGTATTTTTTAATGATCTCAAATCATTCTGTGGTCAAATAGATCAAATAGCTTGTTAAGAAAGCTAATGAGCTTTGAGATGCCAATTAAACATCCAAGTGGATGTATTGAGTAGTCACTAAATTTATAAAACCAAAATTATGGAAAAATGTCTTGGTTGGAGACATAAGTTTGCAAATCATTATCTTAAAACTGATGTTTAAATGAAAAGCATGAGAGTGGATGAACTTGGCTAATGATTGTGTGTAGACTGAGGGGGAAAAAAAAGTGGTTCACAGGACACAGCGTCCAAACTTTGAAGCATATTAATGTTTAAGTTTAAGATCTCAAGAAACCAGATAGGAAGACTGAAAAGCAACAACAAGTTAACTAAGAGAAAAGATAGGGCGGTTTCAAAGCCACGGGAAAACATGTTTCAAGAAGGAAAAATCAGTTGATTATGTCAATTGAAGCAGATACAGAAAACATTGGTGTTGACTTTGACAAACAGAACACCCTTTTCAATTCATTTCTTATTGCTCACATACATTTTATTTCTTCTTCCTAATTAACATTTTCAATCATACTAAATTGGACATAGTGATATGTCTTTGTGAGGGTATCAATTGCTAATTTTCCATTATGAAACATCAGTATTTAAATATTTAAAATAGGATTTCTACATCTTGTAACTGATTTATTTTAGATGGTTTGTTGTTGTTGTTGTTGTTGTTGTTGTTGTTGTTAACCACAAAGTTGTTCACCATTTTGTTCTTCCTCAGAATTCTCTAGGAATGAAATAGAGCTCTGTCCTAAAACAATGTTGCAGAGAGCATTGTGTTCTTAAAGACAGGTGTACTGAATTTGTAGCTGGTTCTCTTCCAGAGGAGAAATTTGATTTCTCTATTGTCCTCTTAATTACACAATGCATAATTCCTCTCTCTCTTCCTTCCAGCATTATTGAGCATACAATTTAGACAGAAAATCTGTGTAAAAAGAAAGGTTGCATACCAATGTTGTCTTCTCTGCCTCACTACTAAAGTTAAGCAGGGTTCGAATATTGATTAGATCAGTGAAATAATCATTTAAGGCATTTATAGATTAATCATTTATAGATTCCTCAATATTTGACCTGATATTGTGTATATTACAATCTAGAAATGAAACACGGGCAATATAAATGGTAGAGAAAAAGCTTCAGCTTTGTAATTGCCAACCCTGTGGCTATGTATGATATAGTTAGGGTCGTGGAAAACTGTAACTAAGAATAGGAAAGGCTTGGTGCATAGTGTTGTTCTTTTTTTCTTTATTGATTAAGGCATTACATATGTATCCTTATTCCCTATTGCCCCCTACTCCCTCACACACTCATCCCCTCACCCCCCTGGTGTCTGTGTCCATTGGTTAGGCTAATATGCATGCTTACAAGTCCTTTGATTGATCTCTCTCCTTTATCCCCACCCTCCTCTGCCTTTCCTCTGAGGTTTGACAGTCTGATCGATGCTTCTCTGTCTCTAGATCTGTTTTTGTTTATCCATTTATTTTGTTCATTATATTCCACAAATGAGCGAGATCATGTGATATTTATCTTTTTCTGACTGGCTTATTTCACTGAGCATAATGCTCTCCAGTTCTATCCATGCTGTTGCAAATGGTAAGAATTCTTTCTTCTTTAGCACAGTGTAGTATTCCATTGTGTAGATGTACCACTGTTTTCTAATCCACTCATCTGCTGATGGGCACTTAGGCTGATTCCAAATCTTAGCTATGGTAATTGTGCTGCTATGAGCATGGGGGTACATATATCCTTTCTGGATGGTGTTTCTAGTTTCTTTGGATATATTCTTAGGAGTGGGATCACTGTGTGAAATGAGAGTTCCATTTTTAGTTTTTTGGGAAACTCCCTACTGTTCTCCATATTGGCTGCACCAGTCTGCATTCCCACCAACAGTGCACGAGAATTCCTTTTTCTCCACATCCTTGCCAGCACTTGTTATTTGTTGATTTGTTGATGGTAGCCATTCTACATGTTTGAGATGATACCACATTGTCATTTTGATTTGCATCTCCTGGATGATTAGTGACTTTGAGCATGTTTTCATATGTCTCTTATCCTTTCTTATGTCCTCTTTTGAAAAGTATTGATTTAGGTTCATTATCCCAATAAAAAAATGTGCAACGGACCTAAATACTTTTTGGTGTATAGTTTTGACAACAAATATGGCTTTACTTTTTATGTTGAATTATCCTATATAATAAAGAGGGGATATGCAAATTGACTCCCACACCATAGGCACAAGATGGCATCATCCAGTCCCCTCAGCCCCACTTGGGAGCTGGTAGGCATGCAGTGCAGCCGGACTGCCCTCAGCCCTTCAGCTTCCCATGGCCAACCCAAGGTGCAGGCAACCCTTGGATATAGGCTGCCCAGCAGCCCAGGGCAACCTGAGGCTCCGCTAACCAGGGCTGGGTGAGGCTTGCACTGCCAGCAGTGGCAGCAGCAGAAGTGTGATGAAGGCATCACCTTCCCTTGATCACCAGGTCACCTTCTACCCCTGAGAGCTCCAGTGCTGTGAGAGGGGACAGGCGAGGCTGAGAGGACCCCCCCTCCCTTATTGGGTATGAATTTTCATGCACCAGGCCCCTAGTTCAGTATAAAAATCTTGGGATTGAGATACTAACCAAGTATAGAATCTCAGTTCTAATATATGGAAAATAGTTATCTCAGAAAGAAGTTATAAAGATTGAATTTCATACATAGAGAAGGTGCCTAGCACAATGACTGTAACATACTAAAATCAATGAATGTTAGTTTTGTTTCTCTTCCTCCTACCTTAGTCTCTTCCTCTTTTCCTTTTAATCCAACAAGTATTTGTAGTTTCAGGCCATGCTCACTCATCCATCAGTTCCTTTGTTTATTAATTTATTTTTCTATTATACCCCTTACTCTTCCCTTTCTGCCTTCTTTCTCCTCTTCTCCTCTTCCCTTCTTTCCTTTCTCTCTTGCCCCCTTTTCTTCCCATCTCTCTCATCATTTGATTGCAAAATATCCATAATATCATAAATAAAAATGCATAGTATTTTAAATATTCAGATATCTTTGGACACAGAACATTGTTACTCTAAAATAACATGGGAATAGAGGTGCAATCTGAAATAGAGTAAGAAACACTGAAGATTTCAAAGGATGCAGAAAATTACTCCCCGCAGATCTGATCTGAACTGGGTGTATGGTGAAGCATTCTCTAGTAGAGGAGACCCTTATGAAGACAGAGAGGTTTTTTTCAGAACCCCATTCCCAAAACAGGATTGAGCTGATTATTGTTACTGGGAGATCCAGCCTCTCCATGGATCTCAGAGCTTTCCTATCCAACTGAGTTGCATACAACCAGAGATATCAGGTAAAGTCAGTGTATTTAACCCTTACCACTGAGTCCCTAGGACCTCCTGAGATAAAATGATTCAACCAAGTACAATCCAACTTCCAGTAAAAACAGCAGGTAACCTTTCTTCAGCTTCTGGGAAAATATATTATAGGATACATTTGCAAAAACATTGCTGGAATCAATTTCGTTAAAACTGAAATTATTTTGCTTATCTATAAACCAAGAAAGCTCATGCAGCATTTTCTATTAAATACAGAGGGGTTTTTCCATCTCCAAAATAGGTCTATATACACTGAAGGAATGTAATAATAAAAATTAATGAATGAATCATTATTAACTAAGAAGGTGGGGAGCTATTTAAATAGTGGTCTTTTGGTTTTTAGTTCTCAGTTAAACTCTGTTTCCATTTTTCATCCTAGTATATATTTGGAGTACATATGCAACATATGTCCATGTGGGCTTATAAAAATGATATTAATATAGTCAAGAAAATCAATAAATGCTCAGAATGCAATATATTTAGTTTTAGAGATGCAGATTTTCTCATTATTTTAACATGCATACATTTCATTGAGTTTTTGATTTGTGTAGAATTGAATCTTTTTTTCCTTCCTAATTTTGTGGGCCACTAGTCAAGGCTCCAGGAAAAATAGTAAGCATTTTATAAATACTCATGAAAATATATTGACTTTTGAAATAAATGACCTAGTTTTCATTATACTCCTACCTCTCTTTAAAGTTTTGGGTGACAAAGAATATTATGAGCATGCACTTGTTTAACAAATAGTAGACCCATAAAAATGCTAGAAAAATTTAAAACATATATATAACCAGGGCTGGCTGAGGTTAAATTATAAACATGCATGTCTGTTTATACTACTTCTGGTCCTGACAACCTGGATCTTTTATAAATAAGGTCATAAGTCCAGTCTGTAACCCAATTCAAAGTATTTGCATTTAATTAGTCAAGAATTAAAAACTTTAAAAAGGAAATCAGTTGCATTTTCACATAGAAAAGTAATCCAATGAATAATTAACATTGGATCAAAATAGATAATAATTATTTGAAGTGATTTATGTTCTTGATAAAAAGCCTGCCATGAGGTTCTCCAATCATTCTTATTATTTTCCATTACACCCCTTACTCCCAGAGTCATTATTGTGTTTATAAGAACTCTGTTTATTCTGAACCTGCTCATTCCAAAACTTAGACTTAAAATTTTGCTGAAAGTCTCTGGTTTCTATCACTCTCTACCTTTAAAACAATGTTCATTAGTAGACAAAATGATTACAAATATTAACATTTCCATACTAATAGTTTTTATTTCTAAAATATCTAATCTAAAATATGCTAAAATTTCATTGAATATTAGAAATTTTCATTGACTACTAAGTGGTCAAAGCACTTAATAATAACAATCCTAAATAATAAAAGGTTAATATGCAAATTGTCCCAAAAGTTCGACCAGCAGGCAGGCTGGCCAACCACCTATGTCCTCTCTCCCTGGCCAGGCTGGCCGGATCCCACCCATGCACAAATTCATGTACTGCGCCTCTAATCTTATATAATAAAAGAGTAATATGTAAATCAACCACCATTCAAACACACAATATGGCTGCCCCCATGTGGACACAAGATGGCCACCACAAGATGGCCAACAAGGGAGGGCAGTTGTGGGCAATCAGGCCTGCAGAAGAGGGCAGTTGGGAGGGAGCAGGCCTGCATGGGAGGGCATTTAGGTGTGACCTGGCCTGCAGAGGAGGGCAGTTGGGGGAGAACAGGCCTGCAGGGAGGAAATTTAGGGGTGACTGGGACAACAGGGAATTACAGTTGAGAGGGACCAGTCCTGCAGGGGAGCATAGTTGGGCGGGTGTCCAGGCTGGCAAGGGAGGACAGTTAAGGTTGACCAAGCTGGCCAGGGAGTGCAGTTGGGGGTTACTGGGCCAGCAGGGGAGAACATTTGGGAGGGACCAGGCTTGCAAGGGAAGGAAGTTAGGGGGGGAGCAGATCTGCAGGGGAAGGCATTTGGGGTGAACCAAGCCAGCAGGGGAGGGCAGTTAGGGGCAATCAGACCAGAGGGGAGCAGTTAGGTGTCAATCAGGTTAGAGAGAGATTAGGCAGGCAGGCAGACAAGCAGTGGGGAGCCAGCAGTCCTGGAAAGGGTGCTGCAGGCTGGGCTGAGGGACACACACCCTCAATGAACGAATTTCATGCACTGTGCTTCTAGTAATGATAATAATAATAGTAATAATAAATTTCCTGTCACTATGTTATAGTATTTGGCTTATTTAAGAAAAGGAAAATGATGGCCTTGCAGAGGCCACTGCCCCAATGCCACCTGTTTCCAGACATGGTCAACTCTATCACGTTGTCCTCTATCCTCATCTTCTTCCAGCTGTTTATAGAAAAAAATAATCCAAAACAACAGAAAACTTTCATGCTCTGAGCACTGGGGAAAAGAGATTTTGTTATAAAGATTCCCACATTCACAGAATTATATTAGGAATTACTGTGCAGGTATTGACCTCACATGCCATAATGAACAGGAGGCAAGTCTATCTATGGGGAGAAATTTGAAGATAAGAACTTCCTCCTGAAGCATAAGGGTCCTGACATCTTGTTCATGGCAAATGCTGGACTGAACACGAAATGTTCTCAGTTTCTCATCTGCGCTGCCAAGACTGAGTGGTTAGATGGCAAGTATGTGGTCTTCGGCCAGGTGAAAGACAGCATGGATATTGTGACAACCATGGAGCACTTTGGGTCCAGGAATGGCAAGGCCAGCAAGAAGATCACCATTGCTGACTGTGGACAACTATAATAAATTTTACCGGTATGTTATCTTAATCTTTTGTAGCTTAAGAGAACAGCCCGTCACCCCCATCTGTTCTGAATGTTCTATAATCCTCATGCTCTCCCTGCAGTACCATGGAGTTCATATTTTCCTTACCCTTTCCAAGTCTAGCTGGATTGCAGAATTAAGATTTTTATTATGAATTAAAAACTAGACAAAAAGAAAAATTGGAAAATTACAACCATTATGATACTAAGTGGAAGTATAAAATATAAAATGGCTCTTTTTAAAAAAGTTATTTGAGCCCAACTGGTTATTTGTCCCTCGGTGGTTGAGTGTCAATCCATGAATCAGGAGATCACAGTTCAGTTCCCGGTCAGGGCACACGCCTGGTTTACGGGCTGGATCCTCAGTTGAGGGCACGTGGGAGGCAAGAATTCACTGATTCTCTCTCATTGATGTTCCTATCTCTCTGCTCATCTTCCTTCCTCTCTCTAAAATCTATTTTTTATAAAGATACTAAAACAAGTTATTTGAACAACTGAAAACACAATCTCTTTGAAAGAATATAAGCATTTAGAAATCACAAGATATAACACAAAATTACTAGAAATTGATGATATTTTTGAAATATTTAAGACTTGGTGTTAATTTTTTTAATTTTTTTTTTTGGTTAATGTGTTACATGTATACCTATTTTCCCATTGCCCCCCCTCCCAGGCATTCATTGATCATGATTATATGCATACATAGAAGTCCGTTGGTTGATCTCTTATCTACCCCACCTCTCCTTAACCTTACTGCTGTAATTTGACCATCTGTTTGATGCTTTATTGCCTCTGTATCTATCCTTTTGTTCATCAGTTTATAATGTTCTTTATTTTCCACAAATGAGTGAGATCATGTGGTATTTCTCCTTCATTGACTAGCTTATTTCACTTAGCATAAGGCTCTCCAGTTACATTCAGGTCGCTGCAAATGGTAAGAATTTTTTTTCTTTTTTATGGCAGCATAGAAATCCACTGTGTAGATGTGACATAGTTTTCTGATACACTGATCTGCTGATGGGCACCTAGGCTGTTTCCAAATTGTAGCTATTGTAAATTTTGCTGCTATGAACATTGGGGTGCATAAATCCTTTCTGATTGGTGTTTCTAATTTCTTAGTATATATTGCTATGAGAGGAATTATTGAGTCAAATGGGAGTTTCATTTTTAGTTTTTTGAGGAAACTCTATACTGTTCCCCACAGTGGCTGCGCCAGTCTGCAATCCCACCAACAGTGCAAAAGGGTTTCTTTTTCTCTACATCCTCGCCAACACTTGTCGTTTGTTGATTTGTTGATGATTGCCATTCTGACAGGTGTGAGATGGTATCACTTTGTCGTTTTGATTTGCATCTCTCGGAAATTAGTGACTTTGAACATGTTTTCATGTGTCTCTTGGCCTTCCTTCTGTCGTCTTTTAAAAAGGTTCTATTTAGGTCCGTAGCCCTTTTTTTTTTATTGGATCATTTATCTGCCTTTTATTAAGTTGTATAAGTTGGCTGTAGATGTTGGAGATTAAACCTTTATCAGTGATAACATTTGCAAATATGTTCTCCCATACATTGGGCTTTCTTGTTGTTTTGTTGATGGTTTCTTTTGCTGTGCAAAAGCTTTTTATTTTGATGTAGTCCCATTTGTTTATTTTCTCTTTAGCTTCCATTGCCCTTGGAGCAGTATCAGTGAAGAAGATCTTTCAGCATATGTCTGAGATTATGCTGCCTGTGGATTCCTCTAGTATTTTTATGGTTTCCCATCTTATGTTTAAGTCCTGTATCCATTTGGAGGTTTTTTTTTGTATGGTGTAAGCTGGTAGTCTAGATTCATTTTTTTTTTTGCATGTATCTGTCCAATTTTCCCAACACCATTTATTGAAGAGACTCTCTTGAATCCATTGTATGTTCATGCCTCCTTGGTCAAATATTAAGTGAGCATACTGGTTTGGGTCGATATCTGTATTCTCTATTCTATTCCATTGGTCTATGTGTCTGTTCTTGTGCCAGTACCAGGTTGTTTTGAGAACAGTTCCTTGGTAATATAGCTTGAGAATTGGTATTGAGATCCCACTTACTTTATCCTTCTTTCTTAGGATTGCTGTGGCTATTCAGGGTCTTTTTTTGTTCCAGATAAATCTGTGGAGAGTTCTTTCTAGGTCTGTGGAATATGTTGTTGGTATTTTAATGGATAGTACATTGAATTTATAGATTGCTTTGGACAGTATGGATTTTTTAATGATGTTGATTATCCCAATCAATGAGCATGGTATCCTCTTCCATCTGTTTACATCTTTATCTCTTTTTTCAGTGTCCGGTAGTTTTCTGCATATAGGCCTTTTACCTCCTTAGTTAGGTTTATTCCTAGATATATTAGTTTTTTTGGTGCAATGGTAAATGGGATTGCTTTTTTAGTCTCTCTTTCTGTAATTTCACTATTAATGTATAGAAATGCCACAGATTTCTTGGTATTAATTTTGTATCCTGATACATTGTAGGATTCATTTATTAAGTGTATTAGTTTTTGGATGGAGTATTTCGGGTTTTTTACGTACAGTATCATGTCATCTGCAAAGAAAGACACCTTTACTTCTTCTTTTCCAATTTGGATACCTTTCATTTCTTCTTCTTGTCTAATTGCAATGGCTAATACTTCCAGTACTATGTCGAACAGGAGGGGTGAGTGTGGGCATCCCTGTCTTGTCCCTATTCTTAGGGGAAATGGTTTTAATTTTTGCCCATTGAGTATGATGTTAGCTGGGGGTTTATAATATATGGTTTTTATGATGTTGAGGTATGATCCTTCTATTCCCAACTTGTTGAGAGTTTTTATCAAGAAAGAGTGTTGGATTTTGTCAAAAGTTGTTCTGCAACAATTGATATGACTTGTGATTTTTATCTCTCAATTTGTTTATGTGATATATCATGTTTATTGATTTGTGGATATTGTACCATCCTTGAATTCCTGGGATAAATTCTACTTTGACATGGTGTATGATCTTTCTGATGTACTGCTGAATCCAATTTGCTAGAATTTTGTTGAGGATTTTGGAATCTATGTTCATGAGAGATATTGGCCTATAATACTTTTTCATGTGTTATCTTATCTGGTTTTGGTATTAGGGTGATGCTGGCTTCGTAGACAATGTTTGGAAGTGCTCCTTCTCCTTGAATATTTTTTAATAGTCTGAGGAGGATAGGTTTTAATTCTTCCTTGAATGTTTGGTAAAATTCTCTTGTGTAGTGATCTGATCCCAGGCTTTTTGTTTGCTGGAAGCTGTTTGATGACTGCTTCAATTTCTTCCATAGTTATTGGACTATTGAGATGTTTAGATTCTTCCTGATTGAGTTTTGGAAGGTTATATTTTTCTAGGAATATGTCCATTTCCTACAGATTGTCCAATTTGTTGGAATAGTTGTTCATAGTATTTTTTATTGTGTTACATGTATACATATCTCCCTATTTTCCCCCCTCCCTCCCAGGCATACCCCATGCCCCCACTATCTATGTTCATTAGTTATACTTATATGCATGTATACAAGTCCTTTGATTGATCTCTTATCTACCCCACCTCTCCTTAATCTTCCTACTATAATTTGACCATCTGTGTGATGCTTTATTGCCTCTGTATCTATCTTTTTGTTCATCAGTTTACAATGTTCTTTATTATCCACAAATGAGTGAGATCATGTGGTGCTTCTCCTACATTGACTGGTTTATTTCACTAAGCATAAGTTTCTCCAGTTCAATCCAGGTTGCTGCAAATAGTAAGAATTTCTTCTTTTTAATGGAAGCATAAAATTCCATTGTGTAGATGTATCATAGTTTTCTGATCCACTCATCTGCGGATGGGCACCTAGGCTGTTTCCAAATTGAAGCTATTGAAAATTGTGCTGCTGTGAACATAGGGGTGCATAATTCCTTTCTGATTGGTGTTTGTGATTTCTTAGGATAAATTTCTAAGAGCTGGGTCAAATGGGAGATCCATTTTTATATTTTTGAGGAAACTCCATACTGTTCTCCACAGTGGCTGTACCAGTCTGCAACAGTGCACAAGGGTTCCTTTTTCTCCGCATCCTTGCCAACACTTGTCGTTTATTGATTTGTTGATGATTGCCATTCTGAAAGGTGTAAGATGTTATCACATTGTCATTTTGATTTCCATCTCTTGGAAATTAGTGACTTTGAACACGTTTTCATGTGTCTCTTGGCGTTCCTTCTGTCATCTTTCGAAAAGGTTCTTTTTAGGTCCATTGCGCATTTTTTATTGGATCGTTTATCTTCCTTGTGTAAAGTTGTATAAGTTGGCTGTAGATGTTGGAGATTAATCCTTTATCAGTGATAACATTTGCAAATATGTTCTCCCATACAGTGGGCTTTCTTGTTGTTTTGTTGATGGTTTCTTTTGCTGTGCAAAAGCTTTTTATTTTGATGTAATCCCATTTGTTTATTTTTTCTTTAGCTTCCATTGCCTTTGGAGCAGTATCAGTGAAGAAGTTCTTTCGGCATATGTCTGAGATTGTGCTGCCTGTGGATTCCTCTGGTATTGTTATGGTTTCCCTTCTAATGTTTAAGTCCTGTATCCTTTTGGAGTTTATTTTTGTATTTGGTGTAAGTTGGTGGTCCAATTTCATTTTTTTGCATGTATCTGTCCAATTTTCCCAACACCATTTATTGAAGAGGCTATCTTGGCTCCATTGTATGTTCATGCTTCCTTTGTCAAATATTAGTTGAGCATAGTGGTTTGGGTGGATATCTGGGTTCTCTATTCTATTCCATTGGTCTACATGTCTGTTCTTGTGCCAGTACCAGGCTATTTTGAGAACAGTTGCTTTGTAATATAGCTTGAAATCTGGTATTGAGATCCCCCCTACTTTATGCTTCTTTCTTAGGATTGCTGTGGCTATTCGTTGTCTTTTTTTATTTCAGAAAAATCTATAAAGAATTCTTTCTAGTTCTGTGAAATATGTCATTGGTATTTTAATGGTTAGTGCATTGAATCTATAGATTGCTTTGGACAGTATGGACATTTTAATGATGTTGATTCTCCCAATCCATGAGCATGGTAGGCTCTTCCATCTGTTAACATCATCCTCTATCTCTTTCTTCAGTGTCCTGTAGTTTTTTACATATAGGTCTTTTACCTCTTTAGTTAGGTTTATTCCTAGGTATCTTATTTTTTTGGTGTGATGGTAAATGGGATTGCTTTTTGTCTCTCTTTTTGTAATTTCACTATTAATGTATAGAAATGCCAGATTTCTTGGCATTAATTTTGTATCCTGCTACATTGCTAAATTCATTTATTAAGTCAATTAGTTTTGGGATGCAGTCCTTCACGTTTTTTATGTACAATATCATGTCATCTGCAAATAAGGACAGCTTTACTTCTGCTTTTCCAATTTGGATGCCTTTTATTTCTTCTTCTTGTCTAATTGCAATGGCTAATACTTCCAGAACTATTTTGAACAGGAGAGGTGAGACTGTGCATCCATGTCTTGTTCCTGCTCTTAGGGGAAATGATTTTAGTTTTTGTCCATTGAGTATGATATTAGCTGTTTATCATATATGGCTTTTATGATGTTGAGGTATGATCCTTCTATTCCCACTTTGCTGAGAGTTTTTATCAAGAAAGGGTGTTGGATTTTGTCAAATGCTTTTTCTGCATCAATTGATATGACTATGTGATTTTTATCTCTCAATTTGTTTATGTGATATGTCATGATTATTGATTTGTGGATATTGTACCATCCCTGCATTCCTGGAATGAATCCTACTTGGTCATGGTATATGATCTTTCTGATGTACTGCTGGATCCGATTTGCTAGAATTTTGTTGAGGATTTTGGCATCTATGTTCATGAGAGATATTGGCCTATAATTCCCTTTCGTTGTGTTGTCTTTTATCTGGTTTTGGTATTAGTGTGATGCTGGCTTCATAGAAGGTGTCTGGAAGTGTTCCTTCATCTTGAATATTTTTGAATAGTCTGAGGAGGATAGGTTTTAATTCTTCCTTGAATGTTTGGTAAAACTCTCCTATGTAGCCATCTGGACCCAGGTTTTTGTTTGCTGGAAGCTTTTTGATGACTGCTTCAATTTCTTCCATAGTTATTGGACTATTGAGATGTTTAGATTCTTCCTGATTGAGTTTTGGAAGGTTATATTGTTCTAGGAATATGTCCATGTCTTGCAGGTTGTCCAAAATGTTGTAATAGAGTTATTCATAGTATTTTTTAACCATCCTTTGTACTTCGGCGGGGTTTGTTGTTATTTCTATTCTTTCATTTCTGATTTTTGTTTATTTGGGTCTTCTCTCTTTGCTTCTTGGTGAGCCTGGCTAGAGGTCCATCAATCTTGTTTATCCTTTCAAAGAAACAGCTTTTGGTTGTGTTGATCTTTTGAATTGTTTCTTTGGTCTCCATGTTGTTTATCTCCACTGTGATCTTTACTATTTCCTTCCTTCTGCTTACTCTGGGCTTTTCTTGTTGCTCTCTTTCTAGCTCTTTGAGTTGTAGGGTTAGGTAATTTATTACCATTGTTTCTGTTTTTCAGTAGGCTTGTAGGGCTATGAACTTCCCTCTCAATACTGCTTTCACTGTGTCCCATAAATTTTGTATTGTTGTGTTGTCATTGTCATTTGTTGCCATGATGTTTTTTATTTCTTCATTGATCTCTTTGGTTACCCAGTCATTGTTTAATAGCATGTTCATAGTAGTTTTTAACAATCCTTTGTATTTTGGTGGGGTCTGTTGTTATTTCTCCTCTTTCATTTCTGAGTTTGTTTATTTGGATCTTCTCTCTTTGCTTCTTGGTGAGCCTTGCTAGAGGTTCATCAATCTTGTTTATCCTTTCAAAGAACCAGGTCTTGTTTAGTTGATCTTTTGAATTGTTTCTTTGGTCTGCATGCTGTTTATCTCCACTCTGATCTTTACTGTTTCCTTCCTTCTGCTTACAATGGGCTTTTCTTGTTGCTTTCTTTTTTTATGAAAGAAAGTATTATGAATTGGCCTTCTTTATCTCTTGTTATTTCCTTCACTTTGAGATCTAATTTGTCAGATATAAGTATTGCAACCCCAGGTTTTATTTTTTTTTTTCATTTCCATTTGCCTGAAATACCATCTTCCATCCCTTCAACCTCAGTCTGTGTGCGTCTCTTTTTCTGAGGTGGGTTTTTTGTAGACAGCAGATATATGGATCATCTTTTCTTATCCAATCCGTTACCCTATGTCTTTTGTTTGGAGCATTTAATCCATTTACATTTAAAGTTATTATTGATAGGTACTTATCTGTCGCCATTTTTATTCTTTATCCCTGTATTACTTCTTTGTTTCCTATTTCTTTTTGTACAGCAGACCCTTTAACATTTCTTGCATTGCTGGTTTGGTGGTAAGAAATTCCCTTAGTCCTTTTTTGTCTGTGAAGCTCCTGATTTCACCTTCAATTTGGATTGATAGCCTTGCTGGGTACAGTAGTCTTGGATTCAGGCCCTTCCTTTGCATAACTTTGTATATTTCATTCCATTCCCTTCTGGCCTGATGAGTTTCTGTTGAAAAAACAGTTGCTAGTCTGATGGGGGTTTCTTTGTAGGTAACTTTCTGTTTCTCTCTGGCCACTTTTAAGATTCTTACTTTGTCATTGGTGTTTGCCAATTTAATTATAATGTGCCTTGGTGTTAGTTTTTTGGGGTTCATTTTGCTTGGGACTCTGTGAGTTTCTTGGATTTGTGTAGGTGTTTTCCTTCCTATATCAGGAAAGTTTTCTGTTATTATTTCTTCAAACAAGTTTTCTCTTCCTTGCTCAGTTTCCACGCTTTCTGGAACCCCAATTATGTAAATGTTGTTTTGTTTTGTGTTATCTCAAAGTTTTTTTCGGCTCTTCTCTTGCTTTTTATTTATTTTTTTCTAGAAGCTGCTATACTTGGGTATTTTTTTCCTACTTTGTCTTCTAGCTCACTGATGCAGTCCTCTGCTTCTTCTAATCTACTTTTGATGCTTTCTATTGAGTTCTTTATAGCAGCGATGTCATTTTTCATTTCTTCTTGATTATTCTTCATTTCTTCTTGGTTCTTCTTCATTTCCTCTTGGCTCTTCTTCATTTCCTCTTGGCTCTTATTTATATTGTTGATTTTGTCTTCCATTCTTTTCACCCACCTTATGACCCTTTCTCTGAACTCTTTCTCTGGCAGGTTTATTTTTGCTTCTATTTCGTTTACTTTCTTTTCTAGTGATACCTGCTTTTCTTTCATATGCGGGCTGTTTCTTTGTCTGCCCATGAATTTTCTTCTCTGGTGTCTGGTTATGTATTTCTCTCTCCTTATCCCAGGCAAAATCTGACCTTTCTGTGTGGCGTGTGGAGCTCCTTGGAGTCCAAATGTTTGTGCTGATTGGAGAGTGGTCTTCTGGGTCCCCCAGCTATTCATCCACTTCCCCCGGCAAGTTAGCGTGGTCTCCACGTTCACACTGGTGGCTCCAGGAGACAAAACCCCATGGCAGCTGGGCTGCCTGGTCAGGGGAGCCCCATTCAGAAGTCACCCATCTTCTCCTGGAGGATAACTGTCTCTTATCTTGCCAAAAAACACTTCCAGTGCAACCTTAAGCTGCTTTCTCTGTCTGCTCAGTGACAAGGCTCAGGACATTCATCCAGGTTCACAGTAGAAAAGCTGGAAGGAAATTTGTGCCTCTGACTCTGTTTAACATATCTTGGTGTTAAATTTATATAATTGCATAAAAACATAAATTGAGTCTAAATGACTTCCCTTTCAACTCAATTTTTAAATCTGCATTTTTATATACTGTTTTTACATTGAATATTTCAGCTAAATATTTTAATCTGCTTATCAGTTACACAATTTCTTCCAATGTTATTATTTGAAAATATATTTAGGTTCATAAAAAAACAACAAGAAGAAAGCAAAATTTGTTATCTAAAAGATCTTGCCTTACTTATATATTTATATTCTAATCTTATTTTGTTACTATATTTCATATGTTGAAAATCACCTTGATTTTTTTCCCACAAAAACAAACAGCAATAACATGAAATTAGAGTGCATGTGATGTATCTCAGTAGTTTGTGCCTCTTTCCCTTCCTTTCTCCCTGCCTGCCTCTTCCTTTTATTCTCTATAAACATACATTGCCAAGGGTATAATTGTTTGTGGTCCACTAAACCGAGGAACCAATAATGAGGAATATCAATCAGTAATCCTAAGATTAAAATTTCTGCCCAAGAAGCCTGAACTATCTCATGTAATAGATTTCTTGGCAGTTTGTGAGTGCTCTTAATATTTTTTCTCATTGTCAATATAAACCACATCTAGAATTAAGAAAAATATGAGCAAAGTCCCTTCCTCTAGCTTCACACTAAGTGTACAGCAGCCTTAAGAGATGGGATGGTTATTGTAACAGGGCCATCTTTCCACTCAAATATGTCAACATGTTATTGTTGACTATTTTACTAAAATTTTTGATGCATTGATAACATTAGGTAAAAAGCAGTTGGACGGGAAACAAATTATAGACTTCCTTACCCACCCTTCTCCCAACCATAGTCCCATATTTTTGGGGGAAAAAAGTTTTGTAAATAAATGACTTTTACTTAATATCACGACTTTTTATTTTGTGTAGTACTTTTGTCTGCCTACATCCCACTCTTCTACTCTTTCACGACTAGAAAGCTTAAAAAGTAACAATATTTTCTCCACAAAGTTGGCTAGCTCTTCTTCCCTCTGTTTTATTCACAGTAACACATGCTATTAGTCTAAAAGAATACATGCCTTGTTGCCTGAAACAGATTCTACTAAGTTTGAGACAAGCCTGACATGCACAGCAGCATCAACCCTATCCTGATTGCTTCTTCACCTGTCACATCCACCTACGATATCTAATGTTTTTTACTGCCTGAATGATTTTTTCTAATCTGCAAACAGATACTTAAAACAAAGCTAGGCATCATCTAGGGGCTACAAATAATGCATCAAGTACAGACATGTTTGATATGGCAAATTGGACAAATTCCTTCTAATACATTTTTCTTAAATAAATTGTTTTAAAGAGGAATTTAAAAACCACTGAAATTTTAGCTTTTTAATTAGCAACTAGTGGGAAAATAGAAAAATTTACTCCATTCTTAAAACCTAACCTCAACATCATCTCTATCTTTTTTGAAAGATGAGGATTGACTAAAAGAAAGGATGTGGGATATAGTGAGAGAATCTGAGTTAATCTGAGTCAGAATTGGGGTAAGAACTGGCTATTATGAATACTGATTAAAGATTTAGGTTATTTAGCATTGTGCTTTAGCAACACACAAATAGGAGGGTCAAATTTGAATAAATTGTGTGGCAACAAAATAGCTTATTATTTAGATTGAATATTTAAGGTAGCTCTCAAATTGTAAAATTTTAAGAATATTAAAAAAACAGAGGGCTTATAATGTATATTTTACTTTTTAAGTTTTGTTTTGTTAATCCTCACTCAAAGACATTTTCTCATTGATTTATACAGAGAGTGAAAGAGAAGGGAAGAAGAGACAGAGAGAGAAAAATTGATGTGAGAGAGACATATCAACTAGTTGCCTTCCCCACGCATCCCAACCAGAGCCGGGGATGGAGCCTGCAACTGAGGTACGCACCCTTGTCCTGAATCAAAACTAGGATCCTTCATTCTGTGTGCCAATAATCCTTCACTGAGCCCAACTGACCAGGCCTATTTTACTTTTTAAAAATATAGAGGTTTTTTTTATTGATTTCAGAGAGGAAGGGAGAGAGAGAGAAAAAGAGAGAGAGAGAGAGAAACATCAATGATGAGAGACAATCACTGATGGGTTGCCTCCTGCACAACCCCCACTGGGGAAGAAGTCTGCAACTATGGCATGTACCCTGACCAGGAATTGATATGTGACCTCCTGGTTCATAGGTCAACACTCAACCACTGAGCAACACTGGCCAGAAGTATATTTTAATTTTGTGCATTTTTGAGTATCTAATCTACATAAATATAGAAAAATGCCTGTATTTTCATCTTAAAACTTTCTAGTTTACCATATTCATTTTAAATTCTAAAATAGAGTTCACAGAGACAGGTGACTTTGCTACTTACCAGAAAATGTAAAATTTAAACTCTATGTTCTTATTCTAAGTCCAATATTCTCTTTGTTACATTAAACAGGTTTCTTGCCCTGGTCAGTGTGGCTTAGTTGGGCATTGTCTCTGTGCACTGAAAAATTGCTGTTCCTGTTCTGGTCAGGTCACATGCCCAGGTTGTGGGCTAGATCCCTAGTAGCTGGCATCATGGGCAAGCAATTGATATTTTGCTCTGACATGGATGTGTCTCTCTCTCATCTGCCCTCTGTCTATAAAAATTAATAAAATATTTTAAAACACATACACACAACAGCTTTCATGGGGTCATCCACAATGCATGTATAAAAAGTAATGCCACATACATGTAATGCCATTTGTATAATTATTCAGCATGCAATTTCTTTGTATTCCTTAGTGAGAGGGGCTGGAGAAAAATATCTTTTTATGTGTTTATATAAAAATAATATGATTATATTATTGCATTTATATTTTATATATTCCCAAATGTTTATTTTAAATTGTTCTGTCTCAATAACAATGATTACAAATGATAGCATAGCATATATAGATATAGATATGGATACATATTTGTTGTGAGATACATATTTCAGACCTCTCTGTGCAAATTTAAATAGAAATGTTTCACCCAGAATATTGTGATTTTTCTATAAATAAAACTATTCCAAAATTATAAAGCTTAAAAATGGACAAAAATGATCAATAAGTACTTCACAAGAAAAAGGATATCCAATTGCCAATAAATCTAGAAAGTGGTATGCAACCTTATTTAATCATTAGAGTATTTCAAGGTAATATCATAGATCTCAGTAGACACTTTTTGAATGGTTAAAATAATTTAAAGAGAAAACAATGCAAATTACCACAAAACTTCCTAATATATAAAAACCCAGTGTCCAAAACATCCAAAATGACTGAAGGCTCCACTGACTGAAAGTCAGTGTTGGGTTGCCATGACCACACAGCATTGACTGCCCACTGTTGTGGGTGCCGCAACCCAGCATTGAGTGCCTAGGGGGCTGCAGATCAGGCCCAAAGAGAGGCCTGGAGAGAGAAGCAAGATCTTATATGTACCCTCGTGGCAGCTATTGATCAGCCCTTTCTTCTCTTTTTCTCCAGGCCCGGCCAGCAGCTGTACCTCTTTCTCTTGGGCCTCCTCTGAAGCTGGTAATCAACCTCACCTTTCTAATCAGGCTGTTGCTAGGCCTGAAGATGCTGACTGGCATAGAAACTGATCAATTAGAACCAAATTTGGGTGAAGTGTGAGGAGTCAATGGCTGCCTAGAAGGTGGAGCTTTTGACACTGACTGGCATAGAAGCCAACCAATCAGAACCTAACCTGGGTGAACTGCAAAGGCAGAACCTAAGGTGGATATGAGAAGAGGTTTTAAGGGCGACAGCTATTTGGTGTAAGATATAGGAAAGCAATTCTATTTTTTAATGACCGATTTGGCAGTATAGTGCATATGGCTGGCTATCAGTCTAGATATAGAGATTATGCATTTTTGTCTGCCAAGAGCATCTCCTCCTAATAAAAAAAGTCCCTCCCATTTAAGCAATCCTATCATATATAATCTATACTACTAAAAGGGTAATATGTTAATTAGACCTGGTTGACTGGCCATCTTCCGGACGTTCTAGACATAGTGCCAAGGCAGAGGGTGTTAGGGGTGATATTAGGTCTGCAGGGGAAGGTAGTTGGGAGCAAGATCAGGATGGCAGAGGAGGCCAGTTAGGGGTGATCAGGCAAGCAGGGACAATTAGAAGTGATCAGGCAAGCAGGCATGTGAGCAGTTAGGAACCAGCGGTCCCTGTGGGATCAGGCCTAAACCAGTGGTTGTACATCCCTCACTGGGTTCCTGATTGAAGAGGGTGCAGACTGGACTGAGGGAACTCCCTCTCCACCTGCACATGAATTTTAGGCACCGGGCCACTAGTATACATTAGAATACTGTACCACTATGAAGATTAAAGAACTGCTGCATGAAACAATAGGGATAATAGATTGTTTACAAAATATTGAATGAAAGAACACAAAAGATAGCATACAATATGATTATATTTAAATGAAGTTAGAAAATATTCTTGTGTGCTAGACATGGCACCTACCCTTTGAGATGAAGGTGAAAATATTGACTGTGAATAGGCATATGGGGGGGGCTGATTAGATTCTGATGATTCCATTTTTTATCTGAGTAATGATTTCAGAGGAGTTTTCATATAATAGTTGATAAACATTCCCATTTATTTTATACTTCAAACACTTAGTAAACAGAAATATTTGTTCTTTTTCCCAATTACATCTGAACTCTCTACCTTCTCAGTTTCTTGATATGTTTCTTAATATAGTCACCAGCAATCCCATGCTAGCCTAAACCAGTGGCAAATATTTGTTTCTTTTCCATTCTAGATCTCAGTTTTATTTATTTTTAAATACTTTCTTCATCTCTCTCTTATTCTCTCTTTCTATCTCTTCTCCCCACATTGTTATTTAATATTTATAGCTTAGAGTTCTGTTCTTCACTGTTGACTTATTCAGGACATAAAACAAAATGTATCCACTACAGATGCCTTTCATTAAAATTGCTCATGGAAAAAAATACTCACTCCTGAGATTGAAACTAATGATTATTTAACAAGCATCTTCACATTTATTTCCTTTATACTTCTCTTACTTATTTTCATTAAGCCAAATCTGTTGACACTGCTAATATAACCATATTCTGTCTTCAACATGTCAACATATTAAATTTCTTAAAATGGCAGACAGTATCTTTCAGTATCTCCATGCTTACTTTATCCCGCCTATTCCCCTATGGTTGTGAAACCAATATATTCTCCTTTTCTTAAAACCCCAGCCTTTCAACATTTCTTATGGCTTGTGACCAGGCATTGGTATTTTTAAAATACAAGATTTTCTAACAAACTGATTTTCACCTTTGTCTATATTTTTTTCCTCTTTCAAAGTCAACAAAATTGTATTCATATTTTTATCTAGATATCTTTATAGCTTTCTCTTTTCCCAATTTTCTTATTTTCAAATTGTTATTTTAACACTGAAAAAAGAAATCCATGAGCAATAGGGATTATATTATACTTAATAACTTTATTTATCAAAGGCATTGTAAGTTTGATTACAATAATATGTATTGAAAATGTGTTAAAAATATCTAATGGCTAGTTTGTAGGAATTAGTCACAAAATATTTTGACTAAGAAAAACACACCCATCCACCTGTGGACAATTCTTTCTTAGTGTCCTGTAAAATTTTTATTGATGTAAATGATAGGATAAAAATGTAAAATTTTGCTGACTTTGAATGTTATATTTGAAATGACTGCAAAGATGCAGTATTTTTATCCCCAAATATTTATATTTTTTTTCTTGCTCCCCTTTTATCAACCAAACCTAAATTTCACAGTGTCCATGTCCCTGCAGCACTGTGATAATTGGAACAATGATGTAGATTACCATGATTCCATTGCGGGGATTAAAATTAGAGCTTATTATTCAACATACAGGTAATGAGAAGTTTCTAGATGACAGGGGCAAGCCATCAGTGAACAAGTCATGCTCTTTCTTATTGTGGATTTTGTTAATCAGAGTCATCCTTAGATAATATTTTCTGGTTGGTATTTGAGGTGGAAACACAATTCATTAAACATAAAATTAAAATCACTCCAAGTATATTTAATAAATTTACAAGCAATGACTAAAACTGGCTTTCTGCAATGCACTAGTGATTTTTATTTGAGAATAATTAAAGAATGGCTTGCAAATGTACTAGTTGGCAGTATTGCCAAGAATAATGACAAGGCAAATAGAGAAAATAAACTGTAATGTAAATGAACATGAAAGGTCTTTTGTTCATTCAGGTCTGTGACAAGTATTCCTTTCCAGTCATTAAAGTTGTGTGCTATATGAAATAAATTTGATAATTGTTTGCTTTATATATAAAATAAAATTGACAGTTGCTAGAGCCCAGCATAATATTCTCTCTTTAAATAAGATGTGGAAAGTCTGCCAAATATTTAAAACTTACCATTACCAAAGTGCATGAGATTTCAGATATTTACTTTTTTAAAAAAATTTTTTAATTGATTTTTAGAGAGAGAGGAGGGGGGAGAGAGAGAGAACCATCCATTGGTTGCCTCCTGCACACCCCTCACCAGGGATCAAGCCCACGATTCTGGCATGTTCCCTGACCAGGAATCAAACTGGCAACCCTTTGGTGCACAGGATGATGCCCAACCAACTGAGCCACACTGGCCAGGGCTCAGATAATGAATTTTTAAAATTTTATTGGTAACACTATTGTAGAGAAAGTAGTATGAATATACTAAATTTTTTATGTAATAGCTTGGACAAATAATACTTTACTTTTAGTGGGGGAAAAAACAGAGCAATGTAAAATTATTGTCAGTTTCATGTTCATTAAAAGATATATATAAATTAATTTTTTTCTAAAAAAATCTATGTAAAATGTACAACATAACAATATCTTGGAAGCTACTTTCACTCAATTTTCATCTGTATCTTTATACCTTTTTGAGAATCCCTTCCCTTTTCCCCTTTAGGTATCCACATCAATTTTTTGTGCTTTCAGCTGACCAAAGTTGGTCAAAAAGTTTCCACTTCTCATCTCTATACAGTTTACTTTTTAATAAATTAGTCCCTCTGTATCTTAAACTTGACTTTTTGATAAATTATAGTAATGAAAGAAAATTGTTTTTATATTGCACTTTACAGGTGCACTTCAAATTGGGGTGGGGGCTAATCTCTTTAAGGATCAATGGAATTTGGCACATAATGAAGGGATTGGTTTAGAATACTTTAAAGAGGCACTTAAACTGAATTTTCGTAGAGTGTAACATTAGTTTTGCAGTAATTTGAACTGTATTTTAAATCACATATACTCACTTCTTTCTTGAGGGTGACTCTAGCTCAATAAGGGGAGTTCTAGAACACTAACTATTCAAATAATTAGCAATAACCTCAAAAATAAAGCTTATACTCCCAGAATCTTCATCTGAGTACAACAACCAACACTTGTTACTTGTTAAATTTTTACATATGTCACATCATCACTCATATGTTTTCACTGCTTTCATCTCTCACCATCTTTTCTACAAAATTTGATAATCAAAATAAAATTATTTTTCCTTTACTTGCTCACTTTTCTCTGTACTAAATAGCTATTTTCTTATGTACATAGATTTTAAAGGTACTATATACATGATAGTTGATTTGTGTAAGTGGTAGATTTACAAGAGTCTATACTAGAACCCTTATCTGTATATTTTGATTGATGGCTGAAAATATATCCCTTTGGCTACAAATACCCAGACTGGAGCTTCTACCAAGAAGACCTAAAAATGAAATCTTGTCATTTGTGGCAAAATGGATGTATCTAGAGGATATTAGGCAGAGAAAGACAAACACCATATGGTTTCACTTAAATGTGGAAGGTAAAACAAACAAACATATCAAATAAAAGCACACACAGAGAGAAACAGAGACCAAAGGGATAGTTCCCAAAAAGGAAAGGGTAGGGAAATGAGTGTAAAGGTGAAGGAGAATAAAGTCAATACTATTGTGACAAGCTTATATGATGACTGATGCTTACTAGAATTAGTGGGGTGAATACATAGCAAGGTATAAAAAAGCTGAATTATTATATTGTACATCTCAAAGTAATATAACATATATATTTAAATTAAAAATAAATTTTATAAAATAAAAAATTTAGGGATAGCAGTGGGAGCAGGTCATAGCTTAAGAGCTACAGAAATTTTCTGTAATTACCTATATTTAGTAAAAAAAAATTTAGTAAATGCTTCTTTGTTGTTTTCTGTGTCCTTAGTACAATTTTCAGAGATTTTTAAATTTTAAAATAGTTTTCCCCAGTTATTTATGCTGTGTATTAATTTTGAAGTACTATTGTAACAAATAACCACACAGCGAGAGGCATAAAACAACAGAAATGCATTCTTACACAGTTTTAGAGGCCAGAAATATGGAATGAAGGTGTCAAATGGGCCATGGTCTCTCTGATTTCTCTACAGGAGAATTCTTCTTCATCTCTTCCAGCTTCTGGTGGCTCTTGGCAGTCCTGGCTTGAGGCAGCATAACTCCAATTATTGTCCTTGTCTTACCTTGACTATCTTCTCTGTGTTTCTGTATGTGTTCTCTCCTCTTCTAAGAAGGCCACCAATTATTGGACTTGGGCTCACCCTAAATTTAGGATGATCTCATTTCAAGATTATTACCTTGATTACATCTACAAAGACACTTTTTTCAAAGAAGACAACATTCTGATGTTTTGAGTGGACATGAACTTTGGGAAATAAAATCTTGCCATTTGTGGCAAGATTTAACCCTCTGCAGGTTGGTTTATTGAGAAACAAGTCTGTGGAGCAACTCAAGTTGCTGTTCCAGATCCAGAAGTTCTACTTCTTCTCCTTTCAGCTTTATTGAGGTATATGTAATATACAAAAGCTATACACCTGTAAGGTAGACATTTTGATGAGTTTGGGCATTTGCATACAATGGAGATGTAGCAAAATAATAAATATACCTATCATCTCTAAAATATTTTTTGTATCTTATGTGTATGCTATGATGAGATCTACCCTCTTCACAAACTTTTAAGTACAAAACACCCTATTGTTAACTATACGCTATGTTGTACAGAAAATATATAGAACTTATTGATCTAGTATAATTGTAGTATTATACCCATTAAATAGATACTCACTTCTCCCTCTCCCTAAACCTTGGCAACCACCATTCTGTTCTCCGCTTCTAGGAGTTTGAATATTTTAGATTCCACATATAAGTGAGATCATTTGTTATCTGTCCTCTGTGACTAACCTGTTTCATAATGTAATTCAGGTCCACCTATTTTGTTATAAGTAGTGAGATTTTTTTTTCATTCTTAAGGCTGAATAATATTCCATTGTATGTATATACCTCAGTTTCTTGATCTACTTGGGTTATTTCGACAGCTTAGCTATTCTGAGTAATGCTGCTTTTTAATTGCTTCTTGACTGCAAATTGCATAAGAAAATTATCAATGTGCTCTCTTATTTCTTAGAAATATTCATGTCCTGATTAATTTCCCAACTATATCATAATAAACTTTGATAGACTATAAAATATTACATGCTAACATTTCTCATTTTTATTACTTTAAATGTTTGGCTTTCTTTATGACTTTTTCTTTTCTATTTTGAGATCGGTAATATTGAAGAAATTGTATTTTCCTTTTAGTTTTTGAACTTTATCATTTAAAACAAATAAACTGCATAAAATTTGTGTGTAGTGCTTTCTTCCAGGATACTTTTGGGAGAAAGAAAAATGAAATTACAGCCTGAAGAGCTGCCCCTCCATAAGTTATGCACTATTTGCTTGAAACAATCAAACAAATATATAATTAATAGTCATCCTTTACTGTAGTGTTGGAAGTCTCAAGGCGGAAGAGTCTCTCTGTATGCTGACCTCGAGAATTTTGACACACTAGTAATAGTATTTCAGAATCATTCAGTGAGACAAAAGCTAATCTTAAACTCCAAATCCTATGAACAGAAAGGAAGATAGTTTTCTTTAAAGATGCTCATTCTGAAATGTCGGATGTCCTACTTCAAATCAGATCATTTTAAATAAAATTTTCATGAAAAACAAGAAGTATAATATGGGGGATTATAATGTAAACAGTAAACAGCCTCTAGGCAGAATAAGATCTAACGTGTTTTGTGAGCTTTAAAATATGAAAATCCACGATATGTAGACATCTATAAAGTAAAAAATAAATAAATAAAATAAAACACAGTGGGTTCTCAGTGTTTGGTGTAAAAGATCGATGTTAGGAAAGAGGGTGATGATCCAGAAAGGGCAGACATGTGTATAAGACAAGTTGTACAAGACCTTGAAATGCAGGCTAAGGAGCTTGGGCAGAAATATTAAGTAGAAAAGAGTTATAGCAGCAGGAATTTGCTCTGCTTTGCTTACATTAGATTTTCAATGTATCTTTTTAAAAACATACACACAAAACTTCCTTAATAAACAGGTGAATAAAAGCCACTCTGACAAAAGCAGAAACAGGACTCAGGATCCCATGCCTTTGAACTTGGTTCCTACATCTTGCCTGCCCAATGTTGAAATTCCTCCAGAGAATCATGAGCTTCTCAGGATGCATAAACATTCTGTCTTACATCATAAACCATTCAGAAACTGGATCTCAAAACCAGGCTTTTCCATTGCTATGTTGTTTCCAATGTTTTGCTTTCGCAGGAAAGATGTTGAAAATGGAAGACAATAAATTAACCTCATAGATAAATTAAAAACATGCACACAAATTTCTTAGGATTTCCTTCATTCAGATTAAGCCATAATTATTGGGACTATTTGGGGAGAGACATTGTGCTATCCCAGTAACTGGTTTGGTTTTCCTTCTCTTGTATTTTCTTAGGTCCCTCTACTGGCTAGTATCACAGCACTAATGGCATGGCTGTGGAGTTTTTCTCTGTTTTTTTTTTTTTATATCATTCTCCTGCCACCCTATTAAAGGATAAGCCTCTTAACATAAGGGTAGTGCCTTACTTTTTATTTATCTAGCACTCACATAGGACTTGATATGTATAGTCCCTGAATGTCTATTTCGTTAATAACATTAGTAAGACATGCACTTTGTGTACTGAGTTTTTCAGGAAATTCGTACATTTCTTTTAAATCTCCAATGCCTGGAAGGCACTTGAGTATTTCCTGAAACTATTCCTTCCCTGAAGACATCTCAAAAAACCACAGGATTATTTTATCTTGCTTTTGGATTAGAAGCAGTAGCACCTGAGGCAAGAGCAATAAAAGCAGGCAGCAAATGGATTTCCAACAAAATCCACTAGGGTCTTCACATAGTAATCATCCATCTTCATGCATGTTTGATTTCTCATTGTTGATTTTTTTAAATTAAATCTTTATTGTTCGGATTAATACATTTGTTTCTCTTTTTTCCCCCTCCATAGCTGCCCTCCACTTGACTCAAACCCCTCTCTTTACCCTTACCTCCCCCCGCATTGACCTCATCCATAGGTATATGATTTTTGTCCAGTCTTTCCCTGCACCCCACTCACCTCTTTCCCCCTGAGAATTATCAGTCCACTCCCTTTCTGTGCTACTGATTCTATTATATTCACCAGTTTATTCTGTTCATAAAATTTTAATTCACTTAATTTTTAGATTTACTTATTCATAGATATGTATTTGTTGTTCATAATTTTTTGGCTTTTACCTTTTTCTTCTTCCTCTTCTAAAAGAGTACCTTTCAGCATTTCATATAATACTGGTTTGATGTTGATGAATTCCTTTAGCTTTTTCTTCTCTGTGAAGCTCTTTATCTGCCCTTCATGTCTGAATGATAGCTTCACTGGATAGAGTATTCTTGGTTGTAGGTTCTTGCTATTCATCACGTTGAATATTTCTTGCCACTCCCATCTGGTCTGCATAGTTTCTGTTGAGAAATCAGCTGACAATTGTATGGGTGCTCCCTTGTAGGTAATGAACTGTTTTTCTCTTGCTACTTTCAATATTCTCTCTTTGTCTTTTTCTCTTGGTATTTTAATTGTGATGTGTCTTGGTGTGGTCCTCTTTGGGTTCCTTTTATTTGGGGTTCTGTAAGCTTTCTGGACTTGTAAGTCTATTTCTTTCACCAGATGTGGGAAGTTTTCAGTCATTATTTCTT
>JAAGEH010000041.1:16130729-16134445 GCA_011751065.1 Lasiurus cinereus | reverse complement strand
TTTTCATCTCTAGTTGGTCCTTTTTCATCTCCTCTTGGGTCTCGCTAAATTTATCCATCTTTTCTATGAGATTCTTGAAAAACCTTAAAAGCATGGTTTTGAACTCTATATCCAGTCATTTGTTTTCCTCTATTTCTTTTGTTTGTTATCTCTTCCTTTGTTGCTGCATTTTCACTATGCCAGGAGAACTTCTGTGTTGTATTCAGCCTTATGAAACAAGACTTGCAAAACTGCAAAAGCCCCTTTGTTGAGTGTGGGAGGGGTGGAGTCTCAGGACTTAACAGACCGCCTTGCCTTCCAGTCGGCCCCGCCTACTCGGCCCCTGAGTCTCATGTGACTCCTGGTAATCTCTGGAGTGGTCTCTGTTCACATGCACAGTGCCTCTAGACCGCTGTCTTTCCACTTCCCTTGCACTCTGAAACATATGAGTCTGGGTCCCCAGGTTCTCACCTGAAACTGGGGTTTAGTGAAGTTAGAAGTGGCACAGTCTGTAGGCTCTGTCTCCTGCCCACAAGCCAGCAGCACAATCAGCAGTCCGTCCTCTGCGCACAGCGGAGTGCGTGCCTGCAGACTTCTGCCCTTTTGCAGCTCTCCTAAATTTCCATGCTCTTCTTCCTTTTCACAGTCCAAACTCCCTCTGTATGAGTTTTGGTCTAACCTAGGGTTCAGTGCCGTAGGATAAGGGATTCAGTACAGTTGGAAGTCTCCCATCTCCCTCCTGCCAGAGGAAGCCAGCCAGACAATCCAGCACCCACTCTTTTCACATGTGTGTGTCTCTGTACCTCAGCTTTTTGCAGCTCCTCTGGGTCTCTGTGAGCCCCTCTCTTTCCTTCTAGTTGTAGAATTTCTTCAGCCAGCTTTCCTGTGGTTCTGGATGTTGCCCGTTCTATCTTTTAGCTGTAGTTTTGAAATTATTGTGCAAGGCAGCAGTTTAGGTGCTCACCTATACTGCCATCTTGGATTCTCCCTTGTTGTTGATTTTTAACACTGACTCATCTTAATATGATATCCAATGAGAACTCTCTTCATAAAGGTATAGAGAGTGGATATGATAGAGACAGAGATAGATGATAGATATACTTCTATACAAGCACACATATATTGCATATATATCTATATAAATCTAGAGATAGGTATTTCGTATTGGTTCTATTTTCTGGGTAACCCTGAGTGAAACACTAGTATAGCAATTGCACTGTTGTTAACTGGTTGCTCGATTCAGGTACAAACTTCTATTGTGTCAAATGGAGAATTGTGCACTTTTAGAAATCCAGGTAGAGAGTGACCTTGACATTCAGAACACTCATTTTCCATCTGTAGATTAGTGATTGTCCCTCTGTTCATCCCTTCTTAATGCTGCCTCTTATTCTCACTTGACAGGAAACAGCAGTTGGCATTGCTCCACAACTTCTTCTCAACAGAACATTAGCGAATAGTCGGGGGATTTTTGTAGGCTCCATATGTGAAATTTTAAGAAACATTCATTGCACTGTTTCTTTTTTTAGCACTTAACCTTGAGAATTCATTTTCACTTTTCAGCTGAAAAGGAAGAGATAAAACTACTTCTAAAACTTACAGTTTCTTTCTAGCTATAACAAAATGCACGTTTGGGGCTTGAATAAGAGAAAAGATCTAGTTCCTCTTGCAGATGACACCCTTAAATTAAGTATTACTGGAGTAGGAGGACAGGATAGTGCTAAGAGTGTCACAAATGCTTAAATTCTTCTTCTCATGGTACAGGCCAAGGCTGAGCATAGCCAGGCTACCTGCAAGAATGTTAAGATCGGCACACAGGGAGTTTGTGATTGAGGGAATTTGGGGGGAAAAGTTACAGGTGCAAGAACAAAGCCTAATTTAGTGGGATAACCATGCCAAAATAGGAAGTGAGAGTTCAGCAAAGCACTTTCTTTCAGGATACAAGGTATTAGAGCAAGAGTCAGCAAAAGCAAAAGTGCTTTGGACATCAACCTTCCCTGCAAGACTAAGATTGTAGTTTATTCACCCAGCTAGCACAGTTACTGGTACATGGAAAAGTCTTAGAAACTTATAAGGGGGGTTATTGCATGAATGCATAAATTTATGTGTAAATAAATAAATGCATGAATTTATTCATGCATGGATGATTTCATCAATGAAAGAATAATCAAAAGTTTAAGGCAAGGCACTCTTGACATAATCAAATTTGATCAGCATTCCTAAAGGGAGTCTGGTGAGAATAAGAAAAAGCTTTTCAATATCTGAAAAGAAATGAAGAGCTTCACAATTTACTAATAACAAGATTTTAATCACAGAGAAAGAGCAGAATCAAATGGCAAAATCAGTAGTATTGACTCAGTTGTTAATATTAGCAAGTTTGATTGGTGTCTAGGAAAAATCTCCTGTCCGTGCCCAAACTGGTTTGGCTCAGTAGATAGAGCATCAGCCTGTGGACTGAAGGGTCCCAGGTTTGATTCTGGTCAAGGGCATATACCATGGTGGTGAGCACATCCCAGAAGGCAGCTGATCTATGTTTCTCACTCATCGATGTTTCTAACTCTCTATACCTCTCCCTTCCTTTCTGTAAAACAACAACAAAAAATCAATAAACTTTAAAAAAATCTCTGGTCCAGAGTAGAGACGAATGCTAAACACTGGGAGAGACTTCACTTGAGTAAGTATGCAAAGATTTTCGGAGTCAGAACTCAGTTTCTGACAGCTTCTGCTTTTTTCTTTTCTACACAGCCAGACAATCAATAACCAGTTTCCTAGTACAGAGGTATATATATTTTGAGTGACTTTTGAAGGGTTGGAATGAATGTTTAGAAATTGTAGTTCAGAGTAGAAGCCATATTTTCTTTAGGACATGGCTAAATAAATAATAGAACATCTGGGTAATGAAATGCTATTTTAAAATGCATATAAAGAGTTTATAGTAAATGCTGCACCATAAAGTTAAATTTTGTAAAAGTTTATAAAATTGTTAATGCACTGTAATTTGAACCATCTCTCAAGAAAGCATTACTAGTGTCAAGTAATGAATTTTAAATGTGATTGCTTCTCGGTAATGAATCCATGAATGATTTATTTTGTTACTTATAGTTTTCCAGTATTACCCAAATGCTCTATAATGAGCATATATTAATATTGGAATGAAGAAACAACCATAGTTACTCATTTCCATTTTAAAAACATTGTGTGTGGTTCTGTTCAGTTATTAGTTGATAAATTAATATTAAATCCAGAAATCCAAGATTTTGCTTTAAAACCTTTCACAGTTTTTTAATGTTTGTAGGTCTATGTGAGCAACTGTGAGATTGTGTGTATGTGTTTGGGTATGTGTTTAGTTAGTTTATAAAGGAATTAACTACATCACCATGATGCCATGGTATTGGTTTTGGCCTTAGTAAGCTTTCTGTGTCAAAGACAGAAACTAGGATCTTGGGGGGAAAAAAGAGTCATAAAGCAAGTACTTGATAGATATTTGTAAGTAAAGGAAAATAAGAATGAAAGATCGAGGTAAGGAGGGTAATGATTAAGAGAAATATACAATGGTTTAGAAAAATTTTGATAGATGATTCCTGAATTTTGTATTGTTATGCAAGATATAAAAAAGGAACAAAAATGTTCTCCCTAATAAATGTGTTTTATTGGAATTTTAAGGGATAAAGGTCAGGCACAACCAAAAGAATAAAGTACTTGGACTAATCACTAAATTGCCATGTAGTTTTTCTCAATTC
>JAAGEH010000041.1:16120729-16128229 GCA_011751065.1 Lasiurus cinereus | reverse complement strand
TCACCCCTAACTGCCCTCTCCTGCAGGATTGATCACCCCCAACTGCCCTCCCTTGTATGCCTGGTCCCTCTCAACTGCCCTCTCCTGCTGGCCTGATCACCCACAACTGCCCTCCCTTGCAGGCCTGGTCCCTGCTAACTGCCCACCCCTGCTAGCCATCTTGTGTCCACATAGGGGCAGTGTCTTTTGATCACATGGGGGCAGTCATCTTGTGTGATGGAGTGATGGTCAATCTGCATATTACTCTTTCATTAGATAGGATAGAGGCCTGGTGCATAGGTGGGTGCCAGTTAGTTTGCACTGAAGGGTGTCCTGGATCAGGGTGGGGTTCTCTTGGGGTTTGGGGTGGCCAGGGTGAGGAGTCTGTGGTGGTTTGCAGGCTGGCCAGGAAAAGGATTTTAATTTTTTATGATGTGATCTGATTTAGGAAAGGGTACCTACAAATGTTGAATAGAAAATAAATTTCAATAATAGCTGGGTTTGATAGTAAAAAGGGTACAGAGGCAAATACAGCAATTTTAGTGATGGATAACAGAGCCCTGACCAGGGAGAGGTGAAAGGGAGCAGATGACATGATAGATGGCAGGTGTGGGTCAGGACTGATGACCCACGGTATTGTTCACATTTTTAAATACTAGATTACTACAGAATTGTGTTTTGCTGATAAATATAATCAAACAAAGAAAAAAATGATGATGCAGAAGAGGCATTTTTTAACTAAAGGCATCAATCTGATACATGACCACAACACAGCCAGCCACCACTTGTTTGGGACTGAAAATGTGGTTAATGAGAACTTTTATCAAAGCACAACACAACCATCACCTCAGAATAGAAATGAGAGTTCACCCAGGGGGCAGAAACTGAGTGGGAGGTTCAAGGATGATAGAAGAGAGCGTGAAACAAAATCATGTCAAAAAAATAAATGGTTCATACCTCAACTTCTCTCCCCATTCTCTTTTAGAATTGTGACATCCATATCAGCCCACTCTAATTGAGTCACATTAACAAAATCTTGTTTATAATTAGTCCAGGAAGAAAGATTCAGCATTTGCCTTTAGGCAAGAAGTTTCTATCTACCACACTAAAATTTCTTTCTTCCAGGAGGCCTTAATACCACTGCTTCATTTGACCCCTTAAAGAAAGAAGATAAAACCTTCTTCACTGAAAAGCACATTTAGTAGGATCTCTCTAAGTCAATTTTGCTTCACCAATTGAGTATCAACACTTGCAGATATAGTTGAAGAAAAAGTACTTCCCAAATTCTCATTGTTTGATAATTATGAGATGAAATCAGATGAAGACATGAGTTAAATCAATTTTCAGTGGGAGGCACAGCAAACTGAAATATAGCTGATTCAACAGTGACAGGAGCAGGCTCTGTTCATTCTGCTGATTTGAAGCCTACTTAGATAAAAGACTGTGGAGCACACAGATGTGGTTAAGAGCAACATCCTAATTAGTCTCTGGTCACATAATTCAAATATGAGCTTCTCAAGGAGTATAGATGGGGCCACACAGCATAAGGCATTTGTTTCCTGTCACATACCCATAAAATATTATTTTAAGTGTATGACATTTTAGAATGAAGCAAAGAAAAGTTGCCTACAATGGCTTTAGAACATTCACATATCACTTTAACTGTTCCCATATTCACATTATTTTATTTTCTCATGTGTGAGGACCATCATTCGAGACATTTGCCATCCAATGTCCTCTGAGCATCAGCTATTTTATGTATCTAATTCAATAAAACCACCTCTGACTTCTGGATGAATGATTACATTACAAAATGAATTATTCTTAAACATTTGCCAAACCTGCAGTTTCTATTGGCATCTGTGACTGCATTAAGGAGGCTGATGTAGCATGGAAACAGTTCAGAATAGAGAAATGACTGGAAATATATGGACTTGTTGTCTACATAGCAAGTAGTTCTTCCTTCTCCCTCACCAGATACTGTGATTTCCTGATTGCATCAAAGAAATGGGGGGGAATGGCTTGAAGTTATTTGAAACGTACAAAAACAAATGCCACTGTGGTAGACCTAGCTTGGTTTCCCTATAGAACCCCAGTCCCTCACACTCTGTTTGTCTCCCCTAGACATGTCTTCAAAAGCCATGTAGCTTTTGTGGCAGCCATACAGGTTCCTCTGAGCCAGTTATGATCAATGAGATATAAAAAGACTAGAGGCCCAATGGATGAAGATGCATGCAAGAATGGGCCTTCCTTCCCCTGGCTGCCAGCACTGCCTTCACTCTGGCCAAAGCTGCCTTTTTGCTCAGCCCGGAGCCACCTTTCCATCATCCCATGCTGCTCAGAGGCCTGGAGGGGCTGGGGTGCAGCCCTGGCAGCTCAACGCCTGCATATGCAAATTAACTCAACATCTTTGTTGGGTTAATTTGCATACTTGCTCCTGATTAACTGGTGGGTGTCGTGAAGGTATGATCAATTTGCATCTTACACTTTTATTAGTGTAGATGTTGGCAGTTTTCTGGGAAAAGGTTTAGCTTTCTGAAAAGAGAGAGAAGCTCCTATCCAGGTTTTCTATTATATTGTAAGTGATTCAACAATTTTATTGGGAAAACTTGTAATTCACCCAGGATTATCTGAGATCCTATTCAACAACTAAGTTGTTTTATCTAATAAAAAAGAAGGTTTTTCAAAGTCAGGAAGACTTAGGATAAACCTCAGGTATGCCTAAGCTCTTCAATTTTAAATATCTTTCTTGAGCATTGTATGTCTCAATTTTCTTACTTCTAAGACATAATTTTCCACATTGAGGTTCATATTGTTTTTGTTTTTTAACATATTAATAAAATAAGTTGCATTATACATTTATAAAAGTTGAGCCAACATCAAATTTCTAAATGAATTCTTACTTGGTTAGAATGTGTTATTTACAAATATGTTCATGTAATCAGTTGACTAATATTTAATAACTAGTGACCCAGTGCACAAAATTCATGCACATTAAAAGGGAATTAAATATTTTAATATTTCTATTTGCCCTTTATCTGTAATAGAAATGTCAGAGATTAAAGAAAATTAGTAAAATGTATATGAAAATCTTCCTTAGGTCAGAATCTGGGACACACCAAAGGAACCAGAGTCAAGTCCCTGCCCACCCATGTGCCCTTTGAAATCACAGGAGATCCAGACCCAGCCAGCTCCACCCTCACTGGGATAGATCCATACCCAGCTAGCCCCACCCTCATCAAGCCCCACCAGGTGGGAGGTGCAGCCTCAGGTCCTCCACCCTGGTGCCAGTGGTGGGGGGTGTGCCTTGAGGTCCCCGGGCTTAAGGCTGGGGCAGGGGGCATGGCCTGAGATCCCCTGTCAAGCCCCACTGGAGGGCATCACAGCCTCAGGTCCCTTACCCTGGCCTAGAGCCACTCAGCCTCAGGTCTTTACTGATTACTCATTAAGGCTCTTTATGGGAACTTGGCCTCCACTGTGGACACATCCATCTTGTATTACAGAATCCCTGCCTCCCCTGTGGGGGCAGTCATCTTGTTTTGGTGTAATCGTCAATTTGCATATTATCTCTTTATTAGATAGGATAATATTTGCATCTATTAATGATGTGTTTTATTTGTCTAATTTTGTTTTGGAATCAGGACACAAATCAGGAAATTTTGTTTTATATTATCTGAGAAAACTTAAAGAACCTAGAAATTTTCATTTTCTTCAAGACATAAAAATAGTTAATAAAATCAACTGGTCCTAGTGTTAGGTGGAAGGTAAATATTTGACAACTTTTATGTGCTCTTCCCCATGATTAATAACATATTTATATTCTTCATCTCTCCTTGACCATTTTTGCCGTTTAAATTATCCATCTCCTCTCAATTTGAGAAAACTGCAAAGATTTGAAATTGCACATTGAATTCTCTGTATATATCAGATTCTTTTGCACTTGATTTTGTAATTTTGTTCATATTAAAAATCTTTATTACTTATCACTTTTGCTTTAGACTGAATAAAATTGTGGTGGGACTTATATGTAATAATTTATTTTAAAGATAAATTTTTAATTTTATGTTGTTTAGTTTGTTGTGTATTTTTTCTATCCCATTATTACTTTTTTAAAAATCTTTATTGTTGATAGTATTCATGGATCCTCCTTTTCCCCCATTAACCTCATCTAGCCTGCTCCTGTCCCCTATCCAAACCCTCCCCATCTCATTTTCTGTGACCATAGGTTATGCATATATGCATATAAGTTAATTAGTTGATCTCTTCCCACCCAGCCTAATACTCTCTAGATCCATCCATGCTGTTTCAAATGGGAAGAGTTTTTGTTTTTGTTTTTTTTTTTATTGCCCCATAGTATTCAATTGTGTAAATGTATCATAGTTTTATTTATCCACTCCTCTGCTGATGGGCACTTAGACTATTTCCAAGTCTTATCTATTGTAAATTGTGCTGCTATGAACATAGGGGTGCATATATTCTTTTTGATGAGTATTTTTTTTTTAGTGAACCTTTTTCTTTATTTTTATTTATTTGGATCAAATGTTTACTTTGCTTATTTTGAGTGCAAAAAACTCATCACTCAAAAATTATTCACCATTTTATTCCTTTGACTTCCTCTACTGTAGTTATTATAAAGACAAAATACTCAACTTCAACTGCTTTCACCCAGATATAATTCTGGCCAGTGGTTGTCAATAATTTTTAGTACTTTTCTCAGGGTCCTACTTCCCCCCACCACATTAACACAATATTGTAGTTGGAAATACCAGACATGGATCTTGAGAAAAGAAGCCAAATTATCAAAATGAATTAACAAGCACAATAGAGACACACACTCATAGACAGAGAGTAGGCCGATAGCTGTCTGGGTGGATATTAGGGAGTTCTGATGGAGAAAAAAAAAAAAAACCTCATGGATGCAGACAGCAGTATGGTAATTGCCAGAAGGGAGGAGCAGGGAGAAATGGAGGAATGAATGGTGATGGACAGTCTTGACTTGGGCGGTGAACAGATGATATGTTGTAGAATTATGTAACTAAAATGTGTATAGTTTTGTTAACCAGTGTCATCACAATCTACACTAATAAAAAAGATGCAAATTGACTGTACCTTCACAATGCCCACCATCCAATCAAGAGTAAGTATGCAAATTAACCAACAAAGATGGTGGATTGATTTGCAAATGCAGGCTCCAAGCAGCCGGGGACAGGTTGGGATACTGTGCCATCACTATGGTGATGATGCAGGAGTTCCACACTGCCCCAGCCGCTCCAGGCCTCTGGGCATAGTGGGAAGACAGAAAGGTGGCTCCAGACCACAACAAAGGTGATGCCAGCAGCCAGGGTAAGGAAGGCCTGTTCTTGCATGAATATTCATGCATTGAGCCTCTAGTAAATTCAATAAAAAATAAGTAAATAAACAATGATTTAAAAAAAAAAGAATCACAAGAAAATTTAAGAGCTAGAGCTTTGTTATATAAGGTGGGGCAAAAGTAGGTTCACAACTCTTTGTATAGAAACAATACAATAATTCTATATAATAAAAAGGTAATATGAAAATTGATCCTCACTGAAGAACAACCAGGAGCAAGCAGTCACTATAACACACACTGTCCACCTGGGGGAAGCTGCTCAACTCAGAAGCTAACCCCTGGTGGTCAGTGCACTCCGATAAGGGGAGCTCTGCTCAGCCACAAGCTGGGCTGAAGCCTCTCCTACCTCCTTGGCAGCCCTAAAAATATTTGACTGCACCTTAGGCCCACTCTTGTGGGAAGCAGACATAAGCTGGCAGGTGGACATCTCCCGAGGGCTGCCAGGCTGCGAGAGGGATGTCTGACCGCCAGCTTATGCCCGATCCTCTGGGGTGAGGGCCTAAGCTGGCAGAAAGACATCCCCTGAAGGGTCCCAGAGTGTGAGAAGGCACAGGGCGGGCTAAGGGATACCACTTAGTGCATGAATTTTTGTGCACTGGACATCTAATTAATAATAATACAAGAATAAATGCTATACTTTGTGTACTCACAATTATACACTTACTTTTGCCCCACCCTATATAATTGTGGTATGACTGGACTGCCACAAAAGCTTGAGGTGCTTAATCCTAATAATTTATTGGGTAAAATCAATAAATCCTTTATTTATTTAAGCTGATGTTGGTTATATTTTGTTTAGCTTTCTGCTGAACACATTTCTGACTTACAATTTGTATTGTTTCTTTATCTAATGTATGTTTAAATCATATGGCTATATATATATCCTATCTAATAAAAGAGTGATATGCAAATTAACCACCATTCAGCTACACCCACCAGCCAATCAGGAGCAAGTATGCAAATTAAACCAACCAAGATGGCTGTGGCCACAGAGCAAGTAGGAGGCTTGGATTTCCATGGCAATGGAGGAAGCCAAGCTTTCAGCACACCCTGGCTGTCCCTGAACTCCACTCAAGGCTACAAAGTTTCAATTATAGGAGATAAATAAATCCCAACAAAAATGGCTGCATCCACAAAGCTGGAGAGAGCAGAAGGCTTGGCTCTGCTGAAGGATACAAAGTTTTAATTGTAGAAGATAAATAAATCCCAGCTACCAGGGCCTCCACTTGGGTTGCCAGGGGGCATGGCCAGCCTGCAAACCACCACAGGCCTCTTGCCCAGGGCACCCCATGCCCCAAGGGAACCCCCACCCTGATACAGGGCAAGCCAGCTGGCTCCCACCTATGCACCAGGCTTCTAAACTAATAAAAGAGTAATATGCAGATTGACCATCACTCCAACACACAAGATGACTTCCCCCATGTGGGTAAAAGATCCTGCCCCCATGTGGACACAAGATGAACACCAAAAGATGGCCAGCAGGGGAAGGCAGTTGGCAGGGACCAAGACTGCAAGGGAGGGTATTTGGGGGTAATCAAGCCTGCAGGGGAGGGCAGTTATGGGTGATCAGGCTGGCAAAGGAGGGAAGTTGGGGGCAACTGGGCCTGAAGGGAAGGGCAGTTGGAGGGGGGACCCAGGCCTGCAGGAGAGGGCAGATAAGGGTAATCGGGCCAGCAGGGGAGTAGTTAGGCATCAATCTGGCTGGCAAGGGAGTGCTTAGGGGTGATCAGGCTGGCAGGCAGAAGTGGTTAGAGGCAATCAGGAAGGCAAACAGGAGAGCAGTTGGGAGTCAGCATTCCTGGATTGTGAGAAGGATGTCCAACTGCCCATTTAAACCCAATCCTACCAGGATTGGGCCTAAATGGGCAGTCAGACATCCCAAGAGGGGTCCCATATTGGAGAGGGTGCAGGCTGGGCTGATGGACACACCCCTCTCTCATGCACAAATTTTGTGCACCAGGACACACACACAGATATAGATGATAGATAGATAGATAGATAGATAGATAGATAGATAGATAGAGATAGATAGATAGAGATAGATAGAGATATAGATATAGATATAGATATAGATGATATAGATATAGATATATAGATATAGATGATATAGATATAGATATAGATATAGATATAGATATAGATATAGATAT
>JAAGEH010000041.1:16081342-16120719 GCA_011751065.1 Lasiurus cinereus | reverse complement strand
GATATAGATATAGATATAGATATAGATATAGATATAGATATAGATATGTTGGACACTGGTTATTCTAAGTAATCTGAGATGTTTGTTTGGTTTATTTATCTTTATTATTGAAAATATTACAGATGTCCCCTTTTTTCCTCTAATGATTCCTTCCACCTCACCCCCAACCCAGGCATTCACTGCACTATTGTCTGTGTTCATGGGTTATACATATATGCTTTTAAGTTCTTTGATTAATTTCTTCCTACATGCCACATCCCAATCCCTTCTCTCCTTCTGAGATAAGACAGCCTGTTACATGCTTCTATGTCTCTGGGTCTTTTGTTCATTGGTTGATATTGTTCATTAGATTCCACATATGATTGAGATCATGAAATGTTTTACTTGTGTTAAACATTGTTGTTTTCTCTTTTTACACAGAAGATGCTTATTGATGTTACTTCTATTAATTTGTTGACATTTCTTTTTATTTTCTAGAGAATTATATTTTTTTTCAAATTATATTTATAGGGGTGATATTGGTCAATTAAATTATGTTTCAAGTGTACAGTTCTATAATACATCATCGGTATATCATTTTTGTGTTTATCACACAAAGTCAAGTTTTCCTTCTGTCACCATATATTTAACCCCTTTAGCACTTTACTGCTTCTCTATCACCCCTTTCTCCTCTGGTGACCTCCATAATGTTGTCTATATCTATCAGTTTTGTTTTTATGTATGTCCTGTATATTTATTTGTTGTTTTCAGTTTTTTATCCCATATATGAGTAAAATCATCTGATTGTTTTCCATCTGACTTATTTCCCTTAGCATGATATGCTCAAGATCTAGCCATGTTATCATAAATGGCAATATTTCATCTGTTCTTATGGCTGATTAGTATTTCATTGTACATAAATACTACATCTTTATCCAATTATCCAAGGACACTTTGGTTGTTTACATGTCTTACCCAAGGTGAATAATGCTACAATGAGCATAGTGGTGCTTATATCCTTATGGAGACTTAGATTTCACATTTTGCATATACTCTTCTGCTTCATACTATATAATAATATTGTCTATACTTCCTTTCTCTCCTATATCTCAACTCCACTCCAATTAGTAATACATATTCATTACTTTTTAAACTTCTCCTTTAGATATTACCAATATGATAAAATCAATTAATTACCTGTTTTGGCTTATTCAGTTATCAGTATTACTTGATAAATTTTTCATTTCCTTCATGAAACATTATCTTTACTTGAATATCAGGACATTGGTACCTCTTTTTCTTTTAAAATTGTCTCTCTTTTTCTGTTTTTTTTTTTCCTCATTTGCTTAATTAGTAAATGTTGGAATACACAAGAATTTAGTCTTTACATTTATCTCTATACTTACTTTCTACATCATAAGGTTTAGATCCATGATTTTAAGTACCACTTATGTGCTGACAACTCATAAATTTATTTTTCCTTTGACATTCACATTTGTATATTTTGCTTGGCATCTGCATCTAAATATCTAATAGATATCACAGAATATAGATGGTTACTAGAGGCCCATTGCACAATGATTCATGCAATAGGCCTTCCTTCCCCTGGCTGCTGGCACCGGTTTTCCTCTGGAACACAGGACCCAGGCCTTCACTCCAGCCAGAGCCTTCAGTCTTTGCTCCTGCCAGAGCACAGCTCCTGTAGCTCCCCCCGCCCGCCCCCTTCCCTTTCCCTCATAGCAGATGTTCTACCCTATCCTGCATGCATGCTTCCCAGAGGCTAGGAGTTGCTGGAGGGTGGAGCCAGCCATCTTTGTTGGGTTAATTTGCATACTCACTCCTGATTGTAGTGATGGTCGATTTGCACTTTTCTCTTTTATTAGTGTAGATGATTTCCTCTTTTTAAGCACTCCTCCAATAGGTTTGTCTATCTCTGTGACAATTCATTATTTCAGTTATTTAAGTCACAAAACCTGACATAATTCTTAAGTTTTCTCATTCTCTTACTGCTATTAACAAATCTATAATTCTACCTATCATCAAAGTAAGTTTTATTTTATTATTACTACTTTTTCTTGAGTATTTAAAAAATCTTGGATTATTTTAAGGTAATTAAATTTTAAACATTCCTTGCATATTAGGAAAATATGTTCACACACTTTTTATATACAGCTTCATAAACTTTCTGTTAATCAATTTTGATTTGTGTTAATCACAGCAGGTTCTACATGTAGGTGATCAAAGTCCTTCTGAGCTTAGATCTGAAAAATGATGGAATTCAGATAGCAAAAGTGTGGAGAATAAACATTTGAGGAAAAGAAACAATAAATAAAACATTTCTCAGTTGAGAATCAATTTAGCAATTTTGCATAGATTGGAAGCAGTCCACTTTTAGTACAGTGTAATAAAGGAGGGCAGAGTAGAAAGAGATGATATCTGTGGATCATAAAATAGAGTTTGTACAATATTTTCACTAGGTATAGAATTCTAGGTCAACAGATTTTATTGTTGTTATTGTTGATTGTCTGTCAAGATTTTCAGAAGTTCAGAACAGCCTTATGGCTTGTATTGCTTGTATTGCTTTTAGACATCTAAAGAATTATTGTCCTCATTCATCATGAATATGTCTGCGTCTCAGGCTGATTTAATAATTTTACTTTCATCACTAATTTTAAGCAATGTTATCTCAACATACCTAGATGCAATTTTATTCATGTCTTTGCTTCGAATTCATTGAGCATCTTGGATTGTCGGTTTAGAGTTTGCTTCAAATTTGGAAGATACTTGACCATTATTTTCTCAAAATGTTCTGTCCTATACTCTTTCCCTTTTATGGGACTCTATTTATTTACACATATAATTAATTTTATTCTACAAGTAATAATGCTATATTTATTTTATTATTTATTTTTTCTTATCTATTCAATTTTAAATAGTTCCTATTTACTAATATTTCTTTTTTTTTCTGTAGTATGTAATCTCTCATTAATTCCATAGAGTTTATTTGTCATTTATGACATTGTAATTTACATGTCTAGGAAGTTGGATGTAGTTCTCTTTATATTTTTCATATATCTTATCATGCATACACTTTACTGTAATTTCTTGAACTATATAAAGTATATTTATGCTCAGTTTTTTATTATTCTTTATTTACCCATTCTATCATCTAAGTCATTTAAGGTTTTCAACACCATTAATTAACTTTACTATTTATTATGCCTCATATTTTTCTACTTCTTTGTTTGCTTGGCAATTTTATATTGGTTACATGCATTGATTTTCTACAACAGCTATAACAAATGGGCACAAATTGAGTGGCTTAAAACAAGAGATATTTATTCTCTACAATTCTAGAAGCTGGAAGTCTAAAATCATGCTGTTGGTGGAGTCATGCTCCCTCCAAAGCCTCTAGAGCAGTGGTTCTCAATCTTTCTAATGCTGAGACCCTTTAATATAGTTCCTCACATTGTGGTGATCCCCAACCATAAAATTATTTTTGTAGCTACTTCATAACTGTAATTTTGCTACTGACAATGAATCATAATGTAAATATCTGTGATTTCCAATCATCTTAGGCTCTACAGCAGAGTAGCCTGCATTCTTTTAAATACAGTGGTACCTCAAGATACAAGTTTAATTCGCTTCGTAACTTTGCTTGTATATCAAGTTGCTCGTATCTCAAAGCAAATTTCACCATTGAAATCAATAGAAATGCCATTAATCCGTTCCAGCCCCCAAAATGCCACCCCAGTTGTTCTTGTTACGTGTTTTTGAATAAGAAAAATGTATTTATAAATGACAAATGTTGTATAAAAACATAATAAAAGAGAATGTAAAGGAATAAACTGGTTTTATAAAGTGTATTTACCTACTCCTTACACTCTTAATGCTACACTTTATCCCTAAACTGAATGTAACAACTAATCTTCACTGAACTTAATTGCTACTGGTCTTTGCATTTTTGGCCGATTTAAAAAAAAAAAAAACGTGTCCAACGAGGTTTGCCTCTTCCTCCCTTTCAGAATGTTTCTGAAATGGGTGAGGCAAGTTTCATTGAACAGCTCCGACGCAAGACCAGTAGCAACTTTTTCGGGGTGTTTCTATTCCACAAAGTGTGACACACTCTCCCACATTCCTAAGATCTCCTTTATCTCACTTGTAGAGATCTCCTCCACCTCTGGCTCCTCCTCGAAACCAATTTCTTGGAGAACCTCCCCATGTTGCTGAGACTGCAACTCTTGTAACTCCTCCATGGTGAGTTCCAGAGAGTGCTCCTCGACGAGCTCATTCATGTCTCTCTCATCCACCTCCAGGCCCATGGATTTTCCCAGAGACACTATCTCCTCCTCCACTGGCACCTCGGGTTCGAATCCTTCGAAGGTCCTTTCGGCTAAGGTCTCAGGCCACAGCTTCTTCCATGCAGAGGTCAAAGTCCTCGTTGTAACACCCACCCAGGCCTGATCAATAATTCTGAGGCATATCACGATGTTGAAGTGGTTCTTCCAGAACTCTCGAAGGGTGAGGTTTGTGTTCTCCGTCACCTCAAAGCAGCGCCGGAACAGGTGCTTGATGTACAGCTTTTTAAAATTAGAAATCACCTCCTGATCCATGGGCTGCAGGATAGGAGTGGTGTTGGGAGGTAGGTAGACAACCTTTATAAACTTGGACTCTTTGAGGAGTTCATCTTCGAGGTTTGGTGGGTGAGCAGGAGCATTGTGGAGGACGAGGAGGGCTTGCATGGTTAGGTTGTTTTCCTGTAGATATTTCTTCACAGAAGGGCCGAAAACCAGGTTTACCCACTCCACAAAGAACTGCCTGGTGACCCATGCCTTCGGGTTTGCCCTCCACATAACTTGCAGTTTATCTTTTAAAATCTTATGTGACTTAAAGACTCTGGGGTTTTCCGAATGGTATACGAGCAGAGGCTTGATCTTGCAGTTGCCACTCGCATTGGCGCACAGTGCGAGAGTTAGCCTACCCTTCATGGGTTTGTGGCCTGGCATCACCTTCTCCTCTGCCATTCTATAAGTCCTATTTGGCATCTTCTTCCAGAAAAGCCCTGTCTTGTCACAGTTGAAGACTTGCTGGGGGATATATCCTTTGGCTTCTATCAGTTCGGAAAAAGTTTTGAGGTAATCCTCAGCTGCCTTCACATCCAAACTTGCTGCCTCACCATGCCTGATGATGGAGTGAATGCCGGACCTTTTCCTGAAGTTATCAAACCAGCCTCTGCTGGCTTTAAATTAGTTTTTTGATGCTTCGTCCGTGGAAGTGCGTGGGGTCTGCTCCAGCAAATCACCTTAAATCGCTCACGCCTTCTCGCATATGATGCCCTTTGTTAATGTATCTCCTTTAAGCTGCTTCTCCGTCACCCACACCATCAGTAGATTCTCCATCTTTTCATGGAGAGAGCTACGGATCTTAGAAATTATTGTAATGCCCTTAGCTGGCGTTATACCCTTTATCGACTCCTTCTGTTTAAGCACAGTGCATATCATTGAAGTACTACACCTGTACTGCCTCGCCCAGTCAGCCACTCGCACACCTTGCTCATATTTTTCTATGATTTCACACTTTAATTCAATAGACAGCATCCTCTTCTGAGCACTGACCTTTCCACTCGCTTTCTTCGGACCCATGGTTATAAAAAGAAATGTGATAAAGTATGTAAATGCACAAAAGATGCTTCGACAACGAGGTAAACAAGCACACTGACTGAGGCGTGGGAAACTATGAGATGCTCCAGTTGCGGTAAACTGGTGGGTCGTGTGCAGCCAGCTGATCCGCGCGATTACTCGTATCTCAAACGTTGCTCGTATTTCAAGGCAAAAATCGCTCGCTCCAGGGCTCATATCTCAAAAATCTTGTATGTTAGGACACTCGTATCTCGAGGTACCACTGTATATTGAGGTTTATGCTGGATGTAAAATTATTTGAGGTCAATTTGATCCTGCAAAGCCTGCTTTTAAGCTTTGTTAAGTGGGCCTAGAGCAGCCTACAGTCTAGGATTAATTTGACCTGAAAACTGAGGTAATAGCTTTCTGAGTGCTGTATTTGATAGGAATTTTGAGGTTTTCTACTCTGGCTGTAAACATGAACCAGCTTTACAGAAGCTCCAGGGTCTGTTTTACCTGATTCTTTCTGGTGGTTCTTTCTCCACCTCAGTAATTTTCTCACACATGTGTGCTAAGAATTCAGGTGAAGACTCAAAAGGAATTTCTTTCCACTGTTCTGGAGCTTTCTGTGTAGCTCTTTCCTCTCTAATGCTCTGTCTTATAATCTTGACTTTTTTATTTTTTTATATATTTTATTGATTTTTTACAGAGAGGAAGAGAGAGAGATAGAAAGTCAGAAACATCAATGAGAGAGAGACATCGATCAGCCGCCTCCTGCACGCCCCACAGTGGAGATGTGCCCGCAAGCAAGGTACATGCCCCCGACCGGAATCGAACCTGGGACCTTTCAGTCCGCAAGCCAACGCTCTATCCACTGAGCCAAACCGGTCTCGGCAATCTTGATTTTTTTAAAAAAAACACATTTTTATTGATTTCAGAGAGGAAGGAAGAGGAGGAGAGATAGAATCATCAGTAATTGGCTGCCTCCTGCATGCTCTCTACTGAGATCAAGCCCACAACTTGGGCATACGCCCTTAACCAGAATTGAACCTGGGACCTTTCATTCCACAAATTGACACTCTATTCATTGAGCCAAACAAGCTAGGGCAAACTCATTAGTCAACAGAGCCAAATAACAGTACAACGATTCAAATTTCTTTTGAGAGCCAAATTTTTTAAACTTAAAGTTCTTCTAACACCACTTCTTCAAAATAGACTAGCCCAGGCCATGGTATTTTGTGGAAGAGCCACACTGAAGGGGCCAAAGATCCTCATGTGACTTGCAAGCCACAGTTTGTCGACCACTGGGCTAGGGTATACCCTAGACTGTTTTGAACTTTAAATTCTATTACCACAACTCAGTGAGACCATGAACTTCAGTTTGATTCTCCCTCCCTGTGCTTTTGTCCAGTAATTCCCTCTAGGCATTAAGTTAGAACACTAGTAAGGCTCATAAATTTTGGTTCCCTTCTTAAATGAATTACTCTTCTGCCATTGTTTTCTGAAAGCATTGCTTCATATATTTTATTTACTGTTTTAGTTTTGTAAGGTAGAGAGGTAAATATGGCCTTGTTCCTAATTCATAGCTGGAAAAAGAAGTTGTAAAGTGAAGTTTGGATTACATTTTAGTTGAATAGTTACCTATCATACAATTTGAAGCCACGGTGTGATGCTATCAGATTTATTTTTAATATTATTCTTCTTGGGGAAAGAGAATAAGCTGAAATAGAGAGTAAAAGGGAATACCAACTATGGTCCAAACTAGATATGGTGATGGCTTGGATCAGGTATGCTAAAACAGAAACAATAAAAAGATGTGCTTTGGGGTTAGAATAGGAGATGGATCCCACAGATACTGCAGAATTATTGAATGCACGATAAAAGGAAATAAGAATAGTGACGTATAATATATAAAGTTTGGCTAAGAAACTGGTGAATGGCCATGTCTTTCCTTTTAAATTTAGATGAGAGAGGTATGTATAAAACTGTGGAAAGGGTTGGCATGTTATTTATAAATTTTTTGTTTCTCCCAATTGGAATATTGAATCTATATACTTTACTTTGATCAATTTTTTATTAACTCGTACTTCTATTACTTATTTTTTCTATTCACTGTCTTTTTCTTGTCTATTTTTCTCCTTTCTTGCCTTTTATTTTTCCCCTTTAATACTTTTGAAATGTTATATTTTATTTATACCTCATTTAAGAGTGTATTCCTTGAAGTTGTATTCTCCTATCATTGTGAAAAATTAATATATTCAAAGTTTCTAAAACACACAGCTGACAATGTTGGACTTTACACAAAATTCTGCACTAGTTTCTAGTGCTTCAAGATAAGTCCTTCCCATAATTTATCTTATGTCAGAGCTTTGCTCTTACAAATTTTACTCACCCTGCCTTCTGCAAGAACAGAACCTTTCTATGACTTTTATAAAATTGGGATGGTGTATATTAAAAATGTTTTTATAACTTCTTGCTGTAGGAAGCGTTTCGCATTCAGTTATTTCCCCCACACACACCCCCACAGTCAGTTAGGAAAGGAAGAACCTCAACAACTCAACTGAGAGTAAATCAGTGACTTCAGAATTCCATGCAAATGTTTCATTCGATTTGGAATAATTAGATAATTTTTAAAAATTATATCTGAAGATTAATGCAGCTAGAAACTTGGTTCATGAGTAAGCTAATTGTAGTTCAGGTGTTAAATGACTAAGGGGCACACTTCAGTTATCATATTTATTACTTCTCTTCACGGTCACTGTCGTTTTCTCTAGGAAATGTTCCTACAGCCATGAAGAGCTTTTCCACATAGAGGGATCCTAGAAGTGGGTACACAGAAAAATGAACTGGATACATGATTATCTAAATCACATTCACTCTTGACAGCAGATTCCTAGTCTAGGATTACCAGTGAAGCTTCTTTTAAGATGAATATCACTATTGAGTGAACACCAACTGGAATTTTCTCTCCTCCTATTTTGCAGCTTTTGTGAGTTTACCATGAATTTCAAATATTGATTTACAGGGCTAAATTCACTGTATTATATTATAAATTCTATATATTTGGGATATTAAGTACCTCATTGATTTTAGATTTCTAGTTGCATATATAAAGTACATTCTCAATACATTTTTATTTAGTGGCTGGCTGATAGACTATAAGAAAAAAACTTCTTTGTGAAAATCATTAAGTCAAAACACTGGCAACATTAATACTTAAAATAATCCTTAAATATATACTAAGCAGATAAAAGAAAGTAAGCAGTGAAAAATAGAAGAACATTATTTACAATAGCCTAACACTAGAAATTCTCCCAATGTCCACAGGAGGAGGATAAAGAATTGTGGTATATTTATACAACCGAAATTACATAGCAATTTAAAAATGGATCACTGATGTATGCAATCACATGAATGACTATCAAGAACATTTTCAGTGAAAGAAGCCAGATACACAAAAAAGTATGTGCTGTATAATTATACTTTTAGAAAGTTCAAAACAGGCAAAACAAATGTATGGTGGTACAGTTTTAACACTGTTAATTCCTGGTTTAGTGGCAATTTAATGAAACAAAATTAAAAAATGTTAAAGAATTAATTGAGCCCTGGACAGTGTGGCTCAGTTGGTTGGAGCATTGCTCTGTTCAATTCCTAGTCAGGGCACATACCTCAGTTGTGGGTTTCATCTCTAGTCTGGATGTGTGCATAAGACAATCAATTTTGCATCTCTCTCACATAGATCTCTCTCTCTCTCTCTCTCTCTCTCTCTCTCTCTCTCTCTCTCCCCCTTTCTTTTTTCCCCTTCCTCCCCCTCTAAAATTAATAATAAAAAGAATAAATAGATATAACACATAGAAAAAGTACTGCTAAGTATTTTTTAAATAAAAAAAACAAATATAACCTAACAGATACACATTGAACCCCCAAAGCTACAAATCCTATATAATAGAAGGGTAATATGCAAATCAACCAACAGCCAAATGACCATCTGAGACCACACTAGGACACCCAGTGGCACTAGATCAGTCAAGGTGGGTGCGATGCAATAGGTTGGGGGCCCTGCCATCATCCCGTGATCACCCACAGAGGGAGGCCCAGGTCACCAGCTGGTGGAACAATCAATTGGGGGGCTCCACAATAGCCCCAAAGAGAGAGGTCCAGACCATCACCTGGAGGGCTGTGGTAGGTGGGCAGGACCTCCCTCTGTGAGAGAAACCCAAGTCCTGGGTACCAGAGTGAAGCCGGAGCCAGCAGCTGTGGGAAGGAAGGCCTACTCTTGCATGAATTTCATGCATCGGGCCTCTAATATATAATAACTAGACACCTGATGCACGAAGATACATGCAGAAAGGGCCTTCCTTACCCTGCCTGCAGGCACAGCCTTTGCTCTGGCCTGGAGCCACCTTTCTGCCTTCTCTCTGCCCAGAGCCACCTTTCCACCTCCCCATGCTGGCCAAAGGCCCTGAGCAGCAGGGGTGGTATGAAACGCTTGCATCACCACCCTGGTGACAACACAAGCATCCCGCCCCCATCTGTTGAGTGCCTGTCTATGCAAATTAATCCACCATCTTTGTTGGGTTAATTTGCATACTCACTCCTGATTGGCTGGTGGGCATTGCAAAGGTACAGTTAATTTGCGTCTTTCTCTTTTATTATAGATAATTCCTTTCATGCTCATATATAAAAATTTATAAAAACTGACCTCAAGTTTCACATGAGAAATCTAAAAAATTTCAAACTAATTGTATCATATTTTCATTAAACTATAACTTCATATAAAGAGAGATAAATGATAGATAGATGATAGCTAGACAGATAGATAACTATATTTACCTAGAAAAAAATTACATTCAACCCTTATATTAAAAAAAACAAAAACTTAAAGTAAAACTTAAAGTGAAATGTATAAAAAAGAAAACGTGATGCATCAGAAATAAATGACAATGAAAAATGTACATATTAAAATTTGGGGGACTTAGGACACTAGAAATTAAAGATGAGTAAAACAAAATACCAAGAGGACACATCTCACTTTCAGCTGCTACACTTCTGTTTAGGAAGATTCTTGCCATGTGTGATAATAAGACCTCAGGCTGCTGGAGTTTCTAATTTTGTGAGTTGTTTTAGAATTGTCTGAGAAAAGTACTTTATGTGAGATTTTCCAAGTCATAAATCTTGGAAATTAAGTATTTAAAATATTATACTGCATGAGACAAGACAAGAAAAATATATGTTTGCAGCTAGATGCTTCTAAACAATGGTTCTCAAAGTACAATCCTCAGAACCTTCACATCAATATCAGGAGTGAACCTGCAAGGAATGCAGATTCCTACGCTCCATCCACCAGTGAAAATGTGGGTGGTGTCCAGCAATCCTTCATTCATAAGCCCTCCTGGGGATATATATACATATATAACACTAATAAAAGAGAAAAATGCTAATTGGACCTCGGCTTATGTCCACAGCCAATCAGGAGTGATATGCAAATTAAGCCAGCAAAGATGGAAAGTAAATTTGCATATGCAGGAAGGGTGTGTTGCACCTGATGCCACCCTGGATCCAGGCAGCCATCAGGGTCAGGCAGGTCGGTCTGGCACATCTGACGCCACCCACACGGTCGAGGCTACCATTGGGACTAGGCAGGCCTGATGGGCTGCACCTAATGCTGCCCTGGGATCCAGGTTGTGATTGGTAACCTAATAGGCCTGGCTGGCAGAGCCTGATGGTGCCCATGGGGTCCAAGCCACCACAGGGGACCTTAGTAGGCGGGGGTTGCCAGGGTCTCTAGGATCACTGTCTGTCCCTGGGCCACCTGTGGACACAGGTGGAGCAGACCGGAGTTGAACATTTTAATGAAAATTGGATGCCTGTGCCCAGGCCCACAGCACCCCACCCCTGGTGAGGAGAGGGCAGTGGGCAGTTAGCAGGCACCAAAGCTTGGAAGGGACTGGGAGCAACTTGTGGGCATGCTACCAGGAAGAGGCACTGCACCATGATGACGCAGAGGGCTGGCAAAGGTGCAGATGAGGCGGCTCTCACTGGCGCTGAGCTGGAAAAGCACATTGACAGCCTGATGGACTAAATCGCCTTTCTGAAGAAGGTGCATGAAGAGGAGATCGCAGAGCTGCAGGCACAGATCCAGTATGCTCAGATCTCTGTGGAGATGGACATGTTCTCCAAATCCAACTTCTCTGCTGTGCTCAAGGACATCTGGGCCCAGTACAAGAAGCTGGCTGCCAAGAACATGCAGAATGCTGAAGAATGGTACAGGAGCTGCTTCCCCATGATGATCGAGAGCGCTGCCAAGGACAAGGTGTTTGAAAACCGCTACCTGCTCTAGGCCAAGACCCTGGAGATCAAAGCATGCCAGGGGAATGAACTAAGCTCTGCGAAGGCAGCTGTGAGAGTTGGAGGATAAGCAAAACTCTGAAGTTAGTGCTATGCAGGACACAATCAACAAATTAGAAAATTAGTTGTGAACTACAGAGAGTGAATGGCATGCTATTTAAAAGAATACCAGGCCCTCCTCAATGTGGCTTTGGACATTGACATTGCAGCTTACAGGAAACTCTTGGAAGGTGAAGAGACTCAGCTCTGTTTTACCAGTGTGGAAAGCATAGCCAGTGGCTACTCCCAGAGTCTCCAGATCTTTGGTCAATCTGTCTAAGGTGGTTTACAGTCTAGCTCCTACTTGATTTCCACTCGCTCCTTCCCTTCTTAATACACCAGCCATGTCTAGGAAGAGCAAATCAAGGTGGAGGAGACCGTTGAGGCTGCAAAAGCTGAGGAAGCTAAGGATGAACTTTATGTGAGATTTTCCAGGAGGAGGAGAAGAAAGTGGCTGATTAAGAGTAAGGAGAGGAAGAGGAAGAAGGTGCCAAGGAAGAATTTGAGGACACAAAAAAGGAAAAAGAAGGACGTGAAGGTGAAGGAGAAGATGCCCAAGAAGCTGATGACGAAAAGAAAGATGAACGTTCTGGGGAAGAGCAAGCAACCAAGAAAAGATTGAGTCCCCCTTTCCTTAATTATTTCAGAAATAATCCTCCTGAAACCAGGTCAACCACATCACCAACCAAACAGTTGAGTTCCTGATACTATAGGAATTAAGTCAATATATATATAACATTCTGAGGTGACTCATGTTGGGCATTAAATGTTGTGCTATGCCTTTTCTCTTTATGCAGAGTATCTGCTTGAAGAGTGGCTTCCTGGCTGGCTGCCAGCCTGTGCATGGTCCATGCTTATGAGTTCAGGTTCTATGACAATGTGAATAATTCAGATGTTTACAATAAAAACACATGAATACATGAATTCACTGATGTTAATGTTAAACTTCATGGACAAAATAGCCCTTTGAATCTTTGGTGGTTAGAAATTAAAGACCTCAAATCATGTGCAATAAACAGTACATAAATTTACACTGAAGACAAAAAAACAACAACAACAACAACAAAAAAAAAAACATTAGTGGCCAAGAGATGTTCAAAGAACTGGGGAACCATTCCCAAGTCAGGAAAGGAAGGCATAGAGCGTATTTTATTGCTACGAATACAGTATTTCCTACTACTTACAACATATACAATGCAATGTATTAGATGCCTTCCTATCTCATGAAGTATGTATTCTCATAGAGTAATACTGGTACACATGTTATAGTTATGGCAGTATGTGATATCTATCTATATTAGTAAAAGTGTAATATGTTAATTAGATCATGAGACCTTCCAGAAGTCCTTCAGGACAAAGTCGAGGTGGCAGGGCTGAGGCAGAGGTGGTTAGGGGTGATCAGGCCAGGAGGGAAAGGCAGTTGTGGGTGATCAGGCCAGGAAGAGAGGATAGTTAGGGGTGATCAGGCAGGCAGAGGGGTGCAATTGGGGGCAATCAGGCCAGCAGGTAGAGTGGTTAGGGGTGATCGAGCAAGCAGGCAGGTGAGCAGTTAAGAGTCAGCAGTCCCGGATTGTGAGAGGGTTGTCTGACTGCCCCTTTAGGCCTTATCCCACAGAGGTCTCAGATTGGAGAGGATGCAGGCCAGGCTGAGAGACACCCCCCCCACTCCATGCACAAATTTTATGCACTAAAATTTGGGCCACTAGTGTGTGTGTGTGTGTGTGTGTGTGTGTGTGTGTGTGTATTTAAATCTGAGACACACTACCTTAGAGGCATGGAAGTTTGACTTCACATCTTTTCAATTCAGCTATAACAAATTTACTTTTGCTTTAATGAAACCTGATAATGACTCTTCTTTAATTTTTTTTTTTCATAACATCAAACTGGATATTACTCAGAATGACACAGGAATTATCAGCTTTTGAAAAGCAAGATTTGGACATCTAAGAATACACAGTGGAGCGGGTAGAAAGAGTAACGACCTTTTTTAAAATTAAAAAAGAAATAACTGTGTCATACAGGTGTTATCTTTTGAAAAGAAACTGACACAGAGGACTGTGTGTACACAGTGAGTTTCCTCATAGTTCCTGTCCAATTTTACTGAACTGACAGCTCATTGTTTTTCTCCTAAGGGGGAAAAAGGAGTTCAGGAGACTCTACCTTTTAAAGGATTCTTATTTGGATAGAAAACAAACAAATAAAACAAATAATAAAATAACACAACAACAGGAAGACAGGGAGATATGCTTGTGAGGAGGTACCCTCAGCAAGTTTCCAATGCAGTTCACTCCCAAATCACACATGGTCTAATTAATTGGGTTAATGGGTATATATCTTTCTAAAAAAACAAAGCACTGGGATTCTTTCATAATCACCAGCTGTGTTAGTTTGATTTCAGAAAAAAAGCCTAAACCTAGCAAAGTGGCAAAAGGCCAAACAAGCCTAATAAAAACTAGAAGTCTTGATTTTCTACTAAAAGGGATTATGGTAAGTAATCAAATACAGTTTGATTGTTTGCTGAGCTGTCAAAACCACTGGTGCTTTTGGGAAATAGAGTGTGTTCCATCAAGTGCTATTTCGGTTTGCACTGCAAATTGAATATTGATGATCAAAAGTAGAATTTTAATATCCGGTGACATGCAGGGTACATCTCCCAGGATTCAAGCACAATACCCACAGCTAAACTGTAGAGACAACAGAAAATAATATAATCCCTTAGGCCCCTATGAATATCTAAAAATAAATATGATAATAAATGGCATTCTTAAACTTACAGAAGACATTAAGTGCCATACTTTGACTTTTGCAAAATATATTTCACATCTGGTTCATTGAGGCTTGAAATTCACCACAGAAACTTTGTGTTCAAATTAAATTAGAGCTTCCATTCCCTTCAGAGTTCTGACTGCAATTCATTAAACACCATGACTTTATTGTGAATAAGTTTGAACTCACCATCAATTGAGGATAGCAGGTTTTTATGGACTGTTATCAGGGAGATAGATATTCACCTTTCTGAAGGGCTGTGAGGATGCCACAGAGTCTGGGGAAATGTACACATGAGAGTGGTTGGGCTACAGTGATGGCCAGGATAACATAACTTAAGAAGGGATAAAGAGAAATATTTTAAAATTATTTTTTATAGTTTTTAGAGAGAAAGAGAGATGGAGAGAGAAAAACATCAATGTGAGAGTGAAATATGAATTGGCTGCCTCCTGCATGCCCCCCACTAGGGATCAAGCCCACTATCGGGACATGTGCTCTGACCAGGAGGAATCAAACTGGTGACCTGTTGTTGCATGGGACAACACCCAACCAACTGAGCCACCTGGCCAGGGCAACAGCAACTATTTTAAATAAAAAGACAATAAGTGTATACACTTTTGACTTATAAACCTGCAGAGAGTCACATTTCCATCCACATAGAAACTTCCAAAGAATTCACGTTATGCCCTAGACGGCTCAGCGGATAGAGAGAGCGTCAGCCTAAGGACTGAAGGTTTCTGGGTTCGATTCTGGCCAAGGGCATGTACCTCGGTTGTGGACACATCCCCAGTGAAGGGGTACAGGAGGCAGCTGATTGATGTTTCTAACTCTCTATCCTTCTCTCTTCCTTTGTAAAAAAACTGAATAAAATATATTTAAAAAAGAAAAAGAATCCACATGATGAGTTGCAGTTGTCAAGTTCCCTGGTGGTTTATCTACTAGTGGAGCTTGTGAGGGAATGTGAATGATCAGGAGAAAATTAAACCAAAGAAACTCAAGCTAATATTTGAGAGACAAAAATTTATATACATAAATCTTAGGTTAGCTCATAATTTGTTATAATTTAAATTTTAAAATGTCCTAAAATAATTAAAAGAAGGTAAATTAACAAGAGGACAAACAGTAGAAAACTGCAGTCAAAGCAGGAGTATTGGAGTCGGACCCTGCATTCAAACTCAGGTTGTACCAGTTTACCTAGGACCAAAGCAGTCTGTGTCTTCATTCCCTCACTGTACATGGAAATAATAGTGATCACAATACCCACCCTTAAAATGCATTAAAGGAAATGATGTTTATAAAAGCCTCTAGAATGTAATGTGCTTAAAATTAATCACACTTTTTCATTGAGTACATGACAGTTTATATAGATTGTCCATCAATCATTGAAGGTGGAACAATCCTGAGTAACCTTTTGGACCAACTGGAACTTGAAACAGAATGAGAGGGAATAGAAGATTAGACTGATATGAAAGAAGAGAAGGCGTGAGATCATGCACAGAGGTGAGAACTGATATGACCTGGTAAGAAACATATAAGGAGTCCTCTTGATTCCCAATGGGAAATCTTCCCCTTTTCTCTTTCAACATTTCACATTATTGGAAAATAAACATTTTTTTTCATAATGGGATACAAGAGATTGGATCTCATTTTTGTGGGTGAACAGTTTTCCTTCAGCATCTTAGACAGACAATGTTACCCATTGAGAAGCAGAACATGGTCAAGTTACATGTGGAAACTCTTAAATCAAATAAGACTGGTTCCAAGTCTGTCACTTCTTAACTGCATGATTCTTAGCCAATTGCTTCCTGTCTCTGGGCATCAGCTTACCAATATATAGTAGGGAGATAAGTAAAGCCATTTGGAATAGTTTTGACAATTATTCTTATGACCCAGTAATTAAAATAATATAACTGACAGTAACTTTTTAATGAGTGTTGACTAGTATTATTATAGTAAACTTTTGAACCTCCTTGGAACAAAAACATTGCATTAAAATTTAAGCCCAAAGATGCCTTTCTCCCCAGAGAAGCTGAATTGAATAGGGACACCTGACACAAAAGGACAAAAGGAGATTCAGGCCCTACATGAACATCTGCTGTTGACAGCTACCCATACTGATTTACAGGGACATGGCTGATGAGGCATTGTACATTGTGTTTGGAGATAACTCATGTGCTTTTCTTTTTTGGTCTTTAATACCTATATGCCTTAAGTTTTACATAAATGGAGTTGTAATGCTTCTATTATCCTATCTAAATTTTTCCTGAATAAAAAATAAAGGCCTCACTTTGCAAGATTTAGCAACAATACTATTAAGTGTTTTAAACTATAAAAAATAAAGTGTGTTGTATTAAGGGCTCATTGGGAAGCATCTCTGAAATACAGATTATCATGCAGGAAATTTCCTAGGAGTGCTGCTAGAATGATCACCTGGGAAGGGAAAGGAAGAAATCAGAATTTCTCAAAGAGAGAAGATGGGCCAGACCAATAGGCAACGCTGAAGACCAAATTATCCTTCAGAATTCCCCATTTTGGTGACGAGGAGGCAAGCTTTTGTGCTCCCACATTGACCAGTCTTTGGTTATGACCTATCCCCATGGATTACCTGGGGGAAGCAACTTTGCTCAGCCAAACAACTCTGGGATCTGAGGGCTCCAACAGCTATCAGAATGAAAGCCTATAGTCCTACAGAGAGATCTTATTGGCATATCAAGTCATAGCACACAGCACAGAGTGAAAGGGAAAAATAAATATATTTATATCTAGTCTCATATATCAATGCTGGTGGTCTTGATCCAGCATCTAGAAGGGTTCAAGAAAGCTGGAAAAGGGGCTGAGCATAAATTAAATAAGAGTCCAGAGATGAAACATTTAGGGAGGGGGGAGGCAGAGGAGCTTGGATGAAGAAACCAAGTTCTCCTCATCTCAGGACCCTTGCTTTTTTTCTTATTATTATTAACACAATTTGTCCTAAGGCAAGGTGGAGATATACACATCAAAGGGTAGGGTTTCGTCTACAGAGTTCATTGTCAGAATGGGAAATTACCTTGCACTGTTCAGGTGTTTGTCCAGTAGGAGGCAATAACATATAGATTAAGATGCCCTTAGCTGTCTGGCAGCAATCAATTTATGCATCCCTTTCAGGTTTGGGGAAATGCCATCAGCCATTCCCAGATGATTCAGCCCTTGTTGACATGCTGGAATTGGCTTCTAGCAATATATACATATACATATATGTACACATATATTGACTATATAAATATAAGTATTTCTTTTAGCACCAGCTTGATCATTAGTAGAAGTTGAAAATTATAAAATATTGCAATTTGATGTTATTTTTGTCCAACTTAGAAGAGAAATCTTGGTCTGATAATTGGCATAATAATAAAGAAATGCTAGGAAGACTCAAAGACCATAGCTACACTATGATATTCTTTCTCTTATGGCTCAGTGAGAAATATTTTAAAATCTAATAATAAATTGTTGGTATCTATCACTATTCTGTCTTTCATATTAGCTAGTCCTGCTTATCAGAAAAGAAAAAAGAGAGAAGAATGATGGAGAGGGAGAAGGATGGAGAGGGAAAAGGAGAGGAGAAGAAAGGGGAGGGATAGGGAGGAGAAGTACAAAAGATGAGAAGAGTAACCAGAAACTTATTCAATTACATAATACTGATTTAATATAATTATATTAAATCCATGATCTACCCACATAACAACAAAAAAGAAAAATTGAGAACAATTTTTTCTAGGAGTGAAGAGAAGCTATGAATGCAGCACATGGTACCTGCTTGGACTGAGAGGGTTAAGGTTAGATTTGGGAAAACTCACCAGGTTGCATGGACAGCCTATGATGCTGCATTTAGAAGGCACAGCACAATCCCGTCTAATTCAGACAGCCCTCAGTGCTGCAGCCCTTGGAGAGCCCTGCAGGATGGAGCAGGGCAGCAGAGTGCTGGCACAGCAATCAAATTTGGGAGCCAGGCAGGGTGGGAGCCCAGCAGGGTTTCTGTGGGAATCAGAAGTCTTGCCTTTGAACAGTGCTATGGGGATCACATCATGATTGGAAATTGATGGGCATGGGTCACAAAGCAATGCAAGTTTCCTCATCCTTTTTGTTGTTGTTGTTAGTCTGCAAAGATGCAATAGAAAGAAAGAAAAAATGGTTGATTTTAAATGACTAAGTCTGGGAGTGCATAATGGTGGGAATTCAAGATGTGCTGGAAGTACTGATCAGACTGATGAACCCAAAGAGAGAGATTTGGGTGAGAGGATTTTTTTTGTTATACTAGGGTAAGAACTGGAATTAAATGGTAATAAATTTACAGGCACTTCTCTTTATTTCTTTTAATGATCCATGGGAATGTTTCACCTTGGGAGGTGTGCTAGATAGTCCTATTTCTTTACTTTTGAGTTTGTTTAGAATCTCTAGATAACTCATACTGTGCTTTTTAATTGAAACATTTTTTAGAACAATAGTGACTCTGTGTGCTCTACGTACTCTGATCATTGTAGCACTGTGTAAGAGAAGGTGGGCTATTTGGAACAGGACTTTTCAAGGAGTAGGACATCCTCCTGTGAGCCACCTTTGAACATGCAAATGCACCTTTGAGGGAAGAGGTCATGGCACTGGCCTATATTAAACTGGAAGCTTATGTCCTCTTTCTTATTTGTTCTTTTCTCCACCTGAGAGCAGGAACCATCTTTATAATTTCTTCTGGTATGAATATGGTGTGTGTTTGATCAAAATTGGGATAAGTTCTTTGAGGTATGTTTCTTTTCTTTTTTTTTAATATATCTTATTGATTTTTTACAGAGAGAGTTAGAAACATTGATGACAGAGACATGGATCAGCTGCCTCTTGCACGCCCCCTACTGGGGATGTGCCTGCAACCAAGGTACATGCCCTTGACTGGAATCGAACCTGGGACCTTTTAGTCCACAGGTCAATGCTCTATCCACTAAGCCAAACCGGTTTCGGCTCTTTTCTTTCTTTTTTTTTTTTTAATATATTTTTATTGATCTCAGAGAGGAAGGAAGAGGGAAGAGGGTAAGAGAAATAGAATCATCAATAATGAGAGAGAATCATTTATTGGCTGCCTCCTGCACGCTTCCCACTGGGGATTGAGCCCACAACCAGGGCATGTGCCCTTGACTGGAATCAAACCTGGGACTCTTCAGTCTGTAGACCAACGCTCTATCCATGAAGCCAAATTGAATAGGGCTGAGGAATGTTTAAAATTACTAATGCACAGGAGCATAAAGTTGATGGTTCAGTTGATTCCTATCTTCGTTTTTCTAAAATTTTCTCTGAAAAAAAATAAAATAAAAGGTGACTTGGTTAATAATTTTACATTTTCTTTTGAATTTTCTTGTCTGGACCACAGTGTAAGTGATTTCCTAGAGAGCATAGAATGTGTTTTTCAGAAAAGAGGGAAAATAATGACATTTTCTCAGTGTAGCAGTAGCTCATCCTAGGCCAGCACCCCCACTCTCCTAGACTCATCATTAATCAGCAGCATTTGCCTATTTCTCTGCTTCAAAGTAAATGCAAAATCTTTCATCCTCCCACGTTGAAACAGTGTCATTTATCATTAAGTGAAACACTGTACTTATGGGCATGGTTTTAGTTTAGCCTTTACTCATCTCTTAACCTCCCAGCGTGAAACATTTCCATGGATCATTAAAAGAAACATTGCACAGAGAATGGTTGAAATTTAAAAGCTTTTTGTTTCTGAAGTAACAGTGCCTCAAAAAATAATCTTAGAGACAGAAAATTCTGATTTAAGGATTTTCTTCCACTTATGGAAAAACAAATTGTATCCTAACACATGGATTCCTGTCCTTTGCTAATATCTGGGTAAGTCAGTGTCCGTGCTGCTTGCAGAAGCATTTTAACTATGAGATAACTTACCACCAGTGTGGTTTGAACTGTTAAGAGCAAAGGTTAAGGAAGACAGTGACCAGCAACATTCAAGGACTTCTGAACACTAATTAGTCTGCAAAAGAAAGTTGCATAAAAAGAAATAACGACAGTAAAGCGAGAGTTAAGTTTTATTTTTGGGAAAGGAAAGAAAGAGTATTGTTATAATCACCCTGGGTAGGTTTGCATATATGTGTGTGGGGGGGTATATATATATATATATCTTCCCACAGTTTCTTATAGGAGGCGCTTTAAAACAAGTGGTATAAGACATTTGTAGGAGTAGCTATTGCATTCTCACTGATCTGTGCAACATTTCCAAAAGGTAAAACAAGGCTGGAGGTGGTGAGCACTTCCTCTATCCCTGCCCCTGTACACTAAAGGATATAAACATTTCCAGAAGTAATGTGATACCAAGGGGAGAGTGATTTTCTCCACTAGAAAATTCTGTCAGAACTTTAAAGGGCACATGTCTTCAAAAGAGTCTCTTAGGTCAGTGGTTCTCAATGCTTAGCATGCATCAGAATCACTGGAGGGCTTATTAAAACAGTGATCTCCCCTGTTCTTGGGGAAGCAACCTGCTTGTGGTGAGCATCCCTATGGAAAGACCAGGACCTGACTAAGAGAATTCATATCAACTTCTGTCTTCAGAATTAACTTTAAGAACAAATTTTGTCTATTATTTTTTATATATTTATACCTAATAAGTATTTCAGATTATTCTTTTCCACTATTGAACTGATCTGAATTTGACTGCAATGTCTCTTTTTTTATTTTATTTTTATTTATTTTATATTTTATTTTATGTTGATGCTAAATGTATATCATGTAACTAACCCTTGAATAATGCTAATTATAAATCTAATGCAATTCTGTTAATATACTTTTCTGATAATATTACATAGAACCAGAATAATCAAACAATGCTCAGAGAGTTTGGAGTTACTTTTATTATGCATGGGTCCATAGGAAAATGTCTCTCAAATTCTAGGACCCAACATGCAAGACTTTTCCCTATTTATATGTTTTTACCTTCTTTGTCTCCCAAATATGGGATGTTTCCCGCTCCTTTTGCAAGTTCTTAAAGAGCCCCTATGTGCTGGGGCCTTGAGACCTCAACCAAAGGCTTGGCCTGGTGCCAGCACTGATAATTTTGTCCGGGGAAGGTTTAATGGCCTCTCTGGAGTGAGAGTAGTCTCGTTTTCCTTATTAGTTAAGCAAGCAAGCATTTACAGAAGCCAAAAGCAGGGTTAAAATTTCAAACAGCAGTTTTTATATAAGATGGATGCTTCAATAATACTAGACAGGGTGGGGCAAAAGTCGACTTACAGTTATTTGTATAGACAATAATACAGTGTTTGACAAATAATAATATAAGAATAAATTGTGTTTCATGTACTCAAAACTGTAAATCTACTTTTGCCCTACCCTGTATGTGTAATACTGTAATCATCTTGATATTTTCTTTTAATAAGAATAGGAAAGTAAACTACTGTGTGTTATGCTACCCAAAAGAATTATAAAAAGGATTTCTGATGTCCTGGCCCATGAGGCTCAGTTGGTTGGGTGTCATCCATGCACCAAAATGTTGCTGGTTTGATTCCCAGTCAGGACACATGCACAGATTGTAAGCTTGATCCCCAATAAGGGGCATGCAAGAGGCAAACAATAGCCAATCAGTGTTTCACTCTTTCATTCATGTTTCTTTCTCTCTCCTTTCCCTTCTCTCTAGAATTAAATTTTTAAAATCTTAAAAAAAAAGAAGAAGAAGATGAAAAAGGATTGCTGATGAGTTGTAGCCATTGTACCTTAAGTATGATGGGACACAAAAAGGTATGAAGCATTTGGATTTTAAATTATGAAATTAACCTTTCAGAATTTTTAACTTTAAATCCCATGTATTAGTTTGCTAGAGCTATCGTAACAAACACCACCAACTGAACAGCAGAAATGTATTATCTTCCAGTTGCAGAGCCTAGAATATAAGACCAAGCATCAGCAGTGTTTGTTCCTCTGAGGGCTGGGAGAGAGACTGGTGCGTGCCTAGTTTACAGCTATGAGTATGCAAAACACAAAGTTTATTCTTATATTATTATTTATTAATTTTGATATTATTTTCCATGTGAACAATTGTAAACTTACTTTTGCTCCACCTTTTACATTTTGTATTATTTATCCAACTAGTTAAGTTGGTTTTAATAGAAAAATGCTATACATTATACAAGAATTAGGCAAAGTTGAATGTCCTACATAACCACAGAGCCAGAAAAGTCATTCTTTTCAGGTAGAATATATTTTGAAATGCTCATATTTTTCAAAGAAATTGACATTCAAGTTTGCAACATAAAAAAAGCAAGATAAGAACTCAGACATCACAGAAACAGCTTCTGATGAGGAAAGCAAATCAGAGGTCAGTACTTCTGATTAGTCAGATATTGCATATTTTAAAAATTCTTGCAGCACACTTGTTGAAAATCGCTTATATATAGCAAGGGTCATCTCTAGACACTGCAACTAGCAGTGCATAAAAATATCTGTTTGTCCACATTCTGGATAATCCTAACAGATAATATTCCAATCCTCTAAACTAATGAAAGGATAATATGCTAATTAGACCAGACATCTTCTGGACATCCATCTAGAAGTTCTCCTAGACAAAGCCACAGTGGCAGGGGCCGAGACAGAGACAGTTAGGGGTAACCAGGCCAGCAGGGGAGGGCAGTTAAGGGTGACCAAGCAAGCAGAAGAGGGCAGTTAGGGGCGACCAGGCTGACAGGCAGAGGTGGTTAAGGGCTATCAGGTAGGCAGGCAGAAGTGGTTAGGGTAGACCAACCAGGCAGGGGAGGGCAGTTAGGGGTGACCAGGCTGGCAGAGAAGAGCACTTGGGGATGACCAGGCCTGCAGGGGAGGGCAGTTAGGGGCAACCAAGACAGCAGGGGAGGGCAGTTAGGGGTGACTAGGCCAGCAGGGGAGCAGTTAAGGGTGATCAGGTCAACAGGCAGAAGTGGTTAAAGGCTATCAGGCAGGTAAGCAGAGGTGATTAGAAATGTTCAGGCAGGCAGGGGAGCAGTTAGGGGCATCAGGCAGGCAGGCAGGTGAGTGGTTAGAAGCCAGCTGTCCCAGATTGTTAGGCCTAAATGGGCAGTCAGACATTCCCTGAAGAGTCCTGGATTGGAGCAGGCCAGGCTGAGGAACCCCCTCCCCCTGTGCACGAATTTCATGTACTGAGCTTCTAGTATATAATAAAAGGGTAATATGTAAATTAACTGAATGGTGTAATGACTGCTTGCTATGATGCACACTGACCACCAGGGGGCAGAGACTCAATGCAGGATCTGCCTCCTGGTGGACAGTGTGCTCCCACAGGGGGAGCACTGCTCAGCCACAGCATAGTGGCAGTGGCGGGAGCCTCTTCCCACTCTGTGGTAATGGTAAGGATGTCTGACTGACATCCCTGAGGGCTCCTGGGCTGCAAAAAGACACAAGACAGGCTGAGGGACCACCCCTTCCTGAGTGCACAAATGTCATGCACCAGGCCTCTAGTTAAAATATAAAATTACACTGGGCAAGTTACAAATGGCACATTTATTGTCTCAGTAACTTGCTTTCCCTGAACCTGAGAGAGTAAACACATACATATATAGGCAGTTGAATTTGTTTACTTCATATATTTTATTTATATCCTTGAACTACTTTATCTTTGAGATTTTTTTTATTGATTTGTAGATATTTTTATGCAATCTGTGGAACATTACTTTGTCAATTATAACAATGAAATTATAATTATAACAGTGTTCCAACTTGTGGCTTGTCTTTTAACTTATATTATAGTTTTGTGTAGGTATGTGAGAGTGACAATGATACTTAATCCAGGTTCAGATTCCTACAGCTCAAAAGCCAATAGTCCAGAAATAAGGGCTGATGAAAGGAAAGTGGATCAAGAGCCAGCAGCCCAAGAAGATGGCAAACTAATGTCACAAAGCCCATCTGGATAACTGGATGTGGGCAGGGACTTTTATAAGGAGGGAGAGGAAGGAAAACAAAACAAAACAAAACAGGACAAAGGAATCAAAAGGTGGAGGTCAATAGTTCTCTGTTAAGGGGACTATGTACATGGTCTTCTTTGGGTCATCCTGTTTTCTGTGGTTGAAGGTCAGCAAATCTTCGGGAGCCCAAATGTCTGAAGGTCCAAATCTGCTCCTTTTGAAGTTAGTTCCTAGAATTTTTAAGCAAACTGGTTGTTTGTCTGTAGTTTTACAGTATATTAGTTAATAGGTCATCATTTACAAAAATAATGTGAAAAGAACGATGGAGTGGGTTACAAGGCCAAGTTAGTTTATCTCAATCTTTGGGTTGGCAATTCCTAATTTTATCCAGTGAATCCAATTTTTATTTTCTACCACGAACAAGTTACAGAGATTTGTCCCCAGACTCTGCATAGATGTAGAGGCTTTTGTGCCTGAATCCATTCCTACCCTTTGAAGCATCAGGTTTTATCCACAACTTAACATGATAGGGTCTCTAATTTTCAAGTTTAATCTTTAGAAACCCCCTTTTCTTGTACTTTAATTAGGCTATTTTTTTTTAATTTAAAAGATTCAATATACCATTGTTAATGCTTGCAATGGAATGTAGAAGTTTCAAAATGTTCAATTCACATTTCATTAAAATGTATACACTTAAAATGCGAAAAGAAGCTGCAATGGGAACAAATAATGTGATTTTCTATAAACAAATATGAAATATGACACAAATATATCTATATGAACAAAAACCCTATTAAAGATTGATACCATTTCTTTTTCTTCCTTAACTCACATTTCTCTGTAAACAAATGTACCTCTAACCTAGGGGCTAAAGTCACCTCAGTGAGCAAGCTACATGATGAAACTCTGAGGAGTTAGTGAAAATGAATAAAGGATATTTTTCTTAACTTAAATTATCTACATATAGGCCTAGCCGGTTAGTTCAGTGGTTAGAGTGTCAGCCCATGGACTGAAGGATCACAGGTTTGATTCCGGTCAAGGGCATGTACCTTGGCTGCAGGCTGATCCCAGGCCTGATTGGGGTGGTTGTAGGAGGCAACCAGTCAATGTGTCTCTCTCACTAGGGACACCTCTCTCTGTCTCTCTCTCTCTGTCTCTCTCTCTCTGTCTCTCTCTCTCTCTCTCTCTCTCTCTCTCTCTCTCTCTCTTTGTGTGTATGTGTGTTTGTGTGTGTGTGTGTGTGTGTGTGTGTGTGTGTGTGTATGTGTGTGTATATGTGTGTGTCCCCATCTTTCCACTCTCTCTACAAATCAATGGAAAAAAATATTCTCAGGTGAGTATTAACAACAAAAAAAGTATCCACATTAACATACTGAGAAGTAAACAACTCTCAAAAAGCCTCAGTGGGTGCTGGTGTTGACTTGGGTCTTGAAGTAATTGCTAATATTTTAGGATCACAGTTAAGCACATCAATATAACAGTCTCTTGGTTATTATCTGTAAAGCTCTATAAAAATAAAACACGCCGTATTGTGAAATGTTTCTGAATTTTATATATGTTTCTCTATTTTGCTTCTTTATTACCCTAATGTTAGAGTTTTGGCAGTAGGAGGCCTAACTAGTTTAATATCTTTAGTGTAACGTTATAACTATCTGAATCAAGCATATCAAGGTAACAACTGATTTTAATTTAGATAATTTTTGAGATAAAGCATAACATTAAATCAATGGAAGAAACAGTTGTGGCCTCCAGCTGTGGTATATGATTAGATTTTTAACACATCAAATAAGGGAAAATGTAGAGCTTCATTTTTTGGTTGTTTTTTTTTTTAAAAAGATGTTAATCACCAATTGCCTCTGGCAATGAATGGATGTGGCTTTCCCATGCCTCCTCCAAAAATGTTTAGCAGTGCCTAGCACACAAATAGCTCCAGTTATTCCATAAAAGCAACCTTCAATAATATGTTGAATCCTCTCGCTCCAGTAGTTCAATTTAACTTCACAGTTTTTATGCTGATTATCTTTTCTATTTTAGTATCTCATAGTATATAATCTAAGGTAATAAAAGTCTTTGGTAACCAGTTGAGACCCACAAGAATGCTAGGCTTTTTCCCTAAATCTTGCCCTTAAAAATAAAAAGTATTCGTTTCACATCATATGTGGTTTTTACTGAACTCTATCCTTTACTCATGTAAAGCAATTTCTTTAGCTACATAACTTCTGAAAATAAGTGATTCACAGCATGAGAGGAGCTTGCTCTGAGAACAGCTGAGTGGCCAGGGTCTCTGACCTGCACAATCAGCTGACCATAGGACATTCATAGAGGCTTTATTTTCAAGGCTCCACCCAGGAACAGGCTCAGGCATGAATAACAAGTGAAGCCCTTAGACCCAAGGAGAGGGTTGAACTTAATTGTTTTTCTGAACCCCTGAACCTAACCTAATTATTTCTGAATTTTGAATTTTCTTGCTATATTAGGACTGCTGCAGGTTTCAGAGAAACAAGTCTGACCATAGTGAAATATACATAAGTTTCATATCTAACTATATCTACATGTCTATATAATAAGCATGATAATTGTATAGTAATGCAATACTGCTTCTCCTATTTTTCTAATTGAGTGAATCTCTCTCTCTCTCTCTCTGTTTTATGATTTCTCTCTCTCTTTTTTTCCCACACACATTTATATGTATTAAAGACATTGTCACTGTGATTATAGATGTCTATTTTCTTTACATTTCTGAAGTTCTTAAAAGTTAAATTGCTACACTTTTTCAATAGAATTTATATATTATCAATCATGAACACCTCTTCATGTTCCATTAAATTATTAAATTATTTTAACTTATATTTTATTTTGCCCATTACTGTTAGTTTCTCTCCCCCTTTATTTTGTCACTGTTTGTGTGATGAATTGTAAATATTTTTATTTCCAAGTTTTTATATCTTTTGATTTTTGGCATGTTTCTCATAAACAGCTGGATTTTATTTTTATTTTTTCCAACCTTTGTATAATAATAACAACAATGATAACTAACATTATTGTTCTCTTACTATGGCCAAGAGGTGTTCAAAGTGCTTTTAAACCTGTTCAGTGTGGCTTGGTCGTTGAGCATCGACCCATGAACCAGGAAGTCACTGTTTGATTTCTGGGCAGGGCACATGCCCAGATTATAGGCTCAATCCCAATGGGGGCTGTGTAGAAGGCAGCCAATCAATGATCCTCTCTCATCAGTGATGTTTCTTTCTCTTTCTCCCTCTCCTTTTCTCTCTCTGAAATCAATAGAAACATGTATTTTTTTTTAAAATGCTTTCAATGTAGCAAGATTGAACCCCCAGAACAATATTAAGAGACTAGTGGCCCAGAACATGGATTCATGTACATTGAAAAAAAATAAATTGGAAGAAATATTTTAATATAACTATTCACCCTTTCTCTATAATAGAAGTGTCAGAGATGAAAGAAAATTAGTAAAATGTATATAAAATAATATATAAATTTATTAATAAATAAATAATAACAACATGATATAACAACAAAGACATGATATAAAAACAACAAAAACATGATATAAAAACAACAAACACATGATGTAAAAACATGCTATAACAACATTGATGAAAACAATGACTGATAAATTGATTAAACTTATTCTAATATCTTCCTATACACCACATTAAAAGTAAAAACACCTTTAGAGTGCTTGACCAATTTCACTTGTGATGGGTATTTACAACTTTAACCTTAATGTCACAGGCTTTTCAAACTCAAGAGAAAGCAACATATAACTAACCATGTCCAAAAATGCTTTTGGACAGAAATATTCTTATTCTTTCTAGCGTTTGTCCTGGTGATTTATTAAAAGTCATTGCAAATGCTGGCATCACAGGAAACTGTCTTTGAAGTAATTTAAATGGGAGGCCATTGTCAGATGGGGACAAATCAATTTTTTGAATGAGAACAAGCTCTTCTTCCACAGATCCTGTTAATACTTCAGCTTTGATTATTTTGATAATAAATTGATAATAAATATTTTGATAATAAATTTAGTACCATTACAAAGACCCCATTTACTATTAAGATTTCTCAGTATGATGATGGCACTTACTTTCAATTTTAATTTATGACACAGCATTCTCAAAGGAATAATACTATTAAAAAATTTGATGTGAGTTTTATATGTATCATGCATGCACGAGTCAACGTTTATTTTTAAATTGCCAGTGCACATCATATATACCATTGGTTAGATGGTCAAATGGACATAGGGTTGGTCACTTAGCCTTTTATATATACAGATAGTTTTTAATCCCACTTGCACATTGGATAACCCTTTTCCATCAGCTGTAGAGAGCACTGAAATTCAGTTGTCTACCTCCCAGGCATCTCTTTACCCTGAACACCATATTTTTTTCATTGATTTTTTTCCATAGACATTAAATGGGGAATGAGAGAAGACATGGCAGTGAATATTAATGTCATGTATCCTAGTTGATAGTGTTTATTAGAATATACTTAGCAACATGCTATGTCATAGAAGTTGTAGCTCTTGTTTTAGGACACTTTAGGAAGTTAGGGCTAGAATACATACCAATACAACAAAAAGAACTTTGTATAGGTTTAGATGAAAGCTAAATTATTGTGTACACACCAGGCATACTGGAAACTCAGAGGGGATAGAAGGCAGCATAAATAGCTTTATGTTAGGTCAGTTGAAGAACAAGCATATATTTAATATATAGTGAACCTGATACACATTTTTGTTTGCTATGCTATAATTACATATTTTCACTAGAATAATTTCTATATTTATATGTACATTAATAGGTATAGAAATATACAGAGATGTTAATGGGGAAGCAGACTCTACTTTTTTCTCTCAGTAGCAACTATGATCTAAATATATATGTTGACTTGTTTGGTCATCATACATATCCTGGAGAAAGATAACTAAAAGGATATGGAATAGCCCAGCCAGCATAGCTCAGTGGTTGAGCACTGACCTATGAACCAGGAGGTCAAGGTTCCATTCCTGATCTGGGCACATGCTTTGGTGGGATGTGCAGAAGATAGTCAATAAATGATTTTTTTAAAATATATTTTATTGATTTTTCACAGAGAGGAAGGGAGAGGGACAGAGAGCTAGAAACATCAATGAGAGAGAAACATCCATCAGCTGCCTCCTGCACGCTCCCTACTGGGGATGTGCCCACAACCAAGCTACATGCCTTTGACCAGAATCGAACCCGAGACCTTTCAGTCTGGAGGCCAACGCTCTACCCACTGAGCCAAACTGGTTTTGGCCAATCAATGATTTTCTCTTATCATTGATATGTCTGTCTCTCTCTCCCACTCCCTTCCTCTCTGAAATCAATTTTTAAAAAAGAAATAAAAATAAAAATAAAAGCAGGTGGAACAAATACTTATTAACCACTTTTGTGCCAGGTGGTACCATTTTATTAATTTGTGCAACTCATGATATATGCTATATATTATATATATCTTACCTAATAAAAGAGAAACATGCAAATTAACTAGCACTCTGCTATACCCACCAGCCAATTAGGAGTGATATGCAAATTAACCCAACAAAGATGGCGATTAATTTGCATACACAGGCCCAGAGTGACGGGGGTAAGGGGGTGGGACAGGATGCTTGCATCATGGCCATGGTAACAACTGACGATTCTGCCACATGCCTGGTCTCTTAGTGCTTCTGGGCAGAGTGGGAAGGTGGGGCCAGAGCAGAAAGAGGCAGCTCTCTGGGGCTGGGCCAGAGTGGAAAGGTGGTGCTGGCAGCCAGGGAAAGGAAGGCCCATTCTAGCATGAATCTTTAAGCATCAGCCTTCTAGTACATATATATGTTTTATAAATAGTCACTGAATCCTGCATTGTGTATCTGGCAATAGTATAGATAATGGGGATGCATCAATGAAGAAAATATTGAAGAACCATCTTCTCATAGATGTTATATTAGGAGAGCAGAAGTACTAGGAAATTTAATCCTTATAACATGCCAGTAAATATTATCCTCAATTTATAGATGATAATACTTATATGCAACCAGCTTGGGACCAATTTCAGAGTAGTAACTGATAAGCCACAAAGTCACACAATGCTGCAACCTTTGCTGCAGGGTTCAGGATCTGAAGAAGGGATTGACACACAAATAAAAATACTATACAAGAAATATGAATTTAGAAGGCATGGGGGCCAGGTAGAGACTTCTTTCTTGAAAAGGCATCCCCAAGAATGGGTCCCATCTGCTTTTTTATTCCATTTTAGATACACAACACAATTTTTTTAACACTAAAGTCCATGATCTTTTCACTATTCACTATTGCAGTTTTCCACAGAGGATGAGCCTCTTAAATATAGTAATAGAATCTACATATTTGGGTAGCAAAAACCATTTTCAGTTTCTCTATAACTTACAAGATAATAAAAATCCAACGTTAGATAAATTAATTTTAAAGAATTTTTGCTTGATGTACTCAGTGGATGATCAAACTAACCAATTTTCATTCCTGTTTTTAAATATATGCTTTCTTTATTCTCTATTATTTATTTCCTCTCATATGTGTTACATACATGCACTCAAAGTCAAAGGTATTGAATTTTTCTGTCTTTTGGTCACATGCCAAATAAAATTTCAGCAACTGTATTAGCCAATACTGTAACTGTATCATTCATTTCACTAATCTCAAAATATTTTGTTTTGTTTGCACTTAAAGCATGGAAAGGTGGATAAAACTTTTCATTAATTATTATTTTAAAATGGACTTTAACAGAATTGATTTTTATTACAACAAACCTGATCAAAAGAAAAAAATTGAGTTTCAGTAGAACTGAGTAGAGATATCATCATATATTTTAAAAATATCACAAGACAGAATGACTTGTGGTTACTGAGCCTGAGCAAACAATTCCAGAACCAATTATTTATGTCAAAGCCCTCATTAGCATAACAATACATTCATTTTCTCAATGTTACACTGTTTGGAGCTTTCTATTTTCTTAGTTATAAATGCATTGAAAATATCCCATTAAAGTGAAACTTTCCTGGACACTTTTCAAACCAAATAGCAGCTATTATATTCTAACTAGAGGCCTGATGCACAAATTCATGCACAAGTGGGATCCCTTGTCCTGGCTGGAAATTGAGGCCGGCCAGCAGAGGGAAGGTACTGTGGGAAGTTGACCAGCAGCAGGAGGTAGGCTGTGGAAGCATATTGACCACGTTGGAGTAGCTCTTGCATTGAGCTTCTGCCTACTGGTGGTCAGTGCACATCATAGCAACCAGTCAACCGGTTATTCAGTTGTTCAGTCATTTAGGCTTTTATATAAATAGATTGGAAAATTTTTAGTTTGCATGGAATTATGTGAAAGGTAATAAAGTTATGAGAGGATTTAGTCTTGCTCTCACCAGTCCAAGGATCACCTCCAACAAATTCAGCTTTGTTAAAATCTAAAGTGAGTTCTCTTGGTGGCCTTGCAGTGATGCCTAACATGGTTAAAACACTGTGAAATTTAAACTGGGTGCAATCAATTTTCTAAGGAATGACAACCATCTGTCTGGAATAAAAGATGAGCACAGCTAACTCTATACATAGCTGCTTTCTTTCACAACTGACCAACTTGTCTGCTTATTTGAAATACTAGGTGATGCACCCAAAAATTACAGATGAAGAATATACAAGGTGCATGAGCTGATGAAGCAATTGTCTATTATTTCCCTAGCATTGTAAAGAACCTACAAAATTATCTTAAATCCCTCTCATTGACCTCTTTGGATATAGGCCTAATGTTCAACTCTTTAGCGCCTTCAGTAATCTTTAGCTATGCTTTGTTTAACCCTAATTTACATAAAAAGACTAGGTCCAACCAAAACAAAATATTCTTTGAGTTTTAAACTGAAAGTAGAAAAATAATAACTCACACACATTAATTTTAATGAAAATGTTCACACATTCAAAAAATGATGGAGAATGTTACCTAAAAATATTCAGTCTCATATTTTAAAATTTCTTCAAAACTATGTTGCAGTCAAACATGACAAATATTTTCAAAACCCTTTTATATTCCCATTGGATTAAATATGCTTTTCCTCCCTAAAGGCAATCACTATTATAAAAGTTATTTGTGTCTTTGCAGTAAATGTTTTCATAGTATATTACATTTGTATATGTTCATAAACAAATTTACTGTTGTTTGCATGTCACTAAATCTACACTAAATCTATCATGCTCCATATATCATTCTGAATCTTTCTTATATATTCTAACACAAGGTATTTTATACTTATTAGTTACTTGGGTTTACTCTGTGGTTTTACATCTATGAATATATTATAACTAGAGGCCCAATGCACGAAGATTCATGCAAGAATGGGTCTTCCTTCTTCTGGCTGCCAGAACTGCCTTTGCTCTGGCCAGAGCCACCTTTTTGTTCCAGCCTGGAGCCACCTTTCTTCCTTTCCATGCTGCCCAGAGGCCTGGAGTAGCTGGGATGGAGCAGCATGCCTAAGTCATCACCATGGAGACTACACAAGCATCCCACCCCACCCTGGCCATTCAGCACTTGTGTATGCAAATTAACCCACCATCTTTGGTTAATTTGCATACTCACTCCTGATTGGCTGGTAAGTGTTGTGAAGGTATGATCAATTAGCATGTTATTATTTTATTAGTGTTGATACATGATAGATTCTCCTGTTGATAAACATATTGGTCAGCTGTTTGTGGTTGTAAATAATTCTGCAATTAGATCATCTTCTAGTACATGCCAAAAGGCCAGATTATATTCTGAAGTGACATTTCTGTTTAATATCAAATCAACAATCAACGTGATGTTGCAAAAATTTTTTCCAAATAGATTGTACCAATTTAAACTAAAAGCAGTTTGTGAGTTGTCATTTCCTTGAATCCTTGCCCACTTTTGATTGATCTTTAATTGTTCCATATTCTTTTTAGAATTAAATTATTAAATCCTATGGAAATTATTGTAAGAGCTGTAATTTAAATGACTGAAATAATTTTCATAATTATTTAAATCTTCTCCCATATCCTTCAGAACATTTTTTTAAACAAAGGGAAACCGCTGGGTGCTGGCAGTGACTCTTGGACTCAATCTACATGTGGAGTGAACAATGACATGAGCCCTCAACTTTCCTAAAGATCACCAAGTCTAGGGTGTGTAATTATTTCCCTTGAGTTGGTCTTTCAAACTCAGCCAGCATTTCCTGAGGGGAGAGGTTTTAGGATGACATGGGTAGTGGTTGGGAGTCTGTCAATAAAAAAATTGAACTGAGGAAGTTTGACTTCTGTCTAACTCCCAACTGACAATCCCCACCATGAATATGCCCATGAAAATTTTAATCTGCAAGAAATACCTAATATTTCAAAAGTTTCATAGAAATTTTATTTACCTATGCAAGTCACTTAAACATCATTTTTATGCTGTATAACTTATACTCAATCAAGTGATAGTAATCATTTTCTACTGGTAAGACTGTTAGTATGATTAATCTTTGATTACTAATTTAGATTGTATTTTTAATTAAATATTTCAAAATGCTTAGTCCTTGTAGAAGAAAAAATAATAAATGAGTGTGTGATGATAAAATACATTGACAGTCTCTGTACTAGATGTCCTTTAGACCAGAGACTATTTCAGGCTTGATACTCTATTTACAACTTAGTGAGTAATAATAGGGAAACAAGCTGTAGAAAGTAATTTTCACAAACCGGCTCACAGTCATTCATGCTAATGGCTAACTACAGGTGCTTCAAGATGGACAACACAGGAAGTGATATGATTATATATAATGTTATCTTGTTAAAAGATTGTAATTTTTTATAGTTTACCTATGAGTTTAAGCATTGGGTGTGTGATAGAAGAAGACCTTGACTCTTTTTACTTGATGACTTTCAATTATATATTTTTAAAGAGGTACTTTGAGAACTAATACATGATAGAAACCAGAGGAAAAAATACAATTCCCCACCATCAAGATGTAACCACTGTTAGAGGTTGGTATATTTCTGGCAGGTCTATAACTGAGAGAGGATTGTAAAAATAAATATTAGTATTAATTCTTTAATTTAACAAATATTGGTGGAGTGCAGATTCTAGGCAAGGCACAGTTCTAGATATTAGAGATACTGTGAAAATCAATACTTCCTGTCCATGTCCAGCTTATATTGTAGTGTGAGAGACAGAAGAACAAGATAAGCACTAAACTGAATGATGTGTTAGAGATAAGGACTCTAAAAACTAAAGCCCAACTGCATATCAGCTCCAATTGTGGAATGTATGGAGGCAAGAAATACTTCTACTGATAGAAGCAAAAGTCAATCCTTTCTGAAGCAAGGGCACATCATCAAGAAGTTCAGATTAAAAATTTAACCTATATCAATGATTAATGCACAATTACACTCTCATTGAGGGCTTTTTTGGCAACACTATCTAAAATTGCACCTTTTCTTGCCCAAATTCCCCTTCATCTTTTTATTTTATCTCTTAAAACATTGTGGGGCTGGAAAAGACAATTGCTTTTACTACATGAGGTGTGGGGATAGAGATAAGGACCTGAGGATTTAAACACTCAGCTCTCTCACATATTTTACCATTTGTAGAATATAGTTTTTAAAATGAGGCCATTTTAAAAATAATGCATTAATTTAAAATAATACATTTGGGTGGACTATAAAACATATCTAATCATAATCAGTATGTAAATGAATGTGTTTATCCGTTACATCACGCAGAAGCTGAGAAGCTTCACATTTTATTAACCCCAGGACATGGCACTACTGGGACCAAAAGTGTGCACTACTTGGCCACACTTTGTTTCTAAATCAATTGTGATTATATTGTATTTTGTCAGGCAGAAGATTCCCCCAACTATTAGAAATACCATTAGTTTATTTATTTTTAAGAAAGATAATACCTCTTATAAAACTTTCACATGTTATCAACTTTAAGATCCATCTTAAATTCAGATAAGTTAAAACTTTGTTTATAAAAAATTGTAACACAAAGAAATAAACCACACCCACACTTCATTATTGATGAAGCTGTTATTAGAAGTGTATTATATTTTGAATGATGACTTCTTAGTACTGAACCCCAGAAATAGCAGGTATGAGCTTAGCAATGCAGGACTCCCCATGCAGCAGTCCTGTATCATGGATAGGGAAAAGGAATATACACTCTTTACAGGCAGGTCAGTTGTAATAGGACAGAGAAAGAAATGAGTTGTGCTGCATTGCTTTGTGTTCCTCTCTTGTGTGCATTAGCCTCTCCCCATTTGCCTTAGATCCAAAGTGCTTCTTGTACCCACATGTCTCCACTTGGAATTTGGTATTTGTTTGGGGACATCTAGTTTCCACTGCCCAGACTGGCTCCTATAACACTTTGAATCCTAAAGGGCAATATAAATAAGGTTTTCATATGGATTGGAAACTAGCATAGGCTTTAGAGCCAATAGAGGAGAGTTTTATCCTCATCCACAATCATCTATAAAGGGAAGGTGTCAGCCTCTAGAAATCTCTGAGATTCCTTCTTACTTTTTCATTCCTTTCTGGATCTTTCATACCCTTTTCTGTTTTTTAGTGAATACTAGAAGCCTTATGCACAAAATTCGTGCAAGACTAGGCCTTTGCAACCATGTCATCTGCCTGGAACCCTCCCTGGCTGGCTTGGTCCAGAAGGATATCCAGAAGGATGACCAGTCTAATTAGCATATTATACTTTAATTATTATAGATTATGGCAGAACTTCATATTAAACACTACATCAAACATCAATAAGCAGTCATCCCAATTATTTCCACTGTGCTCAAATCCCTAGGGACTTGAAATTAATTTGAAATATTAAAACAAAAAAGCATGAACTTTCAAAAACAATTTATTCAAAATTCTTGTAAATAGTAAGAGATGCCACAAAATTCTTGTAAATAGTAAGAGATGCCACTTAAAATCACAGAATCTTTGCTATAAGACTTTTAAAAAATTATTTGTGGTGGCTGGAGAGGCAGGGAAATATTTCAGACAGGAGAAAATTTCAAACAGCCATTGAAATATGAGTATGAATTAGAAAGCTAGAGTAAGTGGAGAGGCTGATGAAGGAATTTCACAGGCTGAGAATTAAGAATTTTGTCCTTTTCATCATCTAAGATCAGCACCTTTTCTTTGATCTGCCTTCTTAGTTTGATGTCTCATTTTCTCCCATTTCCTAAGTATGAGAAGCTGGGCATGTTATTTGACCTTCATGTATTTCAGTTTCCTCTATTAAAGGAATCCTTTATATGGTTAATATATAGACTAAGTTAATTAATTCAAGGAAAGTGTTGAACATGATGGTTTTTAGAGTGATAAACTCAATAAGGCATGGTTATACTTAAACTTATTCTGTTTCCTGGTTAACTTCTGTTAACTTATAGTCATCCTTTAAAGCCAAGTTCACATGTCAATTCTTAAACTTAATCCAATTGACTGGTTTCAATTATAGCATTTATTGCTTTTGTTTTTTCATTTTGTTTTATATTTTATGATTACTTCATTAATGTCTTTCTCCCCTTCTTGATGTTAGGCCAAGAACAGGAATTGAATTTCATTTTTGCTCAAAAATATCTTCTCAATTTATTCACAGTGAAACACAAAATCCCAACAATGTCAATAAAGCCTTGTACAAACAATCTGTCACCTCCTGCACACCCACACTTCATCTCCACTATGCTCATTCCTACTTCTTCCACTTAAGCATAAAAGGTGCTTGAACACATCAGACACATTTGTAACACAGAGCTTTTCCACTGAATTTTCTCTGAATGCTCTTCCCCAAGGTCCCCAAAGTTTTCACTCCTTCATTGCCTCAGGAATTTATTGAAATATTACTTTCTGAGGCTAGCCTTCAACTATTCACCTTATTTTAAGAATATGAGCTGCAGCCCTAACCTGTGGGAGCCCCTTTCCACGTCCCGCGTGGTTCAGGGTTCCCGGTTCAGGGTTTGGGTTCTGAAGAAGGCCCACACGCAAACGAAAAAAAGAGACTAGAGAATATTAAATTGGCGATATTGGGGGCCCAGCTTGAGCCTTCCTCTAGTGGAAAGGACTACCACTTGTTCTTGCCTTTTTCTCCCTTTTATTAAGGCTTTGGGACACACCCCTAGCCTTTAGGCAGGAAATAACAAAAACAGAAATTAACATGAAACAAACAGGTGGAGGCTGCCTAGGCTAACAATGTTTTCAACTAAACAGTGAGTAATTAGCTCTGACTTTTCAGAGCAATTAAGGTTGACCAGCCTTCTGGTTTCCTGTTTACATCCATTTAGTGAGAACAATGTTTGGTTTCCCATACTAACCGGTTTGGCTCAGGGGATAGAGAGTTGGCCTATGGACTAAAGAGTCCCAGATTTGATTCTGGTCAAGGGCATGTACCTTGGTTGTAGGCACATCCCCATTAGTGGGTGTGCAGGAGGCAGCTGATCAATGTTTCTAATTCACTATATTTCTCCCTTCATCTCTGTAAAAAAATCAATAAAGTATATTTAAAACAATACGAGCTACAAAACTTACTATATCCCTTTCACACTTTATTTTTTCCATGATATTTATCTCTATCTAATGTAGTAAATGCTTAATTAATTATTTGTGTCTGCTCAGTTTTCCTCACTAGATTGCATAAATCGTGGCAACAAGACAGTTTGTTTATTGTATTGTTGGGATCTAAAGTGTGTCTGATATATGTTAGGTGTTTAATAAATACTTAGAAAACTCTGGAAGATACTGCTGCATAAGTGAGGTAAATAACAGTTCTAGAGGTCTTAAAGATTCTTTCATGAGTTGAAAGATTGAATGAGCTGAATTACATACATTAATTGAATGAAGAATTCAATAAATAAACTGATTTAAATCTTTAAGAATATGAAGGATTCAGATATAAGAGAATATGAAAGACCATTTACTATAGTGATAATAAAAAGATGAAATTAGAGATAGATATCTAGATTTGAGCTGCAACATGTTTTTAGCACAATGCTAGGCAAGGGTATTAACATTTCCAAGTTACATATCCTCATTATTTGTCTTAGAAATAAAACTAGCAAGTAAATGTCAAAGCACTCTATATTTTACTAGCAGTTATTGTTACCGCAACCCGTTCCCTTTATTTACAACTCATTCTCATTGGAGTTTTAGGATAACATAGAAAAGATACTGCACAAAATCTCAGGTGGCATAATTGTTTTTGCAGCTTTGTACCTTTGTAATAACTGACTTCACAAGCAATAAATTGCCTGATATCTAGCACAATTAACATTGCAAAATATCTTTCTGTCCTATTACTCTTTACTGCCTTTTATGTTATGATTAATTGTATGTGTCAACTTGACTGGATCAAAAGGTGCTCAGATATTTGACTAAACATTATTTCTGGATTTGTCTTTGAGAGTGTTTTTGGATGAGATTTGCATTTGAAACAGTAGACTGAGTAAAACAGACTGCCCTCTCCAATGTGGGTGGACACTATCCCATAGAGCCTGGATGGAACAGAAAGATGAAGAAGAATTCACTCTCTCTACCTGATTCTTGAGCTGGGATATCAGTCTTCTCCTGTCCTTAGACTGGAATTTCCAATTCTTTTGCTTCCCTTGAATCTCAGGCCTCCATACTTGACTGAGACTTACAGCATCAGCTTTCCTGGGTCTCCAGTTTGC